>CM073124.1:15789009-16389009 GCA_037039145.1 Fundulus diaphanus
CTCCTGAAAGAGCGTAGAGCCACAGTGGACAGTTGTCTGCATTGTAAATGGCTTTGCAGCAATCTCTGATAATGAGCATGCATGAAGCGACAGTGGAGAGGAAAACTCCCCTTTAACAGGGAGGGAAACCTCCAACAGAACCAGACTCAGTGTCATCTGCCTGGATCGACTGGGGGTTAGAGAAGACAGAGCAGAGACACAGAAAGCACAGAAGCACACATTGATCCAAGAATCCTTTCTATGTTATATGGTAATAGCGGGTGATCTGTCTTTCCTTGGATGATGTCACAGCTAACAGAACGCCAGACCAGGTGTAACTACTATGAAGAGAAAAAAGGACAGAAAACAAAAAGTACAAAATTGATTAACAGATTTAAACCATAAAAGCT
Source organism: Fundulus diaphanus (assembly GCA_037039145.1). Lineage (NCBI taxonomy): Eukaryota > Metazoa > Chordata > Actinopteri > Cyprinodontiformes > Fundulidae > Fundulus > Fundulus diaphanus. The sequence goes on from CM073124.1 coordinate 15,789,399, forward strand.
CATATTTGTGAAAAGAAACATTAGGTTTCATGTTCTTTGAATTAAATAAAACAGAATAAATAGAGTTATATATTTCAGTGGTTATCATCAATACTTTGTTATTGCTGATTTAAAAACTTTTTTTCACAGCAAGTCAAAGGATTGTGTGGATTACTGCACACTTTCACCCAATGTTAATTTTTGTCCATGCTGAGTTCTGTGATAAGCATTGTGCCGCACGTTTTTTCTGTGTATGCACACATACATGAGGCTAAGAACTGATTCGTGTTATGAATATAGACACAAAACAACAAAAACAAAACGGCAGTGGTGGGCACAGCAAACCAAAAAGTTAGTTTCACTAACTCATATTCCACGAACAAAAATATTAGCTTCACTACCAGTAAACCGATGATAAATAAGGAAATTTGTTGCGCAAAGCGGGGAAAGGCCAGATCTTGCAAGAAAAAGCAAATAATAAACAGATACTTTGTCTGCTTTAACAAATGCAAAAAAAAATATCTAACAGGCACAGCGTATTCCTCAGTATTACAATATTTACAGAGTGCTGCACCTGATATAAAGGAAAAATAATGTAAAGAGAAAGGAAAATCAAGGTTTCAAGAGTTAGCTGGAGCTACTTGAGACATTGTATAGGCCACAGGTGTGTGGGGAGATAGTGGAGCTTTATTGTATCATCGGTGAAGGTGCAGACCATGTGGGTGGCAAAGGACATGGCTGTGTTGATTCACTTCTCCTGAAAGTGTAGCACTGGTGGTATGGGGAGAGCTGGTGGTCTTGGGAGTTTCCTAGTTTCTGTGGCTTTCCTCATCCTCACCCTTAGAATCTGACTAGATCATAGTTTCCTTCAACAAACAAGCATTTTGTTAAAAAACCTGCAAAGACTACAGCATATATTGTTTCAATTAAGGCAGTTTAGTGCCTGAATTCTTGATTGTCATATATTTTTAAGTGCTTAAATCTCCTAATCACAATGAAGCAACACAAAAAGATCTAATTCAAGGAAACCATGAATGACTCATTTTATTTCCAGCTAAGGTTCCTCTTAGGTTCCTCCTAGGCCGGAGATGGCCTAGGAGGAAGTTGAGAGGCCCACTAGGAGGCGGCTTGCTGGGTGGAATGAAGGAACCCAGGGCTGAACTAATGGGGCTGGAACCAGAATCAGGAGCTTGGAGTCTGGAACCCAGAGTCTAATGACTTGAATCCTGCAGTCTGAAACCAGGATCTTGGAGGCTGAAACCAAGAGCTGTGAGCCTGGAACCCCACAGACTAGAACCAGAAGATGGGCTTGGAGAATTGGAAGCAGGAGCTTCACTCTGAATACTTGACCCATGGAACCCACAGAAGAGCTCTGAAGGGTCTACTTGGACTCCCTCATCAGAAAACACATGTATGTGGGGAGTCCGTCTGAGCTCAGACTACCTAAATAAAACAGATATGACAGTTACCTGATATGAAATGTTTTTGGTTTTCTGATGTAGGATTTAATCTAGACGGGTGAATGTGGCCTTGCCTTTACAAGTAACTTGATGACATCTCATTCTGCTGGTCCAAAGTGGTCTACTATCAGATTCCACAGCATGGAGGGAGACTGTTTAGGCTTGCGACAGTGCAGCGTTGCCAGTGACCTTCAGGGGCACTAAACGTGAAAGTTCCAGGTTTACCAAAAGTTACACTGTACTGCTTTAAAGTTACAATATACTTGACCGGGCTTGGTGCTACAATTGCATGATTAACTGTCCCGGATCAACCACCTCTCCCAGTGAAATAAAGGCTCTTCTCAAGTAGAAAAAGAGAGACTTTAAACCAAGACACAATGAGTTTCTTGATTTAAAGAAAGGGACTGAAAAGGAAGATGGGGAAAATAATATGCAGGAAGAAGACGGGGGACAAGCTGCACCAGAAAACCATCAGAGGGGTTCGGAGGAGCAAAAAAAAAAAAATCTAGATACAAACATGCCTGTGCAAGTTCTCAGTTTGTTTTAAAACTGTATTTGTTGAGTTTTTTCCCATTTAAACAATAATAAGCTAGTATTAGAATCTATTGATCTTTAGAAACGCTATGATTTAGTCTTAGTGGAATAAATCAACACATTATCAAATGTTTTTAGAAGCATTTTCTCTTAAAGCAAATTTGAAATGAACATCCTGATCAAATGTTTTTTTGTTCTCTCTCGAGAACCAATGAGTTGCACAAACAGCAAGTGGTGATTATGACACCAGAGAGTTAACTTTCATTTGATAATGCTCTTATATTTAAAGCACTCATGCGTTCTGAACAGGCTACTAAAGATAATTTCCCTTTTAGAAGAATCAATGGTTTTTAAAGTGTATTTATTATTACAGCTGACTACTTTGGGTGGATATCATTTTTGTAATCGAAAAAAATCTGTTTTTGTTGTAATATTTAAACAATGCAGTCAATGAGTTGCATTATTTTTTGATTTTTTTTTCTTCTTGAAACCGAATATGTCAAATAACAGCTCCGTGGCTGTCCTTTTTCAACAACAGGTAAACTTCCGGCTGATGCTTGTGCAGATGTTGGTGATGATTTTTCTGTGCATCAACATGCTGCTCATTGTGACTTTCTTCAAAAAGGAGTGTTTCCACACAAGCGCTCGGTATATTCTATTTGCTGTTATGTTGCTGTCAGACAGTTTTGTGTTAATCATATCTGATGTTTTGCTTATTGTAAACTATTTTCAATTCAGCATACAAGTCTGGCTGTGTACCATTATTTCTGTTGTCACGCTCCTCTATGTTATGGCCACACCTGTGACTCTGACAGCTATGACCCTGGAGCGTTATGTGGCCATTTGCCTGCCCCTGCGGCATGCAGAGCTGTGCTCCACCCGCAGGTCTGTACACTGCATCCTCATTATTCACGGCGTCAGCTCTGTTCCCGGCATGATGATTCTCATCGTGTTCTTGGCGACAGCGCCTTTCAGCCTCTACAAACAAAAGGCTTTGTGTTCAGTGGAGATGTTCCTTTTGCAGACATGGCAACGTCATTTTAGGTCTGCTGTAAGTCAGTTTTACTTTTTGATTATGTGCATCGTCATAATTTTCTCCTATGTTCAGATAATGAAGGTGGCCAAAGCTGCTTCTACAGAGAATAAACAGTCAACACAGAGAGGGCTGAGAACAGTCATCCTTCACGCTTTCCAGCTGCTGCTCTGTCTCATCCAGCTGTGGAGCCCCTTCACTGAGGCTGCTGCACTTCATATTGATATTACTTTATTTATGGACATCCGGTACTTTAACTACATAATGTTTAGTCTTGCACCAAGATGTTTGAGTCCTCTCATTTATGGTCTCAGGGATGAAATATTTTTTCTTGCCCTAAAAAACGATATTTGCTTGAGCTCTTGTAAAAGATGGAAAGTATGAGTTGTACAAATTTTTTTTTTTATTGTGTTATTGTCATTACAATTTTTTTTTTTGTTATAATTATGTTCTTTGCTGTTTTGATTTTTATTATTTCTGCATTAATGTTAATAGCAATGTTCAAAGCTTGATCAACATCACTAAGTTATTGCAAACTGTTAATGAAGATGGAGATTATCTAACAATATTCCATGGGAAAATTGAGTCTGACTACAATCTTATACTGCTCATAGGGCTGAGTCAAAATACAAAATGGCCATTTATTCACTGCAGCTTTTATTATATGCATACCTGTAATTGTTAATGTTTCCTGCATAATAAGAACAAGATATTTGCTGTCACTCTATATTTTATCTGCGTATTTTCAAAACACCTGAGATTCAGACGATACTTTTTGAAAAATATATATGCTGTGTGAGCATAATCCTTCTAATCAGCTCCATGACTGACTGAAGACCCACTCATGGTATGCTCCTCTTCTTAATAAACTTCTTTTGGATTGGACTCAAGAGAAGCCTACGCAGGAAAAGCCAAGAACATTAAACAAGTGAATGAAATAATTGATCAGGATCTTTGAATTATAGTTGAGTCTCAAAGCCTTTTCATGTATGTGTTGAAATAAGTTAATTGTCTGTCAACCAGTCAATAGGGTTTTACATTTTGAAATCTGATTACAGTACAGCTACCTACAATTCCCCCAGCGTAGTTTGTAATTCTGTGTAAAGAAATCAGTGCAAATTTAACATACCCTGACATGACGTGGGCCAATGTGAGAGTCTTATAGCGTAACTTTGAGTAAAAATAGCTGTTTTCCAATAACATGGGATAAACATAAAGATTTAAAATAAAAAACTCATTGAATAGCTTTTTTTAAATATAAAACAGAAAATGGCGTGTATCTTTTCACTGCTAAAAGAAGACAACATAATTGTCACTATAGTTGTTTTTAAAATTGTCTTTGTTAGAAAAATATAAATGTAATAATTTAATTTTCATTAAGTTACAAGTATTAATCTATTTCAGAGTTGTCTTGTAAGTGTGAATTCTTATGTACCTCTTGCGGCCAGTGGAAAACCACTGTGTGGGCTTCTTTGCTAGATAAAGAATATCTGACCCACTCAGATTGGGTGCGGTAAAACTGGACACCGCAATGGTGTGTAACCTTGTACCCTCCCTGTGTAAGAGGTAATAAAGGCTGAAGGAGGGACCATGCCGGTGAAGACAAGCACAGACCCTCACAGTGTTTAATTCATTCCGTTTGGCTATCTTCCCTTCTTTGCAAAAAAGTCTAACTGGTTTCTGTGTTGGTTCTTTTAGGTAATTAAGGGTGCTTAACCCTAACATTTTCCTTGGTGCTGTGACCCGGATCCCAACATACCCACTCGCTGACGGAGGGAGGATGATGCGCTGAAAACTACCGACAGTCAGAGTCCAGGGGACCTGTTCCAAAGTCCCGGGAGGTGAAATCCTCGCCAGGCCAGCGTTCTATGTCAACTCCTTCTGTCAACGAGGGATTGACGGTATCTGGACTGTGTGACAGAACGAACCAACCAAGTGTTAAGACAGGCGGTTAAAGTCCCCCGAACAACTATTAGAAAAAAGTTAAAGAAACGGGTTAAAGTCCCGTCATTTAGATAAATACAACACAAAAGTAAAAAGGATGGGTTCAGAAAAAAGTAAAAAGGGTGATCTCAGAGGAAGTACATGTATCAGATTGAACCAAGTAATTTAAAATACTTGCAGAAATGGAAGGAAAGGTATAAAATAGATGGTACGTTGAATGTAGATCTGTGAAAAAATGTTGTATGTCGGTTAGAAACAAGCGCTAGTGCAAAAATAGAAAAAAAAAATAAAAAAATTAAAGAGCTCGAAATAGCACGGTGCTTGTTAACAAAAAAGTAGACAGGAGGCCATCACGAAAAAAGAAATGACTAGAACTAATGTTATGTTCATCCATCTGGAAGACAATGAAACACCTAGTAGAGGAAGACAGCCACAACCGGTAGGACGGGGTGGACCGGTGGCTGCAGCGCCGGGTCCAGCGGAAAACCCTCCCGCAGCCTCTGTTTTGTCTCCCACAATCTTAGGGCCTAAACGAAAAAGAACCCGTCAGAAAACTACTCCAGCCATACAAACTATGGCAGTTACAGAAGAACCGCCCTCGTATAATACGCCTAGTTTATACCCAGATGTATATAACCTAGGAAAACCGGACCATCCAGACTATGCGAAGGGGGTGCACAAGTTTTTCGTTAGAGCCGACCCCTGAACCACAGGAAGTGTTTGCGTTCCAAACCTCCGGACCACCTCGAGGACGCGGTTTCCGAGGAGGCCGGGGCGGCTCTTGAGGCTGAGGTGGAGGTTTCCAACAGAGACCACAAAAATCAGATGAAGAGTGTTGGACATGTGAGGCCCCAGATCATTGGTCTAGGGAGTGCCTCAATCAGACACAATATTCTCATCAAAGAGGTAGAGGAAGAAGACACAGAGGTTGACCTCACAACCAGGCGTGACTGACTTACCAAAACCATCTGTCAGGAACTGTGAATGTGTATTTTGCCTGGGAACTCTTAAATGCACTGAAAGAAAAACCCTACATTGTTTTATCAATGGAAGGACAACCCGTCATATTTCTCTGTGCCTCAGGAGCCTGCAAAACGTGTGATAAAATAGGTCTTAAACAGTTAAAAACACCAATTTTCGTAAAGTCAGCAAATGGTCAAACAACCAGAGAATGGATGTCAAAACCCATAGGAGTAAAAGACCTACAGACAGGAGAAAAATGCCATGCACAAGAAGTAATCTCACCAAACCACCCCATAAACCTTTTGGGACGAGATTTAATGGAAAAATTAGGCATTGCTATATTCCCCACTGAAGTGGGAAAGAAAGCTGTAAGGTTGGAGAACATTTACGCATTAACTCAACAGCTTCCAGTTTTTTACGCGTTACACCTACCTTTTATGCAACAAATTCCAGAGAAAAGTAAATTTATGCCTGAAGCTAGAGCCACTTTGACACATCCCGTAGATGAAACTCCACTCGCTGACTTACATGTTTCAATGAATATGTGCAAAAGTCCAGATCTGCAGTATGCTAAACAGTTTTTCAGAGAAAAAACAGCAGTCTTAATGACTAAAAATATGTACACAGATCGAATCTCTCCAGCAACAGTTTTATTGCCACAATCTGCAGAACAAATGTACAAACTGCCCTGGGTGCCACACCTTTCCCTTTTTAAAACTAGCCAAGCTCAATGGAGGGAAACAGGCCCCAGACTGTTTTTTGCAGAACAAGCTACAGACTTTGAGCCTCACCCAGTGAAGACAGGGTGGTTTTACAGCCCTAGCACACCTCTGTACTGAAAATCCTACGTTCTATTTGATTCCAAGCCTCAAGTTCATGATCTGCCCTGACCAGCAGGACAACCAGACTCCACTTTTATATCTGAATCTGATGAAACTGATCTCATAAAAATACCCACAGCGTTATGGGCAACGGGTCCCACGGATGTAGGACTATTAACAACGGTCGCCCCTGTAAAAATAACTCCAAGATCACAATACAGGCCGCGCATAAAACAGTACCCGTTAAAACCTGAAGCACAGGAGAGCATAAAACCTGTTGTACAAAATTTGCTATAAGCAGGAATAATTAGGCCATGTCCAGATCCACCCTGTAACTCTCCTATTTTTCCAGTCCACAAAGCTGATGGAAAAAATTGGAGAATGATTCAAGATTTTCGCGCTGTTAATGAAGCAGTTCAAACTCGCGCTCCTAATGTTCCGGACCCACATGCGTTGCTAAATATGTTCACTAAATGTGCGGCCCACACGAAAGGCACAGATGACGTCTGTAACGGAAACAGACTTGCAGATGAGGTCACGAAACGAGGCGCAGCAGGACAATTTGGGGTTTCAGAGTGTTACTATGGTGACTCAGAACTACCCCTCATAGATCCAGAAGTGTTACTCAACAGACAACAAACAGCACCACCAGCAGAAAAACAAATGTGGATAAAAAACAGTGCAACAACCACAGAAATGGGACCTTATTGCTTGTGCAATAAACCAATCCTCCCCAAAAGCTTATTTCATGCAGCAGCTATTTTGAGCCATGGGCCATGCCATGTCTCAACAGGAGGGATGGTAGCGATAATACAACAGCATTTTACAACATTTAATTCTTACTCAAAAAACCTTTGTAAAGCATAAGACATCTGTATAAAACACAATCCACAAGGGAACATGAAGCCAAAAAGTGGCAAGTTTCCAGAACCACAAGGGCCATTTGAGGTAATTAAATTCAATTCAATTTTATTTATATAGCGCCAATTCATGAAACATGTCATCTCAAGGCACTTTACAAAGTCAAATTCAATCATATTATACAGATTGGGTCAGATTATACAGATTGGTCAAAACTTTCCTATATAAGGGAACCAGTTGATTGCATCAAAGTCCCGACAAGCAGCATTCACTGCTGGAGAAGCGTAGAGCCACAGGGAGAGTCGTCTACATTGTCCATGGCTTTGCAGCAATCCCTCATACTGAGCAAGCATGAAGCGACAGCGGAAAGAAAAACTCCCCATTAACGGGAAGGAAAAACCTCTAGCAGAACCGGGCTCAGTATGAACGGTCATCTGCCTCGACCGACTGGGGGTTACAGAAGACAGAGCAGAGACACAACAAGAGAGACAAAAAAGCACAGAAGCACACATTGATCCAGTAATCTGTTCTACATTAGATGGTAATAGTCGGTGATCTGTCTTCTCTGGAAGATGTCACAGTTAACAGAACGTCAGACCAGATGTACCTACTATGAAGAAAAAAGAGAGAGAACAAAAAGTTAAAAGCTGAAATGACGACAGTCATTTCAATGTAATGCAATGCAAATCTGGAGAACAGTAGACTGGAGAACAGTAGAAATCAGTAGAGTGAGAAAAATAGGCCCTGATGTCCTCCAGTAGCCTAAGCCTATAGCAGCATAACTATAGAGATAGCTCAGAGTAACATGAGCCACTCTAACTATAAGCTTTGTCAAAAAGGAAAGTTTTAAGATTAGTCTTAAAAGTAGACAGGGTGTCTGCTTCACGGACCAAAACTGGGAGTTGGTTCCACAGGAGAGGAGCCTGATAGCTAAAGGATCTGCCTCCCATTCTACTTTTAGAGACTCTAGGAACCACCAGCAGACCTGCAGTCTGAGAGCGAAGTGCTCTGTTAGGAACATACGGGGTAATCAGAGCTCTGATATATGATGGAGCTTGATTGTTAAGGGCTTTATACGTTAGAAGAAGAATTTTAAATTCTATTCTTGATTTAACAGGAAGCCAATGAAGGGAAGCTAAAATTGGAGAAATATGATCCCTCTTGTTGATTTTCATCAGAACTCTTGCTGCAGCATTTGGATGCATATGGATTGTATTGAATTAACACAAAGTGGTCCCTACAAATATTGCTTAGTGATGATTGATGCATTCTCTAAATGGGTTGAAATAATCCCAGCAAAACATGCAGATGTGCTGACAGTAGCAAAAGCTATATGCAAAGCTATTGTTCCAAACTTTGCCATCCCACAGAAGATCTACAGTGACAATGGTCCACACTTTTTGAACAAAGTGATTCAACAAATGGCAGACAGGTTACAAGTAACCTTAAAGAACCATTGTGCTTATCACCCGAAAAAGTGCAGGATTAGTGGAAAGAGCAAATGGGACTGTTAAATCCAGGTTTAGAAAATGCATGGAAGAAACAAAAAGGCCATGTTCAGAGTGCCTGGATCTAGTAAAACTGTACAAGTAGAGTTGTATTTTGTATATTTTTTTAAGTAAATGTGCTGTGTGGATCTGAGCATACTTTTTTGCTGTCCAACTCAGATGTTATCAGGAGCCTGCTGATTAGTAGCGGTATCTACTGATCTGCTAGCCTGTAGTTGGATGTTTCGTGTAGTTCTGAATTTTCTACAGTTGAATAAAAACAAAGCTGAAGTAATAATTTTTGGACCAATGGAGGAGCCATCAAGAGTTAGCACACAGTTTTAGCTGCTTCAGCTAGTAACCACTGATCAGGTCCGAAATCTGGGTGTGATGGACTCAGACCTGAACCTCCAAAGCATCTAAAGACAATTACAAAGTTGGCTTTATATCACTTGAAGAATATTTCCAGGATTAACGGACTAATTTCTCAGCAGGATCTAAAATAACTAATCCATGTGTTTATCTTTAGTCAAATTGATTATTTAATGGTGTCTTCACAGGTCTGCCAAAAAAGTCGATCAGACAGCTGCAGTTGATCCACAATGCTGCTGCCCGCGTCCTCACTAAGACTAAGAAAGTAGAGAACATCAACCCAGTTCTGAAGTCCTTACACTGGCTCCCTGTATCTCAGAAAATAGACTTTAAAATACTTCTGTTAGTCTATAAATCACTGAATGGCTTAGCACCTAAATACATCAGTGTATCAACCCTCTAGACCACTAAGGTTTTCTGGCTTAAGTCTTGATGAAGTGCTGAAAGACATTGCACTCAATTTATCTGGCATTTTCTTAAAGGAATTTAAATTATGAATACATCATGACTGAAGATTAACTGTAACCTGTAATTTTTTTGTTTTGTTTTTGTTTTTATGAGAGCTTGGTTTACCTTAAGTATGACCCACATTTGTTTCTTGTAGATCAAAGCCCTGATGCAGGGGAGCCGGCTGGAATTTTTGGCCCCTAATAAAAAATCTAAATCATGCCAAAAGCTCATAGATATATCAAAAATGTCCTTTTTGGCTGACTTTTCCCCTCTATATGGTGACCCTGCCCTGATGATAAAGTTCCCTCTGTTTTATTATTATTACATTAAGAATGCTGTGATATAATGTTTCAGGGTATTGTTAAGATGCTACATTAAAGGTGCATTGCTCAAATTCCAAGATTTTGCTGACATCTGCGCCCTCTGGCGACGAGTTGAAATGACACCAGTGTTGTGCGCATGCATGGAAGAAGAGAAAAAAAAATGCCGTTTACAGTTACGATTTCCAAGGTCTTTCTTATAGGTGTTATGTCTTCTCGGGTCAGAAACCTAAAGAGGTTACTTTATTATATAATATCTTATATAATATTCTATTCTATGAACATACATATATATATTTCGTACTGGGTCAATTATCAATTCTTTAGGGGGGTGAAAAACAGCTAACCTTTTAGTTGGTCCATACCATAGACAGGGGTGGACCGGCCATCGAGAGCACAGGGAGTTATCCTTGTGGCCTTTATGGTAGCATGGCCTGCTGGACCGGCCCGTCTTGGTCCACTCAGTGATCGCAAAAGTTCGGGTCGCTCTTGATAACAAAAACAATCCATGTTGTTCATGCAGCTCACTCGGGTATCTGCCTGGCTGAAACTCCCAGACTCACCCCCTCATGCCCTCCCTTTGCTGTCTGAGGAGGCAGACGTTGTCTGTCACAGCGCTGCTGTTGCCAGTGACTTTTCAGACCTCTGCTCCACCAGTTCATTCACTTTCAAAAAAGCAACACATTTTTTTTTCTGTGTTATTGGCGACTTTACGTGAAAGCACCATTCCTTCTCCAGTTACTTGAGGGAGCCGTGATTGCCTTTCCACTTCTTTAGTCAGACAGCTGCTGCGGCATTGTCCTGGCTGCAAACCCCACTATAAAGCTTCACACCCGCCTGCAGACGGAGCACAACGATCAGAATCTCCACACCGTTTGCACTTTGGAAAAATGTATCAAATGCAGTGCAGAGTCATGTAAGATGGAGAGAGAAAGACAGTTTAAAAAAACAAAGGAGGAGCAACGAGGGAGAGGCTGAAGAATAAAGCACTGTCCCCGGATGCAGCAAAGGGCCTTAAATTTATGTTTTTTTTTTCATAAAGGAGCAGGTAAGATATAAACACTAGAGGTGAACTGTGAAAACGACAGCAGCCTATCCTGCACAATAGTTTAATAAGGAGGTTAGTCTCACTGTGAGGAACCAAGGGGGTCGAAACTGACTCAATTAAACGCCCTATTCATCGAACTAGACACTTTTATTTTTACTCTTGTGTGGAGTGTGTGATGGGGTCTGAGTTGTGGTTGTGGCTGGTCTTGTAAATAGAACTTAACTCATTTTAAATGTTGGGCAATTGTGAGGGCATATATGGGAAAGAATTTTAGTTCAAAACTTCTGCAATACACCTTGAACAGTATTTCCTAAAAAATGGCCCGCAAGTTTTTTTTCACTTATTTTATTTCTTTTTCAGACATAACAAAAATGCTAAATATAATAATAAGAAAACATGCTTGTTACAGTAAAACATCAGCTTTTGTTGTTTTTCTCATACAACTCATAGAGAAGAGCTCATCTTTCTCAATATTCACTGACAATTTTAATTGTGGAACATTCACTGATCAAATAAATAGAGTTAAAAGGTAATACAGTGGTTAATACTCCCCCAAAGTGCTGTTCAGTTATTTCCCTTTTGAAAATTAGATATTTTTCTTGTTAATATAAATATGTTTAATATTTCAAATGCGACAGACTTCAAATGGAAGTCAAAGTGGAGATAAAACAAACACTGTCAGTAGATCAGTTTCCAAAGGAAATCAATTGCACTTTGACATGTTTCCTGCTGTGCTTGACTCAGTCCTCCCGTAGATAAGCCTCGTGCACCTCATGATCCTCACTACCCTCTAGAAAAGCAGCGTATTCGGCCATTCTCTGGATCTCTTCCACTTTAGTCTCGGCCAGCTTCTTGTCGGCCTCTGCTGATAGTTTCCGTGCCTCCTCCACCTGCGACTCGGCCACCTGAATGTTTGTTTGGACCAGGCTGGATGCCTGATGGGCTCCTGCAAATGGAGAGATCAAAACACACATTATTTTCTGAACTATATATGTATATAAACAAAGTCAACTGCTAAGATATTGCTTACCTGAGGAGTATGCTGCCTCAGCTGACATTTTGGAGAGGTTGATAGCATTGATCCAGGTAGACTCGTAATGCTTGCATTCATTCAGTCTCTCAGCAGCCTGTCAGGGCACATACAAGACATAATCAGTATAATAAATTCTTGTTTTTGTATGAAAGAAAAAAATAAACCAGATAACTCTGAAACTGTATTTAGAACCGTTTCAAGCATCTTTTCTAATGCTTACCTCTGCACGCCAGCCACTGATCGCCCGCCGGAGGGATTCCTCCTCTGAAGGACTCATCTTGCCAAGTGACGCTAGATATTTCTTTTGGAAAGTGATGCGTGAGTGCACCGCCTTGTTAAAAACAGAAGAGGAGAAGGTTTATTAGTTCCCCAATGAATTAAGCTCAACAATTTTAAAATATCGTGCAAATACAAAATGAAAATCTACCTTTGCGTAGTCATTCAACGCATCTGTGAGAGCCAAGGTGGCCTGAGAGAGGAAGGTACTCGAGCTGTCTGACAGTACGGAGGCAGCTCTCCTGATCAGAGAGTTATGTGAAAGATCCTCCACCTGCTGCAAACAAGAAAGACAAATCAGTTTTAACTCTTTTGTTCATGTTAGGTATATGTTGAACAGTTTGTTACAGTTTTTAAATTGAGTCTCCGGCTTACCCAAAGCCCGTGGCCGACACTTAATGAGGCCAGGCATATGTGTGTGGGGTTTGTCAGATCTCCAGGTTTCTGGGCACCAGACTTCCTGTTCTCAGATGTGCTGCAGGAGAAAATGTACAACATATATTTAAAGTCATAAAAAATAAAAAGGCACTTGAATTACTTCTATTTACTGCTTTCAGTAAACTTACCTGAGGTAGCGGATGCAGGCTGCACCTCTCTTTTGCAACAAGGAAACATCTTGATTTCGAACCAGTCCTCCAGCAGCATGTCTTGCACACGCTGAACACTGACGAACGGCTTGCATTTTGCAGATTTTAGGTTTAGCTGCTCTACCTGACTCTTTTCTAGCTTTGTTCACTTATGTCTGCAGATTTCTGTTTTCAAAAATGTAGAAACAATCCTGCTCACTTACTGATGCCTTTTCTTTGTAGAATGAAGAAAAGAAACCTGTTCTCAACCAGAAGTTTTGGATTTTGTGTGTTGTACCAGAAAGCTTGGAGCCTGTTGAGTGAGTGCTGACAGTTGTGTCCTGATGGTATTTATAAGGTCTCAGCCCCTGTTCATTACGTAAAAGTTATTGATCTGTTGACGTTGCTTGCAAATGTGCGTATTTGGCTTTATCTAAAGTCCCACTGATACGTGCAGGATAGAGAGGCTGATGGTGAGAGTACTTTTCTCTGTGTGTGCCTGTAGATGCACACAGGTTTAATGCTAATTCAGTAAGTGCTGGAAAGCCTTGGATCAAAAGTTGAAACTGATTTGATCGTCCTCAGAAAGACGCTCCCCCTTCAGCTCGATCTTCAGTAGAAATATGTGTTGATCATATGAAGTAATTAATTGCAACAGATACCCTGCATTAATTAACCTTTAGGCTCGTAGGCTCAACCTGCCTTTGTGGTTGTAATCAGATTTTACTGAATCTTCACCGAATTCATGAAATCTGCAGCACATAAACACCAAAAGATAGCCGACTTGCTTATCTTTTTTTATCTTGAGAAATGATGTGGTGCCAGAACATGCTGCACTATCATTTTTTATTGCTTGTTTTGGAGCATATATGGCCTCAGTCTGCTCTGCTCATGGCAAGAACGTCCTGTCATTTGCATAAAATAGGAGTGAAGGTTGCTTGTGTTTTTCCACAGTAATTTTTTTCCTGTGCACAAATTAAGCAGAATGAGAACATCTCCAGCAGCCTTGCTACTGGAAGTTGATAGATATTGTTTTGCCATTTTCATGGTTCTGATGATATAATGACTGGGTCATCTGTAGTCTCCATGTAATATACCTTCTCAATGCTAATGAAGTGAAATAACAGTTGCTACAAAAGTTAAACTAGCATGACTAAAAGTAAGTCTAAGTAACAACTTTGACTTCATTTCTAAGTGTTTTTAAATACAAATGCTGGTGAATCTTTTCTCTTCCTCTCGTCAACTGGACGATGACCTGTTAAGCTCACTTATTCATAATAATGCACTTTCACATTCAAGAAAGCAAAAGAGAAGGTTTCTCATTTCCTAATTGCCCTGTTTATAACTGAGATTTGTATGTGCGATTTCCACCATCTTATTATTTTTTAAAAACAATGGGGGGTGTTCTACATATCTTACAATTGTAAGATATGTAGAACACCCCCCCAAAAACATGCATGGATTTTTATTCATTCCTCAAGGCAAAACTGCTCCAGCTCCTTCATGTTGGATGGTTTTCACTTGTGAACAGTGATCTTCAAAGTCTTACCACAGATTCTCAGTTGGATTGAGGTCTAGACCTTGACTGGGCTATTCAACACAAGTAAATGTTTCCCCTAAACCACTCAAGTGTTGTTCTAGCATGCTCTGGGCCACTGTTTTGCTGGTAAGTGAACCTGTGTCTCAGTCTCAAATCACAGGCAGACTGACCCAGGTTTTGCTCAAGACTATCTCTACCTAGCACCATCCATTTTTCCTTCGTCTCAGATCAGTTTCACAGTCCTTACTGCTGAAAAACATCCTCACAGCATAATGCTGCCACCACCATGTTTCATGGTAAGGGTAGTGTTTTTAGGGTGATGGTATGTGTTGGGTAAGTGCCAGACATAGCTTTTCCTTGGTGGCCAAAAAGTTAGATTTTAGTGTCTGATCATAGCACCTTCCTTCATACATTTGGGGAGTCACCCATCTGCCTTTTGGCAAACTCAAAACTTGCCTTCTTATTTTTAGCACTAGGCAATGGCTTTTTTCAGACCATTTTTTCATAAAGCCCAGCTATATTGAAGTGTACAGCTTATTGTGGTCCTATGGACCTCTGCAGCTCCTTCAGGGTTGTCTTTGGTCTCTGTGCTGCTTCTCTGATTAATGCTCGGTGATTAAAGCTATAGTTGGTAATCCTGTTCAGAAACGCTTTTTGTAATACTGGGTAAAATGGTCCAGTCATCCTGAAAGTGGTAAATACATTATGTATTCACAAAAAGGAGGTTAAAAAAATTGTTTTCTGTGGGAGCTGCAGGCCTGTAAAAACTCCAACCAATCCATACCCTTTGGTCTGAAGAGCTTGGATTTTGTTCTTGCTTTCATTCCCCTCTGTCCCTCAAGTTCCGGGGGTATCGCCAAATCTATTGGTTGTCCCACATGCCAGTCATTCTGAGGTCCTCACTTAACGTCCAGTGCTCGTTCCTTCATAGTTTCCGCTTGCTATCTGCACATTTCTACTGTTTATGTATCCGGTTAGGTTAGCAGTTAGCTTAGCGTTTAGCCATTCATTTGCGACTTTGAACATGGCTAAGAGTCGCATGAAGCAAACAGCGTTCATGTTCATGAGAAGAAGAGAAAGGCCTCAGTAGAAAGTAGTAAGACCAGAGTTGATTTGGGAGATTTATAAGACGCGATCCCCCTGAAGAGTGGAAGAGCGATGTAAGCCGGTCGTTCAATGCACAGTTATTCAAAAAGGGTCTTGGGGAAACTTCCGGAAAAATCATCAACCCTACCTTTAATGCTCCTCCTTGCTCGGTCTGTGGGTACTTTTGCAAGGCACTGTATACATGAAAACCCCGCTTGCTCAGCGGTGACTTGTTGCAATGTAAAAGCAAAAAAAGCTTTTGCTTTGTGCCAGACATTGCTCAACCATAGCTGGGTGTAAATTTAATTTGAGCAAGAAAGTGGCAATCTTTGTTGAATGTTTAAGGTCTATTAATATGCTTGTTAACCCAGTGGTTTCTCAAGGTCTTGCTGAACATGATCAAATTAACTTTTTTCTAAATCTAACTGAGAATAACTTGATTTGTTTGTCTTGTTTTTCTGTGTCATTTAATGTTTAACCAAAAAATCTGTTGCTTTGAAAAGCTTTCTGGCTCACAGCCAAAAATAGGTTAGGTCGGTTGTTTCCCTCAGAGTTCAGAGGGACAAAGTTAGTTTTGGACAGATTTCAGTCCAATCGCCGTCCTTCCTTTTTACTGACGTAGAATGTACGTAAAGAGCTGATGAAACCCAGCAAGCTGCTCTCTACACACTCTGCTTGTTTGCCAAAAGGATTAAAATATTAGGTTGCTCAATTGAGACCAAGAGATTCATGTTAATAATCATCTTAAATCTTAAGGACTCTAGATTCACTCTTAAACTGTAGTGTAAATATCAAACTATTGTACTACTCCCAATCCAGTTTGGACCTTCTTGGCTGATTGAATCATCAGCTTTCAGTTCTGGGACCCTGAACTGTGATCGCTGAGCTCAGTATTGTTGCGTAAGAGGGTGACACTGGAAAATGGTCAAAAGAGATAATGCAGGGCATCAAATGTACCATCTGTTTTTGTCACATCAGTGTTTTTCAAAATGTTTTGTACATTTTCTACTATAGTCCAGAGACACCCAGGTATAAGCTCAGACCTTAATGTTTTCGTCGAAAGTTTTACAAAACTCCATTTTATGTGTTAAATTAGATTAATTAAGTTTGTTCAGACTATAGTCCTGAGATGCTGCTTCTTTAAAGCTCTCTGAAAACTTTAAGCAAACATTAAAATCTTGACATTATGTAAGCTCCAATTGTATACAATAAGTAAGGTTTATTTGCACCTTGCACAGACACAAAGTCACAAAGCACTGTACAGGAAAATAACATTTTAGATATACTGTACATAAAAACAAAAAAGTATATAAACTAAGCACAATAATGTACAAAAAAGCACAATAAAATCAGGACATAAAAGCCAGGTAAAACGAAACTATTTTCAATTCCTTTTTAAAAATCTCTCCAGAGTCAGCAAAGTAAAGTTGAGTTGGTAAACTGTTCCATAGTTTAGGAATCACAGACTGAGAGGACCTGGGCTTGGATTTTGGGCTTGGGATCGAAGGCTGCAGGGACTAGAGTGTTTATTTAACAGTTGACACAAATAGTCAGGAGCCTGGACATTTAGAGCCCTGAAGGCAAGAACAAGTATTTTAAAACAAATTCTAAAATCCAGCTAGTATAAAGAATATAAGACTGGGGTGATGTTAGATAATTTACTGGTTTTTGTAAGAAGTCTGTCTGCTGCATTTGGTATAGCTTGGAGGCGAGAAATAGATCTGTCCAGACCTGTAAAAATAGCATTACATGACACAAATGCGTGAATAATGTTCTCTAGATTAGCTCGAGACCATAGCACATATTTTAGAGATGTTTCTTAAATTAAAAAAAAAACAGGAACGAGAGATGGATCAGGTCTGTCAAAGCCTAATGAAGAGTCAAAATAGATTTTTGACTGTGGACTGTGTTATAGTTGATTTGGTTGCTGGGGGAAAAGAAACAGGACCATAAATTTGCTGGAGAGCCAGTCACTTGCACAAGTAAGCGACTGTCTATCCAGCTGGTGTGGTTTAAAAAACACATACAGTTGATTGTCATCTGTGTAGATGTGATGTGAATAATCAAAAAAAAAATCCAAACTATGATGGCAAAAATGGGTATGTTTGTATATATTTGAGCTTGCCTATTGAAACTAAGATAGAATCAAAGGCTACCTAGTTTAGCACAGTTTTTATTTTTTATTGTATCAACAACATTTCATTGTGAAAGCAACAATGTAGAAAATAGTGACACAATAAGCAACAATGTAAAAAAAAAGTTTGAATATGGTAATCCTGAGAAATGTTTTGATAATCAGCATGTGTCCACATTTGTGTTTAAAATGTATGTTTATAGCAATTTGCTTCAGCATTCTCCATCAGTCTGAACTCTATCTTAACTTGGTGTCATGAAACCGATGTAAGGAAAAAACTGATAACTAAGACATATACTGCAGGTTGGAAATGAGCAAACAAAGTAACCAAACAAAAGGTGCTGCAAAGGCATGCTGAAAAAACAGCAATTTTGGCTGTATAATCTATCCATCCATTTTCTAACATGCTTATCCCTTTTGGAGTCGTGAGGGGTGCTGGTGCCTATCTCCAGCTGTCAATGGGCGAAAGGCGGGGAACACCCTGGACAGGTCTGGCTGTATAATGAGACCCATAAACAAAGAAGTGCAAGTAACCGAAAAAAATAAATGAATGAAATACAATTCAATATTGCATTGGCCTAGTTTTTCATAACAGGCTATCCACAGGGTTTAGGGGTGTCCTTCTGTAAAATCTTGACCAATCTTTTAAGAGAGTATTTTTGAGATTAGACATTGTTGTTGTTCAAGTAAGCCTGGCTTCAGCTCTTTTTGGTTGAGATCAGGGCTCTGGACAAGCATGTCAAGTTCTTCCACTCCAAACGCTCTTATCCACATCTTCATGGATAAGAGGAACTGATGTTGAGATTATGGACTTCTATAAGTACCTGGGTGTTCACATGATTAATAAACAGGGCTGGGGATACAACTTAGATACTGTAATTTTACTTTTTTGTGTCAATTTCTTGCATTCACAAAACCTTACACCAATAAAAAACCTCAAAATACAATCTCCTTAGATCGGCTGGTTGCTGTTAGTTGTTATGTAAAACCTATAAAACATACGTTCAAGGAAATAAATCGGGCAAATTTGCAATCAATTACAGTATAGTTTGTTTTGATGTAAATAAAAACCACAACATATTTTAAAAAATAAACTTTATTACAGAGTGAATTCAAAAGTAGAAAGAACTATAATGAGTAACTTATATATATAAAAAATGCTAAATAATATGTTCTTAACAATGCCTTGAACAGATGAATTTTTGGTATAAAGATATTGAAAGAATATGAATTTATAAACTTGATTTTTTGATAACACAACTGCCATGGCCTTAAAAGCATACCACATAAGACCTACAACACTGACATTTCTTTCACCATAATCAGTCCACAAACCAACAGCAAGACTAAATTGCTCCATTCACATCCTAAATATTCCAGTTTTAAAAATGCTTTGAACAGGCGGACATAACCAGCTTCAACAAGGAACTAAACCGGTCTGAGTTCTGTACACAGACCTGTGAAAATAAAGCCGACTGATCCAGTTCATGCCACTCATCAACTGGATGGGCCAGATACTGATTTTACCAGCAAATAAAAACAGGAATCAAGTGAGCATAATAAAACAGAACCAATTAATAACAATACACCCAAAAAATGTTTTAATTTGTAAAACAATACCAAAACTATAAAACATTCATCATTATTGTCAGTGTCAAAAGACTATTGTTTCAGATAAATTTATTAATTCATTGGATATCATTAATCATAAACTTTTTAAAGAAATGTGCTAACTTTTTCTTAATATAGTGTGTGACAGTTGAACTAAAAAGGACCCAAGCAACATTTAGAATTAGCAATCAGAATTCAGGCAATAAAAGTTTAATACAGAAAAAATAATTATAGGTTATCCAGCCAGACAGACTTTGTGCTGCTAATCTCTGTCCCACACAGCAATCAAAAAGAATCATTTTACCTGCCAGATGACACACGCTCCATGTCTACATCTGTTTCAATCTCTGGGTTCTCACAGTGTAAATCTGAAAACAATAGAAAGTAATCTCTTAACAGAACAGAGTCAAGAGATTAGGCCACAAAACGTCTCAGTGAGGAGCTAAATCAATCGAGGCTATGGGGGCCGTCCATTAGTCCACAAAATGTTACTTTTTGTTAACAGTGAGCCAAGCACAGAAATTCCTACAGATGAATGAGGAAAAAAGGCCGATGAGAATAAAGTAAAATGTTCATTATTCTTTCTTAACATATTTGATAATGTTTAACATTTTAACAACTGCCCTGTTGGAGGGGTGTGACAAATTTGAGAGTAAAAAGGTATTTTTATACTCAAAATAACATTCTTGTGATACTGTGGGTTTTTCCATAACTGCTACGAAAATGTAGATAATGGCAGCCTCATTTCTAGTCTTCTATTTTTCTGTTCCCACCAGTAATTTTATAATGAATTCAGTGAACTGTAACCTTTCTCCCTCTGCGTCTATATTGCTACATTCTGTAAGAGCTGTAGCCCAAATCTAGCAGCAGCAACACACAGTTATATTCAATAAATACAAATATTATTGAAAGGTTTATTTAGTTCAGTAACTCAGTTAAGTAACTAAGCATCTAAGTAAAACACATGATAAAGTTTGATTACACACAGATGGAGGTTTTCAAGCCTTTTTCTGTTAATTATGAGGATTTTCCACTTATAGCGAAATAAAACATAACATTTTAGATTAACGTGTTACGCCAGACCAGTAAAAAAACATATTGTCAATACAGGAATGTGGTATTAATGAAAAGTATGTGTAATACCTGCACAAAAGCAAATATTTGTTGTAGTTGTTTTCAAACTTACTTTTAATCTTACAAACGAGCCTCATCAGATAGCATTTTACAACTTATTAAATGTGATTGTACGTATGGACAGGAAATATTTTTATGTATTTTAATTAGGAGAATACTCATTACAGTGTTTCATCTACATTTCTGCAGCAGTATTATACCACTGCAGCTTTGCATGGCAGGTTCTCCCTGTGCTGAAATTACAGCTGAGTTGTGTGGTGGTACTGGGGATGTTTTTCTGTCCCTCTATCACACAGAAATAAAGAAAGCTAAGTGAGTAAAGTCTCCCACCTCCATCTGTCGCCTCCGCCGTGTCTGCTGCTAATACTAATATGTTTAACTTGTTACTATCTTGTCCAATTTATTGGACAGGTGACATTCGGTTGAGGTTCTGACTTACATACTAATTAGGACTCACCTACATGTTATGAAAGAGTGTATAACTAAAAAGATTTAGGCACACCAGTGCAACCAGTTGGTTTGGAACCCTAATATAGGTCAGCTTGTGACTTGAGCTGCCATAGGCAGCAACAACTGTATCATTATAACACAGCAATGGCTTTGCAAATGGACTCTCATCTCAAAGTGCTGGTCCTATTTTGGTCTTGATTCAGTCTCTGGTTAGGTAGTCTTGACAACAACACTACGGTTTAGCTGCCAGGTTGGCACATTACACAGAGCACAGAAAAAACGGTAGTAGTTCTGTTTCCTCAGTCCTCACTTTATGACCTGATTTGGGCGCACTCTGCCTTTATGTCCCTATTGTTATAGATTATCATAGCAGACATGAATCTAATTCTCCCCACAGTCCTCTTCACAATATCAAGTTATTATAAACCAACAAGGAATTTTATTATGACCACCTAAAGGTGAAGTGAATAACACATATCATTTCTTCATCATGTTGCTAGGTTGATTATATTAGGCAAAAAATAAACATTTTATGTTTAAACTGCACATGTTAGAAGCAGGAAATATGGGGAAAGTGCTAAATTTTAGCCAGTTTTATTAATCCAAAATGTAATGGCTAAAAGGAAACAGGTCAACGCTTTTCCAAAACTGCAGCTTTGGTGGGGAATTTCCGGTGAAGGTGGTCTATCAAATGTGCTTCAAGGAAGAATTGATGGTGACCTAATGACAGCGGCCAGCATTTTTCGTCTTTGGGTATTGCTCCAAGCCTTCTTCCAGACCAGGAAGTACAAATACATTTTTTCACTGTGGTATTTTACAGGAGGATTATGCTCCCTAACACAAAGGAAAAATAATCTCCAGGAAGGGTTAAAGGAACACAACAAAAATACGAGGAGTCAATTTGACCTCCAAAGTTAGAACTCGATCCAATCACACACCTGTGGGATTGGCTGGACAAACTAGTCCAATTAATGTAGGATCCAGCTCCCAATTTACAGGATTTAAATAATCTGCCGCCAGCCTTCTGCAGGACACCTTCAGAGGGCTTGTGAGCCCATGCTGCTACAGATCAGGGCTATTTTGGGAGCAAAAGAGGAACCAAAAAACTACTTGGCAGATGAGCATAATGCTCAGTGTAACTGCAGCCAGAGTGGTTCATGCCTATTGCTCAATTGTTCTCAGTGCGTTTTAAAGGACAGTGCTGAAACCAGCGACCTCACTCTGAAAGTGTTCACTCAGCAGAACACCATTTCATCACGATCAATGTGACAACTCCCCTTGTAGCTGGGAAATGATCAGCTGTTCAAACACTTTCTTAAAGGGATAACTGATTGGCCAGTCAGTGAGACTCTACAACCTAATTTTCACTGATGCTCTCCAGCTAAAGACAGCAAGTATTTTAGAAAAGAAACCCGATGGTATGCTCTAAATAAGAAACCCTGAATATATCCATATTTAATATCTACATTTTGGGGTTATCTGTAATGCTTGGTTTTCCTCTTAAATATCATTTTGTGTTTGATTCAGTTTTGATTTTTTAATGTTTAAGAGAGTCTAGACATTTGGAGGAGGTAAATGTTCAATATTGTGACTGTTGCCTTGATCAATAGTTTTAGGATTAAAACTATTTTAGAAGGGATGTGTCATTTTCCATTTACTTTATCACATATCACATAAATTCCAATAAAACACATTGAGGTTTGTGGTTGAAATGTGACAAAATGTGAAAAAACAGTTCAAATGCTGAGTAGACTTTTGCAGGACAATGCATTTTGGGTAAATGTCCTTTGAGATTGTAATGTTTGGAGTTTTAATAATTGGAAAGTTCCCCTTTTGTAAGTTGTTTAATGAATCTCTGCCATCTGAAATCTGTCGCTAATGAGAACCATAACACTTGACGATGGCGGTGTGTCTCTGGAGGAATCAGGACCAGCTATACATACTTGAACGTGACCTGAACACATTAGTTAGGGAGGAGGTTCCTCCTGAAACGTTTCCCATCAAAGGCACAATGAGAGGCAGAGAAATCTGAGCTCCTCTGGCTGATGAAGGCATTGTTAGGTGAGCGAAGTACAGTGAAGGTGAAAATGTCGAGCATTTAAAAATTGTGTTTTGTTTTCTTTTAATGTTTTTGTGCAAACTGAAATTTACAATGTGTTTTCCTTAAACAGGCATGCTCTGTTCACAGCTGCAAAAATGCAGAATCTGACTGAGCTTTCTGTCAATGCGACTTTCCCAAAAAGCTTCTCTATGATTGTCAAGGTGTGTGTGGTGATCCCGTTGTTCTGCCTCTTCCTGTGCTGCATCGGTATCATGCTCCAGATCTTTGCCTCTCACAGGCAGTTTTTGGACACTTCCCGTTACATCCTGTTTGCGCACATGCTGGTCAACGACACCCTGCAAATTCTATCCTCTGTGCTGCTCTTCCTCTGTGTGATGGGTCAGGTGAAGTTTCCTCTTCTGTTCTGTGTCCCTCTGCTCTTTGTGTCCACCGGCACCTTTCAGAACACCACCTTGATCCTGGCTGCCATGTCTCTGGAGCGTTATGTTGCCATTTTCTACCCCTTGCACCGGCCGGCCTCCTGGCGCCCAGACAGAATCTGGATCATCGTTCTGAGTCTGTGGTCCATCAGCTTCATATTCCCCATCATCGAGTTTTCCATTGGGAAACACAATCCAGCTGTAGATGTCCTCTCTAGCAACTTGCTTTGCAAAGCTACTGCTATTAACTCGTCCCCGACCCAAGGACTGTACCGACTTGCTGTGAATGTGCTTTTCTTTGCAGTGGTGGGGGTTATCATCCTCTTCACCTATGTGAGGATTTTGCTGGAAGCCCGGAAGCTGCGGCAGGACAGAGCGTCAGTGAGCAAAGCAATGCACACAGTGCTGCTGCATGGCTTCCAGCTGCTGCTGTGCATGCTTGCGTTCACTAACCCCATTTCAGAAACTCTCATTGTGCTGCACACAGCCTGGCTGGCTGAGGACGTCGCCTTTTTTAATTACTTCTGCTTCATACTGATGCCTCGCTTTCTCAGCCCGCTCATTTACGGCTTCAGGGATCAGAATCTGAGGAAGCACATCGGGAAAAGGTTCCTCTGCTGCTCAAAGACAGACGAGGCACTTTTCAAACACTGATTCGGCTTTAAATCAAATAGAAAATGTCAGCGTGAAAACGTTTTAGTCATGTACAAACATATGTGCAAGCCTCAAAGTGGGCTTGCTGTCAACCTATTTTGAAACAACAATCGACTGAAAATAAGAACGTTAAGAAAGTTTTAACAGTGGAGGATTTTATGTTACCCACAAGATGGCTTTCTCAGAGGAATTGATACAGAAACGACCCAGGAGCCGTATTCTGTGTTGTAATCTTACATTGCGGTGGACAGCAAGTCAAAAATAAATATTTCTAACAGTGAAATTATGATAGTGATTAAACTAGTTTTTTTATTTTATTTTACTAAATATAAAAAAAAATCTTATTTTCAGTTTGCCATCAAATGCAGCATGAGTGCTGTACTTGTTACTAGCCTGCAGGAAATCCACTTAATCGCAAAATCCACAGGCTTTCGTTGTGTAAAAAACCTATAAATTTACTGTGGGATGTTTTTAAATATAAAAATCATTCTGTTGTGTTACTGTTTCCGTTCATGTACTTAAAAGGTTTATTATAAAAAATATATATAATTGCTTAATAATTGTGCTTGACGGAAGCTCAACATCTCCTTTTTGACTTACAGAAAAGTTGACAGTCACTATAAAACAGACTAATTGGTAAAATGCTGATTTAAAAAGTCCAAATTAAAATCAAGCTTTTCGCATTGTTGAAATAAATGTGTTTAGAGGTCAAAAGTAGGCTTGATGCTGCTACATTCTGGTTTATAGTAGATTATGGTGATGTGAATAATATGGTTGCTTCTCTTGAAAGCTTGCATGGCTTAGGTGAGGGGTGTCCCCATCTAGACACTGACCCCATAAGAGTCAGTGTCTGGCCTATTTTTTGATGCTGAAGATATTTATCATACATCTCTGAGATCCCTAAGGAAATTAAAACGATTCACACACCTTTGTCCAATGCTTTTGTTGCATTACCTGACTAATCCACTTGCAGACTAAGACACTGATGGGGTTTTTTTTTTATTCCACATTTGCTTTCTAAATTTTACTCTGGGCCAAGCACACTTGGGAATCATTTTGTCAAACCGGCTGAAACAAAATTTGATCTAAGACCTTAATAAATTAAATACTGTCTAATTCTGAGGACTAAATAAATAACATCCACACACTCAATTCCCTCTGTGAAGTCAGAAATCAGCCATTTTGTTCTGCTCTGTTTCGTGCACACATACGCACAGCTTCTGCAAACAAGATCAACAACTTTTGCAGGTCCGTGCCTGTTAAACATAAACCACACGGAGGCGGTGTATCTGCGCAGATATTGCTCAACGGTGACAGCACATCCTCTCACCTTTCATCGGTCAACAAGCGAGGGGCTGAAGGTGCAGAACTGTCTGTCAACTGTGTAAATCATTTAGAGAAAAGTAAATAAAAAAAGATTTCAGGGTATAATCAACTTATTTTAAAAGCTAACATTTGTTGGAACATTTCTAAACGTTTAACAGTTCGTTGCAGAAAACATCAGTTTTAAAGAAACAAGAATTGGATGCTGTTTTTATATTGGATTTTCAAGGTCAAAACTATACAATGCTCAATATTAAAGAAATATTTGGATAGATAACACGTTGCACCTCAACAACACGCCTTCTATCGCCTTGAAGAAGCATCTAGTGTATTTCTGGCTGGATATTTTCCCTCTATATTCTGAAAAATTGGTCGAATTTGGAGGCGGCTCTTGACAGTTGTTCTGTACACTTTGTGCAGCTCCTCCATACCGATGGCAGCGAAACAGCCCCTCAACCCGATGACACAACCAAACAGTTTGTACATTGTTCCCAAGTTGGAAAGCCTGACCTTTGCTCCCCAAACACACTCAACTGAATCCATGTCTCCTCTGACTAGAAAACCTTTCTCCAGGAGGCCTGAGGCTTTGCTGTGAATTTAAGTAGTCAGTTTTACAGCTGATGATCTTTTGATGCTCGGCTACCTCTCAGTCTACCTCTGATTCCACCGCCTCGGTTTGGCACGCTCTACTCCTCTCCGCCTGCTTTACGAGGATTTCAGCAACAGTTTTTTTTCTCCGGCCGTGCTTAACAGCAGGTTCAAACCAAGTGACAGGAAAAACTGGAGAGCGATGACATTAATATTAAGGACCACCGTGAACGGAGGGGATGAAGCCCAAATATCATTTTACTATATACAAACCATGAACCAACACTGAAGGAAACAAAAGAGCGCTTCAAGTTTCCACATGCAGATGCACTGTATCATATCCACAGATTTACAGAGGCTTTCTCTCATCATACAGACACTGAAAGCTGTTAAGTTTTGTCTCTGAAAAGTGTTCAAAACTGTGTTCACAGCCGGTGATCCATCCACCACGTGCAGTAGAAGGCAGAGCTGCTGAGAACTGCTCGCAGCCAGGGAGCAGTCTTCCCCGGCTATCCGCTCATTTAACCAAAGATCTCTCAGCCCAAATGTGCAAAATCCAAACTATAAAAAAAGAATGTCACTGTGCTTATAAATCCTTTGCGTTAAAATCTCATAAAGCTCAGAATATTAACTCTGTGAGGCAAACTTTGGAGCAAGTCAGACAGCCTTCATCTCCCCTCTCCACTTCTGTCCAGTGCAGGCAGAGAGAAGCTGTTCCTTATTTCATTATTAGTTAAGTTAATTCAGATACTTATCCCAGAGGATTATTTTATCCTTAAAAAATATCCAAGACAATGTTGCATATACAATTATATTTTAAGTTTTTTTTATTGTTTACCATTTCCCACGGATTTGCTTAAAGTGTCAATGTCGCAAACAAGACATGGAGTGTGGGACGGGTGCTAAAGCCACCACCACGAGGCATCGCTAGGCCGGTCGAAACACAAACCACGCAAAGCAAAACCAAATAGGGAGGAACCGAGCGGGACGATACAAATCGAATAGGGTCGGTGGAAAAGGGGCTTTAGATTCTTCTGGTGTTCCAGGAGTTGTTCCAGTTTGTCGTGGGTTAAAGCCATGTGTGTTACCAAACATCTTGACCAGTTTGTCTTTTTTGAGATAAGGAGTCTCACAGTTGTGTGTTCCAACAGGTGATCTGTCTCAAAAACAAAACTGTTTAAAACAAAAGGATAAAATAGGCTAAGATTAGAACACTGTATAAAACCTCATAGGAATTAAAACTCTGGGCTATGCCAAGAAAAGTGGTCCCTGCTGGTAAGCCAAAGGGCAACTGTAGTTGAATATTGGGTTGGTGTATATTGTTGTCCTAGAGTGGACTAGAGATAACTTTCACAGATGTTTAGAAAATTCCCTTTTGTATGTCATACAGTGTATGTGTTGGGTGTCTGTTGTTTATAGCCAAAAGAATATGAAATGTAAACCAACAATTAATGTATAAACTGACCATGATTTTTATGTATTAATTGGATTTAAATATCAAGGGATTCTGTTCTTGGACACAAAACTCTTACCTGACTGCAGACTTTTGTCATTGCCTTGATACTTGTCAAGCTACAGGTCTTATGAGATTCTTTATGGAAAAAAAATAGCCATGAGATAAAATGTCATGAATTCATTTTATAAAATAAAGTCTCAACAGGAGGTGCATCACATCTTAACCTGTACAACTAATTTCATGTTCTTAGATACTCTCTTTTTAGACATTTATCCAATTTCTGTTTTGAAGCATGTTCTCATATTTTGGTTTATTTTACACACAGCAACAAAATAACCTATATTTGCATCATGTTTCTGGATAAATCTCTGACCCATATGCAGAATCATTCACAGGAGTCTGGATGTAAAATGCAAAAGGGATTTATGTACAAAGATAAATGTGCACACCGAAGCGTGATTTTGAGTCCGAGGTTCTCCCGGTGTCTGGAAGAGGAGAGGAGCAGTTAAGACTGGACAAGAGATAACCAATGAATCATAAGCAGAGGAGGAGGAATGAGATTGCTTACATTTCCAAGAGTTAAAGGAGAGAGTTGCGATCCTGGTGGTAGGTTGTGGATGGAGGGAGGACAGCCAGGGTCTGTGTTCCAGGGGTGAAGATGGTGGAGATCCAGCTGGAGAATGAGCAGAGCGTTGGAGGGTGGGCAATCACACAGCGGCAGGGGATTTTGGAGACGTAGTGGACAACTGTGGAGTAAGTCCCCGAGGAATGCTGTCCTGGACAGGGGTGTAGATAGAATCCAGAAATTTACTTGGGAGCCAGTGGAAGACCTAGGAGGCACAGAAGATATGTAGAGTGAGCTGAGCAGAAATATGCAGAATTAATAAGCAGCAACAATAAACAGAAATAAGGCTGATCACCAGTCAGAGTCTGATCGTCCTTCTGCTGATATTATGCCCAACTGAGGCGACTACAGACAGGTGTGAAGTCTGCAATAGGACCCGGCACGCCTACAGCTGTGATTCTCTATTCCGAGTGAGGTCTTACACAAACATATACCAGGTGCTTATCTCCGGACGTCATTGGATGAGAAAAAGGGCACACTCTGGCCAAGTTGCCTGTACATCACAGGGCAACACAGAGACAAGCCAGCCAAGAACACACACACTTTTTATACCAAAGGGCAATTTAGAGTAACCAATTACCTAACAGTCATGTTTTTGGACTTTTGGAGAAGCCAAGGCGCCGAAACCCACAAATGCATTTGGAGGACATGGAAAACAATTGAGACTTTTTTTTTCCTATAATAATAATAATAATCCCTTTTTGATGGGATTGTTTTTCTTTATCTTGAAATATTGCACATTAATTTTATTGTTGAACAGTTAAAAATAAAAATGGCAAATAAATGAAAAATACATTGTAGACTGAAAAGACATTTGAGGACTTTGACCTGCCTGGCAAAAGCTTGGATATCCCTGCACTATGTGAGGTTGTTTATATTACTTTGTGACAGTCTAAGCAATAAAATAAGATTTTGATCAAGCTCTGCCTTTTTACAGTAATAGCTGTAACCTGCGGAATAAGCTTGCTGTTTCCGTCGTTTTGTTTTTGAACATTTCTCCTCAAGCAGCTCGATTACATGCACAGCAGAGGTTAGAAATCAGTAGAAGTATCTTAGTTGTAATGTCGCGGTTTCACCAGCAGATGCCGCTGTGGGGCCAGACATTTGGCTGGAGACGCTCCAAAATATTTTGGAAAACTTTTCCAAGGGCGCATAACAACGCGGTTAATTAAAAATAAAAGTTTAAACATCCTTGAGCAAAGGTGTGCAATTGATCAGTCTGTTTAAAAACAGCCGGTCAGCTCATTTGATTAAAAGTAGCCTCGACAAAACATCACATAAATCGTCTTATTATACCAGATCCTTCCTACTTGCTTGAGCGGTCTCGGGCTGCAGCTCAGTGCCACAGAGAGAAGGGAAAACTGGTCCTAGATCAGAACCCAGAAATCTGTGCAGGTCTACAGATGAGAGCAAAAGCACAGAGGAACCCTGAGAAACCAGCTCGTCCGATGATAAGGAGGCCAGCTTCTGAAGAGGATGAAGGCTCCTCTGCGTGTTTTCTGTCTCTGTTGTTTTCTGATCATTGATCTCGCTTCCCGGGCTGGAGGAGAAATGTATACGTCGCTCCAAAACGTGAAGCAAGCCATTCACGTCGAAAGGAAATTAATTGATTATCTGAGAACTTATATTGACAGCGAGTTGGAGAGACTGGAGGACATCAAGCGGTGAGTGACGATGAAACTGGAGATAAGTGGGACACAGAGTCAGAGAAGCACATTTTATAAGGCTGGCAGAGGAAAAGAAATCTAATTATTATGCCCGTTTTCTTATACTCTTAATACATTAGATACAGAACTGACACAGAAAGTATTGAGGAAAAGAAAAAGAAAAAACCTCCATGTGTTCCTTAAGGAGCCATTGTTGATCTATGGTCGCTTTTCTTTAAATGCTGACTGCCTATCCTTTGTCCAGAACCTGCAAATTATCTAATGCTGCCTCATTTCTATGAGTGTCGGTTATCTGGTTTAACTGTTGTAATATAAAATGTATGTTTTATATACTGATGAAAAAAATATTGTGAATGAGCAACATTCAAAGTAACAGTAAAAGTTTCAATATTCTGTCTCCTTTTACTTCATTTAGTTAGAATGGCGGAAAGAAAGTGTATGTTTAAAGCCTGACACAAGCTGTGTACGGGAAACTACAGACATGTGGAAAAAGGCGCTCTGGTCAGATCAGCTGAAAACCAAACTTCTTCGCCCGCATGAAAAAGACGTGGAAGAAAACTAACACTGCAAACTCCCTGCGCGCACCGTCCCTACACTGAAACATGGTGGTGGCAACATCATGCTGTGGGCAAGGGAAAACTCTTCAGAGTTGATGAAAAGATGAATGGAGGGAAATAGAGGGAAATTCTGAAAGAAAATCTATTGGAGGCTCCAAAGCACTGGGGTGGAGATTCACTTTCCAGCAGGACAGCAACAAAAAACAAACAGGCAGAGCTACGGTGGGATGGTTTTGATTAAAACATGTTCATATGTCAGGACGGTCCAACCCTTGGATATAAGACTTGAGAACGTGCTGTTCACAGATTCTCTTCATGCAATTAAAGCTATCAAGTGCAAAGAAGAATAGTCAAAAATGTCCGGCTCCAGACGGAAGTTACGCTAAAAGACTAAAAGATAAGTAATACTAGAAAAAAAGGGAGTCAGGGATGCTGAGTACAAATCCAAACTACAGTTTTCAAATTTTTATTTGTAAATCAATTTTACAATCATGATTTATTCCCCTTCTTCCCTTCGCAACAATGCGCTACTTTCTTTTGGTCAATCACATAAAACGGCAATAAAATACATTAAAGTTTGTGGCTATAACTTGACTTAATTAACGTGACTAAAAGCTTCAAAGAGTAATACGTGTTTTTGGAAAGCACCAGGTATTATCCAGGTTCAATGCATCCTTTTTTATTCCTTTCCAGTCTAATGAACACCACATGTGAGCACCTCTCTGCAGCCCCAATCTCATCTTTCACACAGGTTTTATGCCAAAGTGTCTGACCTGCACGCAGTACTCTACAAAGGCACTGCAGCTGCTGCAGCAAACCCACTGGTGGCCTTCACCCTCGTCAAGCGGCTGCATTCTGAGTGGCTGAACGTCGTCTACAGCAACGAAGCTCAGGAAAACACTCAAAGTGGGCTGTCTCCTTCTTCCTTCTTGGCTGATAGCTGAACCTCTTCCTCCTCTAGCAAAGTAAACTTCACCCTTTAACACGCCTCTCTTTAGCCCTCAGGTCCAAATACGAGGAAGAAGAGGCTGGCTTGCCCAAAGTGGAAGACCTTCGGGGGGCTGCAAAGGGGCTGATGAGGCTCCAGGATGTGTATTCCCTCCAGGTTTCAAGTCTCGTAAAGGGCCGTTTCCAGAGGGTCTCCAACGGAGGTGTGATTGACGTCTGTTCGCCCGCTGTGTCTGTCTCGCTGTCTGGTGACGACTGCTTTCTGGTTGGGAAGGTGAACTCTTTTTACATTGCACTCGTTACACAGAGAAACTGCACAAAATTATTAGACCATATTTTATTGATTCTATTAACAGCCAACAAGCAAAAAGTCAAGTTTTGAAAATAATAAACACCTCAAATAAGTGTTAACTACATTGCCTTGCAAAAGCATTTTTATTCCTTGACATTTCTTTTTCAAATCTTCAATTTGTTTTGGATAAAGTTTAAAGCAGGGTTAGATTATAGAACAAAATTCCCAATGTTGAGCATCACATGCAGAGACTGACGGCTCAGGTGGCAAGCATAAGGGCAACTATGAAATGTTAACTACACAAATATGGCCTTTAAGGAATGGTGACTAGAGCAAAGCTGTAAGAGGTCTGTTTTAAGATTTTCCACAAGTAAGGGACCAAGCAATCATTTGTCAGAAGGTGCTCTGCTTAGACGAGACCAAAATGTAACCTTTTGGTCTACATGCAAAATGCATATGTGGAGAAAAGCTAACACCGCACATTACCCTGAACACCCATCCCAGCTGTGATGTGTAAATGTCCCTACAGTTTGTGAGGTTTTTACCTCTGACAGTTTTGCATTCTTTCAGAGAGTCTAGTTTTGATTTTAACATTATGTTAGCTTGCAGTTCGATCGAAACCAGGCCTGTGGCTACCTGGCAAGCTAGATTGATAATGTTTAACACTCTACATTTAGTTGTCCATTATCAATCTGGGCCTACTCCCATCGAATCCATTCAGGGAACGGAGGGACATTCAGCAGAACTTACTAAACTCATTGGGCGAAGCAACCCTTAATGCCCGCCTACCAAAGGTTGGTTTTAGCCAATCACAACTAATGAAAATGAAAATGTAGGCAGCAGCTCCCATGAGAAACCACAACCACAAGTTCTTTCAAAGAGGAAATTGTTTATTCTTACAAAGCATGTAATAGCAGCAGCTACACGTGCATCCTCCTACGCTGCCACGTTTATTTTGGTTTGGCTGTGGGCTTGGCAGCTTTTGCCTTCGTCGCAGCTGTATGTCCCGCCTTAAACCATTATACTGTAATGTGATTGTCCGACTTGTCCTGGGTCGGCTCTCGAACGGTTTAGTGGGACAAGATGTGTTTCTGAACGCACGAATACTACGAGAATTCAGCTTACAGGCTTGCAATGTTAGGCCTGTGGTGCTGACCTAGATGGTTCTTTACTTTCATGGATCCCAAAGTCATTCCCAGGCATTCATTCACGAACCAAAACTGGTGGTGTCAGCACCATGCTGTGTGGATGCTTTCCTTTACCAGGGACTGGAAAGTTGGTCAAAGTTAAATGAGAAGATGAATGAAGCTAAATACAGATACGAAAACCTATTTGAAGGTGCAAAAGAGGCCCGGGCTGAAGGACAGTACCGCTAAACGTATACAGCCAGATTTACAAGCCAGACTTGGATCTCAAGTTTATAGATGGTGTCCACCCAGTCTGACTTAGTTTGAGATAATTTGCAAACAATAGGAAACATTTTCTATTTCTACACGTTCAAACCTGGTAGGGACTACTACTCCAAAGGACAGCTGCAATAAAAGGTGCTACTACAAAATCTTGATTCAGGGCGGATTTATCCAAATTCACACCACACATTTCAGATTTTCATTTGCAAAAGCAGAAAATATAAAAATAATGTATCCCCCCCCCCCCTTCACTTGAAATTTAGACAACACTTAAAGGTATACTATGCAACCGGGGTTGATTTTCCAGCGAGGCTCACCCCAGAGGGCGAAAGTAAAAGTGCACTGTCGTAAAGATGCTCAGCTGTTCTCCTGGTTTCTCCGTCAAGCCAGGCGCGGTTGTTTTGAGCTTAGCAGATAGGCGAACACAACGAATCACCATCCTTCTGTTCAAGCAGAGCTACGAGGGAACGCCCTCCCCTCCTCTCCGTCCCCGCCAGTGGAGTGAGGGTAGCGGGCGTCCCCGAAGCGACCTCCGCCCGGTCCGGGACCCGCTGGGCCCGGACGTCGGCTCGCGGGGGGGGGTTGGGGAGGGCGAGGGTCTGTTTCCGCGGCATACGGAAACAGACGGCCGGCGCGTCGCGCGGACCGTCTGTTTCCGTATGCCGCGCGGCCGCCGGGGCGTCTCGTCTTTCCTCTCTCCCCTCCGTTCCCCCCGACGCCCAGTGCCTCCCGAGCCGTGTCGCGCGGTACAGTTTGAGAACACAGATCAGCACACAGATGAGCGGTAATCTTTTAAACACCGCGGTTCCGTCACACAGTTTGAGATGTATATAAGTACCACGACTGAAAAATGCGTACAGCGTACAGTGTATGCCCGGCTAACACAGTGAAAGTATGAACATGCACACAGAGAGAGAGAAACCATTTCAATGTTACTTACAATCGCATCAGCAGAAACGTGAGGTCCGCGTCAGCCTTGCAGCCTTCTTTTTCTTTTAGCTCTCGCCATTCGGAAAAAGCTTGCCCGATGTTCACCCGTGTACGACTCCTCTTTCTGTCCAGAGCCCTTTTCCTCTTTCTTGCCTGCTCCGACATGGGCTTTCGCTGTTTTATCGTTGGTTCCGCCATGATAACTGCACAGATATCGCCACTGCGCTAGCACCGAGCATACGTTTCACTGGGGGCGTGTAGCAGTTCTCGCCGTAAAGCAAGACCGACTCTCGCGATCTTGCACGAGATTCTGAGTCTGTGGGCGCGGGCCGAGGGCTCCTGCAATTGCAAGTGCGGTATTTCCCCCACAGACCACCAGGGCGGCCAAGAAAACCTTTGTTCAACCTGAAATGACTCATTTAATCATCCAAAACGGTATGGAACACATTAATTAACTGAAAAATGTTGCATAGTGTGCCTTTAAATGTTTGTCATTTAAATAAATCCTCAAGTACCTTGAGGCTTGTGGTGAGAACATGACAACCTTCAATTCAATTTTATTTATATAGCACCAATTCATGAAACATGTCATCTCAAGGCACTTTACAAAGTAAAATTCAATCATATTATACAGATTGGGTCAGATTAACCCTTAAAACCTTTAAGGTGAATGAAGAAAAAGAAAATTAACATGTTTTCTACAATTGCACTGAGTGGTTCGCAGGAGAAGAAGAAGACCAATATGTTTCATTAGATTTAAGGACAAATGTGAACATGAGTCCAAACAAAGAAAAATAAATCACAGAATAACAAGCTGTCTGAAAAAAAAATAATATGCAAATGTCACAAAATAAAAAAACACTTTTATGCATTTACTACAAATCTACGAAAAAGAGGAGAACAAAAGAACATGTACAAAAGTGCATAAAACAAATCTATGGGGATTATTTGTCATTGCTATTTATTGAAAACTAATTATTTTAGAACACATCATGGTTACGCTTTCTTGGAATAAAACAGAAAAACTAAAATTTTCAATGAAAAGAGATTCAACAGAGAGGTATCTAAGATATTTATTTTTATAAAAGTCCTTTTCCATGAGCAATTTCCTTTCCCCAATGTCTACAGTGGTCTGGTGGGAGGCCAGACACAGTCAGCATGGGAAAAACTGCGATTCTTCCAACTG
Organism: Fundulus diaphanus; assembly: GCA_037039145.1. Classification (NCBI taxonomy): domain Eukaryota; kingdom Metazoa; phylum Chordata; class Actinopteri; order Cyprinodontiformes; family Fundulidae; genus Fundulus; species Fundulus diaphanus. The sequence goes on from CM073124.1 coordinate 15,824,617, forward strand.
CACACTTAGACAGCCTGCTCTACAACAAGAAAAGAAAAAAAAAGTGGTTTCCGAACAATAAATTCCTTTTTTGTACAGCGTTGATGCGTAAGGGCCGGGCACTGTGTGGGAGAGACACTCTGGTATGGAAAAGACATTATATCATGCTGATGAGCAATGAAAGAAAGCATTCCCAGTTACTGAGGCTGTGATTATCTGAAGGAGAGATCATCCGTTTAAGGGTTTTAAATTAGCTTTTATGAGGTTTTTAAATGGCTCTTTGAAAACAGATGGAATTTATTGTCGCTATATGTAGAAATTTAACTGAGAGAAATCGAAGCAATTGTACACTGGCTTCTTTAACAGTTCTTTTCTCATAAAAAAAGTTTATTGGTTCCTAAATTATCGCATGTAATGTGGTCAATTATACGCAGATGTAAAATTAGTTAATCCGTAAGTTTCATTAGCGTGAGAGTTTGAGTGTTTTTTATTTTCATTTGTGAAATAAAGCTTATTTTGGGACGTTCTGAGTCTCTGATGGGAATGTTCACATGGCTTGTGATGATTAAGATGCTCAAACCTACGCATTATTTTTATCCACAATTAAGTTAACTGAAGAGTCATATATCACCTAAAAGACTTATTATAGGGAAGAATTTGTTTCAACTTAAATGTGCCCACCACATTTGTGGTGCACACCATCTGATGCTGCTTATTTTAGCTGCATGTGAGTAGCTTTCTCCATCTGCCAGAAATCACAGGGAGATAAGAGATGCATTCATTATTTAATTGAAAACAATCTTTTTAGACATTAAAAATAAATTCAGGCAAAAACGCTGAAAAGCTCCTGGTTCTACATATCCGTTGACTATATCCACTTATCCTTGCAGGGTTATGAGGCACTGTTGATTATCTCCAGTGGTCTTAGGGCAACATGTGGGGTACACACTGTACAAGTTGCTAATCAATCACGCGGCAACATAGACACACCAAACAATGGACACACCCATTAATTCAAAAGGGCAATTTAGAGTAAAAAATCAACCTTATATTCATGTTTTTTGATGGTGGGTGATGGAACAGGATGCAGGCTTTGAAATATCTGGTAGTTTACAAGAGAATGATCGAACAAATCATGTCAGTATCAGAGTAAAACAAGCCTGCTTCATGTTGTGCACAGGTCGCCTATGAGCAGGAAGACTTTTACCATTCGGTGCAGTGGTTGGAGGAGTCGGTGCGTCTCTTCAGGGGAGTAGGAAGACAATGGATCCCCGAGAATGAAGGGACCTTAGAGGACGCTCTGGATCACCTCGCTTTCTCCCACTTTAAAGTAAGAGGGCAAAGAAAAGACACATTGGTCCAATATTGTTTGACTGATTAGGCTGCTCTAAATTCTTCTTTGTTTTAGACAGGAAACGTCTCCTACGCTTTGAGTTTGTCTCACGAGTTATTGCATCACGGTACGTCTTTAACTCCCTTTCACATGCAGCTGTTAATTTCCTTTGAATTATTTTGCAGGTGTGTATGATACAGTATCAGCAACTTTTCACATTTCTTTTCAATTTAAAAGCTTGCAAGATGCAAGATTCTTCACGATAGACACAGTGTAATACATAATTATATAGTGGAAGGAAATTAAATAGATTCAAGCCTGGATTGTCACTGGGCCACTCCAAAACTATATTTTTTACTTCCAGTCAGAAAAAAGGGTATTAAATTAAAAGATTACTTTTAACTTGAATCTACCAGGTGAAAATCTACTATAAATTCTTGGGCTCAAATGTATGTTGACAATACAGGTATGTGGAACAAGTTGTAATGGTTAGATGAAGCCAACATTAAACTTGGCCTTCATGCAAAGCACAATGTGTGAAAGAAAAAGGAAAACTGTACATCACATCTAACCCTCCATCCCCATGGTGAAGCATAGTTGTTGCGTTGGGTAATTTAAATCTCTGCCACTCATCTGCATTCGTGAAAGCATTTAGAAAAACATATGTAATTTTCCTTCCAACTCACAATTAGACACCACTTTGTCACATTATAAAAACAAAAGTTTTTGTATTTTTCTTGGAATTTTATGCAGGAAAAAAAGCACAAAGTGTGAAAAAAGAAAAAAAATCATGGTGTGCAAATTTTTTCGCGAACCCTGTATCAGTGGACAAAGAGATATGAATACTTTTTAATAATATTGCGACTGGTCTCTGTGACTCTTTGCATGTTTTTGTTTCGTCAGATCCAATGAATGGACGGGTGTTGCAGAATGTTGAGAAATACGAGAAGCTGCTTGGTTCTGCAGCTCCATCCAGGGCATGTAGTTTGAAAAGACCCGGCTCCTCTTATTTAAGGACACGAGACACTTATGAGAGACTGTGCCTGACTCAAGGCTCCCAGGTATTTATCAAAATTACATTCTTTACACAGTATCTCAAAGTGACGTAACTCATCTTGCAGAGACACGTGAATATCCACATTGTTGCAGAAAGGTCTGCTTTCGTGTCATTTGGAATCTGCAGATGCAGCGACCATCTACAGGGAAATGTTGGAGGGAAAAACAATACACAGAGATGGCATGGGAGATAGATTTGAATGAATCTTGTGGTCAGGAAACAAGATAAACATCATGGATTCGTGCACTGAATGCGATGACTCACTGCTGCACAACACGAGTTACAGTTTTGGACCGAGTGGGTGCGCTTTGCTTTGCAGAGTTTTGCAGCAACTGCTTACTGACAAATTATTGCTGTGTCTCCATTTATTCTATGTCTTTTTTGTAAATAATACAGTATGATCACTTGTCCCACTTCTCAGGATCACAAAGGCTTTTGTCTTGCCTGTGGAACAGTGAACCAGAGTACCTGAAGGGATCATGGTTTTTTTTTTCTATCCACAGAACCAGAACCACAAAACTGTTTTGTGGTTCTGGAGAAGCCAGGACCTCCTCCCTGTGAGGCAGGGTTGCGGGGGGGGGGGGGGGGGGGGGGGGGCTTTCTCTTAGCAGTCATCGGGGGAGATATATAAATAAAAGCATAAGAGTATAAAATATCTTTTATGTTAAGCAGAAACAAATTCTTACAATGGGTGCAGAAGATACCGATAGTCACCTAAATACATGAAGTTGAACACAACCTAATATCACTTTCACTTTCTATAGAAGTTGCTCTACAAACAAAATCTGATCAAATTTAAAATCACAAAAAACTATCTTCCTTATTGTCATTTAAACAGCTCCAGGTAGTTTATTTTATCCATTCACATCGATTGCCCTTGTGAAATGTTTCTGTAGTAATCAAGATCCTTGCATAATCCTTGCTTTAAAGTGAGCATGTGCAGGGCATGTTGATGAAAATTTGCACTTGTCCTATCTCATTAATTCAATTAAGTTTTATTTATATAGTGCCAATTCGCAAAATATATCATCTCAAGGCACTTTACAAAGTCAAATTCAATCAAATTATACTTATTGGTTAAAAGGAAACCCAGCAGGTTGCATCAAGTCTTGACAAGCAGCATTCCCTCCTCCTGAAAGAGCGTAGAGCCACAGTGATCGTCTGCATTGTCGATGGCTTTGCAGCAATCCCTCATACTGAGCATGCATGGATGCATTAATGGACTTCAGATGTCGGTTTTCCCCTCTCAGCCGACGCATTTTGAAAACCCCCGACTGTTCTGCGACCACTTCACCAACAACAGCCCTGCGCTGCTGCTGCAGCCTGTGAGACGGGAGGTGCTGAGCCTGCAGCCTCATGTGGTCCTTTACCACGACTTCATCACAGGCGCCGAAGCCGAGGACATCAAGAAGCTCGCCCAGCCTGGTGTAGGTGATCGTCACTTCTACACGCGTATGTTTAGGTTTTCAAACATCAAACTGCATTTGACAATTTTTTTTTTCTTATTTTTTGCAGAATTTAAGATGGTTTCTTTAAATTGGTTCAAACCAATAAACAGAAGAACTTTAACGGCAAATCCTTTTAGCATATTAACAGTTAACCTGTGGTTGTTTTTTTAAGCTTATGATGTGACAAAATATGGATGTTTATGTTTCCATTTATTTATTGCTCCTCCCCATGCTCTCCATTTTATTGGTTTACATTTTATATTGCATCATTTTGGCCTCTCACGTCTTTGGAAACTTTAACCGTGAGGAATAAACTGATAGTTATTATCTCAAGACTTTTTCCTTGCCACTTTAATTTCCTCCCATACCTCCTGGACACTGAATCTGACACTGCGACTATGTTTCTTCTTCCTGCAATGAAATTACAAACGCAAATATCGCCTCTCTGTTGGATTAGAAATGTTTTCTATTTTTAAGACGGTACATTGCAATCAACTGCAAACTTTGATGCTCAGCTTCCCTCGAAAGAAAAGTATATTCTGCTTTTTGAAGCAGCAAAGTTTTAGCCCAATTCCTCCAGGAGAGCTTTGCCAGGAAACATTGTGAACCTCATGCAAAGATGACATAGAACAGAAACTTTGCTCCAAACTCACAGCCTGCTGACTCATGCACTTCAGGAATCGTTTGGTGGGTTAACTTGAATGATGCCCCTTTATCCGAGGTTTTGGCCGCTGAGAGTTTTCCGTTCTTTGGTGAGATGGAGAGCTCAGTTTTCATGTCATCATTATGTCAGCTTGTGGGCTGATTGAAAACAGGCCTGTGGTACTGAGCTGGATGGTTCCTTACTTTTCTGGTGTCAGAGTAGCTCTGCAACACCACACATCTGTTCCAACATGTCTCTTTGTTTTACCGTTTTCTAGTTTTTTTTAATTTACTGCATTATAAATTAGTGCCTCCGTCTCTGAGGGGTTTAAACAGCTAAATTAACTGTTTTAAATAAAAGGGTTGCTACTCTACAGGGTAGGGCCACTTTACAATGATGTTGGAAATTGGAAAACATAACATTTAGCTGAAGGAAAAGTGACTGCCGATGTATATTTTTTTGGTTTACATTAGTACAGACTCAGTCCAGAAATATGTGCAATGACAGACTTTGTGGTAAGGTTTGACAGCTTGTGCAGTAAAAAAGCAAATAAAACTTGTAATATTTCGTTTTCTGCTTTTCCCAACAAGTTGAAGAGATCTGTGGTGGCAGCTGGAGAGAAGCAGGAAACAGCAGATTACCGAATCAGCAAGAGGTACAAACCTTTTAAAACTATCGGTGCAGCTGTTGGTTTGTGCATTAAACATATGGAGTGGTAACGAGCCAACTGGACATGCGTTATTTCTAGTGCGTGGCTAAAAGGCTCAGAGGGCTCCATCATTGAAAGGTTGGACCGAAGGATTTCTGCGCTAACGGGTTTGAACGTGAAGCATCCATATGGCGAGTTCCTCCAAGTGGTGAATTATGGGATCGGAGGCCACTATGAACCTCACTTTGACCACGCTACAGTAAGCTGATAGTGTGCTGGTTAGTTACAGGGCTTTGTAAATATGTTCATGCTCCTTAAACCTTTCTGCATTTTGTTGCCTCAGAACCAGAGGTGGGTAAATCTAGCTCCACAAAGTTAAAAAAACAGCTTAGTTTTCCTTCATCCTGTTCACATAAGCAGGTGATGTTAAATCTGTGGTCTCAAACTCAAATCCTCGGGGACCAGTGTCCTGTAACTTCTAGATGTGTCCCTTGCCCTATACGCACCTGAATCAAATGGCTATACTACCTCACTAGCATGCTGTTAGGCTCTGCAGAGCTCATATTAGAGTCAGGTGTGTTGAAGCAGAGACACATCTAAAGGTTTCAGGACACTACAAAAAAGGCCCTGCAGGACTGAAGTTTGAGACCCCTGTCTCTGCCGTGGAGCTGGAAATGCAAATACTTTTTTTTAAAAAAAAACCTGGATTACTCACCTCTGCTTACAGCCACAAACTTGTAATTCATTGGGATTTTATTTGCTAGGCCAACACAGTGTAGTGAATAATCATGAAGTATAAAGAGAAAGATGCAAGCACTGATATATGTAGCATGCATTTTTATTTATCCCCCTTTTTTCTCATCTGACTATCTTGGCCACTGCAACCATGGTGTAATACTTTTATCTCAACCATTCCAATGCAGCTCTTGCTGTATGTTTAGGGTTATTGTCCCACTAGGTAAACCTTGACCCAAGTCTCAACTCATTTGCAGCCTCTAATAGTTTTTGTTTCCAGGATTGTTCTATATTCGGCTACATCCATCATGTTTGAAACTCTGACCAGCTTCCCTGTCCTTACGCTAAGGAAGTGCCAGGTCACCCTGCGGAGGGAGCTCGTGTCAGCTGCTTGTAGCCGATATCTCGATCTTTCGGTCACGCCCCAAATTTCATGACCATAGGTGAGGGTAGGAACGTAGACCGACTGGTAAATCGTTCGGCTCAGCTGTCTTCACAGATCGGTGCGGTGGCCGCAATAAAGCGATCGATGCACCGATCCGTCTGTCAGTCTCCTGCTCCATTCTCCTTCCACCGGTATACAAGACCCTCAAATACTTAAACTCCTTCATTGAGGTACAACACCCCCCCCCCCCCCCACCCCCCTCTCAACCTGGAGAAGGCAAGCCACCTTTTTCAGGTCAAGAGCCATGGCCTCTGTCATGGGGGAGCTGATCTCCATCCCTGCTATTTCACGCTCGGCTGCGAACCACCCCAGATAATGCTGTTAGTCTTGGAAGAGTTGGCCAGCAGGACTATGTTGTCCGGATTACAAATGCCTGCAGAAATTTTGGAGCTTTATCTGCTGTTAAAAAAAAAACTGTCTGATTTTCCCCGCGCTTCATAATCATGTCCTACTTTGTGCTGGCATCCTGATGAAATAAGTTGAGGTTTGTGGTTGTAACATGACGACATGTGAAAAAGTTTAAGGGGTGTTAGTACATTAGCAAGGAACTGCAGCAGTTGGTTGAATTTTGACGGTTCTTTATAAGGTACATTGAGTGTTTGCATTTCTTTTAAAAACCAGTCACCCTCCAGTCCTGTTTTCAAGCTTAAAACTGGGAATCGTGTGGCGACCTTCATGATTTATGTAAGTGATATCTACTTTGTTACTCACACCACAGCCAGAGGTTCTTGGTCAGATTCCTGTCATTTTTATTGTGGCCTCATCCTGTTGGCCCATGCTGCTATGAAGAATGCCTTTTATATGATCATCCTGTCTAGTTACTCTCAGTTTTATATCTGTGACACCTCTAAGTGATTTTTTTGAAATGAAAATAAACTGAGCATAAAATGTGATAGCTGTGAGAAATCATGTTTCTTAAATCCCTTCTGCTGGCAAAATGTATTTGCATAAACACATAAATACCAGACACTGCTCCAAAGGAATGTTGTTTTCCACAGCTCAGCCCAGTGGAAGCTGGTGGGTCCACAGCCTTCATTCATGCCAACTTCAGTGTTCCAGTCGTGGAGGTACACACTTCAATTTTCCTGAATAGGTTTCATTTAACATCAAGCTGAGTTATGTTTAAATTTGCTCATGGCATCTAATCCAGCTGTGAGAAATATAAGTGGAGAGATTTAGCTCTAACTTTTATATAATTACATTTTAACCAACATTTATTCATACCATTGGCAGACTTACGTTTTAAAGTAACCTTTTAACTTTCCCAACATGTTCCTTCTGAGTGAAAGTAATATTAATGTTTTATAGGTCACACAGTACATCTTGTAATTAAAATCTTGATTGCATTTCAATACTGAATGAAATAACAAATAATCACACTGAAAGTTGTGCTGCTTCAAACTTCTATTACAAGCCTTAAGAACTTGTTTGAAAGGTGACCCCTCAGCAGACTGGATGAATTCAGGTAATTTGGAAATGATAAGTAAATGTCATGTCCTATAATTGAATGACATAATTCTGGTGAAATGCTTGCTGATCTTTGATGTGAAACTCTAAAAGCAAAGATAAAATGCCTTTTTACTTACCCTGTCCCAAATTGCCTGATGTCCCAAAGTACCTTAATTCACTATATATTTTTTGGCCAATATAGGCCAGAACTATTTTGTAACATCCCTGCACCCTTCCATCCTTTCCATCTGTTTGGACACACTTTTGTCATTGAATGGCTTATGCTTTTTTACTTTCTATGTTGCAGATACATATTGAAGTCATAACAACTATGAAGCAAAAGTATATAGAATTTTTAGCAAATCCCAAAATTGTGGAATAACTCAAAACACACACCTATCTGTCTGTCTGTGGACCTTTTTTTGGTCCTCACCTTTTTTCTGGGTTAGGTTTAGGACTATGGTGTCCATTAGGTTGGGGTTGGGTATATACTCCTGAGGATTAAGATCAGGGTATGGAGTATTGTCAAGAGGAAGATGAGAGGCACCAGACCCAACAAAGCAGATAAACTGAAGGCTGCAATAAAAGCAACATGGGCTTCCATTACACCTCAGCAGAACCACAGGCTGATCCTCTCCATAACATGCCGCTTTGACGCAAAGCTCATACAAAAGGGGCTCCAAACAAGTATTGAGAGTATAGAAATCAAAATACTTTCTACTGATATTCTGTTTAAAAAACATTTTTATTGATCTTATGTTCTAATTTTCTGAGACACTGAATTTTGGGGTTTCATTGTCTGAAAAGCCAAATATACAAAATGACAAGATATTTATTATGTTATACACATGTTGCTAAGGCAGCCACACCATTCCATAGATGTAAACAATGTTGAGGGTTTTTTAATTACATTCTTTTAACCACAGATCCTGGTCACTGTGGTATTTTAATGTAGTTGGATCTAACTGCTGCTTTCGGCACAGTGGACCATCAGGTCCTTTTATCTCGCCTGGAGAACTGGGTGGACATTCATGGTGTTGCTCTATAGTGGTTCAAATCTTATTTAACAGAGGTTTTGTGCTCGGGTCGGTTCTGTTGAGTCAACGGGAGCACCCCTTACATGTGGATTACCTCAAGGCTCCATACTCGTCCCTCTTCTCTTTACCCCCTATTTACTTTCTCTTGGCTCAGTTCTCCGTAAATATGGTATCACCTTTAATCTTTATGCTGATGACAGCCCAATGTATACTCCACTGAAACAGGGAAAGCAGTCGTCTGTATTTCACTTTCTGGACTGAATTGCTGAAATCAAAGCATGGATGTCCTGGAATTTTGCTTTTTAATTACTAAAAAAATAAAGGTATTGTTTTGTAAGCCCAGTGATGTTTCTAAAGTTCATGCTATTCTGGGTCCTTTAACAGAATATTTGACTCAGACAGCAACAGACATGGGTGTGAGACTGCACAATGATCTTAAACTTGATGCACAGATTACATCCATAATTAAGTCCAGTTTTTATCATCTGGCCAAAGACAGCTGGCCAAAAGTTAAACCATTTTTTTCCCACAACATTATTTTAGAGATTTTAATTCATGCTTTTATTATGACTAGTTTAGATTACTGTAATTGTCTTTATGTTGGGCTGAGCCAGTCTTTAATTAATAAACTTCAGCTGGTTCAAAATGCTGCTGCACGCCTTTTAACTGATACACAGAGATGAGAGTATGCCACTCCTGTTTAGGCATCTCCACATTGGCATCCTGATTGTTTGATTTTAAAGGTATTTTATTTGTTGTGTTTACATGGTCTTGCCTTGATTCAAATCTATGGTCCCTCACGCTCACTCAGATCAACAGATCAGTTACTGTTTGTTGTCCCGAAGCCAAAGAGGAAGTTGAGAGGTGAGCGAGCGTTTTCAGACGCTGCCCCCAAACTGTGTAATAAGCTTCCTTTGCAAATCAGGAAGGCGGACTCGCTTGCTGTTTTTGCATCTTCATTTCAAACACATTTTTTTCTCCTTGGCTTTTATCTCGGTTTGAGATGTTGTTTTTTTATTTTATTATATTAACTATTTTTATTAGTCTGTTTTATTGCGTTGATGTTTTATTAGTTTGTCATAGTTCTATTGCATTTCTGCTTGTTAGAGCTGCCAAAGGTATTTCTGTGTTTGATTAGGTTTTATCACTGTACTCCTTTGGTCAACGGTGTTGTTTTTAAAGCGCTTTATAAATAAGGTGGTATTGTAACAACAGAATAGTTACAGAGAAAGCTAGTTTTTTTAGTAACTTGATAGTTACTTGTTTAAAATCAAGTAATGGAGTCACAAAGCTTCGGTTTGCAAAATCAGTCAAGAGATGAGATCTTTGTTTGATTTATTTCAAAATCTGTTCTTCATGTTATTTTCATTTCTCAGAATGCTGCCATATTCTGGTGGAACCTCCACAGAAATGGTCAGGGAGATGAAGACACCCTGCACGCTGGCTGCCCCGTGCTCATCGGGGATAAGTGGGGTGAGACTTTTAATAAAAGCCAAAAAAGGGATCTGTTCCCCTAAAACATTAATCTAGCTTCCTAAAACAGGAGAGCTGGACCCCATCTGTGTTTCATTTTGAGCTTAGAGATATTACAGCCTGCAGTTCAGACTCTGAGGGTTCATCTTGGAATGGGAACATCTGCTGCTGGTTGGCTCAGGCAAGGAAATGTGTTTTGCAGATTAATCAAACCAACAGAAGGGCAGTAATAATCAGGAAGCAGCTGCAGAAGAAGTTGTTCATATCTACAATTTGCAATGTAAAAACAGGTGGGAATGAGGGCTGTTTACTGTAGGAAATATTTTTGGAAAGGCTGGAAAGAAATCAAGCCAGCAAAGCCTTTACTATTGCTATTTATACCATAATTACCTAGCTTTTAAAATTGTTTGACCACTGTTTCAATATGTTTTTGTGCTACAGTGGCCAACAAATGGATCCATGAGTACGGCCAAGAGTTTCAACGTTGCTGCAGCCTGAATCCTGAAGAGTGAGAGGGACACAATGATCCCAGGGAGTAGAAGCCTTTACTACTGTCAGGCACATTGGCAGGAAGATAGGAGGCAACAGCCAGAATGTGTGTGCACAGACAAGAGAGGGAAAGGAGTGGCCAGCCTGCATCTTTGATTGGTGCCCAGAGCCCAGGGGATCCTGGACCCTCCTGCAGGGCACCCAGAGATAAAGATGGAGCGTGGTATTTGGAAACTAGCCTACGGAGACCAAATGTTTCCATCAGTCACTTCATCCCAGTGAAGAAGTATTTATATTTTGCAGGAAATGCTGGCAGAGGCTAATGCACGGCATATGATCTGCAGAGGACTGTAAATTATTTCAGGGGTTTCAGGTTTAACAACAGTGTGTCTTAATACTGAAATTATCAACCATGTAAATAGTAGACCTAATAAAACACCTCATTCTCTGTGATTTTGCTTGTCCATTCCTCATTTCTCAGATTGCTTAGATACCTGTGTCAAAAATCTTCACAGTGCATCTGAAAACAGAGTGAGGTTGTCATAAACAGTATTAAAATCCACATCATAAGCACCATACCCCTCTGTATGGAAATATGGGAATGTCCTGCTGCTTGACTGGCAGAGATCTTAACTCGATACTTTTCTTTCCCACAGAGACATACGTTTACTTTCCAGCTGAAGGTCTTTCCAGGCAAAGACAGATACATAGAAAAGGGCGACAGCATGTAATGGAGCTCTATTGCACATTCCTCTGCACACACTGAGCAAGATTTTCCCATGGAGTTATTAGAGAGGAAGGTTGTACTATTTTGTTTCAATAGTGTTTTATTAATGTCTATTGTATTATTGTATTTAAAGTAATACATTATGGAATGCATGTTATTTTTTCACTTTTTTTGGATTTCAAATTTTGTATGAAATTGTGTTGTTTTTTTTAATAGAAAGTGATGGGAGAACGGGGGGGGGGGGGGTGGATTAATCTAAATGTATACTTCCACTCTCTCCTTTTGTCCTGTTTGTATGTCTAGTCTGCAACCAAATGCACCAGAGAGAAACTATAGTCACTGATGTGACCATACTTTTTTCCCTCTCTCTACTTAAAAGCAGTGCAGCTCTCACTGTTGCCACAGCAAACATGCAGAGGGTGACTGTTCAAACTGCCTAAAACACAGCAGATATTTGGTATTTTGCAACACACTGTCAAAAACAAACACTGAAGAAAGAAGTTTAAAGTGAGCTGGAAAAAGTTTCAATTGGACATTCATTTTTGCAATGATACAGAAACAGAATAAGTTTCCTCACATGAGTGAGTTTACATCAGCGAGAGAGTTAAAAAGTCATATATCATGTAATGTTTCCGTTTTAGACTAACAATAAGATAGATTAGTGCCTCCCTCTGCTGGTGGTGTAAAAGATGACCGAATTGAGTCTGACGCATCTCTTGAACAATAAATAAATAATGGAAACTTAATTGATTCAACTATTTCTCACCCAATTAAAGAACTGACTAATATTAAGATGTAGTTTTTGTTTTGTTTTTTACCACTTCACGGTGCACTTTGAATCGTCTTGTTACTGAAAAGTGCCATATAAATAAACTTGCCTTGCCTTGCCATCATTTGCAATGTATGTGCAATTAGCTAATGAATTTCTTTATCTTGATCATTTTGATAGGGGAACCTGAGGAAATGTTAGAACTGTTTTCACTCTGTAAATCACATTTGTCATCGGAGATGTTTGTGATTTCATTATACAATACATTTCCCAACTATTCTGGGAAATGTTTTGTATAAGTATCTAGCTTAACCTTAAAAGAATAAAATGAAATAATTGTTTGCTATTCTTCTGAAATATCGATGTAGTGATCATGAGAGTCGCTCTTTAGATCTATCTAGTTAGATAGATAGATAGATAGATAGATAGATAGATAGATAGATAGATAGATAGATAGATAGATAGATAGATAGATAGATAGATAGATATGCTGCCTATCAATATAAAAGGAAAGAAAGAAAGACAGGAGGAAAGACAGAGAGAAAGAAACTCTATTTCCCAAAATGCGTCAGTAAAACATGGCGGCAGCGGAAGCGAGTCTTGTTGCTCGGAGACAGTTTTCCGCGCCTGTGTGTGGTTTGTGTGTATTGTGTGCGCGCGGCTAGTTTAGCTCTGTCAAACGGATTATCGTTTCACCAGAGAGTGATAACAAACATGTCTGTGACCGTGTTTTGGACAGACTCCCAGTGAAAGTCTGGTTTTATTAGACCGAGGAATGAAGAGTAAGAAACAGAAGTCTGTCAAAGCTGGAAGCAACAAAAGGAAAGGTAAACCTAATTTAGCTAACCGCTAATGTTATGCTACTGATTAGTAGCTCCCAACACCAACTGTCAGACAAAAGTTATGAACAAAATAAATGCGTTTTTCATATTTAACTGATATTCTTTCTTATCCTCTCGCTATTTACAGATGTTTTGGGTCAATACAATGAAACCAAAACGTATTTTAACACATAACTCGGTATTTGAACCTTTACAACCACAGTTTAACACGGATGTCAAAGCTTGGCATTCTTACCTTTTCTTCTAGACGTTTAGTGGACACGTATTTTACTCGTCTCTGTGTTTTTTTTGCTGTTAAGTTGGTAAAATTGCTTCCTTTCTATGTGGTATATTCTTCATGTTGCGAAACTACAGCCTCTGGCTGGTCTCTAAATTAAAATTTAAAACGACGTTTTGACGCTGGGGTACTGCTGAGTCCCAGTATTATCTAATAAACATTTATTTCAAATAGGGCTTCAAAATATGTAGGCAATGTGTTTTTGATGCAATAATAAGGTAAAAAAAATGCATTTAGCTAATACTAGCATGGACTGCAATAAAAAGTTAGGTGATCATTTAGGAACCATGAATTCAGGCCCTCTTTGCCTGTATATTTTTGTTTACGCAACCTAAAATGTTTTAGAAGTTAAAGAGGTGGTAAGACCAGCGACTAAGAAAAAGCAGACATTTGCCAGAAGCAACTTTTTCAATAATACTTGTTGTTGAGATGGAAATAATGAATTCTATATTTTTTCAGTTGCTGGATTGACTTCTTGTTATCTGGGGGATATTTGTGCTCTGACCATTTTATGCTGTTGCTTAATGGCTTATTTTAAGATAAAGAACATACAAACACTTAATTCAAACACAATCCTTTATTCAACCAACTTTTTTACTAAACTGCAAGATTTCTTTTTCTAATGTAGCTGTTTAACACCCTGGTGTACATTTATACACAGCTCATGTCTACTTAAGAGATTACCTCCTGATCATTTCTGCAGGTCTTACAGCTACATAAGGTGTTATAACATAGCATAATAAAAAAAGGAATGGAGTAATAAGTCATAAGTCCAAGTACCTGAATTTGCCATAAATGCTTATCTTGAAATGCTATTATAAATGCTATTATATCATTGTGTCTCCCTTTTGGTATAATCTAAAATAACTCTTCCAGTCCCCAGTGATGTGTCTCCCTCAACAAGCCTCCCACCTCTTGTTGAGGGCCAGCTGAGATGCTTCCTGTGTGTGACAGTAAGCAGGGTGTTATGGACAGTCCACAAGCCTCCTGCTCCAACATTCATCAGGCTGCGCTGGTGGGGAGAGTCGTCCGACGGGACGTACTTCTTTCCAAGAGATGGATCTCAGGTTGCTCAGAAAAACGTCAAGAGCACAGCTCGTTACCCCATCCGCTGCAGCCCAAAGCAGTTCACCTCATACCTTACAGGTCAATAAGGAGACGTGGATATGTCGCTTTTCTGCAGTTCCTAAATAAACAAGTCTTTTCTTAGCAGATATGGGCTCTGTGGTTCTGGAAGTTCTGACTAAACCGGATCATTTACCAATTGCTCGGGCTCAAGTAGCTGGCCTTTCCCGTCTGTCTCTGTCACAACCTATCAGTGGATTTTACACTCTTGTGTCTCCAACCTCTGAAAAGCTGGGTGAGGTCCAGGTGAGCTAATGTTTCTCTTTAAACTTTGTGTAACTTAAATGTTCTGGAATACTAAATTATATATTTTGTAATGAGTACTTTCATCTGCAATGTAATTAGAATCATGGTTCTCTGACCGTGCACATCTCCGCCTCATGTTTGACCTCCTAGGTTTCCCTTAATTTGGAGCCTTTAACCGAAGTCTATGAATGCCACAGCTCAGGTCCTGCTACAGACTTCAGCACTGAAAGGATGCAGGTACCCAGACTGACGGTACCCTCTCAGCCCATATCACTTTCAGCTGGAAGTGGGAAAGAATCAGCTGGGAGCAGTGGTCAAAACACACCGAGGTTTGGAACAGTTTATTAATCAGTACCTGCACCGAGTTTTCCTTGCTGAACTCCTCTGTTAATCTCTTGTGTTACTTGCTCAATTATTTCCAGAGGAAAAGATCACCTGTATTTTCAAACTGTCAAGAAGGACAAGGAGACATTGGAGAATCTGATTCCTACATCCAGCAGATCTCCAAACAGTCACTCTGTTGTGAATCCCACGACTGTGGAGCCTTGTCCTGGGCAGAGAAATAACGATATCATCTCAGGTCAGCAGCAGCATAATTCAATCGCTATTGTGCAAAAGCAGAAATGTTTAATTATAACTGTTAACTTTTGTTTTCTTGTTGTAGTCCTTCTGGAGCGCGGAAACAAGCTTAGAAATGCAATGGTGGAATCAGCTTTAAAAAGTGACATGGACTCTGCTCTTCCTCTAAAAGACAGCCCTCTGCCTCTACCCAAGGATAACATCCAGCCCCCTATAGCGTCAGTGGTTTTAATTTTTTTTCAAGATTTCAAAAAGCAAATTTTTTATACTCACTACTTTACTTTTTGTTTGCAGCTCCTTCCCTTCTAGATCAGGTATTTTACTTCAAGATCTCCTCCATGCAGACTCGGCCCCGAAGCACCCTGATAACGGAGCCTTCCCCTCAGACAGCAGCTTGGACTGTCTTCCAGACATGGACAAAAGAGCTGTGGATCTGCTGCTTGGCAGGTAGAGTGCCTTTTAAGTTACAACTGGATTTGTACCGCCAACATTTTTTCACCTTTTATCACTTTAAAAAAAAATAACAACTTCAATGGGGTTTATTGGACTTTTGTGTTATAGACCAACAGAAAGTAGTGCATAATTGTAAACTGAATGGTTCTGTTTGGTTTTGCAAACCAAACCCCTAAAAGTGGGGAGTGCTTCGTTTTTTGCCCCCTCTAATCACTAATTTGATCCTCCTTTTACTGCGAGTAAAACCGGAAGTCTTTGGGGTTCGTCTCTGCAAGCTTTCCACAACTAGAGACCGAAAATATGCCCATTACGAAATACTTCAACATCACTCAGATTTGATGGAGCGGGTCTGTGCACCACAGTTTTTAAGTTTTACTAAAATGATCAGTTTAGTTTAAGTCTGGACTTTGACTGGGCCGTTCACGCTGGGGACACACCGCTGTGAAAGTTGCTGACATTGGTTCTCTGCTTCAGTTAAACACCCCACAGTCCTGCTCTGCATCACTATCACACTCAAATACGAACAGAAAATATAACACGTGGCTGTAACCCTCCCCTTCCCCTCTGGAATCACACATGCAAACGGCAATGAGACGGAAATCAACGGCGGTTGGTAATATTGGCCCACGTTTACTTATTGAACTGATACCGATTTGTGAAAAACTGACCAACGTTGGCTTATTTTAATATACGGTAATGGTAATTTATCGGGCTTCCCTAATTCCCACATATGAATATGCTTTGATATAAACTGTTCCTTTGTAGTGCTGGATGTTTGTTTAAAGTTGCTGACCGGAGCGCCTCCTTCCTAGTGGTTCTGTCCCTTACATGGCTTGTTGCAAACAGAAAATGGGACTTCTCTGAGATTTCCTTCAACAATTGATTCTGCCACTTTTAATGATTAGTCTCCCTGCCAACAGATTATTATTCAATTTCCACCTGAGCTTCAGCTCTACGCAGCTCATCCAGAGTTACCATGGGCCTTTCCTTGCTGAGCCTGTTTGTTTAGTTGAAAAAGTTCATCTTGTTAGGTTTGCAGATTTGCCATAATCTTTCAATTTCTGAATGATAGATGGAACAGTGCTTCATAAGATGTTTGCATGTTTTTTAACCTAAATTGGCTTTAAAGTTCTTCAGACCAGACATGTCTGCCGTGTTACTTTATCTTTGTGATGCCCTTTGTTCACTAAATGTCTCTAGCAGACCTCTGAAGCACACAGAACAGTGGGATTTATGCAAATATTCCACTGACTATATTAACTAATTTAATGGCTTCTGTAGACCATTGGATGTGCTGGATGTTATTTAGGGGTGTCAGATTAAAGGGGGATGAATACAAATGCACATTAACAGTTTTTGGATTTTTGTTTGTGAAAAAATGTAACTCAAAATCATGTTTATGTGCTACTTTGTGTTGGTCAATCACAAAAAGTATCCTATAAGATTTCTTAGAGTGTGATGTTATAAAAAAAGCATAAATAGATAAATGTTTGTTTTTGTTTATTTTTTTGCGGCTGTGAAATAAATCTTCATTGGTCCGAGCATCAGAATTTAAAAAAAAAATGTATTACTAAAAAAGTTTGTAACCTATGTATCTTTTCCAACCATTTCACCATTACAACAAAATCAGAATAAAAAAAACAACAAAACAGTAAATTTGTTCTCCTAATGTGACAAAATGTGCAAAGGCTCAAGAGGAAATGACAGTTTTTTGTGTAGACTGGAAGTAGAAGCATGTTTGTTTTCAGGATGTTCTACTTTACCTTATTTTAACTTATTTATTTACTTAATTGTGTGTTTATTCCCTTCAGCTCTATTACATCTTTCTTGCCACTCTGGGATGTGCAAGGCTCCCCTCCTGAATCTCTCTCTGGCCACAGCAATGTGTGCTCAGACAGCGAGCTCAATGATCCACTGTATGATCAGAGCTTACTGGAAAACTTGTTTTACAAAACTCCTGTAAGTAATTACTTTTATCTTGTAGTTTTACCCAATTTCTTTAGCAGACAAGTTAATGAAGTTATTGTTTAAGCACTCAGATACTGGACCAGATGTTGCAGGGGAGGACAGTCAAGGAACAACATCAAGTAAAAGTCAGCCAGAAAAAGTGACGCAGTCTGGACCGAGGCTCAGTCAAAGGTAAGTATCTTAAAATCACTTGGTTTCACCTAAAAACTGTTCTAACGCATATTTTAACTTTGTTCAGTCCAAACTTAGATCAACAGCTGTCTGCAGATGGTGGTGATGACATCCACCCTCCACTCAGTGCAGAGCGCTTCAAGTTGCTGAGTTCAATACGAATAGCAAGAGTCACCATCGAATCACTGGCTTTACCTTCAGGCAGCTCAGCCACTACAACCAGAAAGGCCCTCAAAGGGAAACCTCCACGACCATTTCCCAGCAAGAAGTGGTAAAACATTTAAATGTCATTTTACGCCCGATTATTGCCTCGATCTTCCCCTTCCGACAGGCGCCAGCTGTTGGCGTCGTTCTTAAGATGATCTTAAAGGGATCCACGATTAGTTAGAACAATGGACTTTATTTGAGAAATATGTATTTTAGATGTAAAATCAATACAGTGAAAATACTGGAAGATGTTCAGTTTTTATAATCTTTATAAAAAAAAAAAAAATCAAATGAAATATTGTCACACAGATGTCGCCATGTTGTTTATGCTACGATGCATTCTGGGTAAATGACATATACTAGGTTCTAGCGCAAACTCCATCCAGCCAAAACAGCAATGAGTAACTTTAAACCCTTTTCAGTTTGAACCAGAGGGCATTAAAATTGCTGACAATGTACTACTACTACTATTATTATAAATGGTAATAATAAATAGTGATGAAACGATGATTGACACGTACCGCTCTTAGGACTCTGTGCCCCCGGCAAGTAGTGCTCTGTGTCCGGTGTCAGGTCCAATAACACTAGCTTTAGGATCTCATCGGTCCAGTCTTCCGTCTGCCACTTGTTTACCAATTTTGTTGGTAAAAATGACTCAAAGTCTTCTGGAGAGAAGAGCTGAGAGCAGAAATGTAGGTCCTTCGGAAGTTGTGTTCTTCTTCATGTGGGAAGCGATGAAGACTCACCTCACCGTTTCTGTTGTTTTCTGTTTTGAACTTACAGCCAACAGTGACACCGTGTGGCATTGTCTATATTTACACCAGTCAAACTCGATACAATAAAAAAACATCTCGTATAACTCTGTAGGTTCCAGTCCAGTAGGACCTAACCGCGACATCAACCCAGCATGCATTGCACAGGTGAAAAAATGGCGACCTCCATGGGTGAAAAATATAACAAAGGATATACAATTTTTGAAGTAATTATGAGTTTTTACGTATCACAAACAGCAATTTTGAAGTTAATAGGAAAATTACAACATATTTAGCCCAACATTTTCAGCTAATCTTAGATCCCTTATATTCCTGCCGTTTGTGGTCTGTTAAGAGTGATCTGGTCCGCTCGGTAGAACGTTGGGACCGCCCCGATCTCAAATCAGGGATTTTCAACATGTTGGATATTCTTGCCACGATATCCTAGCGTGTGTGGTGTCCCCCGAGGACAAACGAGCACACAGTGTGTTGAATGTGACGTGTAGCTGATCAGAAAGGGTGCTGAGGGAAACCCAGAGACGGGGAAAAAACAAAAAAACACGACTCACCTCCATATCATAGTGGAGCAAACGTAGAGTCCCTCCATTGGCGCTGTCTCCACTCCTTTAACCAGC
The DNA here is from genome assembly GCA_037039145.1 of Fundulus diaphanus. Taxonomy (NCBI): domain Eukaryota; kingdom Metazoa; phylum Chordata; class Actinopteri; order Cyprinodontiformes; family Fundulidae; genus Fundulus; species Fundulus diaphanus. The sequence continues at coordinate 15,844,105 of CM073124.1, forward strand.
GCCTTTGGTTTATGTTGTTTTTTTTCCTTTGTTAAAATCAGTCCACAAGCTATCGGCATTATTCTTCTTTATCGTCCATGTTTATTTACTCTGAACTCACGTTTGATCTTGAGATGTTTTGCAAGATTTCCCGTCGGACATCTGAATGATCCCCGAGTGAAATCTGTTTGTGTGTGGTGTGTTGAGCCTGCCGTCTGAACGAACGCCACACGCCGTACGAGCAAACCTATTATACCTACGATTTTTTTATCGTTACGTGTGGCGTTTCTCAGGCCTTGAAAATAGGCCGACTATTTTAAAATCCTGCCGTGTGAACCAGCCTTTACCCACCTTTGTCTGAAAGATTCTAAAAATCTTTTTTCCAGTACATATTTTGTGGAGTACGTTTTTCCGACGACTTCCGCCTCGGGTCAGTTTGGTCGCAGTAAGGCTGGAGATGTAGAGGTGACCAGAGCCGTTTCCAGCAAAGTCGCTGTTGGAGGTAACACTCTTTCACATAATTTCTATCACTGTTCCCGACAGTGTTTGTTTCTGACGTAGACGTCTCTGTGTTTGTTCTTTAAGCTGTGAACTTCCACCAGCTCTCTGTGTTTCCTGTCCACTTCAACGCAGCAGCAATCCAACGGTGGTGGAAAACCGAGCTCATTTTTAAGATTTACTCAAGAAAGAGCGACCAGAAGAAAGTAAGGCACTCAGAAGCTCTTGCTCATTACTTTATTAAAAGTAAACGACTGCAATCAATCACATTTTATTTATAAAGCACATAGCAGGCTGTTAGACGACTCGATTTACGCATCCTAAATGTTTACATATTCATAAACCAAAGTAGACTATTGCAAGGATTTTTATTAAGGACACCTCCTCATGTGGTACAAGAAACGGGAAATTAACTCTCAATCTTCCCATTTTCAAACAACTACTCTTCCCAGCTGACACCAGGTGTCCCCAAATACAACACAGTACTTTACTGAAGTTATAGAAAATAAGATGAAGCGTTCTGCCGTCATACCACAACATGTTGAAACTATCAAAATTAAATAGTAAATAAAAACAGATCAAAACTGTCATTTAAACTGTACATCTGATGAAATGCAGTTCTATTTAATTATAATGAGTCAACAGAAAAGACTTGATTCATTTTATGTAAGAACTGCATTAAATGATAAAAAAAATCTAAAGCCCTGGAAAATGTATTTTATCCAGAAATAATAAATCAGGACAAAAATAAAAAAATATATATTTTTTTATCCTTAAGATATTGATTCCCTTTTAGGCTGTTTTGTAGTTTCTCTAGGTTATGATTTAAAACCAAAAAGACAAATAAGAGACTGTACTGGATCAATGTGTGTGTGTGTGTGTGTGTGTGTGTGTGTGTGTGTGTGTGTGTGTGTGTATGTGTGTGTGTGTATTATTTCTTTTATTTAACCAGGAAAAAAATCCCACTGAGATTAAAATCCTTATTTTCAAGGGAGTCCTGGCCAAGAGGCAGCAAAGTTACGTATTGAACAGAGATACATTAAATTAAATGACAGGTACATAAAAAAAACATATCAAGTAAAACAAATGTTCAAATTCTTTCACTTTCAACTTAAAAGCATTTAACGATAAAAACTCAGTCAACTTCCAGTCTCTTTGTAAAAAATTCCGCACACAAGGAGCTGCGTAGATAAAGGCTTTCTTCCCTAGCAAAAGGAACCGTGAGCAACAGCTGATCCTTGGATCTCAGGGCATAAGAGGCCATGCTTTTCTGTGTAAGTAAGGTACAAATGTTAAGAGGGCAGTAATCCAAGAAGGCCCTTGTAAATAAAAGTGTATGTTTACACTTCTACTCGCTCCCTTGAATATGTAAAAACTAAAAGGTTTCGCATTACTTTACATGTTGTAAATGTGTTCTTGTACATATTCCAAAAATAAAACAAACTTTTAAATCCTGTTTTCAGTAAAGGCTCAAGATCATCTGTAATTATAACTGGAGTTATGAATTTATTTTCCCATTTTTGCAGCCTGTTGCTGTCGGTGAGGCTGTTCACCCTCTGCGCTCTCTGCTGCAGAGCAAGGAGCTGAGTCAGTCTGTCAGTCTGCTGGTGCAGAGCTTGGAGGGAACACAAAAGATCGGTCCGCTCAGGGTGATTCATTTATCTTACATGTATTCTTTTTTGTAACTAACAAAAGTAAAGAGTTAATGTGACCCTGTGGCTGACAAAGAAGTGATGAGAGATTATATTTTGCAGGTTTCCATAGAATTAGGAACACACAGCAAAAGTTTCTCCGCTGAAAAGACTGAAACGGTGGCTGCAAGAGACGCGGCACCTTCGAAAGCTACAGGCGGTTCTGAAAGAGAAAACGTTCGAAGATCTCTACATGTAGACTCTGACGGGGAGTCCTTAACGGTTCCCCCTTTAGACCATCCCAGGCTGAATGTTTGGACTCCCCAGAAACCTGTGAAAGGACCATCAAGTCATCCTGGGATCCGAACATCTCCTCCTAAATCCTCTCAGCAGGTTGAAGCGGACCCTGAGATCCTTCTGCATGCCTTACTCATGGTTCCAGACGGGAAGAACTTCAGCTGCAGCTCTCTGCAGGCTCCAAACGTCTTCTTGAACTGTAAGTTGTTCGGGTGTGATGAGACGGCGAGATCCACTGTCAGCTGGGGCCAGGCAAACCCCACGTTCAACTTTGTTCAGGTGGGTTCATGATCCGTCTCGCTCACTCTGGATCAGTCCATGTGTCTGTTATTTAATTTCCCAGCCATTCTTGCTTTAAATGTGTCTGTTTATTGCAAATCATATTTTCTGATTTAATTTTATAGGAATAGTTTTAAATCACAAGAAATTGTTTTTTGTCCCAATGAAAACCAACTTTCTACTTGCATAGTTTTTCGGTGTAGTGACATTTCATAATTTGCTGCCCCACTTCGCTCTGTAAATTATTTTTTTGAAACAGAAAAGAGGCCAATAAGTTTGCTAGGACATACTATCACAAAACTACAAAAAAATAAATAAATGTGATTATCCTTCCTCCTGTTTTTGTGTAAAAGGTGACACCCGTGGGCTTAACAACCAAACTTTTAGAGCGGATGAAGAATAACGTGATGGTGATTGAAGTGTGGCAGAAAACCGGAAGCTCTGGGAACGATCGTCTCCTCGGCCTTGTTAAATTGCCTTTACACCAGTTCTACATGTCATTTAGGTAAGACAAAAAAAACAACACACTTTTTACTATTTAAACAGATTGCAGCAAACGATGATTGAATCATTTAAAAAGGAGCAGGTGTTTAAGTACTTTAGGTGTTAAATAGTAGATAAAAGTATTAATTTTATTGCCATTATTTGTCTAACAGCTTAATTGCCAAGTTTAGGTGAGCAGCAATAAATAAGAATCAAATCACAATCGTTGCGATATCAGTGTCTGCAATGTTGAGGTCACAAAGAACTGCTTTTGCAATATTTGTTAGGATATTATATTTTAAGTGGCTGGTCTTTATGCTCTGCTTATCAATAATGCATTTGGACTCTTACCACATCTTTCAGATATGCTTGTGCAATATATCTTTCATATAAATTCATTGGCTGAGAGTGGTGGGGACTATTGGTAAAGAAAGAGAGAAAGTGTCAGGAAAATGTGGATGAAAAATTATTAATATTATATTCAGCAATTTTATTGTAATTAAATGTGGTCCTGATATTGTGAACCTCAAGTAAGTTGCTATTGCTACATTTTCTGAGTTTATGAATAACTTCACCCATCTGCCCAACCAGTCACAGTAAATCTAGATGTGTTTTTTAAGTATACAGAATAATGGTTAATATACAGCTGACTGATTATTAATGGCAGCTGTTATTATTACACTTACCATGTTTGCATTCTCCTCTAAGGGGCGCTGTTGCACACCTAAACAGTTTGTCTGTATCGCACACGTCGTTGAACTGACAAATTAACAACAAACTGTGCCGCGGGAACTTTTTTTAATGTTGTTCGATACGTGCCCGTTCTTTTCAGAGATCCCAAGATCACCCAGCTCCTTCTGCAGGCGCAGTACCCTGTTTTAGGGGTAGACTGCTACATGCCCGTCATCGACGTGTTCTCTGGGAGCAGCAGAGGAAACCTCAGGGTCGTTCTGGCCATGGGCCGAGCAGAGCAGATCGTCTCCTTCCAGCGCTCCAGAGATCAGGAGTATGACTCTTTGTCTCACGCGTTGAGACCGGTTCACATGCTTGACCACCAGCCACACTCGCAAACAAAGGTACGTGTAATATTTATTGTCAGAGGTGTTGGACCGCTTCTATTTGTTAGTATTCAACATAATTCCTGCTGATGTAAATCTTATGTAAGGTCAGAATAAGCGGTAATAGATTTGTTGATTAGATGTGTTGAGAACTTTGATTTCAATGGGCTGAGTGCCTCACCCTCTTCTCGTACTCGTTTTTCCATAAAGGCACATTTATAACTGTGTCAGTGCTCAAATACTGTATGTGAACCGAAGGCTGTCACGCCTCGCTTTCCTCTTCTTTCTGCTGGCGTAGACACCCTTCAACCCTAGTGTTTGTCTTTCAGGTGAATCCAGCGGCTGTGAAAATTATGAGAGAGCACGTGTTTGTTATAAGGGTGGAGAAGGTCAGCGGGCTGACCCCTCTGCAGTCTACAGTGTGGGGGGAGGCTGACTGCTTTGTTCAGTACGCGTTCCCCTCTCAGGACTTCAACGCCGATTCAGATCTTGATCAGAGTCTCACAGAGAGCAGTAAGGCCGGTTTTTAAGAAAAAACAAACTTTAAAGCCAATACCTTTCTGTCTCTTCCCACCTACTCACTTCTTAGCCCTGATTCTACTCCACCAGGCTTGAACCTGCAGCCGTTTCGCACCACCACCACGCTGTGTGTCCCAGACCCGGTGTTTGGTCACACTGAGACGCACGTTCTCCTGGCTCCTGAAGGAGTCCCTGTCCAGCGGCTGCTGCTCAGCTGCCTGTCGAGCCGAGGCCTGAGCAGTGGTGGAGGCATCCAGTTCGAAGTGTGGTGCAGGTTTGTACTCGAGCCAAATAGATAAAATGACAAAAGTTGACAAAGAAAATGCTTATTTGTGTAACATAAATGGTCAGATATGTTATTCTGTAACTGTTGCTTCAGGCATCGTACGAGCAGTACCTGTTTCCTCACTAAAAAAAGGAACTAAAAGTAGGTAAAATATTATTAAAATGAGTACATTTGTCCTTGATTTTAGTAGGCAAGTTTAAATGATCTGCCAATGGAATAAGATTTTTCCACTTAAAATAGGAACAACTCATGTCAATCACCTTATTTGATGTGCAGTATATCTTATTATCTTATTTTAGAGATCAAAATACTCATACCATGAATTGGCAGATAATCTTATTTACCTGCTTAAAGCCAAAGTGTATAAGATTTACACACTGGGGCACCATCTAGTGGTGCGCTAAATGAATTACAAACGACCTCGCCGTTAAGTTACTAATGGCTAATGGCGACGGTCATCGAGTGGAATGGTTTTTGGCACAGTTATTTTCTAAACTCACAGTAATGTCTGAGTTGTGTTGTTTTTTTTTTGGGCTCATTTCTGAACATCCAGTCTCTTATTTGGCCTTTAATATGAGCAACTATAAACACAAGTAGAGACCCGCTCACACTGCTGCGCTATGGATACTGTGAACCGGCTCAAATATCCCTCTGCGTGCCCACATACTCCCCGAGAGGGAGAGGGAGAGGGAGAGGGAGACAAGATGAACTAACGAGCCGTCTCTACCGGGAGGACAGAGTGGTTGCTGGACCACACTGCCCTGTTTCTAACATAAAGCCAAAATAAACTTCACTGTGATATTGAATTAACTTACCTGTTGTCCAGCAGAAAGCCTGCAACCTCTGCATCCATTTAGAATCGCCGCTCCCTCATAAATTGCCTTCACTCCACCTGGTGGTAATAGCTACGCTGAAATAGACTCGTTTTTTCTGGGTTATTACTTCCTTTTCTTTTCTTGGTTACTTTCTCTTCCCTCTCGCTGGGCAAAGAGTGCGGATGGTCCTCGGTTTCAACAGAATACGGCACATAGAATCATCTTGGGTCGTCTTTGCTTGTTTATACTCCTCCACCACCGACAACACGTCCTCCTATAGAAGACAGATGGGGAAAACGCGTATGGCTGACAAGTCTGTCCCCTTTCAGCTTCTGATATCAGAAATGGTGACGCAACATGGCGTCTCCCAGTCGATGCACCGACACCTGTGCATTTACAATCTACTAATTCTAAATTATAAGACCGCTTTCATTTTTGATGTGAGGTTATTGGACTTTGCCAGAATATGTATTTTTTTAAAAGCAATACGTGACTTTTGCTAATTAAAAGCCAAATTAATTACACACTGTTCCTTTAAATCAACGACAAATTGCCTTTAACTCATCAAACTCATTTCAAGAAAATTTTACTTACTTTTAGCTCCCCTTTTGCAGTGCTGCCGATACTGAGACTGCTCTGTAAATTTGGCTTCTTTAAGGACAGAGTATGTCCTGTCCAGAAACGTTTTATACATCATTACATCTATTACATTGTACACATGTGCCTGTGTGCAACTCCTTTAATGACATTTAAAAGCACCTACACCCTGACGCCTCCTGGTTTGTTTATTTGATTGTTCTAATATTTATTTGCAGATATTATTATCCAAATGTCAGAGATCAGCTCGTGGCCAGAGGATTGCTTCCCCTGTCCAAATTGTGCGCCATGGCAACCATGCAGAGGCAACATCCTAACGAGGCTCAGACGTTCTCGCTGCCCCTGATTCCCAGGACGGAGGGCCACTCAGGAATTCAACCTCAACCTTCAGGTAAACACGTGCACATCTGTAGAGGTGTTCCAGCAGACACGACGAGTATCTAATCTATGTGCCTGATGTCTTTTGTGTCTCAGGTTTACTGGATATTTGCATTCGATACAACCATAGGCCTCTCCGACATGAAGGACAGACTGGTAGAGGAGCTGCTTCCCGTGTCGTGACGCTCATGGTTCAAGTGCACAGAGCGTCTGGTCTGAAGGCGGCAGCTAGGTACACTTTTAAATCCACCTGTTTGATTAATCTGTGTAATTTTCACAAATTAAAGGTCATAAAGGGATGTTTCTTAAATATACAAGGCCTTAGAAAAACATTCTTGGCATAGCAAACATTTTATGTATTTTGTTGGGACTTTATCTTAGAAAAAACGCAAAGTTGTGCACAACTATGAACTAGAAGGGAAATTATAGTTTTCAAATCCTTGCACCCCAAAAAATGAGAAGTATGCTCGGCATTTGTAAACAACCCTCCTTTACTTCGATGCCCCCAAATGAAATCCACTGGAACCATTTCCCTTCCCTTACTCGCATAACGAGTAAATTGTTCATCTGTGTGTGTGTAGTTTAATCACAGATTCAATCCAGCTGTTCTGTATAGGCCTAAGAGGTTAGTTGGAAGACATTGATGAACAAAACATCACAAAGACCAAGGAAGAGAGTACAAGAATGTGCTCTGGACAGATGAGACCCGGATTTGACCTTTGTAATGCCTACAGGCAAAATTGTGCCAGTCAGAAAACTAACACTGCACATCACCCTGAAGAAATCGTCTCCAAAACATGTTGGTGGCTGCAAAAGAGACTCCCAGCAGCCACTAAGCTCCTTCCAACAGGACGATGACCCGAAACACACAGCTAGATGTCCAGTCGAACGGTTTAGACCCAAGTATACCCATGTGTTTGAATGAAAACCTTGGTTTGTGGTGAAGGTTCTGAGAAAAAGGGAAAGGGGCATGACTGCTTTAGTGAAATACTGCAGTCAGATTGTTACCGGCTGGATGAGCAGTGGAAACAGATAATGTGCTCTCTAGCTTATGATGACATAATCTGCACCAACCTAATGCTAATTGGCTGACAAAAAACGTAGACACACTGCACCCCTCATCTTAAAATCAGTGTTTTTTTTTTGTTTTAGTACAGTAACATCTGGTCCTTTAATCTTTTCAACCTTCTCAGGGCAATATCCGAAGAAAATGATCAGTTCAGCTATTTATTGGATGTCGGGGTGAACCCTTTCGTCACGGTTCACCTGTCCTTCTTACCTGAGAGCGAGAGGAGGTGCACCCGTACGGCAGCCAGGACCTTCTGCCCTGAATTTGACCACCACATGGAGATGACCTGTGATCTGCTGTTTCACACGAGCAGTGGAGAAACCTGCAGCCTGGCTGAGCAGCTGGAACAGGCCTCCGCTGTCTTTACTGTCTGGAACAGAGACAATCGCAAAGGTTAAGGGAACTCCAGCTACCTTAAACAACACTAAACCGCAGCAAAGATATGTGATTAGAGTCTTATTAGGTTTAAAGCTGAATGTTTTTAGTTTGTTTTTAATTAGTGGCATCAGCTTGTAAAATATTTGTTCTCGTCTCTTGCAGCAGTGAATGCTCCTAAACTAACGGAGACCATGTTGGGTGCTGTGAAAATACCGTTGGTTGATCTTATCCATAAAAGAACAGGTAGGTTTTACTGAAAGGTGTGATGGCTCAAGCTGCGCTCTTTGATATGAAACAGAGAACTTTAATTTGTATTTGTCTGAAACATTTAGGTATTTCTGGCTGGTTCGGGCTTTATTTAGTTCGTGAAAAAGGTCCTTCGCAGCCGGGGCACATCTTGGTTGGTGGCCTGGAGGTTTCCATCAGCTTTGCTCACCACTCCGACAGAGAAAAGGTCATTAAAGCCGCTCAGGGTTTGGGCTGGGAAATGGCCCACAGCGACTGTGCTCCGCAGGACGATGAAGACTGCTGGGAAGGAGCCACGAGAAAACTCTCTCTCACTTTTTCAATGCCTAAAGCGTGGCTTCCTGCCCATTGTCTGTTTGCGCCGGGCCTCAGGGAGCTCCAGCGCTCCACTTACTGCTACCTCAGGTACAAGTTCTTCGACCAGGACGCCTTCTGCTCTCGGCTGAAGCACCCGTGCGTCGAGGAAGGTGGAGAGGGCGACCGAGCCACTGTGAGTTTTGAAGGTAGTCGAACAGTGGAGCTGAGAATCAGCCAGCCGTTGATGTGGTATCTGAGGGAGGAGAAGCTGGAGGTGCAGGTTTGGGTCACCTTCTCCAAAAACAGAACCACAAGGCCAAGTGACTCAGACCGACTGGTGGGGTCTGCTTTTGTCGATATGTCCTCTCTTGCAAAGACTCCCGAGCAGAAGCTGTCCCTAAGTGGTATGTAAAAACATCACAAAGTGCTTGTTGCTTTATTTACAACATGTCTGCAGTGGGAGATCTAATCTGAGCGGTGTTTTTTTACAGGAGTATACCCTCTGTTCATGCGCTCTGCGGTTGATCTACAAGGTGCAGCTCTCCGGGTGCACATCACAGCTTCAGCCGGCGACGTTCCCACGCGTCTGTCCGCTGCACACGACACCCAGGTGGACTCTGACAGTCAAGAGGAGATCTTACTGGAGGAAGTGGCAGAAGCAGACAACTCCCTGTCCTCTGTGACTCCCACGAAATCATCACAGCCCCAAAGCACACACAGGAGTAAACCCTCAGGAGAAACCCCAGACATCACGTCTGTGCTCCACACAGAGGTGAGCGTGGAAGAGTCCTTCCCTGTGACTGTGGCAGTGGACCGAGCCATGCACCTGAATCTGAAAGGTGATTGTATTACCTGAAATGTTTCCTATTTGTCTGTAGTTCATTGTAAAAGCATTTATGCAACTTTAGATTTTGTCACGTTACAACCACAAACTTCACTGTACTGTATATTATTGGGAGCTTACGAGGCAAACCAATACCAAGCGGCCCATCATGGTGAAGTAGAAGGAAAAGGATATGTGAAAAGTCAAAAAACTAAACTCCTGAGTTTATGCTTTTACGGTTATTCCTGACTCAGCAGGACTTTTAGGGTATATCCCTAACAGCATATTTGAGAATGACAGTATTGTCCGTTCATCTCCAAAATAGCTTAAGTTCAGTCCCTTGGATGATGGATGTGTCTGAACATGATTCTGAATTAGGTTCTGGTGTGGAGTGGTCCACTCATAACACAGAATACGCTTTCATCTAATCCATCTCATTGGATCTCCGGCTAGAAGGGGAGCCTTCTCAGCCAAACCTCCAAGATTGTCCTGCATTTAGCTTCCTTCATTTACTTAAATTTCACCAGCTTCTCTGTCCCTGCTGAAGAAAATTTTGCCTGCGTCATGATGCGGTAGACATCATGAGGCAGGCAGGTCGGCATCTCCTTGCTTCATTATGGGGGATGGTGCGTTCAGGGTAATATGCACAGTTTTCTGCACCGTGTTGTATTTAAGTCAAAAGGTTCAATCATGGTCTCATCTGCTGAGCTGTGAACCTGCAGCTCCTCCAGAGTTACCCTGGGCCAACAATAATGAGGGATTCAGACCAAAGCATTGCTGTTTCACTACATATAAACCACAACTGAATGGTTTAAATGTGTAAAGGGAGGAATTAAACAGCAAATATGTCCGTATTGTTACAAATAACATGTTTATCTTCTGTCAGGTTGTCCTCTAGCTGAGCGCGCTGAAGGGACTCCTTGCTGCTGTGTTTCCTACGTCACAGCTGACTCCTCTGAGCCGGTCTCCACGTCTGTTGTAACCAACACCGACTGCCCTGTGTGGGACCATCAGCACGAGTGCAGGTCCAGTTACAACTCAGAACTCGGCATGAAAGACTAAACTGTGTCAGATACCAAGTTAATGCATTTGCTTTACTTTTCCAGGCTTTCGAAGGAGCTGCTGGTTGATCCACAACAGTCTCTTGTGTTTAAAGTGTGGCATAAAGGAGGTATTGTGAGAAGAGTGATGCTTAATCCGACACGCTTTGTTGTATCATTTTGTCGTTGTGATGGTTTTTCTTCCCCAGAAATAGAACGGGTGATTGGATTTGCCAGTGTAGACCTGTCTCCTTTACTCTGGGGTTTCCCGTCAGTGTGCGGTTGGTACAACATCGCTGACTTCGGCGGTCAGTGCCACGGTCAGATTAAAGTGTCTATAACGCCTCTGAGGGGAGTCCAGGAGCTGCGTGGGCAGAGAAGAGACGTGACTGAGGAGGCTGCCAAAAACTCATCAGTAAGAGTGCAGTTTATGACACCTAGTGATTTATAAAAGTATTAGAACCCTAACAATGAGCTTATTCACAGGCTTTGTTTCAGGCCACTGCGCTCAACTATCAAACCACAGCCGTGTACAGCAGCTTCCCCTCCCACATCAGCAGATTCCCAGAGCAGAAGATCTCATCACCAAACCACAGCGACAGGCTGTTCTCTGAAAGGTTGCTACACAGTTTAATGACACCGGCACGTGGCATCGCTCTACCTTTTTTTAAATATTTGTTAAATATCGCAGGCCCAGTGAGAACGATCGGCATTTCGAGCACATGGACAAAGTACGTCTTTACCATCAGAATCTGCAAGAGCAAGCAGCATCTCACTCTGCGTGTGGCAGCTCAACCAGTGACATTAACCCCTCCAGCTCATTTTTGTTTTCAGCGCTCAGGTATTTAAAGTAGTTGTTTAGTTTCCGTTCTTTTACATGTACATTTGGCTTTTTTTTTTTTTTTTAAATGATACCACCAATATAAAATCCACTCTAATTTTTTTGTTACGACAGGAGAAAACTTAGCGAGCTGGACAACATTCAGAGATACTTCAATCGTAAGCTCTCTACTCCTACGTTCCCGCCTCTAAGCGAACAAGACATAAACAACCAAGACGTGGATCCGAGGATCTTGGAGACAGACACGAGTCAGCTGCTCCTCAAGTCTAACCAGCTTGTTGGGGAGGTCAACAACATCATCAGTGGTGAGCTTCTTCCCGAAGGTTGAAAGATCAGTCGACAGGAGCAAATACACAAATTCAGAAAGAAATTGTACAAATGTTGGTCCTAAAAAAGAAAAACAGCAGCTAACTGATGCCACATTATACTGAAAATACTAACAACATGTTGTACAAATGAGAAAATAACAGCAGATACATTGTACAAAGTTAAATTAATAAGAGAGACATAAACATGATTAAATAGTGCCATGTTATAACACTTATATCAGCATTAAACTGAATAATATCGTTTAAAATCAACCTGTCACTCGGTGTCAGGGATTTTGTCAGGGAAAGGTTTTCATGGACCACAGATGAGGTGTTTTATGTTGTTGTTTTTTTACCTCTGTCTTAATAAGTCGTCTCGTCCTTCAGGCCTACGGGGTCACGTCTTAGAAACGATCCCCTCCGACACTCAGAGCTCCTCAAACTCCCCCGTTGAACGCAGCAGCCCTCGGGTCACCCCTGGCAGCCTGTCCCACCCAAACAGGGCGACCGATGATTGTTTGGACGTTGGATCTCCGCCGCCGCCGTCACTGCCCAGCGAGGACAACACGGACTCTGACCACGATGAAGAAAGGGACAAACAAAGCAGCAAGGACAACCTGTCAGAGGATGAACACAAAGAGGAGACAGATGTTAGATCGGATAAGGAAGCTGGTGAAGATGATGATGAAGAAGAAGAAGAAGAAGAAGAAGAAGAAGAAGAAGAAGAAGAGGATTTCGAGGAGGTGGTGCTGAAGCCAAGGCCTCTAAATGAGGTTACATCGTTAACAGACAGAACTAGTCCCTGGACCAGCATCCTCTCAGACCCTGATCAGGTTTCTGTCGAGAGCATCCATGAGTCAGACATGAGTGAGGATGAGGACAGAAGTCTGGTGGTAAACCTAGAAAGTCGCATTTCCAGTGAGAAACACGCAGAAAATGTTTGCCATCGTAGCTCTGATGAGTCCACAAGAGACACGTTGCATACAGAGAGAGATGATAACAGGAAGCTGCAGTCTGTTGATCAGGCTCAACAAAAGGAGTCAAGCAGCCCCAACAAGTCCGACGACACATCTGCAGCTCCACAGCCTGCCTCTGGCACACAGGACACTTCAGGAGCTCAGGACACGCTTCAACCGTATCCTTGATTTATAGCTATTTACCGTCAGCTTTGTTTTTCCTTCATTTTAGCTGACTGCCAGGTCAGATCAGAGATTTGTAGCAAAGCTGCCATCATGCGGAAGCTTGTGTTACAACAGTTATCATTACTTTTATTTATAGAACTCTTTACAGGACACTCAAAAAATATACTAACATGCTAAAAATAAAAAGTAAAGATTAACATGCAGAAATCATTTATGCACTTCAAAATTTAACCCGGTGATTTGAATTTGGAGTGTAGGTTTAAAGATGTACGTAATGCATGTTACAGTATATGTCCTGCAGCTCAGGCAGGAAGCTGATGACGGATGGCTTTGGGGTTGAATGTGTTGAGAAAAGGGAGCCAGTAAAGTTTTTTTTTTAGGACGGGGGGAGATATGACCTTCGTGTGTGAATGTTAGAGAAAACGTGACTGATCTGGATGTACAGGAGTTAATTGAGGATTTATGAGGATTCTGAGTAACAGAGTCTAGAGGGGGAAGTTTGTGACTCTCAGGCTCTTTGTGTGTGTGTGGTGGTTCTTACCACTAATTAAATGTGACTGCCATCAGACTTCTGTCTGAACGTTTCAAGACAAATCATTACTAGACATTTGGGCTGGACGATATAGAAAAGAGACATATCGATAAAGTAAAAATCATATTGATCAATATCGATAATTACAAAAAAATTCAAAGCATATATTTTAAGTGCAGCCCTGGCAATTTTTTGCTGTTGCTTAATGACCCATTTTTAGATTAAAAAAACAGCCGACTTCTTACCAAAGTTTTGGCAAATTTTTAAAAAAGAACGAGTGCTCTCTGAACTCTTTGAAGGGGGCGGAGCATTCCTGGGTCCGCATTTGATTGGTTGGGAGGATGTAACGACTGTAGTATTAACCTATGTGACAGGTCAGAATGCAAAAGGAAAGAAAACTGTTAAACTGTTGAACATTTTATTGACCCTTTTTTTAATCGCACCACACCTCTATCGATCGATATATATTGTTATTGAATTATCGTCCGGCTCTACTAGAAATGTTCTATAAAGCTTCGCTCAAACCGGCGTCTCTGTGTTATAATAAAGTTGTTGAGCAACGGGAGCCGACGATATTAAGTACAGCTATTAACAATGTCCTTTTGTGGAGCAGTGACTGCTGCTGCTGTAGAGAAGGATGTGTAGTGGGAATCAGGACAGTGACATAAAAGACAGAAATGATAGACAGATATGGGCAAAAAGATCGGATTTGGGTCGCATTTGCCTGCTGTATGAACGTAGCCATAGTTTTGAGAAGGTTGAAGATCTAGACTCAAAGGATAAGAGCAGATAACTGGTGATTGTCAGAAGCGCTGTTTTGGTGCTGTGATGAGAAGGAAAATCAGATTGAAGAGTTGAAACTGAAAAATTCAAAAAAGGTCCATCAAAAACTATACAGTATGTAGATAAATATCTATGCAGTTAAATATTACAAAAGATCTGAATATTAAAAAAGTTAAATAGCCTATGAAATTGGATTCACCGCTTTGCATTTGAATTAATCAAATGAATGAAGGATTTACAATCTTATATGGGCTACATACAATATGACGTAATATGGTTTGGAAAATTATATTGAGTTTTCAGGGACACATCCGCTGTAATGACCAGAAACAGTTACCCGTCTAAAACAGTGTTCTTGAATCACGTTGACTTAGATTTCCATTGATAGTGAATTTGACCCAAACGTGGATGTTTTTCCTAATTGCCTCTACGTGCCAAGATGTCAACGTTAAACCCAAAGTCTCTGTAAGGCTCAGTAACTTTGGTAAATTCAGTCCTATGTTTAGCGTTTGATTGCTTATATTGATTTCTGATGAGACAAATTCGTTTTGCCAAAAGGTCTATTAAAAAGTTTTGGATATGTGCTTTATTCTTTGCTTTGTGCAGTAAGGAAGTTTTTCTATTAGCATATAACAAGGATGTAGGACACTATCTGCAAGTCTTGTTGTTTCTTTCTAACTCTTACCTTAAGATTATTACCCGTGGAAGTCCCTAATTTCTTCCTGCCCTCTCACCAATTGGAGGCGTCACTGAGAACTATTCGTTTGGCGCCTTCTTTCTCCCACGCATCTTATGACTCTGTGAGTATTTTCCACCAGTTTTACTTCTGATATTAAATCATTCTACCCTTACTAGGTATTGGTAGTTTCTGGTACCGAGGCTTGTGTACTGACATACCTGAGAAAATACTGGAGTGCTTAAAGCTTTCTCCAGCTTTACAAAGCGTCTTTGTTTCTACTTGTTGCTGCACGTTGCCTGTTAGCTGGCTGAAAGAGGTCTACAACAATTATCTTTTTCTGAACACTTACATGACAGAAAACGTGTCTGTTTAAAGAAAATGCCCCCGACGCCCATGGCGTTACGGCTAAAAGGAGCGCCACCTATCATTTTAATTAATAAACAATATGTTTAGTTATTTTAGCAGCAGTAGATATAAGTGTTATTTTCTGTTTTAGATAAAAAATTGTTTGGATAAAAATGATGCTGTTCATTTTTGCTTCAAATTTCCATGTAAACGCCATGAAATTGTGATATTTTTAATCGAGGGTGGCATACTGTGAGAATCAGCTGATGCAGATCTCTAGCTGGAATGTTTAGTTGCATTCCAGTATTTTCAGAGGAACCTAGTTTAGGTTTGAAGGGGACCTATCCGGATTTTTAATTGCTTTCCTTTTCACATTTCAATCATTCAGTTGTGCTCTATATAAAGTAGAACTGCAATGCTTTGGTCTGAATTCCTCCTTGTTGTTGCCCCACAGCATCTCTTTTGCCCCAGTTCTGAGGTTTATCTGAGAGCAATTATTTTTGATCCCATTACTTTAAATGCATACGAGGCACTTCACCCCCCCGCCCCCCTCCAGGTCGCAGGGTCCACTCAGGGTCCACTCTGCCCCGTTTGGCCATTTTTGTAGTACGCTGGGGTGTGGTATAATGAATTGTGCACTGAACATTTTGACTTTTCCACTTGTAGCTTCGCCATCTGTCAGCTTGGGCTACATGATCATGGTAAAATAAATACAAATGGCAGATTCTCAAAATTGGTAAGCCAGAAGTCCATGACCTTGTTGAGCAGCTCAGGAGTGAATACTGTGACGCAATTGTTCAAAAAACCTGATAGAAAACTAAACAGCTTGAAAGATTTAACCCAAACAGAATATAAAGATATTTACGCAGCTCCTGGAGAGACTAAAATCTAAATTTCTGCTCTCCTAGAGACTCCAAGTACACAAAAAAATGTATTTATGGGCTAAAGAAAATAATTATATGTCCCCTTTAACGTCATTCTACTTCAGTGTTTTTCAACCATAACAGGTTGAAACCCTCCCATTATCAATAATATGCCAGACATTCACCAATGATTAAAAAAGTTAATGGAACTTATTAAATGGACTTGAATATTACTGAAAAGCAATTTATTTTATATACTAATTTCACAAAGTGAAACATTATATAATTACACAGACTGATATTTTCAAGCCTTTATTTCTGTTAATTATGACTTTCCGCTTACAGCCAATGAAAACAGGACATTTAAGATTAGACCGTTACATCAGACCAACAAAAGAAAATCAGAAATGTGGGCTTAATGAAAAGCATGTTTAATATCCACTTAAAGGTTATTTTGAAAAGGTTCTTTTAATCTGACAAACGAGCCTCATCATAATACGTATCCTTGTTTATTGGATGTGTTACATAATTTACCTTTGATACACGGATAAAGTAGCAACATCTGTCACATTTGAGCTTTTTCTGGAGCCAACAATGAGTTGGAGAAGAGGAGCTTTCTGCCTCTGCAGAACATGGCGAGGAGGCTCTTTGACCGTTTCAGTCCTCTGTGTCGCAGCAGGAAACTTGGATGCCTCTGGTTTTATCTTCGGATACCAATAAATGTTTGCCTGTTTCCGTTGTAGCCATGAAACACCCACTTAGCATTAAACGTACATGCAGCGTGACCCAGTGGTTTAGAAAGTCATCGATAACTAGAAAATGTGGAACAACAGCAACAATGTTAGAACTAAATATACTGCAGACACTGCGATTACAGGTGCAACAGTAGGTATGTTCTAGTCTGAGTCCATACTGGGACACAGTGCGTCACACCTTACTCTCATTACTAAAGAACCGGTTCAGGCCTGTCACCCATTGTTCAGTTTAACGTGGTGTTTGTGTGCTCTACACAGGGAGCATTCAGCAGTGAGTCTTTATTATCTCAGACGTGAGAATACCTTTGTTGAGTCCAGGCCTTGACAGGCCATTACATTAAGCTTAAGCATATCATAGTATATCGACTGCTCTAATGTTTTTATAATTAAAGGTTTGCTGCTGTGTGACATTTGCAGGGTCAGACCTCCTCAGATCACCGCAGCGTTCCCCCTCGCAGAGGTCCTCGGCGGCGACCCGACATGTCACCTTCGTCCCTGAAGAAGCAGACGGACAGAATAGCGAAAATATTTGCTGCTCATTTTGATAACTCCAGTTAGCACCGCTTGCTGTTCACACTCAGTGGTTTTCAGCCACAGCAATCATGTACATTAATTGTTATGTTTGTATCTTTTATAAATAAATATTGACAATTTTCAGCACTTTGAGCCTCCTGTATGTTTTGAGCTGGACATTTAGCGTCTGTCATACGCAGCAGATGTTAGAGCTCAATATCCAAAAGGCACGTTAGGGGTAAATTATGTAACACAAAGTTGTCTGCAGACAACTTTGTTAGGGGACTCGTTAAAGATGTGTGAAAAGTCTCAAACTAGAATGATCTGTTATTGCTGGAATGCAACTCCAAACTTCACCCTTTATTTGAGTAAAAGTATTGAATGGGAGAAAAATGTTAAGAATGAATTGCTTTAAACAAAATCCCCTACAACATAATTGTTGGTATTCTCTCTAAATGCCTTTAAGAGTGGTGACTTCGTGGTTAGAGCAGTGCGCTTACACTCTGAGAAGGACGCAAGTACCTGGTTTCGAACCCCCCGGACTGCCACTATGGGTCCCCGAGCAAGACACTTAGCCCCAGATTGCTCCCCAGGTACCAAACAGTGGCGGCCAGCTGCTCCCTAAGGGATGGGTTAAATGCAGAGGAAAAATTTAATTGTAAGTTATGTTGCAGTGACAATAAAGATGATTAATTTTGTACAACCCGAGCAGCACTAGGTTTCTCCTGTGACGTTCCTCTGAGCAAAACCGCCTTAGATTGTCCAGGTCTTATGCTTTGATGTCTTCAGCTCACACCACAGGCGTGCTATAGGCTCCAGTCACTGATTGCAAAGGTTGATTTTTGAGGGGTAAACTCCCTGGGAATTTCAGGGGAGGCCACATCATTACAGATCCTGCACCATGCCTAATAATGCTAACTCATTGTTTTACAAATTAATACTTCTTGTGTAGCATGCTTCCCCAAACAACAGTTTGGGACGTAAATGGTTGTGGAAAAACATGACTGTTGATGTGACGCTGAAAGCTCCCAGAAACTGATCAGCTTTCAAAAAGGAAATCTTTAAATATTAGTCCTTTCTTACATTTCGTTCAAAGGGGGTGCCAGTAATCTAATTGCTGCTGGTTCTGTTAAAAAACTATTTTATTTTTTTAATTATAATTTCTTATCACAGAATAAATGGACTCAAATTAAAGGTTGAATAGTTTCAGTGTGAAGTTTATGCTACTGTACCTCCAACTTCCTGACTCGCACGTCTGGTGTAAACTGGTTTAGACCAGACCTGGGTTCAAATGTACATGCAGGTGGATCAGGAATTTAAAAAACACGCCTGTCAGCAGTCAGATTATTACTGCTTTGCATAAGAGCTTACAGCACATCTTGTCTTTCTTGTGTAATTTTTTTCTTTTTTATTTTCAGGGAGGCGGTCCAACATTCACTGTACAGCATAGTTTTCACGCAGTTATTTGTTTCAATAGACCAGCTTTCTTCTCTGTTCTTACCCTCAGTTAAATCATCTTCAGTGGCAACGAGTAATGGCACAAGAGGACATCATTTCAAGAAGACGCACTTTCTTTTTACTACCTGAAACTTGATGTTGGCTCCAGTAGTTTGTCACCCGTCATGGGGACCTGAAAAGAGGCAGACTTATCTTGGGTGAAACTGCAGGATGAAAGAAGCCTCTTGATTGTTTTGTCTTGTTAAGACCCGTGTTGATCCTTGAAAGTTTTGAACATGGCGGCTGGCAGAACGTCTGATTTGGCACCAACGGTTGCTGTCAAGATTTTTTCAGCTGGATCTGCCGGCTGCGTGGCTGATCTGGTCACCTTTCCATTGGATACTGCCAAAGTACGACTACAGGTAAAAAAAAAAAGAAAAAAAGAAGAAATCGGGACGTGTGGGACGGATATCAAATGTTTCACAAACCTAATTTTTATCTAAGCTTCTAAGCAGACTTGTGATACTGGAAAATTGTTGGTACATGCTAAAATTTCTTCCATTTAGTATATATTTTTTTACCCTTAAATTTGGCGAACTCAACTATAAATTGAGGAGGAAATTCTCCACAGATTTAGCAGATTTGAATTGGATGGCAGTAGCACGTTTCAAAACAGTTTGCCTCAGCATTTGTTTTACAAACAGATCAACTGCAGTTATAAAGACATGTATTTAATAATCTTCATGCAATATTTCAGCAGTTCAAAGTTAAATAGAAGGACTTGCATAAGATATCTTTTATGCATAATCAGAGAATTTTACTTCTTTTATTATTATTATCCATTTAACTTTAGCTCATCCTAAATAAACTTCATAGCCCAAACCAACAGTTTTTGAATTTGTTTTAATGTCTTTTTCTTAGCGTAAACTAACATATAAGGTCATTTTGATACTTTTTTCCCCCTTTTTTGGTACTTTTGAAATGTATGTTTCTCAAATTCTTCCAAAGTTTTGCTGATGCTATAGGAATATAGCATCAGTATATCAATATAGGGCTCATCAATATAGGAAAATGCTAAAGTTTTCTTACCTGCTAAAGTGTTTTTATTTTCATTTTGCTATGTTACAGCCCCAGACTTCAAAGTATTTTACTTGAGTAGATCAACACAAAGTAGCACGCAAAGGTTTTGAAATATTTATACTAAATCAAATGTGTACATTTACATTCAGCCCTCTTTACTCTGGTGACAATCATGTGCAAACAGCTGCTTTCGTGAATCACCTTATTTATAAGTCGATATATGTGTAATTCAATCTCAGAATAAATTGAGCTGTTTTGTAAAGTTCTCAGAGGAACGTTTGAGAACGTTACTGAGCATCATAAAACTAGAGGAATGCATCAGACAGGCCAGAGATCCAGTTTAAAACAGGGTTAGGTTTAAAAAAAGAATCCCAAGCTGTGAAGAGTTCATGAAAAACTGTTTGATCTTATCGTCTATAAATGAAAGAGACATGACCATCACTCTAATCTGACTGGGCCTAGAGGACAAAATGCCATTGGTAACTAGTTGGGAGAATCTCTTCATAGAACAACTATTAGTAATGTAGGCCACAGATCTGGTCTCAGGGGAAGATTAGCAATAGAAGGCCAATGTAGGACGGTTCCAGTTTGCCATAATCCATGTAGGGGGACACAACAAACATGTAGAAGATGCTCTTGTGAGATCCGACCATCATTTGCCTATAAGTCAAACACTACGTGTGACAATAAACTAACACAATACCCACAGTGAAACAGGGAGGTGGCAGCATCATGCTGTGGGATGAAGCTAAATACTGGACAGTCCTGGTGGAGAAATATTTGGGGGCTTCAAAGGCCTTTAAACTGGAGCTAAGGCAGGACAAATCTAAACGTACCTCCAGAGCCACAATAGTATAGTTTACATCAAAGCATATCTAGGCGATAGAATGGCCTAGTCAAAGCCCAGATCTAAATGCAATTGAGAATATGGGACAAGACTTGAAAATTGGAGTTCTTAGATGCTCCCTGATCTGTTTTACCACAAATAATACACAAATTGACAACCGTTGATTATTTCCATCCACTTCACAAATGTGGGCTATTTTGTGTTTTTCTGTCACAGAAAATTCCAATAAAATACTTGGACATTTCTGGTTGTAACGTGACAGGATCATGAACAAGTTCACGGAATGAAAATACTTTTATAGTCACTGAAAGTACAAATCTTTAAATCTTTAAGTGTTTTTTTTTTTAAAGTTGTAATATTTCTTCAGGTCCAAGGTGAATCTAAGGCCCTACCAAAAGGCCAGAAGGCCAAGTTCAGAGGTGTATTTGGCACCATCATCCCCATCGTGAGGAACGAGGGGCCGAGGAACCTATACAATGGACTCCTGGCGGGGCTGCACAGACAGATGTGCTTTTCCTCGGTGCGGATCGGTCTGTACGACACCATGAAGCAGCTGTATGCCCACGGATCAGAGAGTATGTACCTGCTGACCAACACTTTGTACCTGTGATAGCTTTGTAGAAGCTTCAGCTATGACAGAATAAAATGATAATTAACGTTTTAGATTAAGTGTAATATTCCTTGCCTTTCTCTGGCTCATTTTTACAGTAAGAATCATTACATAAAGCTTCCTCCAACAATTCATAGGTCATATTTTCATCAGGTGGTTGAGAAGCTCCAATGCCCAACACTGTCCCCTAGTGACAAACAGGAATAACTACAGCAAGGCAGAATAAAATATTGGCTCCAGTCTCATGTGTTTCTGCAAGGATTGAATACAAGATCTCAATTCTCACCCACCAGTGCATCTATGGAAATGCCCCACTATACCTGAAGGAACTGCTCACCCCTCTCACTACAACACAATCCCGCTGCTCAAAACACTCAAACCACCTCCTCCTCCCCAAGACTAAGCTAAGCACCATGGGCGACCGTGCCTTCTGCTCTGCCGCTCCTCGGATCTGGAATGCCCTACCTGATCATCTGAGGGAACCACAGACTATTCAGACTTTTAAAAAAGGATTAAAAACATTTCTTTTTAGCAGGACGTATGACTTTTACCATTTTATAATTATGCTATTGATTTTATTCATAAGTGTTTTAAAAAGATGCTTAGTTTTAAATTTTGATTTTACCCTTCTATGATGGTTTTACCTGTAGCACTTTTTCTTAAATGTA
Organism: Fundulus diaphanus; assembly: GCA_037039145.1. NCBI lineage: Eukaryota > Metazoa > Chordata > Actinopteri > Cyprinodontiformes > Fundulidae > Fundulus > Fundulus diaphanus. Next base: position 15,866,181 of record CM073124.1, read on the forward strand.
AAGTGCATTAAAAAAAATGTATTATTATTATTATCATGTGTTTCACCCTACCAGTAGTAATTCAATTCAATTCAATTCAATTTTATTTATATAGCGCCAAATCATGAAACATGTCATCTCAAGGCACTTTACAAAATCAAGTTCAATCATATTATACAGATTGGGTCAGATTATACAGATTGGTCAAAATGTCCTATATAAGGAAACCAGTTGATTGCATCAAAGTCCCGACAAGCAGCATTCACTCCTGGGGAACCGTAGAGCCACAGGGAGAGTCGTCTGCATTGTACATGGTTTTGCTGCAACCCCTCATACTGAGCAAGCATGAAGCGACAGTGGGAAGAAAAACCACCCATTAACGGGAAAAAAAAACCTCCGGCAGAACCGGGCTCAGTATGAACGGTCATCTGCCTCGACCGACTGGGGTTACAGAAGACAGAGCAGAGACACAACAAGAGAGACAAAAAAGCATAGAAGCACACATTGATCTAGTAATCTGTTCTACATTAGATGGTAGTAACGGGTGAGCCGTCTTCTCTGGATGATGTCAAAGTTAACAGAACGCCATAATATGTCCACACATTTTATTGGTCCTGCTAAACAAAGAAAACATCTAATAGCTAAATTTATGTTCACCATGAAAGTGCGTAGAATTTTTTCTCTTTCAAGAAAACCTAGAAAGCTGTACAGCCTGAACTTGTTGTTCAGGACCGGCCTACAGGATGTTGAGGAAAAGTCAGATTCACTGAAGCAGCCAATTATCGCAGGCTGCAGATCTTATCAAGTCAGGATTTCTGTCGCTGTTACGCCACAAACTTAAAGGTTCTTCTTTAAAATGACTTCACTGAGCAGCCCGTGTTTTCAACTGGCAGATTCAAGTTGTTACATGTAATCAAACAACGTTGACAGCGTATTTCAATCCCAACGCTATAATAACTGATAAACGGCATGTTTCTGTGAAGTTGCTTGTAGTTGCCAACTGCCATGAACTGCTGTGTGACAGATCCTGGACTCGGGACGCGACTGCTGGCGGGCTCCACCACAGGAGCGATGGCGGTGGCGTTTGCTCAGCCCACCGACGTGGTGAAGGTCAGGTTCCAGGCTCAGATCCGTCAGCCTGAGAATGGCTTTGTGAAGAGGTACAGCGGCACCATCGACGCTTATAGGACCATAGCGAGAGACGAGGGCCTCAGGGGGCTCTGGAAAGGTATCTTCAAAGTCCTGATGTATGTGTTTCGCTGTAACTGGAGTGTTTTTACGTGCATGCTGTTGCAAGCGTTTATAATAACTATTGCATAATTGTGTGTAGTTGGAAAAAATGTCAATTACAGGCTGATAAAGTCGCCTCCGTCTCTCTGGAGGTATATGTGCAGTTTGGAGGTGTGGGTGCTTCTTCCCCGCTTGGAAACATTAGTGGATGCCAGACCAATGTCAATGTGCACTGATCATGGCGCTATATCAGTTTACATAGTGCATAGATGGTGTGTTTCAGCGCTTTCAAAAAACTCTCCTGGAGTTGTTCTTGATCTACCCCGTAAGATGTCTCCAAAACCCTGCAAAGGTCATTCCTGTTCTTGAAGATTTTTCATTTTTTGATAGTGTGTTAGTCCAGTATGAAAGGGATCTTATAGTTGTGGTCTCTTTGGTCTGATTCACACAGACTTATGTCTGTTGGCTGTGATGTGGTGTTTAGTCCTCTGTTATTGTTCTTCAAGCCTTTTTTTATATATTTCCTGACTATGTAAGACACATTTTTTCAGGCTGTCTGCTGAACATAACTCGTAATGCCATCGTGAACTGCTCCGAGCTGGTGACGTACGACATCATTAAAGAGCAGATCCTGATGAGCAAACTGATGACAGGTAGGCGCCCCTCACCTGTTGATCCCTTCCCTGTCTTCGTGGACTTTAATGCAGCGTTTGCCCTGTTTTCCCTGCAGACAACGTGCCGTGTCACTTCACTGCAGCCTTCGCAGCAGGCTTCTGCACCACGATCGTTGCGTCTCCAGTGGACGTGGTAAAAACCCGCTTCATGAACTCAGCGCCTGGTCAGTATAGCGGCGCTGTGAAGTGCGCTCTGACCATGCTGCTTAAAGAGGGGCCATCCGCTTTTTATAAGGGGTAGGTGTCATTGTTGAAAACCAAAGACGTTCAATCCCACATCTGATTTGTCTGATGCTTTCTTTGTAGCTTCATGCCGTCGTTCCTTCGCCTGGGATCCTGGAACATAGTGATGTTTGTCAGCTACGAGCAGATTCAGAGAGCTGTGGTAAGATTTCAGCGGTCCTGGGAGTCTCGGTACAGGACTGTCTGACAGCTGGCTAACAATAAAGCCATGCAGTGCTGTCCGCAGCAATGTGGATGGTAGCAGCTGATCTGGGCCATACACCTCACCCGAGAACCCGTTCTTCTACGGCAAACTGCAGCGATGATTGTTAATTAATAATTGTATCAGGTCTTTCTTTTTTAAGCCAAGCTGTTTATTTTTAAGAAACTCTGACACCTCTGTAGGATTACATGACCTCAGAAGAAGAACCAGGTTAACCAACATGTTGAAACAACTGAGTGGGTTTGTTAATTCAGCTAAAATATTTATTGATCAAATTTGTCTGATCATAAAATAAGAGTTGCACAGATTATGTGGTTCAGAGTAGAGTTACTTCTGGACGTTCAGCAGAACCGCAACAGCTTTGGTTGTTCTGTGCATTTCACACCTGAGACCACATAAAGAATCCAGTAAAAAGACATCCTTATTGCAAGTACATGTAAATAATCTAACACTAAATTAAGCATTATGTATGAAATAAACAAAAGTGTTAAACTGTGCAATTTAATGTTGGCCTTTCTTTGCTAAATTAACTGTTTCCAGCTGTTTTTTGGATGTGAAAAAAAAAGAAAACATGTCGGGACTTGTGGGACATCCTGTCAGTGACTTCTGGCTTTTTATCAATATTACTTACAGTTTAAAAATCTTTTAAAGAAACATGGCGATAGTTTTCTCTGGCTGTATGTGAAGTAATGCAGTTTCCCCAATTGTTGCTCTGCACTGCTGGTCAGCTGGCTGAAAGTGTCTGTGACACTTTTCTGTTTTAACAACAACACGATTTCTGAAGCTAAAGTAGCACCCTTTATCGATCTTTTTAAGGTAACTGTGTTATTACTCACACAAATATTTTTTTATCCACATATTATGATTATGAACATACTCAATACACAAACTTCCAAAAAATTTGAGAACTACCATAGAGGTAACAAAAAAACTGTTTCTATTGACAAGAATGAAACAGCACTTGTCTGAAATCCACCATGAGTGCCACAAAGTCCTCAAAGGTCTTTGACCATATTTGTAAAAGCCTTTTACAAATATGGTCAAACATTACAATACTACTCACACATAAGAATTAAAAATTAATTCAAGTGGCAGCTTCAAATCATTACATAAAACCATAAATTGCTTTAAAATTGTGACGGAATCATCTAGAGTTATGAAAGTTAAACCTTATCTGCTGACAGGCTCTCAAAATATCTACCTCTCTCCGTTGGGAAAAAAAAATGCAAGACAGAGAGGAACTCTGCCTGAATGCTTTTCAAAACTTCAAGGTCTGCAGGCTCTGACTTAAAATGGAGACAGACTGTAAAAATGGAAATTATTCTGACTGTTACTTGGATAACAGAGAGAACACTGTGTTCATGACCTGAGCACAAACTAAAACAGGTCAAAGGTTATATCTAGAGGGTCACACATATTACACGGCTATAGATGGCATTAGTAGAACTGTAATAGGACATCATTTTAGCAGCAGTTGGAATAATTGTTGATCTTTTTTAGTTAAAAACAGTCAGATCAAGTGTTACAGACCATTTTCTATCAGTTTTGTTTTTGTGTAAATACTGTGAAACTGTTGTATTTTTACTCAAGGTAATCATGCCATGAAAATTTCCTTCCTGCCCAAGCATATACATAATAGATGAAATGAAGAACACAAAACTAAGCAGAGATGTAAAGATTAACACAGACCTGTAGTTTTTAGGATGTGTGAGGGGTTGAACATTACCAACATACCACTGACCTCCACAAGTACATGATAAACTACATTAAACGATTCTGACTAGAGACTGAAATAAAGCCTCATTATCAAGATTCCAGTTTGCTTTATGTGTAGTAATTTATTTTTTATGTTTTTGTTTACATTAAAAGTTGAAATCAGAGCTCTGGTTCTAAAATTCCAGCGTTTACCTTTGATGTTTCCTTTGTTGCACCCTCGGAGGCTGAAAAGGACAGGTCCTGTGGACCCCTTTAGAAAAAGCATAATGGGTTCTCTATTGGCGAAAGCAAATATTAGCATTTTGTCAAAGTAGCCGCAGGATCTGTAGTTTGCAACAGGTAGGTAAAGGAGTATGGAGGTCCGAAACTGACAAAATTCAAAATAAAAGCAGAAATATATAAAAGGCTCATTAAATAAACCAATACACTTAAAATGTACCAATTCATTTAAGAAAGGAGAAATGATTTTCTAGGTATAAATGTGTGTTTGTTTAAAGCCCGTGTGTAAGATTTTCTCATACTGCTGCGCCATCTAGTGGTGTGCTAAATTAATTACAAACGACCTTGTCGTTAAGGACGTAGTAATTACTACAGAAGCCGTGGAGTATCATAAATGTGACAATGTCAACATGTCCTCAATGCATTAGCGACTGCTAATAGCTACAGTCATTGTGTGAAATGGTTTTTGGTACTGTTACCAAGTCTGCTTGTTTTTTTTCTAGTCGCTTGTAAATTCTGTGAGCCGCGTGTTTTTAGGCTTGTTTCTGAACATGCAGTCGCTTAATTGAGGTCCAATATCTAACATATTTTCTTTTCTTGGTTACTTTCTCCTCCCTCTTGCTGTGCAAAGAGTATGGATGGTCGTCCATTTCAACAGAAAACTGAAATAGAATGATCTACAGTCATCTTTGCATGTTTATACTCCTCCTCAACCGACAGCACGTCTCATATAGCAGACAGATAGGTAAAACGGGTATGGATGACAAAAACACGCTGCATCTGGCAACAGCAGAATAAAATATATGCAGTCATATTCAGTAAATTGAAATATGTCGTCTGATGAAGCTTGTTTGTCAGATTAAAAGTATGTTTTGTGAAAATAACTTTTAATCAGGGATTGAACATACTTTTTACCTAACCCTAAGTCCACATTCTGTTTTAAAATGTTTGTGATTGGTATGACATGAGATTCTACTGTTAAATATCATGTTTACTTTAGCTATACATGGGAAATTATCATATTTAAAAGAAATAAAGGCTTGAAAACAGTTTATGTTTAATTAATCTACATGGTTTGTTTTACTAATTGAACTGAGTTAGTAAAATGAATAATCTTTTCCACAATATTCTAATTTATTGAACATGAATGTATTATATTCCTGCAACAGCCTGATCCTTTAACTGTGCTGACATGTTTTATTTGACTCCAGGCCTTTTTCATCTTGTTTTTTATTTGCAGCTGGGTCAGACAGTTTTAGAACTAATATTATATCCTTAAGCAAGCAAACGTCCCATTTCTTTTTAATGTAACACTGGAAAAACATAATCTAATTTGTCGAGTGATCTTGTGCAAGAATGCAAAAAACATTTCACCCTCTTTTTAAAAACTATAGCCTAAAACTGCAAGGCAGATGTGCAGAAGTAGAAGAAGGGTCTTGTGTTTTTCCAACCCCATAAAAGAAAAAATTAAAACACAGAAATAAAGCCGCTTTGACAGTAAATAAAAATAAAAGCTTGCCAATTTTGCCTTGCATTACGATTCTAAGTTTATTCAGATCTGACTACTTCATTGCCGCTTTGTATTTCCAAATTTTTGTTTTTGGAAGGACCAAGAAGGGCCGGCCTTTCCCAAATTTTTACTTGAGCCCTGCATCATGTCAGCTGTCGGCTGCAACCCATGAAACTGGAAATGAACCTATTAACCAAGAGAGAAATGTTCCTTTTGACATAAAACTGCAGACACATGAGAGGAACCAAGTTCCTCATCGCTAGTTTCTATATTAATATAAAAAAGGAAACTATCAGTTGTTTATGTGATGGAAGTTATCTGACTTGTCTCAATGTGCAAAGTGGATACTATGCTACATTAATTTTTTACATGTGAAATAACATTTCGTAAACTACAGTATTCGAAATGGAAAAATACGGCATAACAACAAATTATCTAAGGTGCTCATGATCACTGGAAAAGAAACCAAAGCAGTAGTAATGTTGCTCATTCCAGCTCTATGTGTGCAGTATCTTCTTGCAAAAGTATTAATTACCCTTGAACTTGTTCACATTATGTAAAATTAGGACCCGGTGGCATTTATTGAAATAGGCCACCTGGACAGTCGGGGGATTCGTACATCCGCCAGATGAAGAATATAAACTGTCAGTCCTTTGAACAAGTTTTCTATTGTTTTTTATGCAAGTACAGTCAATGAAGAGTTGGTGCACCCAGGTTGCCACTGACAGTAAGGAAACTATTTTAGGTGTTTTGTGTGGGACTGCATTGCATTTTATCCCCACCCATAGATTTAAATGCTCCCTTTCATTTTGATTGGTTGGGAATGCAGGATCCATGCTTGAAGTATCACCCTTACAGAAGCAAATGTATTTTGGAGATTTTCTGTGATTAACCAACATAAAGCATAACTGTGATGTGACATGGAAATAATCCAAATTAAAATCTGAGGTGTGAATTTGTATTCAGCATCCCTTGTGCCAAAATGTAAACTAAGGATGGTTCTCTCTCTCTCTCTCTCTCTCTCTCTCTCTCTCTCTCTCTCTCTCTCTCTCTTTATATATATATATATATATATATATATATATATATATATATATATATATATATATATATATATATATATATATTTATATATATATATATATATATATATTTATATATATTTATATATATATATATATATATATATATATATAATATCTATGTATCTTTATAGATAGATAGATAGATAAATATTATATATATATACCTACATATATAGATAGACAGATATTTATATAGACAGATATATATATATATATATATATATATATATAGATATATATAGATATATATATATATATATATATATATATATATATATATATATAGATATATAAGAAACCCTTCTTACACATGGCAATCCAAAGTGCTTCTAAGGTTTTTGAAAGGAAGAACAAAACCTTTAAGGTTTTGCTTAAAAGGGAGTTTAGCACTCTCAGAAGTTATGCATAAAAAGAACAAACGTTACAGTTCAGATTTAAAAATCCAATGTAAATCCAAATCTAATCTTCAATCTTATGTTTTGGTCCTCCAGCGGTGACTCCAGGAGAAACCTGATGACTACCTATACTGGATGGTGTCTCCCTTTGGCACCTAAAGCCTCTGAACTGTGGGAAGAATATAAATACATATATCTTCAGTTAAGGCAAGTTTTTATTGCATGGAAAAGTGTTCTTCTATTTTTCATTGTAGTCCAGGTATGAATAAAGGTAATAGTGAACTAAACAATCTGAAAGAGCCATATTTTAGCCATGTTTATTTAATGCATTTAATGCTGAATGATTTCAGTGTAACAACAGAAACAGAAAAGTATTAGAATATATTTAATAAACATGATAATCCTGCCTATGTTACTGTTACTGACATCTAATGTAAAAGAGTTGCTACATCCGCGGAGTGTGCCCTTACCCGCCCGGGGTTTGTTTTTGTGTTGCTATCATCGTACAAACACAACCGACTGTCCTGCTGTCCTCAGAATAACTGCTCCATCTATATGTAGCCCTAATCCCTAAGACGTGCACTGCTGATGTCCCTGACCGCTCGTCAGTGAACGTCCTGCAGAGCGAGAGGAGCATCAGCCCCCGGTCAGCATGCAGATTCACAACTGCAGCCCTGGAAACAGGACACCTCCAGTCTGTGAGTAAATCATTTATCCCACAATTTCACTTAATCTAAGGGTGAAATTTAAGGGGGACCATAGGCTTTTTTCATGAAATGCATGCAAAAACATTTTTGAAAAATACATATAAAATATCTTCTCTAACTTTGTGTGCTGCAGCAGATGGCATTTTTAAATGTCAGGTGTATGCGTGTGAGTCTGGTGCTCTGAGTAAATATTGTGAAGTTACGAGCCTGTTAAAGCTTCCCGCTAAGTGACATAAGAGGCTTTTCAGTTCTCTGTACAGTATTTTAGGTAACAGTGAGTCTCGTTCATTGAAACGTGATTGTTATCTGCTGACAGGCTCTTATCACAGGGTGGAAATGTTTCATTTCCTGTGTGCGCTTTGATAATTGCTCAATTTCCTTCTTATTATCGTGCTGTGCAAATCGATGTTTGGTCTTTGTTTCCCAAAAGATGTCCCACTGGTGGAGAATTCAGCTAATAATCTGCAGAGGTTCATTTTAACTTGCAGAAATAATTGCTTTGCTCATGAAACAGTTAATTATTGTAGTTGTTGCTGTGGTAACCGTCAAGGTGTGTTTTTCTTCTTATTTGTCATAAGCAGTCAACATATGTTTTGCAAACATGTCCTAGATCTGGAAAAAGACCCCAAATCATCACGTTACTGCTGCACATTGTGAATAAAAAGGATTCTCGGCAGGGCTGCAGTTTTCTAAGGGGTTTGGAACATGTTGAATGATCGATTGCCTGGAAGAACGATCACTTTTAAAACATTTTTGATATAGTGTTAATGAAAATCAAGCTAGCATCACCTTGCTGAGCTCAAGGTAATTTAAGGTAATTTAAAACAAAGCATAATTTCTTCTGTGGGTCTTCTTTTGTCATACAAACGCAAAAATGCATTGCTAACAATTGGGAAATGTTTAATTAAGGAGGAGTGTTATAATTTGGTGTATTTCATTCAGTCCGTCATAGATCCTCATTGAAACAACAGTTTGTTGAGATAAAACATGAAAGCTGCGCTCTTTTGTCTCTTATTTCACGTCCAACCTTTGTTTTTAATGTGACGAAGAGCCTTGTTATGAACTTGCAGCTTTAGCCTTCATGCAACTGCCTCGACAGCCACAAATACTTTATAAATCACCAGATCACCAAAGCAGCAACCAAGATTAAATCTGTGTTCGCAGTATTGGCACTTGTTTCCAGTGAGTGATGTGCTCTGCTATGAATGGCTCTTGTTTATGCAGAAAACATTGTTAATCTTTACTGCTTCTTCAGTTCTCAGCATGGGTTAGAAGTATCAGACCTATGAACTGCAGTGAGAGAAATCATTAGGCCCGTTAAAGTCTCTGGTCCCACCCTTCATTTGGCTCGGTGTTTAGGTAATTGTCATCTGATCTTAACTGTTTGTGCAATGTGACCAAATGGCTTCCCATGTTCAGTACTGAAAAAGCCTCTTGGATGACGTGTTAAACAACAGAAGAAGCCCAGTTGCCTCCGGTTTAAGCTGTTAGTATTGTCATGTCCTGGATGATAATCTACACCATAATTGGTGCCGTGACCTTCAATGTCCACTGGAGTGCTCTGTAGCCTGGATGAGAGTCAATGGCCACAGCTCTCACCTGGAAAAACTTCTCCCACCAGGTTGGGTGTCAGTGTTTGCCTCAAGTGGAGCAATTAAAGTATCTCGCTGACATTACAAGTGAGCGGGAGAAGGACTGGCTGCTAAGATACAGATAATAATAATAAAACTGATAATGGTTTGGTAAATTAAGCTGCAAATGCTAAAAAGAAAAATTAAAAAGCAGTTCCTACAAAAAGTTCAAAGCAATATGTTTGCTGTTGGTGCTGTTTGTATTGTTATGCCCCGATTTAATTTACCTAGCAGTCTATTGAACTGATAGTCGAGGTCCCCTGTTATGTTGTGGGTTAGAATCTGAAATGTCCTGGAGTCGGGTTCACCTCCAGGTCGAGCCGATGTTCTTGTACAAAAAGCTCTTCCTCACCAAAACAAACAAAGAAAAAAAACACGTTTCCATACACCCCCTTTCACATCTCTCTCTTCATGCATTCCTCTCAGTGCCGGCATGCGTCGTCGGCCCATCCCACTGAACCACCTGTGGGACGTTCAACAGTGAGCACGGCAGAAACATCAGGAAAACCATGAGCACTGACTCTGTCTTCAAACCAGAGATGGACTCAGACCCTCAGGGCGAGCTTGCCGACATGGTGGCATCCATGAACGTGGCCGCCAACCTCAAGACCCCTCCTAACGGCTACAGGTCGGGAGCGCCCAGGTCCGCCGTGGGCCAAAGGGCTCTCCTCGCAGACAGGAAGATGTCTCTACAGGAGAGGGGGAGCCGCGTGGCCCGGCAGCCGACCATCGAGACCAAACGGGTGTCCATCACGGACGCTGACGTGAGGAAACTCAAACTGACAGTTTCAGACCTGAGCTTTTCCTTTCTGAGACTAAAACTTCCCATTTGCCCTTTACAGGACTGTCTGCAGCTCAACCAGTATAAACTAAAGAAAGAGATCGGAAAGGTGACCCATCAACACGAAGCGCACTGTTGGTATTTAGGATTGTTGATTCATAAAGCTCTTTTGTTTGTTCTCTGCAGGGCTCATATGGAGTGGTGAAACTAGCCTATAATGAAGATTCTGAACAGCACTATGTGAGTTGAGGCTTTAAACTCATTCAAACTAATTGTGGTTTGAAGAAAACATCATTAACCTTATTTTTTTAATCAGGCAATGAAAGTTGTGTCAAAGAAGAAGCTCATGAAGCTGTGTGGATTTTTGCGTGAGTAAAATAAAACCTAGATGTTTCTAAAGGTCGGTCTTGTTTCAGTCTTGTGTGGTGTTCAAAGGTTTGCATCCACCTATTACTTTAAAGGGTACATATCATGCAAAATCCACTTTTTTAGCCCTTAAAAGCATTTTGGTGTGCACTCAGAGTCTCTGGGAGTGCAGAAATTTTAATGTAGACGGGGTGTGAAGTGCCTCCTTTAGATTTAAAGAGACGGCACCTAAACAAGTTGTTCTCAGACACACCTCAGAACTGGGGTGAGAAGGGATGACTTGCGGGTAAATTAACGAGGAATTCAGACCAAAGCATTGCAGGTTCACTTTATATAGACCATAAGTGAATGATTTCAATGTTAAACGGAACAACCGAAAAGCACGATATGTCCCCTTTATTGAAATTTATGCTGATTTGGTGCTTGTAACGATTTATTTTTTCAAGGTGGAAAAGCCCTTGTTTGTACCCACAAACTGGGCGAATAAAGTTAATTTTGATTCTGATTCTGAATGATTATACAAGGTTCAGCTTTAATGTACTTTCAAAGCATGAATTGGATGCACCAGATTGAATTTACTGTGGATTTTCACTAACCCACAGATGATTGAAATGGTGAATACAGGCTTAAGCATATACATATGCAATCTGACTGATATCTGGTTAATTGGCCCATGGGGAGTTGCACCTTTAGCACAAGCTTATAGCAACCTTTTTCCATAGTTCTGTCTGGATATTTGACCACCTTTCCTATGTGAATTAGTGCCGTTTATTAAGATTGGTTGATTTCCTGGCACAGACATGGCTCTCAAGTATAGCTCAAAAATTGTCAAACAGAGCCGAGGTTACGGGGCTTTGGGTCGGCCGGTCCAGAAGCTGTAATGCTAGGCTGCTTTGAAATCTTTCTGAATGGTTTGATTGTATTAAGATGTTGTCTTTACATCAATCCCTCATGCTAAGGAAAGCTGTGGCGACAAATGGCTGATTAAAAGCCTAAATTAAACATGAGTTTTACTCAGACCAAGGCTGTATGTGTGTGTCTGTGCTTCCAGGCCGTCAGCCTCCTCAGGGATCAAACTCTGAGCAGAATCTGTTCCCCAAATTCATGCAGCCGCTGGAGAAAGTGTACCGAGAGATCGCCATCCTCAAGAAACTGGACCATCCGAACGTAGTTAAACTGGTGGAGGTGGGTGAGATGGCAACACGCTGAAAGATATGACCATAACAGTGAGCCACAGAGCAATGTGTGCAAATTATCCAATTAATAATCTTAGCAGATTTCTTTCCAGATCAGAAGATGAATTGCAATAACTATTTATATAGTGTAAAGCATAATTAAACAAACAGTAACGTTAACGTGTCTTTCAGGTGCTTGATGACCCTGAAGAAGATGGACTTCACATGGGTAGGGAATCATTCACCTTTTCTCCTGTGCCATAATAGTCCAGAACAAAATCAGTTGATCGTTATGTTCTGATACCTTTGTCCTTAAGCCTTCGAACTGGTGAAAGAGGGGTAGGTTTTACATATTAATCCATCAGTTTGATATTTTAGATGGCAGGGGAGGCCACCATGAGATGTGATAAGATGTTTACCTGTGGTTTTTATATCTCCCCACCGCAGGCCGGTGATGGAGGTGCCTACAGCCGACCCTTTAACCGAGGATCAGGCTCGCTTTTACTTCAGAGACGTCGTCCTGGGAATAGAGTACTGTAAGTTACAGGACTGGGCGTGTTTTCATGAAAAGCTCTTGGGTCAGAAGAACACTTGTTTCATTCAAGGGTTGATGCCAATGTTTAAAATTAGTTTAGTGAGAGGACAAACAGCTTTGTGAAGAGCCACAATTTATTTAAACACCATCAGTCTCTCACTTACGCTAAAACTACAGCGTTGTACGCATCAGACTGTGATTGTTAAATGAAAAGTGTCTGAAAGCTTAAAATTCTAAATTTTATACAACAGAAAACAATCCAAATTCTTAAATATCAGGAAAAACTTCAGGTTTTTAGACAACTGGTGTTGTTGCGTTGCTTCCTGAAATGTTGTACATAATGCTATGCTAAAAAATTGTAGGCCTGTTTTGCTATGATATGCTTTTTGCACCCACTCTTTTTTTTGCATGTTTTGAAATTTTTTTTGGGTGAAAAATGTGTGGATTTATTCATACATAAATCATTATTAATATTTAGGTACATTTTTGTACCTAAAAACTGCACAAAACATAATCGTTTGGGATATTGTGTTGTAAAAAATAATATTAATCTTTGTGGAAATTTATTTGTATGTATTTATTGCAGGATTTTCCAACTAAAAGTTTAATTTATCTTTATTTTGATCATTTTATTCTTTTTATGCAATAAAATAATGTATTTAGTGACGTTTTTAAGATTTTCAGAGATGCGTTTAGATGATCAATGATAACTAAGCCTTGCATCTTTGTGTATTAATATGTGTGTTTGTAGTGCACTACCACAAGATCATCCACCGAGACATCAAACCCTCCAACCTGCTGCTCGGCGACGACGGTCACGTCAAGATCGCAGACTTCGGTGTCAGTAACCAGTTTGAGGGGCCTGATGCCCTCCTGTCAAGCACAGCGGGGACACCGGCCTTCATGGCTCCTGAGATGATGAGCGAGCACCAGCATAGCTTCAGTGGGAAGGTGAGATGTTCACCTGTGGATTACTGTTTGTGGTTTACTGACAGACCACCAGCACGGAGCTCACCAGTGAGGAGGACGCCTCCTGACAGTCGGTGTGTTTGTTTGTTCCGCAGGCGTTAGACGTGTGGGCGATGGGGATCACACTGTACTGCTTTGTCTTCGGGGAGGTAATGTCGCCTGCGGCACGCTTGTAAGGCATTCACAATCTAAAATTTAATTTAAAATGCATTTATTATTTTTAACCTGTTTCTCTTGTTCCAGTGCCCATTTTATGACGAGTACATTATTTCTCTGCACAATAAGATCAAGAACAAGCCTTTGGAGTTTCCAGAAAGGTAACCAAAATGAATATTTACCAAAAGCATCTAAATATCACATTAAACTATGAAGGCTCTGAAGCAGGAAGTCCTTTTGCTGACCAGAGAGACTTCTTTTTTACTTTTTTTGTTCCAATTAACAGTGATTTGCATTATGAGGTCAAAATTAAGGGAGTAACACACTATATTATTTATTCCTCTTGTCATGGTTACATGTTTTCCTCTTTATGGATGCCGTTGATCTTGACGTTGGTTTCTGTCATTTCTGCAGGGTGGTTTTGTTAGTGAAGCCTAATAATGGCCTTTTTGTTTTACTCCATTTGCATAGTTGAACTTTGGGATTTATCTTGAATTCTTGCGTAAACAGGGTGCTCTTTAAATAAAATGATCGAATAAGGTCTAATAATGTCTTTGCTTGTAGAAAAGGGGGGGGGGGGGGGGCAAAAATCCCCTTGAGCTGCAGGGCTTTTCTCCATCACAGGTCCTTTGTTTTGCATAACTTCTAATTGCAAAGCTCTTGAAAAATGTTCAGGTTTAAAATGTATACTACAGTCACAGGGAACATTTTTCCAGAAACCACAGCAATTTGAGGCGCAATTATACCCTTCTCCATTTTCACTGCTTCTACCAAGTTAAAAAAAAAAAAACTAGATCAACTGTACAAAATAAAAGCACTCTTTGGGAGGTAGCCATCATATATGTCCTGAATGTTCAAGGTGGAGCTCCTTGGATGGACGATACGAAGCATTCTGGATTGATTGAGTTTTTGTAGCATTGTGTTTCAATCACCTTAGTCAAATCTCTGCTACAGTTCATATTTAGTTAACTTTAACTGTAATACATTTTTAATGAAGATGCTCAGCTTTAGATTATCAGTAAAGACGGAGGGGAAGGATAACATTTCATAGTTACAGTAATGTTTTAAGGTTTTAAACCATTTATGTAAGGCAAAGCAGTTTTCAGTAGCAAGACAGTTCAAAGTGCTGTACATGAACAGAAAAACATTACAGAGGGAAATATTGCATAGGAAAAGAAAAACATTGCATTAACAAAGAAATAAGCTATAAACATACAGAAAGCATAAAATCACAGTACTTAATTGTTTCTATTCATAATGAGAAATAAACTAGTTAAATCCTTTGGGGTTTCTGATCTAAAGTAATTTTGATCAACTTTTCTACAGTTACAATGAGAATAACCTATTGTGTTTTATTGTAATGAATAAGCTAAGTAAATCCTTGACTAGACTTCTTTAGTTTCACTGGAACACGTTTCATCACCAACATTAAAAGCTTAATTGTTTCTATTCATTCATTCACAAAATCTTTAAAGCTACAACTTAAGGTCTCTGATCTGACCTTTCTCAAACTACAGCTAAAAAAAGGAGGCTAGCAGAGTAAAGGATAAAAGCGTAGCAGAGGTGGTGTGTGTGTGTGTGTGTGTGTGTGTGTGTTAATGTAGCTCATGTGTGTGTGTGTGTGTGTGTGTGTGTTTGTCTGTGAGCTGTGGCAGATAGCCCTCGCAGCCAAAGTCATTGATGGTGATGGAACCATTATCAGGCAGTTCAGTAGCGCTCTGTTCCAGGTCACAGGTGCCACAGAGCGTCTTGTTTACATAGCATTCAGGAGAAATTAAGATATTCAGCCTTTCAAGGACAAATGGGGAAGCCAGATTCTGATAACAGCATTTGTTTTCGGGCAGGCGGACTCTTATTTTTCTCTCTGCCTTAAAGTCTCACTGGATCTTCTCAGTGCTGATTCCAGACAGCCAAATTTGTGGTCATTCTGCCAAAGTTGAGCTTTGAACCTCTCCAAAATCTCTACCATCACGCCAGCGAGTTCAGGAACCGTAGCTGGCCTGCAGTTCTGCTCACACAGCATTTCAGTCTGAGTAGTATCGGACATATCCCTCACATACAGTTGTTCAGGCAGCCTTGACATGGGCCAAAACTGCTGCTGATGTTTGGGGAATTTCCTGATACTCCAGGTAACCGCCCGCACCAAAAGCAGAAATCCTGTTATCATAAATCCAAGTTTGAACGCATTTTGAACATCGTCGACTGACAAAATGGACAGATACACAATCCTCCTCCCAGGAGTCCACTGTGTGTCCAGCAAATGTGCCACCAGGGCATAAAGGCTCTCCTTTACCCAGAATTTGATCAATTGCTTTGATAGACCAGCTGACCAGATCAATAATTTACAATCTTCGAGGATATGTAAAAAGAGGCTCCAAAAAGATCGATAGAAGCAGAAGCAGGGCAGATATGGGGGAGGGAGAGGGGAAAGGAGAGGAGAGGAGAAAGAAAAGTTTCTGCCTTCACCGAGAGCAGGAAAAAAAACAGACTTGGACATTTTATATCCCCTGAGACACACCCACTCGTTTGGATGTCACTGACTGACCTGCGATGGCCAAATAGAGACGAATCCATGAACACGTCTAAAGTGTTTTTACTCATGCAAACCCAAACATTATTATTTATATTATTTTTTAAAAGGCAGTTGTTTTTTTATAGAAATGCTTCCATTTCTCAGGCGGTAGACTTTTTAATGATAAATGGACTGGTTGCAGTAAGGGCTGCAGTATGCAGTATGGCAAATACTGTTTTCACATACAGTAGTTGTTGTTTGTTATTTCCACTTGTCATCAATACCCACTTTGCATTTTATTAGAAATTATTCCTGCTGGATAGAGTCTCCCTCCCGTAGGTCTCCACGCGACACAGATTATGGAACTCAAGAAGCTGGATATAGAGAATATCAGAAGCAACAAGGTTACAGTTTTCTGGATTGTTTTTGCATTAAACTTCCAATACAAGCAGAAGAAGTTAAATAACTGAGAGGAAAAGCTAAACAGTATCAGGTAAAATACAAACTACAGTTGTTTTTTTGAGAACTCTTAGCCTTAGTCCGGGTCTTCCTTTTGAATTTTGGAGTTGTTATGGTCACCTGCTGTAGAGATTAATCTGGTATTGCATTTAAGTGGCTGTTAAATTCTGACATAAGAGACCTTTAACAGATGGAATAAAAACAGTTTTTGTTGATGTTTTACTAACAGCCCTTCAATAAGCCACGAGTTGAAGGATCTTACTGAAAGAATGCTGAATAAAAACCCTGCAACAAGAATCACCATCCCTGAAATAAAGGTGAGACCGTGAACACTAAACGCTGCATCATGACAGGTGTGAACTTGCTTATGTTGGTGTGTGTGTGTGTGTGTGTGTGTGTTGCTGTTGTAGCTCCACCCTTGGGTGACAGAGAATGGCTCGAATCCTCTCCCTCTGGAGGAGGAGCACTGTGCGGCGCTGGAGGTCACCGACGAGGACGTGCAGAACAGCGTTAAACTCATCCCCAGCCTGTCCGCTGTGGTGAGCAGCGCTCTGTCCAGCACCTCCCTGAATAATTACTCAACTATGGCATTTATGTTTGCTTGCAAAATATGCAACAGTTGCAATGTTTTCTGTGGATTAATGATTATATTGTTGCCTTGCAAAGGTATTTGGAGCCCTGGAACTTTTTCCACAGCAACCACAAACCTTCATCTATTTTATTGGGATTTATTTTTAGGACTGACCCACACAAGATAGTGGATAATTGTAAATAAGAAGAAATATAATACAGATTTTTCCAGAATTATTTAAAGTGTGGCAAGAACATCTATTCAGCCTCATTTACTCTGATACCACTAAATAAAATCCAGTGAGTAGTTGTCTTGCAATCGGAAGGTTGTGAGTTTGATTCCAGCTTCCCCTTGTCACATGTGATGTGCCCCTTGCCCAGGGGCACATCCACATGTGACATGTTGCCTACTGAGCTGTGTATCGGTGTATAAATGTGTTAGTGAATGCGATTGGGTGAATGTGGTTCTAGTGTACAGCGCTTTGAGTGGTTGGTATGACTGGAAAAATGCTATATAAAAAACTTAATTAATAAATAAAGTCCAACTGAGTTCAATTAAATCTAAATATTAATCATTTTTAGCACAAGGTTTACATGTCTCATCTGAAAATTGCAAAAATAAGCGGCATCTGCAGACCGAGACATGGACATCTGCCAAAACTGGTAGCTTTGGAGGAGCTACCACAGCTCAGGTAGAAAAATCTGTTAACAGGAAATCTACAGCCCACAAATCTGGCCTTCATGGATGAATGGACAGAGAAAGCCATACTGGAAGACAAGACATCAGAAATCCCGTTCACAGATTTATCAGACATATGGCAGACGGTGATCTGGTTAGATCACACCAAACCCCAAACCTTTTGGCATACATGCAAGGCCCAACAATCGGTGGGAAACTGGCAATGCACATTATCCTGAATACACCATCCCTTGTAGTAAAACATGGTGGAGGCAGCATCATGCTGTGTGATGCTTCGCTTTATCAGGGACAGAGAATCTGGACAGAGTTCATGGGAAGACGGATGGAGCTAAAGACGGGGCACTACTGAACGAAAAGAGTTGAAATTGAGGCAGAAGTAAATCTTCCAGTAGGACAACAAACCTAAACATACAGTTAGAGCAACACTGGAATGGCATAGAGCAAAGGGTTTTCATGTGAATGGCCCAGTCAGGGTTTAGACCTAAATCCAATTAAGAATCTGTGGCAGAACCTGGACATTTTTGTATGTGTATGCTCCTCATCCAGTCTGACTGAGCCTAAGCTTTCTTGCAAGAAGAATGAAGAAAATAAAATAATTTCTAGATGAGCAAAGCTAGTAGAGACAAGCTCTAAGAATCTTGCATGTAAAACCTCAATAACATGCATTGAGTTTTGTAGTTATAATGTAAAAAGATTCATTTGAAATAATAATTATGCAAGTCGAGATGTGGTGCCAGTTTAACTACTGCTACTGTTTGCTTCATTATTTTTTACCCTCATTAATTGGTCATAAATTATCATTCAACTTGCAGATGATCAAATGCAACTTTTGTCATTAATCTTAACATGAACATACTTTGCAAATATACTTGTGTTATAAAGGCACACAGATATTCACTATGACTGAATTTACCTTTGTGGTACTTTTGTATTCTTTTCATGCCAAAGTGCGGGTGTCAATATCAGCAATCAATAGGTTGGCAGATGTTATGATACAATCCAGTATTTTGAAAAGTGTTTGCTGAGTAGGCTTTAGAAAAAGGTTTTGCATATCTGTAGAGACTCTTTCTGATGTCCGCTGCAGATTCTTGTGAAGTCCATGCTGAGGAAGCGCTCCTTCGGTAATCCCTTTGAGTGTCAGGGCAGACGGGCGGAGAGGTCCATGTCTGCCCCCGGTCTTCTTACGTAAGTAGCCTACTCTGCAAATCCTGTCTGCTCCTCTCTGCCAGCTCTGCGATTAGTCCTCTAACGGAACAAAGCAGCGAGCAGATGCTTGGATTAAAAATAGATCAGTTCCATACTTCACATGTAGCGTGTCGCTCACACATAGCCTGCGTGCCAACGCCGTTACTCTGAAGAGCTCGTCGTGCTGTGTACTTGCTGAAAGCATTTGTTTTTGTATTGATGAACTTGATGAAAGCCTCTGCGGCAGCGATCATGGCTGCGCTGCCTTTGTTTTCCATTAACAAGCTGATCTCGTCAATGAGGGGCACGGCTAATTGACCCCTCCTCCCCGCTGGTGAAGAGAAGTGAAGCTGCAGCCACAACCTCCTCCTCCACACTCGCCCAGCCGCCAGGAGGACTGCAGCATCCAGCGTTGGGCTCTCCCACCCACTGAAACAGCCCAGCACGTTAAATAACATATGCTGATATATGCGCTGCAGCGCTTAATGAAAACTTTGAATAAACGTATGCGATTATTTGTCAGTTGTTGAGGCGCAGCACAGTGTGTAAAAATCTAGATGATTTCCCTCTGAGGGAGAGAACGATCATTTCATATGTACTCTAAATCCAACTGAGACCTTCCAGTTAATTATCACTGAAATTCAAAGGATCTACCTTTAAATAATTAAGTATGAAATGTGATTTTTTTTTTGCGCTGGTTAACAAATAAATGGCCACAGACCTTTCAGATTATAGTAAGAGCCAAAATGGTTTACTGCATTATTATTGTTATCCCTGTTGATGCTGCTGTTAAACATTACAACTACATGGTGCGTTTTAAAAGATGATTAGCGATAACCCGTTTTAAACGATGAGTCCTTTTTTAAGTGAACCTTTTCTAATAAAGATAGCAGTAAGTGCTCCACGAAATAAGGCAGCCTCACATGACTGGCTTTAAAGGATGACGGGGCTTTTAAAAGGAATTGCTTGATCTTGCTGAATTTCCAGCCTTTTCAGCAGCAGCACCTCTGAAGAACTACTTGCTTTCTTACATGAGTCTCCAACCTACACTCACGGGCCACTTTGTTAGGTACACCATGCCAGTGGCAGGTTTGACCCCCTTTTGCCTGCAGAACTGCACAAAATCTTTGTGGCATAGATTCAACAAGGTATCAGAAACATTGTTCAGAGATTTTGGGCCCTATTGACATGATAGCATCACGCATTCACTGCAGATTTGTCAGCTGCAATCTCCTGTTCCACCACATCCTAAGCCTGCTGTGTTTGACTGAGGTCTGGCGACTGTTGACACCAGTCGACTCGAGTTTATTAAACCAGTCTGAGATGAGGAGCTTTGGGACATGGTGCATTATCCAGCTGGAAGGAGCCATCAGTATATGGTTACAGCATGGTCAAACGGGGCATTCCAGCAGGCATTTAAACAGTGCTGAAGGGGTACTAAAGATCCACGAAAATATCCTCTATGCCATTACACCGCCCGCCTGAGCCATTGATACAAGGCAGATGGATGAACGCTTGCTTATATTCAATTCTGATCATTCGTCTGAATGTTGCCGGGGAAATCAAGACTTATATTAGAGCAGGGTAAGGATTAGGGTCCTTGTCCCATTTTGATGAGCTTATGGAAATTGCAGCCTCATGTTGCTGTTCTTAGCTGACACCAGGTGCGGTCCTCTGCTGCTGTAGTCCATCTGCTACAATTAGTTGTCTTCAGAGAGGGCATTTTCACATTCCTTGGTTGTAACAAGGCGTCATTTGAGCTATAGATGCCTTTCTATCACCTCCAACCAGTCTTAACGTTCATCTCTGACATCAGTGTGGGCCGCTGGATATTTCTTCTTCTTCAGGCTATTCTATATGAAGCCAAGAGATGATTGCGTGTAAAAATCCCAGGAGACCAGCAAGTTTCTAAAACACGCAGGCCAGTCCGTCTGCCACGCACAGCCTATTTCAATTTAAAGACACTTAAATCCTAATTTATTCCAGTTCCAATGCTCAATTAGATCTTCAGCATGAGTTTTCTTTTCTACAACTCGATGCCTAGTTGTATTGAGTTCCTACCATGTGACTGGCTTCCTGTGTTAATGATCAATTCAATGTCCAGTCAAAGCTTACTGAGACAAACAGTGTAGCGATTAGCTGGTCTGAATTCACTTTGTTGAACAATATCTTTGAGTCTTAATATAGAAATGTACTCATTATAACATTAGTTAGCATTAAAAAAACTTACAAATGAACCCCTTGTCCTTTTGCTTTAATTTTTCAAGTGTAAAACCAAGCAGTAGTTATCTGTTATAAAACAAATACAAAATGTTTAGTTTCTACCATTTCCAGTCTTTAATCTAACCTAAACCATGATCTTCTTTACACCTTAAGCACTAAACTATTAATCTTCCCACAATACTCTCGCCTATTTTTCTAAATACCACCTTTTAAACTGCAAAATGTAAAAGTCAAATGTGTTCATGGCAAAGTGTGTAGGGGTGTAAACTCTGGCTTCTTATATCATATCTTCTTGCAGAGGATCTTGGGGCTTACTGGGGTCTTCACCTCTGCCTCATCCTTCGAGGTAAATTGTCGTAAAAAAAGCGTCTGATTATTATTTTATTTTTTTATGTATGTATTATTTTAAATTTAAAACATTTGGGATAGTGGATAGTGGCTGGTGGCTGAGCTTCGTAAGTAGCGCTTCATATGGAGCTCAGCTCATCATGTTTGTTTTCACCTTAAGAGGATTTAAATTGGACAAAACAAATTCTCCTCTGTAACTAAAAAAAAAAAATCCTTTGATGATGTTGTGGTTCGATTGCTTCCTGTCTCCTCTTGGATGAAAACTGATGAGCTGCGCTTTAAAGCCGACAGACACGGTGTTGTTTCTAGCGTAGTGACGCCTCTTCGTCCTTACCCTCATTATCTGCTATCTCACTCAGTAAATTCATTAGCTTTAATAAATGGTTTGTCTCTCACAGGAAGATCAGCAGAGAAGGGAGCAGAGAAGGAGAGCTGGAGGACTTGTACGAAGACGAATCATTCACAGATGGTGCAGATTAAAGTGACACGTTTAGATTAAAGCAACAGGGAGGCAGCAGAAAAGCGAGTTTTTGTACTTTTCTTTGGTCCTTTTCATTGTCCCCTTTTTTGCTTTTGTTCCATGCTCACTGTGCTCATACACAGACAGTCCTTTTCCACCTCTGTGAAGATGATCTTGACATTAAATTAGCTTTAAAACAACACACTAGCTGTACATAAGAGTCAGAATAGATGTCATTCTGTCCATTGTGCTTGTTTCCTGTTTCTGATTATGTTTCTGTTATAACTGGCATGTGAGTCAGTGGATGTCAAATTTATTTATTGACTAAAATGTGATTATTATCCTAAAAAAAGTATTTTCAAGTTTTCCTGCAGCACCTAAAAATATAAAAGTCATTATATTTAAACAGGGTGTAATACAGTATCTCAGGGTAATGTTTGTTATTGAACACTAGATGGCAGCGTTTTGTAACTTCTGTTATTTCATTACATGAAAGCCTTTATTCATTTTCTATTCATTTTTTTAAGGTTTATATTTAACCTTAAAGAAAAATTAAAATGAACTTTTTCCCCTCAATCCATAAATATTTTTTTATTATGACTATTTTTACTTTAGTCTTGTCAGGTTCTGAATTTTGAGTGCACTTGAGTTTAAAGACCAGGAACAGGGCGTTGTTGCCTAAAGGAGAATCTACTCTGCTGAAGTTCCTAAGAGCAAGCAAACTGAACACAGTCAAGGTCCAAAGCCTAGTTCACTCATGAAATTCACACAGCAGTTCTTGAAAGTCCAAGTAATTATGTTAGAAATTTCAGGTTTTTATGAATAAATTATTTCAAAACTTTGCCCCATATAATTTGACGGTTATCTAGTACAATTTAATTTTAAAATCAACAAATCTATTAGGATGAAGAGGACAAAAAAAGGTGAAATTATCTGGTTGCACAAGTTTGTACACCCTTAAACTAATACTGTGTATTAAATCCTTCTGACTACACACCTGACCTCCATTAGGCTTTTAAGGCTTTAAATAACAAGCATTTCCCACTGATCCATGAGTTTTTAGTTTATTGTATTTTTATTTTGTGCAGTTTTTATTGTTTTATCCTGTTGTACTTTGAGATATTTCTTTAAACGAAAAGTGTTTTACAAATAAACGTATTAAGATTATCATTATTCTGCTGTGGTTAATCTGCTGAACCTGAAACAAAGTTCAGCTGTCCTTACAGGAATTTCTTAACATGTTCTTATTTCCTTCAGCTACTACCAGACTATGCAGAGAAATTTAAAAAAAGATAATGATCTTAGTCTACAAAAGTATAGGTCAGATGAAGCGTTTGAAAATGACCACCGCATTAAATATAAACTACGGCACATTGCTAAAGAGATCATCCATGATTTCAGAAAATATGGAACAACAGGGATATTACAAAAGCTGGGCGTTTCTCCTTAAAAAGCAAACAGTGAGACAAAAACTGGATGCTGCCAACCTGGAGCGCTGAAGGAGCTGCAGGAATTTCGGCTGAGTACTGGTCCTCTTCTACTTGTGCCATCAGTCTCCTATGCTTTCCATAAGTCTGGATGAATGAGTATGTTTGCAGGACAGAAGTATATTATTCCAAATAAAACGTACAGTCGTGAATCAGATAAACATCAACAAATCTTGATTCAGGATGCTGAAAGACTCCTACTAAAGAGGACTCATTGTTGAAATGAATCTGAAGGTGGTTCAACCAATATAAAGCTGTGCCCATTTATTCAACCAGGTTAATGCAGCAATTCTTCTTCTAAAAGATTTGTTGTTTTTTTTCAGTTGAATTGTACAGGATACAGGTCCCATTAAAAGCTCTATAACTATGTATCATCAGATGTTTTTCTAGCTTATAAACAGTGTCAGTTGTTGCAGGGATGCACCCCCGAGCCGCATCCACCCATCCGTTTCACACACAGCTTTTACTTGAAGCCCCACATGAGCAGAGCGCCCAGTCATAACCATGTGCAAAAAAGGTGCTTTTTGTTTCATCTGTTTCTTTTTTCCCCTCCGTTTCTAACTGCCTGTTTCCCACGTAAAAAAAAAAAAAAAAACTGTCACATCTTGCAAAAACCTGGCTTTTTCACAAAGTGGGTAAACCTTTGAAATGTACTGAATGTTTACAAAATGCAATAGAAAATAGACTAATGTTTGTGGGAGTCCTTATGTGAGGTTAAAGAAAGAATTTGTTTTAAAGTCAACCTGCAATATTAATATATGTATTTGTATATTTAGTTTTTGTGACCATAAATTCTGGTTTATTAGTAACCGTAGTTTAAATATTAGTTCATGAACATTAACCTGTAAAACAGACCTAATATAGAATTTCCTGGGAGAAATAACCCGCTGTTGGTGTGTGACCCATTATAGAGTTCAGAATCAGAATCATCTTTATGCGGCCAGGATTGTGCACAGTCAAGGAATTTGACTTTGGTTATAGCACTCAAAACACATAATTTATATTATTTTCACTATCAAAGTGTTTTATCCAATCTGATCTTTGACCTAAAGCACTTATTCCGACTCATTTGATTACGCAGCAAAAATAGAAGCTTCTGCTCTGAGGACGAAGAGGGACCATGATGCAGCACTATGTTGAATCCTTTAGCAATCCAGTGCAAGAAGTATCCCAGCATAGTGTTTCCTGATCAGCATAAAATTCTGACTTGTCATCGTGAGCTGTCTCCAGAGAGGCAGGACTTTAGTAGAGTGCACTGGGATTTCAAGTAAAGCAACCAAACAATTAAAATGCCACAAAAGACTGTTTAAAACAAATAAAAGCTTATTTCTGGCGAGGAAAAACTGACGACACACCAACCTTAGGACAGAAATAAATATAATTTATCGTCACTGTGATGAAAAACAGTTTGGTAGTTCTTATGTGGCAGTGTATCACACACAGATAAACAAAAAATAATAATACACTGAACGATACAAAAAAGTTAGCAGCAATCAAGATGTTTACTATATTCTGTCCATAAGGCGTGCCGAGCGGTAGGGGTGATTGATGTGACTGCTGTGGAATATAAACTGTCTGCTGAATTTGTTTTGTAGGATGTTTTCCCTTTTTAAACATCAGATGTTTAGTTTTGTGTGCTTCTGATTGTTGAAGTGAGTGTGTACGTCAAGAGCCAAAGAGCTGTTCGAGTCTTTTAAAGAAAACGTTTATGGTCCTGGTCTGACCGTCCAAGCAAGATGCTGGAACAAGTCTCCAAAAATCCTAAAAAGACATCAAGGGCCCTGCAGGAGGCTCTTTCTGCTGTTGATTTTAAAAGGGCGCCCAACTTTACCCTTCATGTAGGTTGTGCAATGAGTAAAGCTTTACGCTTTAAGAAAAATAAAAGGCCATGAAGATAAGACTAAGGTTTGCCAGAGAGAACACAGGCAAAGATCAGGACATCTACAATAATGGAATAGATGAGCCTAAACCTGAATGGTTTGGATACCAGAACAGAGGACATGGTCACTGTTTGGGAATGCTTTGCTGCAGCAAGCCCTGTCCAGCTCACCTTTGTAGAACTTAGCATGAATGTCGCCGTGTGTCGGACGGTGCTTGAGGACAATGGCGAACCATCTGTAAAAAAAATATTTAAGCTGAAGTAGAACCGGACCATGCAACGCGACAATGACCCAAAGCATAGCAGTAAATCCAGCAAAGAATGGATGGAAAGAAATAGAAAGTCCCAGGTCCTGTCAAAGTGCAGAAACTAATTTCACTGAAATGCCGTGGGGTGATTTGAAACTGGTTCTTCGTGCACGAAACCCCTCAATCATCTCACAGCTGAAGGTTAGGAGTGACGCAAGCTTTCCTCAGAATGGTGTCAGAGACTGGTAGATAACTACAAGAAGCACCTGAGTCATGTTTTTTCAACCAAAGGTGGTAAGACTAGCTAGCGGCATAGGGTGACTTAACTTTTTCCTCAGTAAGAAAACATTTTTGTTGAGAATCGTTTAATGACTTAAACATGGCCGATTTATGTTGGGTAGTTGCAATTAAATCACTTTCTTTTTCAGAGACAAACAAATTAAATAAGACATGTAAACATTTCGTAATAAAGAAATGAACATTTCTTTAGTTTGCCTCAGAGGTGGCACCAAGTCACTGTTTTGCAAGTGCCACGTCAAGTCTCAAGTGCAGACAGCCAAGTGAGTCCGAGTCAGGTCTCAAGTCAAAACACGTATTTCTCAAGTCAAGTCCCAAGTCTGAAACTTCAAATTTCAAGTCGTTTCGAGTCTTTATCAATGTTAAAATACATGTTAAATGTAAATAATAGAGCATGTGTTCTATTATTGTTTAAATCGGTGTTTTCTCAAAACGTGATGAAACCAATGCAACTGACCTTACAAAACAGTAAAATTAAACTTAGCTTCAAGAACAGTTCTCCTTTGAACTGTATTTTTCCAGAATATTCAGTTAAAAATGAAACAGCAGAACTTCACATTCAGACCCAAACGAAATTACTCTTGGGAGCATTTTTGTCCTTAGCTTTTTTTTTCCCCTTTTTAAAAAATCTGGTTAATTTGATTGGCTGTGCTGCATCTCATCCACACATACGTTCAGAGTGGGGAAAGAGAGAGACTGTCTGCGTTTGTAGATACTGATTGAGTGAAATGAATATAACACTTTTTAAATGATAGCTTTAGGTTTTAGGTAAAATATCAAGTCTTTTAAAAAAAAACAAGTTCAAGTCCAATTCAAGTCTTGAGTCATTGAGTCAAGTCTCCAAGTCAAGTCACAAGTCTCTGAACACTTTTTCAAGTCAAGTCTAAAGTCATAAAATCAATGACTCGAGTCCCCACCTCCCACTATCCTAATTATTCTCACTATAGTTAAAGCTAGCTGCTGGAACCTTTTCTATCTGAAAGAGTCTACATATTGATTCACTATTTCATTAGTTTTAATTGGACTGAAGAATAGTAAGAGTTTCAGGATCAAATTTTGGCTTTAAAAGATTCGGTTCCAGCGTCTGTTTCCTGCAGTCAGTCTTCTCTCTCTCCTGAAGCGGCTGATGCAATCTGAGTAAAAGCCAGGAACGCAAACATTTAGGCTGCAAAGTTTGAAAACCGCATGTGTGATTTGCACCGTTAGCTTTCGTGTAAATGTCTTTAAAGCCCAATTTGAATCAGTGCTCAGCCGTTGTGGTCTAAAACGGTCGATTTGTATCCCCGCTGTCGGCCCATTTTCCTGCTCGGTGCAGTTATATGACGGCCAAAGAGGAGTGTTTCTGAGCACAGATTTCTGTGGAAACAGTTGCCATGCAACAGCACAATACAGTGCTTGTGCAGAGCACTAACTTCACTGTATGACTGCTGGTTTTCTTTACCTCATGCAGCCGTGCAGCATCCTGCTTGGTTTCTCTCCTGTTCTTTCTACTGTATGCTCAGATGAATAATGGAGTCTTTGTTTGGTGACTGTGGTCTGCTTGTTTCACCGCCAGCCAGGGCTTCAGCATCTGCTCCCACACCCAGACTGCCTATAGTTTCCACTAACAAAGCCAACCAGTTCAACCTCAGCTAAGCACTAATCCTTCGCTCTCGCTGTTAGCGCTCCACTCCTGTCACCGCATTGCGTTTCACCCCATCAGCTTCAGCCTTTGACCTCCCTCTGCATGCGTCTGAAACCCACCGGTTTGCTGTCAATTGAACTGTACACCCTCCCCCCCTCCCCCAAGAAGGTGAAGTGAAAGGAGCGTGTTTTTTTATTCTTATTCCCTGCACTGTGGGGAATCCCCTGTGCCCACATACATAATGAGTCACCGTCTCATAACAGACAGCAGACCCACGAATAAGGGGAGGTATAATTTGTCAACTGGCTGGCACCAGGGGATCTGATTGTAAAACAAAGCAGGACTGGCTAGACATTGCAAGGGTAAGAGCACGTGTTTTGAAAAAGTGTTTATACAACCAAAGTGGTTTAAAATGTCCTGATACACCTCAATAATCCAGGTTAAAAAAATAAATAAAAATTGAGTAGGTCCTCTGAACGGGTTCTTCTTAGTTGAAATGTTTTGTCTATTCTCCAAGAGACTTCTTCAGTCTGAAGATTTACTAAGCAGTACCTTTGCAGAGTGGCTCAAGACTTGACTGGGACAATCATAATGTACTCACAAGCAAAGGAGTTCAATCAGGCTAGTAACCAATTGTTAGTGCGCTGATGGCTGCCTGTTGTTCCTAGGGAACTCAGTCAAGCATGTTGAAATGAAGCTCCTGGGACGTCGTCTCCTTCCAAAATGATTGGCATTGCAGTTGTTGCCATTGTAGTTTGTACTCAGCTTGTCCGACAAGCCGGGAAACCGTTACGTCTCCGGACAAATGTGACGTCATTTGAGAAACGGTCTATAACAGCATTGTAAAAGAAATCGCTCCCTTTACTCCCCTTTCAAATCAACGTTCCCCTCTGTCCAGGGAGTAAACATCTTCATCCCTAAAAGAGTGACCGCCGGCCTGCAGATGAGCGTAGACTGCAAAATCCTGGCCTGATGATGGTGCTCTCTTGTGCTGGGCCATCCTTTTGGCCAGTGGCTGCTTTGTTTCCCCGATGTCTAACTGATCATAGTCCTGCTGGTACCTTACAGCATACATAACATTGCTGTGTTTGTGCGAAGGGATCAGATCTTTGGAGTCAAGATCACTACCAAAGAACAAAGATCAATCATGTAGGGATGAAAATGTTTGCATCCTGGACAGAGAGTAACGTTGGTTTGAAAGGGGAGTAAAGGGAGCCATTCTAACCCCCAGTAAAAGGACTGACTGATAATTAGAGGGCTCTGTCTACGAAAGAAACACTGTTAAGCAGATAGGCTCTGAGCCAGTTTTCTGGTCATGAGAATGAAAGCGAGCACCTACAGTTAGTTGCAGTAAAAGCTCAGCCAATAGTTATGTCTAGGAGAGAAACAAGATTAAACTCTGAGAGACAGGGCCAGCTGTATCATCTATAAGATGAAGCTGTTGACAGCAGTAGCTCAGCCGATCTGCCTCCCAGGATGTTGTTACAGCTAAACAGGACACCAGGCCAGATGAAGCTACTGTGAAGAGAAAAAAGGCAGAGAGAACATAACGTTAAAATTTGAAATAACAACAATTAATGCAAAACTAGAGAATAGTAGGAGAATGTAGCAAAGTGAGATAAATAAGTCTTTCACCCTAAGCCTATAGCAGCATATCTACAGAGATAGCTCAGGGTAACATGAGCCACTCTAACTATAAGCTTTGTCAAAAAGGAAAGTTTTAAGCCTAGTCTTAAAAGTAGACAGGGTGTCTTCATCATGGAATGAAACTGGGAGTTGGTTCCACAGGAGAGGAGCCTGATAGCTAAAGGATCTGCCTCCCATTCTACTTTTAGAGACTCTAGGAACCACCAGCAGACCTGCAGTCTGAGAGCGAAGTGCTCTGTTAGGAACATACGGGGTAATCAGAGCTCTGATATATGATGGAGCTTGATTATTAAGGGCTTTATACGTTAGAAGAAGAATTTTAAATTCTATTCTGGATTTAACAACAAGCCAATGAAGGTGACCTGAACAAACTGAAATAGGAGAAATATGATATCTCTTTTTAATGGAGAAGCTTACAGCAGGGTTTGGTTATAAAATAACACCAAAGCTTTGAACATCTCATGAAACACCGTTCAATCCACCACCTGGTAATTGGAAGAGAACGGCTCAACTGTGCCCCTCCAAAGACATTGCTGTCTTGTCAACATTGACAGGTTGGATAAGGAGAGCATTAAACAGAAGCAATACAGAGGGGCACGGAACCTCTGAAGGAGACGTAGAGCCGATGGAAGAGTCATTGTTTAAAAAAAAAAAGCACCAAGAATCCCCATTTACAGTTTGCCACCAGCTACAGCCAGGAGCACAGCAATCATGTTGGAGCAGGTGTTCTGGGCAGATGAAACCAAAATTAAAAATTTTGGCCTACCTGCAAACTGTTATGTGTGGCAGAAAACCAGTGGCGTCTCTGGCATGATAAGATAAGTGGGGCACAAAAACTCAACACATTTTTTGTGATGCATACAACTTGACTTTGGTCAATTTAAACATAAACACATATGTTGGCATAAATCAACACACCATAAATGCCATTTTATATAAGCTAAATGTAATAAAAATTTTATACATAAAATTACAAATAAAGGCTCACTAATAATGTTAATTTATTCAACAGAAAATATTCACATCAATCTTTCAATGAGCCAGCAAGGACAATCAACACTAGATGGTCGCACATTTTCCAGCAGAACATAAACGTAACGTGTGCATTTCCAGTATTTTGATTGGATGACCTGAGCTTGGGCCATAATATTTGTGCCCCTGTCTACTGGGCATGTGCACTGTGATTTCAGATGTCCGTTATTTAAACAAACGTTGGTGGGCCCACCCCAATATCAATATCACTGGCCCCAAATGCAGAAACACTACAGCTGAAAACTAACAATGAGCATCACCTTGAACACATTATCCTCATTGTAACATTCGTAGTGGAAGTACCATGCTGAGGAGTTGTTTTTCTTTGTCAGGAAAAGGAAGGATGTTGATGGGACGACGTTGAATCCAATCATGAAAGATACATGTTAGAGGCTGCAAAAGGAGGTTCGCCTTTCAGCAGGATGACACTTTACACACAGCCAGAGCTACGTTAAAGGAGCTATAAGCGAAATTTCATTATTTTAGATAGAAAGAACTAAAACATTGTATTGTGAAGAACTAAAGGTATCTTTTTAGACGGACTATGGTTAAACGTCACACATCATCTCTACCTACTTGACCTCTTCCTCCAAAAGGTGATGCCGTGTTTTTATCCTTTGCAAATATGCACATGTGAGCCGATAGGTGAGAAGGGGAAATGGGTGCAGAGTGCTGGATCGAGGTAAAGACTGGCTTGATACACATCTTGTTTTGGGCTAAAGACAGTGCTCAAGCTCTACCTAGGGGTGAAAATTCGCTTATTGCTCCTTTAAAATGGTTGAGATAAACGCATGTTTAGGTACTAGAATGCCCCAATCAATGTCCACAAACTTTTGGAGAATCTGCTCCAAAAGTTGTAAAATTATACCACACTCAAAGTGTGTAGAAATATACTCCAAAAGACCTGCAGCTGCTATTGCATCAAATGGTAATTCTACAAAGCATTAAGTTAGAGAGACTGAATAAAAAGGCATGCCATGCTTTTTTATGGGGGGGGGGGGGGGGGGACTTTTAAAATGTAAATCCACTTCACAATTGTGCACAACTTTAGGTAGATTTATCACCCAAATTCCCAATAAAATAAGTTGAGATTTGTGGCAGTAACAGGGTGAAATGTGAACATTAGGCGTGATTCATTTTGCAAGGATCTCTCACAGTGAGGAGGAGAGAAAGGAATGGGAGCTCTTTCTGTGAAAATCATAAAAGTAGGAGGAAAGGAGTGATTTTTCAAACTGTTTTTACCGATGTGGATTCTTTAAGGTAAAAAATAATAAGGAGGCAGCTAAAAATTCTTGAACATAGTTAAATCAGAAATCTTCCCACCAATTATTTAAGCCTCAAACACCCACCAAGTTTTAAACCATGACTGACAATGAAGTTCATCTATCATCTATCATGTCATTTAAACTTTTTTTTGTCATTTTTCCCAGTTCCATCTATCCTGAAATGGAAGACCATAAAGGAACAAGCAGTTATGTAACACAACAAAAGGGAGGGGGAGAAGAGTGGAGAACTTAATTTTAGACTCACCTTTCACAAACTTATCATCATTACACAAATCTTTGTAGTTATAAATAATTACATCTGATAGCTAAAAAAAATGCACAAAGAGGTGAATAATCAAACTACCGGTGCTGTTGGCTGCAGCCGGATGGAGAGGTGCAATGCAGCGCTGAATGCTTCGGGACGGGCACTCGCTCAGATCGCTTTATAAGAACCATTGGTTGCTTGTTGCTAAATAATACAATGTCTAAATGTTAGCTTTAATAATTCATTTTGAAGCAGTCAAGCAAACCAGCTGTATGTGTGCCAGAAAGATTCAGCAGCCCTCTGCATTTTATCATGTATGCAAAGAATTAAATACTAATCTCAGTAGCTATGTTTGTGTAATATTATGCTGTTTCTTGTGAAACAAATTGGTGAATAAGGTTTTTAAGGCATAGGACATCATTTAGTTTTATCTATACAGAGAGCATATTGTGTCTTTAGTGGGGAACGCTGTCACATTGATGTCTCTAGTCTACTCACTGTCTACTCTCAGGCTGCAGGGAAGCCTATTTATAGATCTGTCTCTGTTCTCAGTCCCCTTTTTTCTCTCTATCGCTCTTTTTCCCCTCCTTCTCTACCTCTAATGGCCTGATATTTCTGGAGCTACACAGCTATTATCTTTCTTAAGATCTATAAGCAGCAGATCACGC
This sequence comes from Fundulus diaphanus, assembly GCA_037039145.1. NCBI lineage: Eukaryota > Metazoa > Chordata > Actinopteri > Cyprinodontiformes > Fundulidae > Fundulus > Fundulus diaphanus. The sequence goes on from CM073124.1 coordinate 15,898,623, forward strand.
CGAGTTGGTTTTTAAAACTTCTGAAACTCCATGCCTCTGTTTGGGGAGCGGATCAGAAATTATTATGCAGCAAATTGTTTTATTCTAATATCTGAGTGTTTCGCTGGACTACTTTTTGGAGTCTGGCCCCCAAATAAAGTGTTGATTACAATGAAGTTGGCTTTGGGGTACTGGGGTCCAGACTTGCTGCCAGTCCGGTGTAATGCCCAATTGACCTCAGCAGCCTTGAGCTTTGGTTTGCGATGAATGGTTCAACATCTACTGGGGAATTTATTAGTCACAGGAGGTTGGAGGCCTTGCTTTAGTCAGGAAAGGCTGCATCAATGCAGTGTGGTTTTGAATAAAAGCAATAGACAACACCATCAGAGCTAAGACCTTGTGATGAACTTTCAGCAAATTGACAGAATGACAGATGCGGGAAGAAACAGACAATCTGGTGTTTTAAATGTCAAACAAGGTGGGAGGAAAGAATGCTAGGCGGTAAGATTTGTAGCCAACGGAATTGTGTCTATTATCCCAGTCACAGTGATTACGTGATAATATTTACTCTAGACAATTTTCTAGGTTTTTATGTTTACCTACTAACTTACAATGCAATCCATCCATATTCAAACATACATTTGTGTGTCCACAAATGAGAGTTTATTGAGTGTGACTCTGATTGTGCTGCTGAATAGATTTGAAGATGATGATCCGCTGCAGAGGGATACATGAAAGATGGTTGCACTTGTTGGCACTGCCTTGTGAAAGTATTTGGATCCCCTTAGCTTTTCCACATTTTTTGTCAAAGCTACAATTTCTAAAGGCTATAGCTGTTTCATCAAAATGATACATTTTTATATACGTTTATTATATTAATTTTTCCCGGATACAAGCGGCCGAAATGAGTTTTCTCCGTAGTGTGTCTGGGCTCTCCCTTAGAGATAGGGTGAGGAGCTCAGTCATCCGGGGAGGACTCAGAGTAGAGCCGCTGAGCCAGTTGAAGTGGCTCGGGCATCTGGTCAGGATGCCTCCTGGACGCCTCCCTGGTGAGGTGTTCCAGGCACGTCCCACCGGGAGGAGGCCCAGGGGAAGACCCAGGACACGCTGGAGGGACTATGTTTCTCGGCTGGCCTGGGAACGCCTTGGGATTTCCCTGGAGGAGCTGGCCCAAGTGGCTGGAGAGAGGGACGTCTGGGCCTCCCTACTGAAGCTGCTACCCCCGCGACCCGACCCCGGATAAGCGGAAGACAATGGATGGATGGATGGATGGATGGATGGATGGATGGATGGATGGATGGATGGATAATTTTACTGAAAAATAAATTTATAGTATATAAATAATGGGCTGCACAGTGGAGCAGTGGGTAGTGCTGTTGCCTTGCAGCAAGAAGATCTTGGGTCTTTCTGCATCGAGTTTGCATGTTCTCCCTGTGCATGTGTGGGTTCTTCGGCTTCCGCCCACAGTCCAAAAACATAACTGTTAGGTTAATTGGCCTCTCTAAATTTTCCTTAGGTGTGAGTACAAGAATGGTTGTTTGTCCTGTTTGTCTCTGTGTTGCCCTGCGACAGACTGGCGACTTGTCCATGGTGTACCCTGCCTCTCGCCCATTGACCTGGAGATAGGCACCAGCACCCCTCACGACCCCAATATGGATAAGCGTGATGGAAAATGGATGGATATATAAATAATTGTTTTCAAAATTTTGACTGGTCCAAAATACAAACATATTTACTTCTGGTTACGATCCCAATGTCGACACGAAAGGATTCGGCACCAATAGGAAGGGCAGGTTAAAGTCACGTGAGATGGAGCTCAGGCACTGCCAGATTGTTGTAGCCATAGACATTATATACGTAGACGCCTCATTACGTGCTGGAGCGCATCCTGCGTCGCTATCATATTTGATGGGTCGCTCCTACTCAAGGCTGGCATAGCAGCCGAGAGGAGTAAACTCAGAGGGAGCAACTTTACCCGTATTTTCTGCAGCTTATGGTTATAACCGAGGATAACTACTGAAAGTAGATTGCATGGTGCAGATCACCATTTTGGGCTGATATTTGTTCTGAAGCTGAGTATTTACTTGGTGAGAACGATACAGAAACCCAGCAGATGGACCATCATTTCATGCTTGTTAATCTGAAATCGCTGCATTTCACAAAATAATAATGAAGCACATCACCACATTAAGAACCCTGGAGTTGACAGAGTACAAACACATGCAATAAGCTGTGCAAAACAGTTGTTGTTCAAGGGTCTTAAGCTCCAGCTCTAGTTGCAAGCAAGGTAGGGTAAGACACTGGAAAGGCCTGGAAAAGGACACTTTTCCAGGCCTTTAAAAAGCTGTGTATGTGCACCAGGGTTAACTCAAATCAGAATCTTAGAATGCCACAAAGCCATCATCTGGGTTTTTTCCAGATTGATCAAAAGTGTAGTCATTTTGGGATTTTTAAATTAGAAAACGTCTTTCGTATTATTCTGGCATTTAACTAATAAAGAAAATTTTAATAATTTAAGATGACCCAAAACGAGAACATTTTTGTCTGATTCACTATCAGGTATAGTGAAAAAGATTGTTATTGCTGACAGTGGCCTGTTCAAGAGATAATTAAATCCAAAAAGTAGAAAACTAACCTGCCTGCATTCAGACAGCAATGTCATTTTCTTATCTGCTTCAAGGATATTATGTGCACAGTCATCCTAGCCTCTCTTCATCTGATGACTGTGATCGAAAGCAGGGGTAGCACAGAGTTTTTTTTTTTTTTTTTTACAAAAAAAATGTTTTTTGTAAATAAGACCCTTTTTAGAATAAGTTATTGGGATATAGGAAGATGTTGTTAAAAAAAAAAAAAACATCATTTTATTTCAATGCTTGTTTCATCCACAGTTAACTGTCATTTACCGTATATCATTCCGGCACACGTATCTTTCAGTGTTACTTTAATTTAAACGTATTTGTCATGCAAGCACTAAATTGAGTTTGTAGCTGCTTGAGATTCAATTACACATCCATCAGCTGGCTCCAAAGTGTTCAGGGACATATAATGTCACCAGACCTTCCCAATATCCGGTATGCTAGTCTGCCTGAAAGTGTTGCACTGCATTAAAACACTGGCGCGTTGGTTGGTCGATGTTGAATCCTGACGCCTCTTTTGTGCTTAGAGCTTTTTATTTTTTTTTATTCCAAGATGCAAAAGGTGTATGCAGCAAGTGCAGCAAGGAGCTCTGCTGATAATGGGATACTTATTATAGCCCTAGCAACAGAAACCGTATTGGAGGCCGTGTAGAGAGAGCCTTTCAGCTATTGGCTGGCGAGGAGGACCTTTCAAAGCACAGAATTTCCTCTCATGAAAGCTTCAGTGCAGCAGGCTGCAGCAAGAGAGGCTGCAGTCTGAGGGTAGTGGGGTGTAGGTGGGGGTGGGGGGGGGGGGGGGGGGGATCCAGCAGCAGCTTCCCCTTCAGCTTATCAATCAGCAGAAGGCTGCGTCCTCTTGTCTGAAACACTCAGATCTGCAGCCCCGATAGCCTTGATCTATTGTGTGTAGATGACATAGGCCAGGTGATATGAAACCCTCAAGAGATGCTCTCTTGTCATTAACTGGTCTGGTATACTTTATGATTTATTGTTGTTTCTAGCAGGATTGTTTCATGATTTATGTTTCGATGTGTTTTTTTAAAAGAACATCATGTATTGTGATTTAGCTGTGTGAGCTGGCCGTGTCTTTGCTCTGCAGCTGAAACAGACTCCATCTCATGTGCTCACCCACCAGCACTCAGCGCATCCATCAATGCAGGTTTATACAACACATACGGTACCCACCTGAATGTGGATCCAAGCATGCATGGATACCAAACGCACAAGTTATGTGACCCACAGTGGGTTATATAAAGTCATAGTGAGTTCCTGTGTGGCAGTGTGTGGGCGAAAAGGAAGAGTTAACCCTGCAGAACGAAGAAGGATGAACTGTACTGATGCAAGGATGGCAATACATGACTGATTTTTAGAAAAATGAATATATAGATTAATAGCAAGAAACAAATAACTTTAATGGACAACAGATGGCAACCAAAAAAAAACCAAAAAAAACGTCTTTAACCCATACAGTATGTATCCCATTTTCACCCTTAGGCCAGATACTCTTGATCAAGCTACCTCACAACTTGTACATGCATGATGTTGAGTCACAGAAACAAGAATAAAAACAAAACCTAAGAATAATAGCCAAATTATCACAGAGAGAAGCAACAAAAAAAATAAAAAGAAGTAATGCTTTTCTTTGCAGTGAATGAAGGTCCCAAACATGGTTTTCTTCACAAATGATAAAAAAAAAAGTTAAAGTAAAATAAAGCCGATCCACTGTGCAAGCATTGTTTTTTTTTCACGTTGTACATCCGACAAACCTTCAGAGACCCTCTGCTCTTCGCGACGTTTAAAAATAAATTAAAGCAGCTGTGACATACTGTGAGCTCATGCAGGCTGACTCATGATGGAGATACATAATTGGCATACATGAGCAAGGTTGTGTTACTGACCTTAAGGCTTCTGGTTTCCCTCTTAAATCCACCAAACCAGAGATAAAAAAAAATATATAAAATTCATTAAACAGCTATCCATGTGAAAATATTAATGATCTATAGAAGTAGCAGCATTAATGAGAATAAATTGGTTCAGCAGCTTTTTTAGTGTTTGTTCTGGAGAGGTGGACATTTAAAATTGTCTATGCTTTCCCTGTGTTGTAATGGTATGCATTAGTGTTAAATGTCCATATCTTTAACGTGCTTGCCGGATTCAAAAAAAAATACTGTAGTAGATTCCCTTTTTTTAATGCTAGAGATTAACTTGCAAATGAGGCATATAAAAACGGTACAGCCACAGAAATAAAGCACACAAAACAATAAAACGACCTACGAGCGAAGAGCTTCCTCTTAAAAGCAAAGTGTACTCATGGGTGACAATACAACAATACACTAGACCACCACGGAAATGGTGCATGTATAATTTAGTCATATTCTTTTTTATTATCATAGCTATTATTCCGGTTCTTGTGCAACTGCTACATAATGACTCACATTCAAGATATTTTTGTCACTCAGGAAACAGCTAAAAGGTATAAAAACAAATAAAACATAAATAAATGTATACTGTCAGAAACAAAACATGGTCCATGTCGGTGGATTCATAACAGAAACATTGAGCCTGGAAACGTCACCATTATTATTAAAACTGGATAGCATGACAGAAAAAAAAAATACTGTTCAAGGAACAAAATATATCATAATCATACTTCAAAGTGACAAACACCAGCCGGTAAGTTTAATTAAGCACTGGTGAGTATTTTTCTTTCTTTCTTTCGTTCTTTTTTTTTTTTTTTTACTTTTTTTAATCATCCATTTTTTCTTTCATTAACAAATTAAATACACATATTGCATGTCACTAAAGCAACGCCCATTACAGGTCAATTTTTACGATCACCATTTTGGTATAGCAAATAAAAAAAAAAAAAATTAAATAGAAATAAATAAGAAAATAAAAATCAACATCAGACAAAGCCTGTTTTCATATGAATACTTAACACCCACAGTATAAGTTAATAAAGTCAAGCTACTGTATATAAATACATCACCAGCATGCACAATATTGAATAAGCGATATTATTGTTGTCGTCATCTTACACTGAAGAAACAGTATAGTAGGCATGTGCATTTAATAAAACAAACACAGAAGTAAACCACAAACTCTGAAGCTGCTTTTATCGTATGTTTTTTTTTTGTCTTTTTTATTTTGTAATTCATTTTGTTAAGTCTCTGCCTTTATTAACCTTCACCTCCAAAAAGAATCTATGGTTCCAGTAACACAACAGGATTATCTGTAAGATGTCAAAAACTCTTTAATTAGCAATAAGGGGGCTTATTTCATCCTTATTTGTTACAATTGAGTAATCAATCCTGTAAAAATTGAGGGTATTTTTGCTGATTTTCTATTTGTTTGTGTTACATTAAAAGCTTTCAGGGCCCTCTTATCTACTTCTGGAACCAATGCAACCTATTTTTTTTTGTGAGGCTTTTAAAAAAATTCCCCATTCAAGCGTTTTCTCTCTCAAGTGACTCAAATGCATCTCTATCACTCAAAAATCTAAGTAAGCAGCTTATCTTGACAGAACAAGATCAGTTCCTATGCCAATGTGAGGCTGCCATTTCAATCCAACAACAACCACTTCAGGCTGATTGACTGACATATCAGTGGTTTTTGGCAAATGTCAAAGAGAAAATCAAGAAGACGGAGGCCCCCTTTTCAACTGTCATATATATTTCTATATATATTTAAACTAAGATTTTAAACCTCCCATTCTCACCTCTCTTTTTGATTCTTTTCTTTTAACACATGGAAAAATAAAGAACTGGTGCTGCGGTAGTTTCATTGGCAAAAGCTGCTGCCAAAGTCCACCGGCCCTTCTTAATTTTTTTATTTTTTATTTTCAAAGTGAGGCTTTCCTTTAATTGTTGCCCTCCCCTCCCTCGTCATCCTGCTGGTCACTTGTCCACAGTGTCAAGTTGTCTCGGAGCAGCTGCATGATGAGAGTGGAGTCTTTGTAGGAGTCCTCGTTGAGGGTGTCGAGCTCGGCGATGGCGTCATCGAAGGCGGTCTTGGCCAGATGGCAGGCCTGCTCCGGGGCGTTCTGGATCTCGTAGTAAAACACAGAGTAGTTGAGAGCCAGGCCCAGGCGGATGGGGTGGGTGGGCTGCATGTGCTCCTTGCTGATCTCATGGGCCTCGTTGTAGGCCTTCTCCGAGGACTCCACCACCGTGGCCCTCTTCTCGCCGGTGGCCACCTCGGCCAGGTACCGGTAGTAGTCGCCCTTCATCTTCAGGTAGAACACCTTGCTCTCGTGCTGCGTATCGCTGCAGTTCTTGATCAGGAAGTTGTCCAGGAGGTTGAGCACATCCTGGCACACGGCCTCCAGCTCTTTCTCAATCTTCTCCCGATAAGCCCTCACCATCTCGATCTTCTTCTCGTTGCCGTCGGCGGAGGTTTTCTGCTCGATGCTGGAGATCACCCTCCAGGAGGAGCGGCGGGCGCCCACCACATTCTTGTAGGCCACTGATAGCAGGTTCCTCTCCTCGTTGGACAGGGCCTCGTTTAGCTCCGTCACCTGGAAGAAAGACAGCAAACACTGTTTATTGTAAAGAGCCACCCAGATCAATCATTAGCCTCTTTCGTAAACTGGTTCTGTCATAAACCAACAACGAGAATCCCCTTTCTGAGCCGCCTCTGGCCTTTCAACCCCCAACCAAGCTGGTGGTGTCCCACGTGTTTGAGCTTTCAAAAACAAAGCCAACATCATGGAACCAAAGAGGTATTAAGTTGAACTTCAGTCGCTACAGAAAAAAAACTTCCCCAGATAAATTCTGTTTTGAAGCCCTTCCCCACAACTGTCAATAGCTTTGGGAGTGGTGGGGACATCTATTATCATGATGTCTCACCACTCTCCCTGGGTTTTAGCAAGCTCTAGATCAGATTAGGGCTATGAATGAGTAAATGCAAGTAGCTAAACATATTGAAAAGTTGAGTTTTAAAGTGTGAATCTTTTAATATAATAGTAAACCAAATACTGCATCCAACCAGCCTTTTGTGACATTGCACTTATTGATAATGCCATGGAAATTGCAAGTGTTTTTGCCTTAAATCCTTTGCCCACTGGTCGAAGACATCGTTTGTGGTTACTACATCACATCCCTGAGCTGTGAGGCCCACTCAGACCTACATATGTCGGCTGTTGCTGCAAGGCTTGGCATCTCAGAGGCGTAACGTTGGGCCGTTGACTCGTTCGACAGTACTGAGAAAACACAGTAGTCACTTTTTGCATAAAATAAACCTGCAAAGGCGGGAGCCTCTCTCGTAGATCATCTTGTTAGCTGCCAATATCTCACACACACAAGCTTTTAAAAATCAAGCTGCCGTTGTGGAGCCAAAGGAAGTGTGGAGAAAAACTCTACAATAACTGTCAGAAACATCCTCTAGGTTTGAGCATACTGGTTATGTGCGGTATTTTTTTCAGTTTTGTTCTATTTTTTGGCATAATTACTACAATAAAAGAAGCCCAGTCTTAAATCTAGTGATCAAATCTGTCTCTGTTCACTTTGCTGTGACTGATCCGATGTTTGGTAATGGAGGAAAAAAATGTGCATGACACAATGATCCTTAAATTTCCTGTCAATTGTCGCAATACCAAACCGCCAATCCGCAAAGTCAGGTAACTACTAAATCAATGGGCCGATACAGGGCTATGACTACCTTGCTTGGCAACTTAGGGGAGTCGATAATAGATTATTATTTTTGAAATAGGTGTCAGAATGTGAAACCTTTTCAGTTTTGTTTGACTTTCCCTGGCTGAATTCCTGTGATTGGTTCTGTTTCAATGCACTTCACCGCAACCCGTCCAATGTGTGTCAGTGACGATTAATGATTTGTCTGAAGGACCGATTCATAATAAAGCCTTCAGCTGGTCGGCTCACCCATACTTCATTTGGCCAATTTGGGGCTTTGACAACAGGGACACTGTTGATCCCCTTGAAATAGACACATAGACAGCAAAAAAAAGTCTAAATTGTGGGTGTTTTCTTTTAAATGAGCCTATTAATGATTAAAAGCCCTTCGGTTTACTTAGGAGAAAAAAACGTCTTCAATATTATCTACTGCTTCCTTTTCTCTGCTTCTGATTCCAATGAAATCACGCCCCTTGGGAATTAACTTTAATAAGCATTTCTCTAGAGGGAAGAGATCATCAGATTATCTAGCTGTATTCATTTGGCTGCCGTCCTTCTTCCACAGCAAAGAGGGCGAACAATATTTCACTCGTTATGCACAACTCCCAGTTTCCATGGCAATCCATTCATTTAGTGCACCAGTAGCTCCAGCTGCCACGTGTGCAGCTCATGCCAGCTAGCGAGAAATGATATTCAAGATAGTTGGGGGCAGCAGGAAGGGTAGCAGAGTGAAGGGTGGTTGGGGAAAGCGAAGGAGAGAGAAGGAGGGACGGAGATGGTTAAAATGTTCTCACGAGCACTCGAGGAGGGGCGAAGCTGCAGTGTAAGGGAAAACCATCACTGCACCGGAGGTTCACGTGTCCCAGTGACCTTCTCTCTGGTCCAAAATGACCTTTTTACCTTTTGTGACATCACTCTGAGCTGGGCCGATATATTTAGACATGGATGCATCAGTTGAACATTCAAGCGTCTAAACCACTCAGAGGAATTGGATCGGATCGTTTCTCCTGTCAGATCAAAAAGAATCTTGCCGAAAACTGCTGTAACGACCGTTTCATATTCAACGGGCCAATCATTTCTCGTTGAATATTCTGTGCTCGGTCAGGATGGAAGAAAGTGACGTCACAGTGAGTGGGTGTAGGGGGAACGGACTCATCCAACTTTCCTTGTGTTCCTCAATTTTGAGTTCAGGAACAAAGGAGAGTTTAATTATTAATATTCAACAAAAAATGACTGCCATTGATTTTTTTTTGGATTATTTAAAGTGAATGTTTTTAGTTCAGTACCTATAACATGAAGGTGACAGGGCCGCCCCGTCATTTTTTTGGCCGCAATGGCATAGGGATTCCCTTTGATTAGAGGGTGAGTGTGCACCCCTCCTGGTTTGGGCCCAGTTTGGACCTGACTGACATAGCAGATTGTATAAAAAGAAAAGGAATCCCTCCTTGCAAACCCCAGCGTCCCACCTCCTGCAACCAGAAACCCCCCCAATGATCAATGGTGTACAACGGGAGGGGGGCTGGCACCATTCCAGAGAAAATGCTCCTCCATTAAGAGAAATGGTTTTAATCCGGGTGTGGGCTCAAGGATGCTGCCGGTTCCAATGACACAGCAATTTTCCAGTCCCAACATGTCGTAAAAGGGCCAAAAAGAAAAAAAGAGAAGAAAAAACGAGCAAGGGCAGCAAGCAAACAAAGGATTTGTCCTCAGTGGGGACCGATAAGAGCTGGGAGAGCTAATGTGAGGCAGCCCATCCATGTCATCTCCTTCACGTCAGCTATTACACCATTAAATCGAGGCTGTTAACCTAACAATGACTCCAAATTGCCACCTTGACACACAAGTAGACATGGACACACATCGAGGAGATGGCTAAGGAAGAAATCTGATCAAACTGACTCACTGCAATATGACAGAGAATATTCCAGAGCCCCTGCTGCCTCCTATCTTGGTGTAAAGGAGACAACAGCTCCTGTTAGGTGGATTTTTATTGAATCAATCAAGCGTGAATATAACCTATTACTGGTATTGAAACAAAGAACAGCTGTGTATCTGTATTATCTGTATAATTTATGACAAAGTGAGGAGAAGGAGGAGGAGGAGTGGGAGGGGGAGGAGGTGGTGATGGTGGAGGTGGAGGCAGCAGGAATTGATAGGCTTTTTCTGAGGAACCTTGCATTGCTCCCTGCCCCTCGAGCTCCATAATGGAAGAAGAGGAGACACTACCAGGAAAAATGAATACATACATGAATTAATCATCTGTTAATGCATAACAGCAGGACCATTACATTGATGCAAGGCTCTTATCCCAGCCAAGAGATGAGGTCTGGCCCTGCATGCATTTCATTGTAATATCCTCTGAGCCGACAGAAAGGCACCGCCCAATGAGGAGCAGCAGCAGCAGCAGCAGCAGCAGAACACGGTTTGGACCCAACTCAGAGGAAGAGAAATAGCTGCTGTTCAGCTGATGACAACGCAATAAAGAGATTCACTGCAATTTTACAGAGGCTGCTGAGTGTGGTGAGGTTAAAATTCAGCCTTTAGCACAAACAGAAACAAAACCACATTCACACCGATCCTTCAGTCATCATTATTCCTTCTGCTGGATTGGACTTACCGACTTCATAGCTGCTGCCATATCATCATATCTCTCAGCCTGCTCAGCCAGCCTGGCTTTCTGCACCAGCTGCTCGCGGTCAACCATTTTCTCTAATGATTAGTGGGGGGGTTTGCTCGGTCGAGCTGCGCGACGTGGGCTTTGTGGATGAAACGCCTGATATTTTAAATCGCAATGCAGTGAAATCCAAAGCGAACCGAGTGCTGCAGCTGTTCCCTGCTGTCTGTCTGAGCTCAGCGCAGACGGGACACCCTCTCTCCTCTCTCTCTATCCCCCTCCCTTCCTCCCTCCATGAATTCCTCCTCCTCCTCCTCCTCCTCCTCTTCACACACTCCCCATGGGCTGCGTCATCACTTGGGAAGGTGGGTGTCTGTGCAAATGATGTAACACTCCATACATGGGAGCCAGAGAGGACCAGGAGTGCAGGGATGGACGGGAGCAGAGCAGGGAGCAGCAACGCCCTAAAAGCCTTATGGGAAGTGGAGTTCTTTCAAGTGGATGCGTTCTGAAGGAGAAAGCAAGGGTCTCATGGGATGGTATAACATGCAGTTGTAACATAATTTTATAATAATAATAGTATACATTTTAGGTATGTCAGTTGCCATACAGAAGCTCCAGAAATTCAGCCAGACGCCGAGTTGGGCTTTAAAAGGTTTATTCGGAAACGAAACCCGGATGTAGACAGGCAACCTCTAGAAGAAAGCTGGAACCAGCTGGCATTGACGGAAGCTGGCTTTACTCCCTACAGAGGTGTCTGTCAGAATAGCAGAGGCTTGATCAGAATCCAGGGCACAGGTGGGGGTCACCCACAGAAGAACAGGAGGTAGGCAGGCAAATCCAAAACGTAGACGAGGCACGGGCCTCAGAAACAGGGTCAATGTCCAGAAATCAGAAGCTCAGTCGGCTCTTGGTCAAGATGAGGCAGGAGAATCCAAGAAACAGAACAAGGCCATGCCAACGTTGTTCAGGCATGGAAAAAATGCTGAACATCTACAAGCAAGAGCTTTTAAAACTCTGGCCCTGAACCAGTGACTGTGGAGTGCTTAAGCAGTCCAAAGAACAGGTGTGAGACATGAAGCTGATTGCAGCAGAGCAGGGGGCGTGGCAGGGTGCAGACAGCACACAGGCACAAATCATGACAAGATACGGTTAACAGCTGTTCTCTTTGTAAAAGAAATGACGACACAATTTACTAATACCAGATTGTACCCCCTTATGTTTTGAGGTATATTTAACATTGGGTCCATAACCTTCCTCTAAGGTTTTAGTCCATATAGACATCTTAAACATCTTGCAGTTGGTGCAGATTTGTCGGCTGCACATACATGACGCAAATCTCTTTTACCACCACATTATGCTTGGTCACATTGTGGTCATGAAGGCATGGTCAGCAGCAATACTCAGGTAGGTGTAACTGCTCAGGCCTGATTGTCAGAGCAGAGCAGGCAGAGTGACGTCACCGTCACTCTGCCTGCTCTCAGACAGGATCAGACGGACAGGATCATTTCTCATCCATTTTGAACTATTTTCCCATCAGAAACAGAGTTACAATACAACCATCGAATAAGAAATACCAAAGCAGCATAGAAGAAGAGCAGCTACGGGAACCTAAGTGTAGTTTTGAAATATCTATTGAGAACCTGAAAGGATTTGCCTTTTTAAAATAAAACCGGTTAAAGGACAATTGTGATTTTTAGCAGCTAATATCTGATGTGAGTTTCCCCAACTAAGGCCTTTCCACACTCCGTTTTACATTGCTAAATAAAATGTTTTCTTAAAACTCCGGCCAAAGTGAAGATTTGTGATTTGATTGTGGTTTTAGGGTCCCACGTATCACAGCCTGCGTCTAATAATGCACCGCTGATGTCACATGTATGACCATTGATGGCTTAGCCATGTAGTGGTCATTAAATAGGCGCTAGACTTGTGGTACACTGCCCCCTAAGTGCTTGGCATGTTTAAAACAACGTTCAGTGGCATCTTTGTGCGGGTTTGTGTGGATGAAAACATTTCTTAAAACAATCCTGTGTACAGTGTTATTTTTTTTATTTATTTTTTTCTATGTGTGTGTCTTTGTCCACAACTAAAACGCACCAGATTATAAGGCGCATTACACATTCTTCCCAATCAGAATCAAGTTTATTGCCAAGTAGATTTGCACTTACAAGGAATTTGACTTGGTGTTGATGGTGCAGACAAAACAAAATGGATATATATACAGAAAGCTATATACACGGTAGACTGTGCGTCAATGTAACGCAGAAGTACAGAAGTAAGCTTGTAGGTCCTGAACGGGGGAGAGAGGCAGTGTCAAGTGTCATGGGCGGCTCTTGGCCTTGTTGATAAGGCTGGTAGAGCATGGGAAGAAACTGTTCTTGTGGCATGAGGTTTTGGTCCTGATGGACCGCAGCCTGATCGGACCCCTGAGCTGTCTACTCAGGGAAGTGACTGAAATATCGCCACTGTACGTTGGGGTGGGTGACAACACAAGGTAGTTCACCAGATCCGCACAGCAAACTGATGGCCAATCATCGGGATTGCTAGAAAAATCCTTATCAGGAAGAGCCAAAGGGTCCGCAAATACCGGGCATACATACACTGTACGAGTTTTTCAGTCGTGGTACTTACATACATAAAAACTGTGCGACGGAACCGCGGGGTTTAAAAAGTTCACCGCTCACGATCTGTGCGGCGCGACGCTCGCTGTGGTGGCAGAGGCAGGCGAGCGACGGTGGGTGACAGGGACCCAGAGCAGGGGGTCGAGCCCAGCTCTGGCGAGGCCCGCAGGAGGCACTGGGCATCGGGGGAACAGAGGGGAGAGAGGAGGGACGAGACGCACCGGCGGCCGCACGGCAGGTCGCCCGGCCCGCCCGCGAGCGGAGGAGTGCCGAAACAGGCGGCCAGCGCGTTGCGCGGACCGGAGCGCTCGCCCTCCCCAACGCCCCCGCGAGCGGGCCGGGCGGAGGTCGCTTCAGGGACGCCCGCTCCCCTCCCTCCGCTGGCGGGGGACGGAGAGGAGGGGAGGGCGCTCCCTCGTAGCTCTGCTTGAACAGCAGGATGCGCTCACGAAAACCTCACGACAGCCGACTGAATTTCAAACATGTTTGATTTTCACCGATCGTCCGATTCCTGATCGGGAGGTAGTCGTGAGAAGCCAGTCCCCCCTCCTCCCCCCTGTACGATCAAGCTGAAATTCGGCCCGATTCAAAACATGCTTGCACGGCTGAAGAATCGGCCCGAAAAGGGGAAAAACTCGTACAGTGTCTTGAATATCGTGCGTTGTGTAGAAAATGGCATGCCAACCAATATGGCCGCCACGCAAGGGGTTCTGGGTAACGGAGTCACGTGGTTGCAAGGGGTCTATACTAACTTTTTAACTCTTTGCTTTGCCATGTTTACATGTTTATTTAAGCTTATATTAACTAACATGAATTAATATAACTATCAATTGTAACCTTTTTTGTTACTATACCCCCAGAGTGCAAAGGTGGTGCGCTCACTGCTCATAGGAAGTGCTCAACACCCATCAGCTTCCTAACAGGCTTTTTGCAGTTGCTTTTTTTTTTGGGTGGGGGGGATAATAATTGCAGGGGGAACCGTTCATTCCTCCTGGTCTCCTCCTCTGTATGTTGATCTGAACATCTCCTTCCATTTTTGCATTTGATCAACTTTTCTCTGAATTTTTCTCACACTTTCTTTTCTTTTTCTCCATGACTGCCACGTCACCATGATGGAAAAAGCTGACCCATTTTTTAACACACATTAACATTGATGAGGTGAATTGTATTGACTGTTTATGATTGAATCTGGGCGTGTAGAGGGCAGAACATGAGGAGGAACCAGGTACACAAACGTTCAAGTACAGCTGTGATCTGTAAAAGAAAATCGCGTGCTGGTGGGCGTGCGAATGGTTATATGAATCTGAATATTTTTTGGCATACACCATTTTCTTTGTTTTTAGTGTACATACGCTCTTGGATTCTACACAAACTTTTATAAATGAGACGCCAGGTTATGACCGGAATCATAGAGTCGATGAAGTGTCAGAGTGAGGGCAAATTGAAACAGGGAAGTCCAAAAACGGGAAATTTTGATCAGGAAACAAGAGACAGATGATGCAACCAATGAACGCAGCACAGCTACTTGCACTACAAGGCTTTCAACAATCTGGCAGAGACTGGATGTGGAAGGCAGGTATATATTGGCAGAAACACAGGAGGGAAAAAAGGTGTAGCTGCTCACTCTAATTAGCAGAGCAGAGAGTGGCAAACAGCCAGCCCAAAAACAAATGATCATAGTGGGGAACGAAAAATAGAGCCGATGCATAACCAGGACAAAATCCAACATGGTTTCTCCTTCTGAACAACAGAAACCACAGTTGCTGTCCTCTCTCATAGTTTCCACTCAAATGTAAAGGGTTTCTATATGAACCTCTCCACTATGACTCTGGGGAAGTTGAAACCACCTTTTTCCTGCTGTAGCTTTAAATATCTACTGGGGAAAAAAAGGAAGATGAAGGGGAATCGAAACATGAAACCCAATTTGTTACAAAAAGTGCTATTGTTAGCAAATGTACAATGCTTTGCAAAAACATTCGTTCCACCTAAACCTTCTAAATTTTGTTACATATCAACACAATAGTGTATTTGGGGAAATTATGTGGAATAGAACAATACAAAGTAGTACATCATTGTGAAATGAAGGAAAATCTGACATTTGTATTGTATCAATATGATACACCTAAATGTAATAGGATAAATAAAAAAAGAAGTCAGATAATTAGTAGACCGAGTCCACCCGTGTGTAATTCAATCTCAGTATAAACACAGCGGGTGTGTGAGGGCATCAGAGGTTTGCTAGAGACCATTAGAGAACAAACAGCATCATGAAGACCAAGGAACACACCTGACAGGTCATGCTCTGGAGGAGTTTACAGCAGGTTGAGGTTAAAAACAACATCCCAAGGTTTTTAACATCTCCCAGGGTAAAATGGGAAGCGTATACCACAAAAAACAACCCCAAAAAACAACATGGCCTCCCATCTGCACTGAGAGGCTGGACAAAAGAGAGTCGATAAACAAAATGCACACTTCTGGTGAGACAATCTGTTGAGAGTTCAACTATTAGTTGTTTACAAATCTGGGCTTTCTGGAAGAGTAACATAGAAAAAGTCATTCTTGAAAAAAGCTATAAGAAATCCAATGTCATAGGCCATGTAGAGGAGTCAATAAACCTGTGGAAGAAGGTACCCTGGTCTTGGTCTGCATGTAAAAGTAAAGTAAAGCTAATCCTGCAGAAGCCCCTGAATTTTCCAGGTATATGGGAGGCTTTTCTTCCACCAGGACAATTAAGCAGTTCATGTTGATTTGGAAAATGGATACAGCTGAATTCAAAGTCCTGGAAAAAAACTGTTAAGAGGATGCAGAGTTGGACAACTCCTTTCTTCATTGCCTGCAGCTGGTCCAAAGCGCTGTTACCCGTCTGCTAGCGGGTAATCAGCAACAAGAGCACATTACGCCTATTTTGTCCTCCCTGCACTGGGTGGCTGTACATTTTAGTATCAATTTTGAGTTTTAAATTTTGGTTTTTAAATTTCTGAGAGGTTTTACACAAGCATGCTCCTATAAGAAGTTTGAGGTCAGAACTGTTGCTTTTAGATGTTCTCAGGACTCGTTTAGTGACTCGAGGAAGCAAAGCTTTGGTGTTTCTCCCAAACTCTGAAACAATCTTCCTCTGACTGATAGGAAATCTAATAACTTGAATAATTTTAATTCCTTTAAAAAAAATTACAACATATTTTAACTTGTTTTTAAAGTGAACAGAAATTTTAGGCCTATTTTTAGTCTTTTACATTTACTTACTGTTCTTCTATTTTTAGCTTTTGTCATTGGTCATGTGTTGTTCTTTCTGTTTTGTTTGATCTTCTCCTAGATTTACAGACTAGTACAGCACTTTGGTCACCTTGGGCATATAAAGTGCTCTATAAATGAAGGTTTAATCAATTGATCGAAAAGACTTAGAACTAGAGCTGAGTTTCACCTTACAGCAAGATAATGAACCTAGACATACAACCAGAGCTTCAAATGGACAGTTTGGATCAATTTATATTCATTTATTAGAATGCTGCAGAGTACACACCCTATGAGACTTCAAAAATGCAGTTTGCATACACTCTCAATTCAATCAATTCTTCAGGTGTACACAGCCAGTAGAGACTTGACACAAAAGATTTGCAGCGGTGACTACAACTGTGACATAAACTGCAATGAAGACACCTTCGGAAAATGTTAAAAACATTTTAGAGGTATGAATACCTTTGCATGCCTTCTGCACAGCTTTTCAGAAATATTTGTATATGATACACAGATTTGTATAACTCAATAGTTAAATTTAAGCTAGAGCAGTTAATCACCAGAACATTTTATTTGTCTTATTTTGTTTGGACGGCTTTGAACCACATACAAAGCTCAAGATAATGCAGTTCTCCCATGGTTTACTTTTGCTTTACAGGATGAACAGGAAAATATCAATTGAATAGGAACTTCACAGATTTCTTCATTAGGATAATGTGTTAGTTTTGTAACTGCATTTTCTCATGATGCTGTCTTTACCAACCTGCAACTTTAGCTGTTACAGCTCCACCTTCTGGTCAGGATTTAGAAAGAGAATGTAGGACTTAGTTAAAACCTACATAAATGAAACTAAGAGAGACTATTCCAGTACAAGCAGTCAGTGAAAATACATTGTTTTATTTTCTTCTGGATGGCTACTTACTGAAAAGCATTTTTAGTCACATTCCCGCTTTTAAGGTGAACAATAAAAAGTAAGTTATTAAAATAAATACAGATATGCAGAAGTAATTGTCTCTCCTAACTATCAGGTTTTTCATATTTGATGTAACTGTGTGCTAATGATAATTTTTCCGATAAACATCCTACATTACTCAGAAAAAAATGTAGAGTGTACTTATAATACTTTGTTCCTTCTTCAAAAACTAAGTCTGTAGGAGATTTTTTTTTTAGAAAAACGAGAACTATATCTAAAGTAGTAGAATAGTAAAAAATGCAAAGAAAATATGAAAAGCTCA
The DNA here is from genome assembly GCA_037039145.1 of Fundulus diaphanus. Taxonomy (NCBI): domain Eukaryota; kingdom Metazoa; phylum Chordata; class Actinopteri; order Cyprinodontiformes; family Fundulidae; genus Fundulus; species Fundulus diaphanus. The sequence goes on from CM073124.1 coordinate 15,916,572, forward strand.
TCACATGACCAAAGCAAAAGACAATCATCCACCACCTGAAAGAAACATTCCCTTTTTGTCCTATTTGCTTTTGGAGAAGTAAGTGTGGACAGTTACACCACCAAAAGAGCACCTGGACGATCAACAGCCATCCCCTTAAAATTGCCGGCCTTCCTTTTAATTCTTATTTATTTATTTATTTATTTTGCCGTTGCAGTTTACCAATGGTTCCCAGTCTTTTTCTTCTTGTTGAACCATGAACGCTGATCTCAAGTCAAGTGAAGCCTCCAATGCTTTATTTGTTGTTCTGGATTCTTTTATGATCTCCTGGATGAGTCAAAGATTGTCTCTTGGAGTAATTTTGATAGGTCTGAGCGATGAGCGATCACTCTTTTATGTTCTCTTCATTTGTTGACTATGGCTTTCACTTTAGTTTGCTGGAGTCCCAAAGTCTTAGAAATGGCCTCAAAACACTTTATAGTCAGATAGATACGAGTGACTTTGTTTCTCATCAGTTCTTAAAATTCTCCAGATCGGGCCATGATGTGTTGTCTTTAGATCTTTCGGCCTCCTTCCTATTCTCAGACAGGTTTTGTTTTAGCTTCCAGGTCTGAAGTGAAATTTAACTCCACTTTAACTTCAATTTAAAGATGTGGCTAATCACAGTGAATTCACTATTTAACAACATGCTGGTACTTTTTAGAAGAGGATCAGTTTGACCTTGTTTGACCCACATATCAATTTGTTTTACGGCGTTTCTGTGACAATTCTTTTTTTAAATCTGCAAAGTAAATACTTTTCCACTGTAGGTAATTACAAATATGAATATAAACCTAAATAGGTCCACATTTCTTATCTTATCAAACCACAACTTCCATTTTCACCAGAGGAGCATGCCTAAATAAATGGTTTTGGTGTGCCAACCCAAGATTATCAGTGGACCCCATCTGGCTGCACTTTACAAAAGTTTCTGGAGGTAGACATAAATTGTTGCTGAGAACAAGAATAAGGCATGCAAACCCCACACATTTTACAGTGGTTTAAAAGGGCACCAGGTTGTTTATTTTTACATGGCCTCTGAAATGTGGTTTGTGGGCTTGGTAGCATTTCTTGTGTACAACACTAGCTGGGTAACATAAACATCAAGTTTCCCACATTGTGTCTTTATTTGGTGAAACAACAGGCTTACTTTTGAATTTCTTGAGCCCCTGGTAGTTTAGTGCAGGATTCTTTAGATGATGAAAAGACACATTATTACAAGCCCTTTTTCTGGGAATCTGTTTTTTTGGCTTGCCCCCGCTAAGACACTGACACTGGTCTTTAACAGCACATGGTTCCAGCTTAGAAAACTCTGTGCTGATGGTATGTACATAAGCCCCGTTTACACTACACCTAAAAACCGAGCCATGCCGAGACCAGTCCGAGCTTGGATCAGTTATCCAAGACAAGCCGACCCGTTTACACACAAAGCTTATCTCGGTTCCTTGGTTGCTCCCCGCCCCCTAGTGGCGATCTGCGGTACTACCGCTCTCTGGGATTGAAGGCGGAAGCAGCAAAACAAAACAGCGCGGCGCCCGTAACATTCAGGAAGTTATGCTTGATATTGTGATATTTCGGTGTTTGCGGAGAGTCAGGGGAAGAAGGCAACCATTGGTGAATTTACTTGAGAAAGTTTGCTTTTTTTGGGAAGTGGATGAGACAAACGAACGTCTAATAAGGATTTACAGACGCAGGAAACAACGACAGACGCTGAGGTTCATTGCGCTTCTAAGCAGATTCATGTCTGGAAACCGTGTGGCACGGTAAGGAAGCTAGTATTATTATGAATGTCTGAAATTTGTCTGAATGGAGTGTGAATCGGGACGTGCAGCCAGACTGCCGGAAAACCCGCGGACAGTCAGCTGACTGTAAGGGAATGACGCGGTCTGCTCATGTGCTCTTTATCAGAAAACTGGGCCAGAAATAAAACCAGGCCGAGACCTACTCAAGAGCTGGTCTGCAGTTAGCGCGGTCCGGTTATGTTTAGCGCGGTCTGGTTCAGTCTGCTGACCGTTTACACACAAGAGTTATCTCGGTTACCGAGCTCGGACTGGTCTCGGCTCGGTTAAAAAAGTGTAGTGTAAACGGGCCTGTAAAGTTTTTTGATAAAGAGCGCATGAGCAGACCGCGTCATCTCCTTACAGTCAGCTGACTGTCCGCGGGTTTTCCGGCAGTCTGGCTGCACGTCCCGATTCACACTCCATTCAGACAAATTTCAGACATTCATAATAATACTAGCTTCCTTACCGTGCCACACGGTTTCCAGACATGAATCTGCTTAGAAGCGCAATGAACCTCAGCGTCTGTCGTTGTTTCCTGCGTCTGTAAATCCTTATTAGACGTTCGTTTGTCTCATCCACTTCCCAAAAAAGCAAACTTTCTCAAGTAAATTCACCAATGGTTGCCTTCTTCCCCTGACTCTCCGCAAACACCGAAATATCACAATATCAAGCATAACTTCCTGAATGTTACGGGCGCCGCGCTGTGATGTTTTGCTGCTTCCGCCTTCAATCCCAGAGAGCGGTAGTACCGCAGATCGCCACTAGGGGGCGAGGAGCAACCAAGGAACCGAGATAAGCTTTGTGTGTAAACGGGTCGGCTTGTCTTGGATAACTGATCCAAGCTCAGACTGGTCTCGGCATGGCTCGGTTTTTAGGTGAGTGTTAAAATGTAGGTCTATTTCGGGTTTTTGTAGAAATTTAAAAGAAAGTATCTATGTCGCACCCCATCAAATATTCATATTCATTGTTTGTAAAATGTTCATTTATCAATGTCTTTAAGAATGCCTTTGTCTCGGCCCAGGACTTTCCATTTCCTAATTCTCAGCCAGCCTTGGTGGATTCACCAGGATGTTTTTGGTCATTGACTCGTTGCAGGGTCTAAATCTGCTTCACCTTTATTTTAACATTGTTTCACATTGTCCTCCAGCACCTCTGAGTCCACTCTGAATACACAATAAATTTTACTCAGTATGAATTATTGTGGAGTCTATGATGGTGAGATGACCAGGTCCTGCTGCAGCAAAGCATCCCCAAGCTATGACACATCCACCTTTATGCTTCACAGTTAGTATGAGGTTCTTTACTGTGCTTTATTTGGATTGGGCCAAAAATGTCCACTGTTCTGGTGTCCAGTTAGACTCATCTATCAAAACAACTTCCCAATCTTTGTCTAAGTTTCCTAGTCACTTGTATCCTGCCATATATGTTGCTTTTAGAGAGTAAATGTTTCCTCCTTGCACACTTTTCCCGACTTGGTGCAGTGGAATAGCCAGAAATTGCTTTTTGGCGGTGCTTAATAAAAAAAATGGGTGGGCCCAATAATTCTAGTTGAAAGTAAGTTTATTTGTAAGTTGCACGTTTGTAAGTTATCTATGGAGAAGATACAGGCTGAGGGGAAGGATGAAAACCTTCTCTGTTCAATTGAACGTCCTTGAATTGACAGTGGAAGAAAACAGTCAGGACTCATCACCTATAATATGATTTAGAGCCACAAACACGGCAGAGTAGCTTCTGGATCATTTACACTGGGGCAGCTTGTCAAAGTCATTATTTCCGTTTCTGAACGCAATGTCACTAAGTAACAGCCACCGTCGCTTTATTAAACACAATCTTACAGTTAACAGCTAAAAAAGGGGAAAATATGGTTGGCCGCATGCTTCATGGGGTCCAGTCTTTGAAGCATGCGGCTGTTTACGCTATGTCTTTACGCATGATCCTGCTGCTGAATTTTCCTCTGATCTACTCCTGCTCTTGTTGATTGTTACATTTCATAACCTTTGTCATCACCTTTCACAGCGGCATGTTTGTCATCTCGACCTCCACCCTGACCAGACGTAATTTCCCCTGTATTTGCGCATGGCGCCTCTAATTAGAGGAATAAACATCATGGGGAAAGTGCATAAATACAGACTGTAAAGCGCTCTTTTTAAAGAGTGAGGAAGAAGAATGAGCTGAAGCTCCCAATGTTACAATACCCTAAAAATGCCCCTTAAAATGTATGCAACTACATTACCATGTGACTAAATTGAGTACAGGCACCTGAATTCAAGCACAAGGCGACGCAGCAGCCCCACAGCTCCCCTACCCCCAAAAAAGAATCCGGCGCTCTTCTGTTTCTCTGTGTCCCTTTAGAGGAACATCCCATTTGACACACATCATGATCCACACATCATCCAACACCGCCTTCACATGCTGACAGTTTCCAAACAAATGTGAAGTTTCCAACATCTCCTTGTATTTGGCTTATTACTTATTACTTTTCTCTCTGTACCCCCGGTTTACTGAAAACTATAACATGAAGCTTGTTGTTTTCATGTGTGGGACAATCATAAATTCAATGTTATTCTGCTTCATTTCATTTTACACAGATTTTTATGATGACTTTAAGTGACACCCCCAAAAATATATGTTTTTCAAAGGAAAGCCATTTCATTGGGTGGGCCCTGATACAAAGTGGGTGGGTCCAGGCCCACCCATAGGTACCCCTGATTTGGTGTAGCCTCCTTTTGATTGTGCAGGCATTGACGTTGACATAAGCTTTAACATAAGCAATAACAATAGATAATAGGCTTCTGTAGGTCAGGCTTTCTGACAACTTCTTTTTCCATCTTGGCAGTTGTTTTGTATGTTCTCAACTTGTAGAGTAATGTCAATACAATAGAATTGCTGAAAAATTTCACTGTATAGAAAGTAAGTCATTTCCACTTAGGCCTCTCTATATCCCTTACCAGATGCATAATCTAGTACAATGGTTGTTTTTTTTCCTACGCACCACACTACATATATGAGGTTTAAATAGGGCAAATCTCCTTCAGACTGCTGAGTAACAATGTTCTCATGCTGTGCATGTAATGTGATATACATCATTTGTGGGGGTTGCCATTATTCATTCTTCACCAAAAAGTGCATTAATAAATACATTTTATAGACATTTTATTTGGGTTTTTTTTAGACCAGTAAACTAAAGGTCAAGACAGGAAGTGTTGATTTTAACTGATCAGTAAACTGGGTCAAGTCATGTAAGGAGGAAGAGGAGGAGTATGACAAAATGGCCTCGAGAAAAACAATACTTCACAGTGTCTTTTTTTACTAAAGATAAACAGTGCAGAATTAATTATTGTACTTGTTTACACATATCACTGGTTGGGGGATTATTCATTTTATGTCTTAAACAGTAGTTTGCAAAGTGAAGGAAGTTTGGTTCATTGTTAATGTAAAAAAAAATGTTCACCACAGGCTCCGCATTTATCTTCTTGCTGCATCTAGAATGTTTCAAAGAAGTTAAATTATTTCATTGATGCTTTAAATCAAGATCTTCCCTACCATTTGTTTCCAAAGTGCAGTCTTACAGTGCACCGTCTTTGCTGGACTAATGAATCCATCTACTTGCTTCAAAGAGGATTAGGCCTTCTGCTTAGCTTAGTTACCTCAAATTAGGTTGAAGGTAAGGAGAGGTCTGTTGTCTACAGCAGCCATCTGTCTGCCAAGTGGACAGCCAGGAGCTGCCGCCACTGCCGATGGAGACCAGGCTTGAGCTGGATGTTTTGATATACCCAGACGAGGTGAGGGTCGTTACCCCAGAGGACCTCAGGGAGTGGGAGCTGGAGACCGCGAGCCAGGTGTCTGTCCCCAATGTTCGACTTTTTGTGGCACTTTACCCGTACAACCCCGCCGCCATGTCTCCCAACCCTGACTCGGCTGCAGAAGAGCTGCCCTTTGTGCCGGGCCAAATCATCAAGGTAAAGACACTCTAGCACCTTAAAAGCGTTACATTTCAGTTATTCTCCAAATGTGTGGTGCTTCCTCATTTTTAATCTGCTGAGAAGTGTCTTTGAAATTACAAGCTGCTGTTTCCTGTTTGTGGGGGCCTGCTCAACATGTAAAGAGACATGAACTCTTCTCTTCATTTCCTGGAACTGTTTTTTTTTTCTTACTGCCTCTCATTAAGCGATTTACCACCTTTTTTCACTCAGTCGGCTGCCACATGTGTATTTCTAGTCATATTAAGATACTCTATTGACTTACATTATCTTATCTACCCTTTCTGCGTTATTAGTACCTTCCGAGCCTTGAACCTTACCCTAAACTCGATTCACACTTAAGCCCTTCCCCAAACCCCCAAAATGGTGTTCCAACACATTAGCACCAGGTTTTGGTCTCCACAAGCCCTATCAGACGTAAGATGGTAAAGTTAGGCACACAATTATTCATGTTTAGATTTAAAATTTGTTAATTCAACCAACATGTTTTTTTACTTCTGACAGGAAATGAGACAGGCAACTCTAAAAAGATGATAACACACTATAAAGGAAGTAACAGTTTTGAAGTAATGCATCTGTTTTTATTTACATGTTAATTTTAAAAAATAGAAAAGTCAAAAACATAGAAAAATAATATACTCTGCTTTTTGCATGTTTCCACTGGTCTTTTGCAAATTTATCTTTGGTGTCGAACTATAAGATTTCGAGGATGTGTGGTCCTTTGCCTTTATATGCCAAAATAAATACTTTCTATCAGATTCAAGTCAGGACTCTGGCTTGGTCACTCCAAAACATTAAAATTATAGTAAGAAGAAACATGTTGATAAACTTATCAACTAGAAAATGTCCTAAAAAGTGATATAAACAAGTACGCACGCACACAGACACACACACACACACACACAGGTTTGTATTTCTACTCCTCTTAGGGTGTTGAATTGAGATTTAGTTCGAACATTAATGCTTAGCCAGATGCCAAATACTATGTACCACCTCAGGACCAGGCTTATGTCCCCACGAGGGACTGTTGATTATACCTGAAAGGGTCCTAAGCAGGCTACATAAACAAGCACACACATTTCTTTCTGAACACATGAATGAGACGGGCTGTCTGTGTGCTTGCTAGGTGTTTGGAGACAAGGACTCTGACGGTTTCTACCACGGAGAGTCCGGTGGTCTTTCTGGTTATGTGCCAAGCAACATGGTGACTGAGATCCCAGTGGACGACGAGTACCTGAAGCACGTTCTCATGCAGCAGGGTTTCCTGCCGGTGGACCACACAGGTACGAGCTCCCCATTCCCTGCAGAAAACTGGCCTGTGATTCACTAACAGAAAATTATGAGAAAATAAACCAAAATCGGCAGAAACCTATTCTGCATTCAACCATCTTTGTGCTATTGTTGGCCAAAGAGATCTAAGAGCTAAGCACTCTTCTTGTTTGTCAGATCTCCTCTGCAAGATTAGTTTAAACCAATTTGCTTCTTGTAGGAAGGGGTTATAATTAAATTATTTCCGGCAGATTTAAATAGTGGTTCTTAAAGTGATAAACGTGTTATGTTTTCTTTATTTTACTCTCATTTTAAGGATGTGTTTGCACATTTTCTGCAAAACAGGTATGTTTTTAACACCAGACCTAAGAGACACCGGCAGCATTCCTGAAGATGTAATTGTTCGAAGAATGGTGGCCTTATTCGACTACGATCCATGGGAACACTCACCCAACATGGACAGCGAAGTGAGCACTTCAGTCCTCAATCTAACCACATATTTCCGAGTACGGCTTATTTGTGGGGTATTTTAGGCCTAAAATTACTTTCCTTATGTTTCAGGCTGAACTAAGCTTTCGATCTGGGGACATCATTTACGTGTTGGGTGACATGGATCAAGATGGTTTTTATTATGTGAGTATAAAGTCAACCGTTACGCTGTGATTTCTGCTTAAATATCTGCACACAAACTCATCTTTCTCTTTTTCTAAAGGGAGATCTTCACGGAAGACTAGGTTTGGTACCCTCAAACTTCCTGCAGCCCTTACCCTGGAATTAGATGCCGTGCTAATACCTCTGATACTAATGCCAAGTCTCAGATATATTCAATTCAGCAGCTTTACTGGGAAAATGTTAATATGTGTCAAAAAATTGTATCTGTTTTTTAATTTTATATAATAGCGTGGCTTGGCATCTGCTGTAGAGAAGAAGGAGTCCACCACTATCAGTCAAGACAAAAAAGTCAGTTTATGGGAAAAGACTCTTTATTGATCATTTTTAAAGAAAAATTGCAACTCGATTCACAAACAAAAATACAATTAGTAATTTTTGTAAATTTCCAGTGATTTTACTTGACGGGTGTCAGGTAATCTTCAGTTTTAGCCTTAAACAAATACACTTTTAGTCTCAGCACTGCGCAGACCAGAGTGTATAAATATAGATTGCCTTATATTGTGTCCATCTGCTTTTTGTAACATGCTCATCTGTAATGCAAGGGTATTAAATAAAAAATAAAAACCATTTATGTTACAAAAGTTCAGATAACTGCTGTAAAATAACAACGGCAATATGTGTCCATTTTCAGACCAAACCATTTAATGCTGTAAAACCAGTTCCAATAAATATTGTCAATATTAACATTAATCTGTCACTTAATACAACATAGAGCAAAAAGAAAAATCATAAAATAAGGTTAAATTATGCATTTAAACTTCAACAGCATCCGGGTTGGTTCTTCTTTCACTCTCCTCTGCAGCTAACAGTATACTCATCCATAAAGTAGGAAACACTACACTGTGTAGTGAAGTTTAGTAGTGCTTTCTACTTTATGGGTGACAACACTGTATATCAGTAGCTTGTGGGTGCTCCCGCTCAAAACACTGAGGGACGACGGTTCAAGTGAAGGCAGGTTCTCACAAACTTTCAACTCAACATGATGACTAAAACTCCTGAAGGTTAACGTTAAATCAAGTTGACTATAAAGCATTTGAGGTAAAAACACACAAACAGGGAAGGTTAAAACCGGCAGTTGCCAGATCATTTAATAAACTCACTTGTTGTCAAGATCTTACCAGCGTCTGGATTCCAGAGAAGTGAGGAAACCCAGAAGTGAGCGTCATCTTTTTATTAACCCTGTCTGAGCCACGTGGTTAACACAGGAAAGACTCACACACACAACCACACACATACACACACTTGTGGTTAAGCATACTGATGTGTGTGAACACATCCTTAGAGCTAAACTAAAAACTGATTGCAATGAAACATAATTTATTCTACTCAGCTTAACGTTTTAAGTTGTTTTTGAGCCTGAGGCTAATGTAACTCAAATTGCTCATTAATTTTGTCTTGTCGTTTCTGATATTGCATCACGTGTTAAAGAGTCCAGTTAGATGTTCTTTCATGATCTAGAACTAGTTCTGAATTAATTCATTTTAAATTACAGATCTTTTTTCAGTTTGATTGTACCGTTAGGAGATACACTCATGCATGTATGAGGATGCAAATTCAAAGTCTGAACCCGTGAAGCAACAACAGAATGCATCGCTGCTTTTGCATGTGATCGTATCCCTTTTAAGGTAATAAACCTGAGAGGTGAAGCCTGCAATCTGCAGTAAATTTAGACCCTATTCCATCCAGATCTAAAAAAAAAAACCATGTAAAGTAATCAGAAAGCATACATTTTCAACAAAGTTCTAACAAGAGAGCTAAAGTAAGAGATCAAAGAGGGAGTACAGATGTGCAGGTGTAACATTCTGTGTTTCATATTACAGGAAGGTCTTCATATCTCTGTCGTATTTCTGAGAACTCGTTCGCGCCTGTTTGTGTGTGACAAGGTGTGAGTGGGGGATGGTGTTGCAGAGGCTTCCCCATCCCAGCAAGCCAGCACGCTCTGCAATGTGCTTGCAACAACAGAAACTTTGCAAACGGAGCAGAGAGGGCCTGTGTTCTCCGTTGTCACAACAACACAAAACCTCAGAGTCACACCAAGAGAAATAAGAGGAAGTGGGGGATGGGAAGCAAACTCAAACCGAGAAACGATGGCCCTGTTAGAGAGAGAGAGAGAGACAGAAAGAGAGAGAGAGAGAGAAAAAATGACGAGAAGTAGCGGGCTGTGATTCTAAAAATATTAAAAGTGCAAGAACCGACAGCAAGTCTAACTTGCCTGATAACTAAAAGGGCAAACACAAATGCAAAAATGTGTTCATGTTTGTCAAAATGTGCATCTGTGTGTTCAGCATGAACCCCTGGTAGGGAAGCATGACTGTGCAGCCTGCAGATTATGTCAGCGCTGTTGAGCTGACAAGAGCTCTGCTTGCATCACACTTCTATTCCTGTGCAACATGGGACTGCATCCAGAATAATCTCTGCAGGAACTTATAGCGACATAGAAAGAATCAGAGGGCCAGGAACCAATGCAGCATCCAAACACATCAGTCAAAGCACTGGATGAGGATTATATGGATTTCATGCAATAGGCCGGCAAAAAGTACAGCCGAAATGTAAAACAGTTTTCTAGATTTGTTCATCTATAAACTGAAATCTTTATCCTTTGCAAATGACCTCAGTTGGACTGAATGGAGACTGTCTGTGAAGATCATTTAGAGTGGATCAATTACATTTATGTCTGGACTTCAATTGGGCCGTTCTAATACTTGGTCTAGAGCAAAATGATCTAAAACATTCCATTACAGCTTTAGCTTTATGTGAAGCTCACTCCCATCTTCCTATGAAATCATAAGCATGTTGAAAGCATGATGCTCCCTCTATCCAATTTCCAATTTCTTTTTTTCTCATAAAGTATTTTGAAAACCATGTCTTGTTTCCCCACGACTTTATATTTATGTGCTATACTTTTTGTTGTTCTATCGCACAAGATCCAAATAAATCACATTGAAACTGTAATGTGACGCAATATGGGGAAAAAAATCATGGCAAAAAATGGCAAGAGTAGGTAACAATATGATATGAAGATATATCTGCCCACAAAAAAATGAAAGCCAATTTCCTCCTCTAAAAATTCACATTTCCCTAACGTGAAATAACTTATAATTTTCATCATTCATTTTTTTTTAATTGACTGTTTCCCAAAAGATAAAAAGAAAAAAAAACGTGCTCTGTTAACTTTATACAGAGTTTGCAGCCTTCACCAACCACTCTGGACGTGCTAGTTTGTAAGGTGCTGCCACCTAGTGGATGTAGAGCAGAAATCATCAAAGTTGTATGAATTCCTGTTCAAGGAGAAACCACGCATTTTCATTTTGTTTAAGCAGAAATAGTAAGGAGAAGATGAAAAATACCAAGTAAAGCATAATTGTGGTGAAAGAGGGGTAAACTGTGTTTTGACAAATGCAATTTAGAAAAGTGGGACATTTCTGTTGAGCCCCATTGATTGGATACATTTGCTGCTAATATTTTTTGCTAAATTGTTTTTTCTGTAACAACTTCCTTTAAGTAACCTCAGTCACACTGGATGAAGAGGGTCTGTGTACAACTACAAATAACCCTGGTCACATTTTAATTAATTAAGTCCTTTACTTTAACTAGGCCATTCTCACACATGAAGATGATTTGATCAAAACACGTCGCTCTCCTACTGAAAATGAACTTCTGCCCCAGTGTTTTACAGACTCTAGCAAGCTTTCCTTCCAGTATTGCCCTGTATTTAACTCCATTCACTCTTCCATTAACAGCTTTCCTGTCCCTACAGATGAAAAGAATCACTCCAGCATGTCTTTTTATATTTACATAGAAAATAATCTAAAAAAAAAAAAAACAATTATTTTCATTCCAGCTTTTTGCTTTTCTATATAAAATTGCAAACCAATACATTAAACTTGGTGGTTGTACTTTAAAAAAATCGGGAAAAGGTGTAAGGACAATCAGTACTTCTCTACAAACTAGATGTCCATTTACTGAACACGAAGACATGCCGGAAGATTTTGTGGGAGTGTTGGGTATTCAACCAAACCTGTATGAACCTGAAGCCACAGCTGGATATCCGGAATCAAGTGAGAATTGAAAAACTTAACCTTCACTGTTTTCAGTAGACAAAAAAAAGTGCAGGTAGTTTGGTCACATTTGTATGGTGCTTCCACCTGGTGGGAGTAAGGAGGATTGCTGGAAACGCTGTGGTGCAAAAGGAAATAACATACATTTTCAAATGTCATAACAGATAATTCACAAGTTCTTGTTCCAGGAGATAATTACTAAAGTGAAGGGAAGAAAATTCTGAAATTGTATGATTTTCAGCTCCAATCAAAAGAACAAGACCCTATTAAAGGAATCAGCTGATGATGGAGTTCCACAAAGCTTTGACCCAGGAAACCATTTATTTTCTCTAACAGCATTTTCTGCCTTGAATTTCCTTTAAACGTTCTCTTTATTTTCATCTTCTTTTGGTTTACATGTTCATTTTAACAGACACAAATGGAAAATAACTCAAGCCTAACTTATAAACAGACCAAAAAAATGTTTGTTTAGAGGCCGAACGGCAAAGGCAGATCTGACTTAAAACACTCAGTGATCTGAAACATAATTATGCAACTTTACAACCATGATCAAAAACTGATTACTCAAAATGCTCAACAAAGAACTACGAGACGTATGAGGTATCTCAAAACAGAATTTCAAGAAGGAAACATTCATTATGTTTTCTGACCAAAGCTTTTATCCTTCAGAGTGGTGTGTGAGGGTGCTGGAAAGCAGCACTGACATGATCAGCAGCACCCAGCTGACCACAGGAATCTGTCCTTTGGAGTAATACACCTGCCTCGCATTCAATGGCTGCACCGGTCTGTAGGTCTGAGCCATTTGAGTCCCGTCAGAAAACCGAAGCTGGCAGAAAGCAGTGAGCTACAAGACAAAATCACAATAAGAAGGTAAACATCTGCTCTGTAGCACAAAACAATAATTAATATGAATATAAGAGGTGAAAAGAGTGTTAAAAAAGGCAAGTGGTTGTGCATATTATTTAAGTAAAGCTTTTTCATTCAGTTTTTTATAGGGCAACAATGAATTAAACAAAGACCTGGGTCTTCCTATACCTCAAGACTCAACACTTATCAGACCCATCAGAAAAAACACTGTATCTGTCAAACAAACTATAGCAAACACATTCAGCAAAATGTCCTGAATTACCTGATCTCTGCTCACAGCAATGGTGCTTTCAAAGAGCGTCCAGACGACAGCTTCAGCGCAGTCAGGAGTTGTGAGGGAGCCGTGGTAGCGGAAGTATTTCGCCAAGTCTTCCTTAGGAGGAATGAGCATTTCCAGGGAGATGTCTGTCACCGTGGTGTTGCTGGCTGGGGTTCAAAACACGACAGATAGGTCAGCAGCCAGTCACGCTTTAGATAAGTTCAAAGCGACAACCACAGTACTCTCCTTCATTTCTTGTAAAGTTCAGAGAAAAGGTGGTTTATGATGTTTTCTCATTGTGTAACTGCTGCCCTCTTGCCTAACTGGGGCTGGGAGACCATCAGACAAACACATAATGGGACATAAATGTCTTCTTATTCCATGAAGTCTGTTTCAGCTTACAGGGTTCAATAATCCGGGTCAGAGCATCAACCAGGGGAGTATACTTCTTATTCGTAGATTCGGATTCCTAAAACAAATGAATCAAGTGTTACTTTGCACACAAAATCAGGTTTAATTAAAAAACTGGGGAAACACACAACAAAAATAGAAACGCAACAGTTTTGGTTTTGCTCCCATTTTTTGAGATGAACTCAAAGATCTAAAACTTTTTCCACATACACAATATAACCATTTCCCTCAAATATTGTTCACAAACCAGTCTAAAAAGTCTAAATCTGTGATAGTGAGCACTTCTCCTTTGCTGAGATAATCCATCCCACCTCACAGGTGGGCCATTTCAAGATGTTGATTAGACACCATAATTAGTGCACAGGTGTGCCTTAGACTGCCCACAATGAAAGGCCACTCTGAAGGGTGCAGTTTTGTCACACAGCACAATGCCACAGATGTCGCAAGATTTCAGGGAGTGTGCAATTGGCATGCTGACAGCAGGAATGTCAACCAGAGCTGTTGCTCGTGTATTGAATGTTAATTTCTCTACCATAAGCCGTCTCCAAAGGTGTTTCAGAGAATTTGGCAGTACATCCAACCAGCCTCACAACCGCAGACCACGTATAACCACACCAGCCCATGACCTCCACATCCAGCATGTTCACCTCCAAGACCGTCTGAGACCAGCCACTCGGACAGCTGCTGAAACAATCGGTTTACATAACCAAAGAATTTCTGCACAAACTGTCAGAAACCGTCTCAGACAACTCATTGGCATGCTCATTGTCCTCATCGGGGTCTCCACCTGACTCCAGTTCGTCGTCGTAACCGACTTGAGTGGGCAAATGCTCACATTTGCTGGAGTCTGGCACGTTGGAGAGGTGTTCTCTTCGCGGATGAATCCCGGTTTCCACTGTTCAGGGCAGATGGCAGACAGCGTGTGTGACGTTGTGTGGGTGAGCGGTTTTCTAATGTCAATGTTGTGGATCGATCCATGGTGGCGGTGGGGTTATGGTATGGGCAGGTGTCTGTTATGGACGAAGAACACAAGTACATTTTATTGATTGAATTTTGAATGCACAGAGATACCGTGACGAGATCCTGAGGCCCATTGTTGTGCCATAAATCCAAGAACATAACCTCATTTTGCAGCAGGATAATGCACGGCCCCATGTTGCAAGGATCTGTACACAATTCTTGGAAGCTGAAAACATCCCAGTGCTTGCATGGCCGGCATACTCAGGATCGGCGTATATGACAGCGTGCACCAGTTCCTGCCAATATCCAGCAACTTCCCACAGCCATTGAAAAGGAATGGACCAGCGTTCCACAGGCCACAATTGACAACCTGATCAACTCTATGCGAAGGAGATGTGTTGCACTGTGTGAGGCAAATGGTGGTCACACCAGATACTGACTGGTTTTCTGAGTCCCCAGACCCCCCCCCCCCCTCCCAATAAGACAAAACTGCACCTTTCAGAGTGGCCTTTTCTTGTGGGTCGTCTAAGGCACACGTGTGCACTAATCATGGTGTCTAATCAGCATCTTGATATGGCACACCTGTGAGGTGGGATGGATTATCTCTGCAAAGGAGAAGTGCTCACTATCACAGATTTAGACTGGTTTGGGAACAATATTTGAAGGAAATGGTGATATTGTGTATGTGGAAAATGTTTTAGATCTTTGAGTTCATCTCATAAAAAATGGGAGCAAAACCAAAAGTGTTGCGTTTATATTTTTGTTGAGTGTATGATTTGTGTTCAACAGGTGATGAAGATAAAAATTATATATGAACTGTCATTTTGTGAAAAGGGTAGAGTGCCTTTTCCAGGTCGGGAAGGATTTGCTGCCCCAAGTGGAGGAGTTTAAGTATCTTGGGGTCTTTTTCACGAATGAGGGGAAGATGGAGCGGGAGATCGACAGGCGGATTGGTGCAGTGTCTGCTGTGAAGCGGGCGCTGCACAGGTCCGTTGTGGTGAAGAGAGAGCTGAGCCAAAAGGCGAAGCTCTCGATTTACCGGTCGATCTACGTTCCTACCTTCATCTATGGTCATGAGCTTTGGGTCGTGACCGAAAGAACGAGATCCCGGATACAAAATGAGCTTTCTCCGTAGTGTGTCTGGGCTCTCCCTTAGAGATAGGGTGAGGAGCTCAGTCATCTAGGGAGGACTCAGAGTAGAGCCGCTGCTCCTCCACGTCGAGAGGAGCCAGTTGAGGTGGCTCGGGCATCTGGTTAGGATGCCTCCTGGACGCCTCCCTGGTGAGGAGTTCCGGGCACGTTCCACCGGGAGGAGGCCCAGGGGAAGACCCAGGACACGCTGGAGGGACTATGTCTCTCGGCTGGCCTGGGAACGGCTTGGGATTCCCCCGGAGGAGCTGGCCCAAGTGGCCGGGGAGAGGGACGTCTGGGCCTCCCTACTGAAGCTGCTGCCCCTGCGACCCGACCCCGGATAAGCGGAAGAGGACGGATCTATGATCTGTCATTTTGTGCAGCTGAGGAAGCTGAAATTGTGTAAAAATTCTGCATGACAAGTTGCTGTCTTTTAAGAGTCTTTAAATAAAATGTATGAATGGATTTATATTGCTGCTTCCCTCCTACCCTCCTCGTTATATAACTGAGTGTAATAGGCCTGCATGTCTGTGGTATCCTTATCAGAGTTTAACTGTTAGCTGCTGCTCATCAAATTTTTAAGACCGTTTCCCAGAGTAAAAACCTTTTCCTAAAAACAATATTTCTGTCTTCTTGTCGGTGCCGCCTCAACTTTAACTGCCTGGAAGTTAACCATTAACAAATGTAAAGGTTTTTATGTTTGACGCGCATGTTTTGTTGTTTAATGGTTGATGCAATTTTGCTTAAACTCAGTTGGTATTTTATCCTGAGCTCAGAGTTGTTTTGTATTTGTTTCTTGCTGCAATGTTATCTTTGGTTTATTTTAAACAGCATGCATCAGTTGTATTGCATCTTGCGCGCTATAAGTTTTCCCAGTTGAGTTTTATATTATGTTGAGATAGTCACATTATCCGTATTTGCAGATTTGCGCCTTTTTTCGATAAAATCCAAATTAGTAAAATTACCTGAAACAAAAATCCAAGAACAGCCACTCCTGTTTGATCCTTCACAGCCTGGGATAAAGAGTCGTATTCTTCTTTGATGTGGACTATGTGCATCTACAGGTAACATGAAAGACATTTACTGTATAGAAACCGAGGTCATAAAAAAGGTAAACATGCCCATGTTGCATCCATTACCTCCATGGGAAACTGCTCTCCATCAATTGTGTGCTCAGATCCAGGTCCTCCATTTTTGCCCCAATGAAAATGGAGTTGAACGGCTTTATAATTTTCAGCCAGGCGTCCTACTTTGATCATGATACCAGGCGGTAAATCCAACTGAACTAATAAAACGAAAATATGAAAAAAATGTTAGAAAGATAAACATGAAAGGAAATTTTTTAGCCACCTTGGTCCTAATGAAAACAAAGGTTAGGAGAGAGAGGAAACTTTTGTCCGATTTCCTTGCAATAAAATATATTTGCTTTCTTAACATTAAACTATATTTAAGATCCTTAATATTAATCAAAGTACTTTCGGCTCGGTTATTTTCCATTCCAGCTCTTTTTCAGTGCCTTTTAAACCTTATCTATGTGGTTTACGGCTGAACGTATTATCTCCAGAGCGCTTTTACTGCCACATCACCTCAGTGACCTCTTCGTTATTTGCCATTTTTTCCAACATAAAAGCGATTTGACTTGAAACCTACCTGTGTGACCGTTGTTTGTGAGGCGGCCGTGAAACGTCTCCTTGTAGCCGACCAAATGAATTGGAGTGAGTTGTTCGTCTGGGAGCATTTTCCTGGTCACGATATTAATAGGAGACTGAAATCTGCCACTGCATTGTTGAGAAACTGTCTGCCACACATCTGGAGCTGTGTGGAGAAGATGATCAAAAGGTACATAAATAGACGTCTTTTTGTCCCTGTTAAAGCGTTAAATGTCCCTGGACTTTTCTAAGTTTACCTGCGCAGGTGTTGTTGCAGCTAGTCTGTGACTGGTAGCACCATTCTGGAAGAAAAAACAGAAATGACAACTGATAAAGTTACGCAGATAATAAACAGATGTCTTATAATCCATTTAGTAACATAAAATTTTGCTGCTTATTTACAAACCTAAGAAGGCTCAGTTTGATTGCAAAAACCAATTAAGGTGTTATAGATGAACACTTTGAACTCGACAAATTGAATTACCATAAAATATTGTGTAGCTTGTTTCCAGGCTTAATAACAGGTTAATTTTAATCATCTGAACCCATTCTTATAACTTTTTACAGAACGTACCTGAAGCTGAGACCATCTGCAGGGACAATACAATTAAAAATAGAACAACTACAAGCTGCATGATGGTAACCCACTTTACGTTTCTTTTCGGACTACTCTGGAGGTAAGATAGAGGTGCAACGCAATGTCCAGCCGTCTATTATAGGTCAGGTAGGCCCACCTATCAACCCCTCCCACAATGCGTGGTCTTACTCTGGATTGGTGATATCTCAGGTGAGATAATGACAAGAAAATGCTGGTCATTATCCACTTATTAAAAAAAAGAGAATAAAGTAATTGGAATACATTTTTTCTTCCATTACTATTTTTTCACAGAGAATAATCTATAGTATTACATAAAACACATAAAACATTATCATCAAAAGGTTTAACCCTAATTCAGTGCAATTTAAAGATTTCTGGGAACCGAGTTGCATATTATGCTTACTTCAACTACCAGCACAGTTTGTACTTCTGCTGATTCAGCCTTTTTATGACCTATTGTTCTGGTGATTGTGCCTTTTAATCTTCAAACTTATGCCCTCATGTGAGTGAAGGGTCGTCTACACACGTATCATATGTATAATTTTTGTACTTTTCTACTTTTTAACTCATATCCAAGGAGTTTTTGTTGAGATCCTGCCACCATTCCAAGCTGGAAGACTTTTCAAAATAATACACTTTACCTTGAAAGTCAGAACTTGCATCCAGGAATTACATCAAAAACTCCACTTGACTGTGTTAGCGTTGCGTGTCGTGACAGCTGTGGGATTTCCTAATGGCGCAGATTCGGAATGTCAGCAGCACAAAATGATAGCCTCTTTTCTCTGTTTTATATCCTCAGACATTGCTCACATGGTGTTTTACAGTACAGTGTGGTTGACTAATTTAATGACATGCAAACCATTATAAGTGTAAATAAACATCTTGTCGCTACAGAGCTCAGTCATGGTGGACTCTGGGTTGGGGAAAAGTTTAAACTAAGTGAGTCGATATTAAAACCTAATTCCAGTTAAGTTTTCCGTTACACTTTACCCGAAGGTAGCCAACCGATCCGTATAGCAGTGTCTACGTCTGTGTGTGTTAATGAGTGTGACTGGGGGAATGTGGCTCTAGTGTAAAACGCTTTGAGTGGTCGGTATGAAATTCCACTCATTACCATAAACCTTTAATTTAAAAATAATATCACTTTTTTCAAAAATGGAGATTTTCTGTCCATTCATCTCCATCTCTCACAGCACGGTATCCAAATCAGCAATATAAAAAATAGCTCCCATAATGCAGCTCCCATAATGCATTGCAAAATCACGTGCCTTTTCGAACCGCATTGTCTTCTGCTTTTTTTTTAGGTCAGGTTGCGAGGATGACAGATTCAGCGGGGAAACTTTGACATTCCTCTCTGTCGTCAGAAACTTTCAATGAGGAATAGCTGCAACTCTACTGTGAGCTCAATGAATGACTGAGCTCTTATAGTCTTTGTTTAAGGCTGAGTCCAGCTACCCTGTGGAGAAACAACAGTTTCAGCTGCTTGCATCCAGGATGTATTTAGGCCATTGTCCATGTTTGATTACCAATACTGAGGGTCAGAAGTCTGATCGTACGTTTTGGCTCTGTCTTCACTATTGCTGCAGATAAAGCCCCAGAGATACTTGAAGCTCTCCAGTTGAGACTGACCCCCAACTCTTAAGAGAGCAATGGACCTTTTTTTCAGTTGAAAACCATGTCTTCAGGCTTGGAGGAGCTGAGTCTCATTCTGGAAGCTTTGCTTGCCTCTCTCACTTGTTGTTACCTGTGCTTATGCACAAAATAACATTCAGCACCTCTTTTGCAACTCCAAGCAACAGAAACGACTTTCTCTCTCACTAGGAAGAACTCAAAGGCCAAGGACCACAGCTCCCTGAACATCTCTGGAGTAGGAGAAAGTACAAATCCTATTCAGTAGCTGGGCTACACTACCCAAGCTTTGTCTAGAGGTGAGTCCATCAATATGTTGCTGGTATTCCTCAACAGCTCCTTTGCTACAATTGAGCTAGCAAAAAAAACAGAGTATGAAGGCAGGATTTAGCATGTCGAAGGCCCAGTCCTTACCCCCCTGTTTGCTTTGCACAGTACTCAATCTAGTTGTGACTCCCTGTAAATGACAGGTCCACGTTAAGGAAGCTTATTGTAGCTTATTGAGTCGATCTACTATGTCTCATGAGTCAAGGCTTGACCTCCAGGCTTTTGCCGACAAACACTCCCAAACCTCCAGGCCTTTCTTGCCCAGCCTGGCTCCCCAGTCACGGCAATCTGGCCCAACTCTGCCTTTCTTGTGGTCTTCCATTCTTGAGGTTATAGGATCACTCTTTGGAGACCAGTTTGCCATTTGAGACCACACCGAGTGCTGTGGCCCCTGAGAATATAGCACCCACAGAATCACAAAAGCACTCAAACCTGTCCACTAGATTAAGACCTTGACCACATTAAAGGAGATGTCCGGTCAAAATCAGAATTCAAACTGCTGAAAGTACTTTAAATATAAAACTACTACATACTGTGCAAAAAATTATAAGTTTTTTTAATTAATAATAATTATCATTTAATCATGTTTATGTGGAGGAATCCATCTTGGTCAAGAATAGTACTGTCACCTCCCATTTTTTTACGTCACTCGGCGGACCCGCTGTTGAGCAAGTTTCAACGCTCTGTTTGTCACGGCGCACTATTTTCCAAGATCAAACTCAGTCGGGTCCTACAGTATATATCTATACACGCGTGTGTGTGTGTGCGCGCTCCGCGCAGCATGGCTTTGCCGGCGCTGCAGCAGAGCGCGCGCACACACACACACACACACAGCGGAGGAGAGATCGCTGAAGTGACTTAAGTTAGCTGATTATTATAGTATAAGTATTAAAATATAAGAGCATTCCAGCACATGCTGGGCTGAGCACGGCTTTGCACCGGCGCTGCAGCTGAGCGCGCGCACACACACACACACACACACACACACACACACACACACACACACACACACACACACACACACACACACACAGCGGAGGAGAGATCGCTGAAGTGACTGTGTTGAAATAAGCAATGTTTTTTCCTCTTTTACCAGTTGTGTTGGAACATCCGATGGCCATGCACGTGGGCATTGTTGCTTCAGCAATAGCTCTTGGGAATGTCAGCGGTGAAGTCCTCTGGAAATCCGAAATAATTATTGATGATCGCAGCTGTGTAGAACGGCTCCTATTGACTTTGCATGGAAAGCGGAGAGAAATACTGTCGCCGCTTCCGCTCTTCCACGTCGCAGGATGTGATGTCAAACGCCCCTTACTGCCCATATTTGGGCAGTCATGTCAGCCCCCATACACAGTGATTCAGACGACAATTTATGTTTTTATTTTCTTATTGATTAAAGATAAGTTCATTAAATAACCACAAATGTATTAGTTTTAGTTATAGCTAATGATACCCTGATTTTTCCTTGTTGACCGGACTTCCCCTTTAACACATATATTAAGTAAAACAAGTGCTTTTTGTTCCCTATGCACCTACCGTCCATTGTTTTTATGTATGTTATTTTTATATCACAGAAAGTGCATTATATCCAACTTCATTCACAGCTTTTCATTTCTCATCACCATTGCTGTTTCCGGTCAAAAAATGATCTTCAACCTGTAATGACACTTGCGTCAGCTGTATTTACGGCCTTCGTCGCCTGCTGTGACATAATCTGCCTACAAATACATTATTCGAAGGACACACTCTATAGTAAGCTGTTTATGAAGAAGCCATAAAAAACAAATCACTTTTTAAAGCTCAGCCAATGGGGGTGCAGGTCCAACCCACTGATGCTGATTGGCAGACCAAGTGATTCTGCTGAAAAGTGTCATTATGAACTAAATAGGTCACTGGGAAAAACACCATTATGAAATAAACGATGACTTTTAAAACATTACATTTTGAAAAAAAAAACTGATGGAATTGAACAATAATGCCACAATAATTTGTTGTATTGTGAAAAAAGTATGTGATTTTTTTTTTTATATTATCATGCACATTTTTAATGAATGAAAAATATTTCCTAATAATGAGGTGATAATTTTATAGGCATTCAGTTATTTCACAATTTCGTTGCCACTTTGTATATATTGTCTCTTATTTATTCAAGTAAATTATTATTTTATGGTACCGGTGCAAATTCTCAGTTATCCCAAACATCACAACAGTAAACAGGCTTAAATCGGAGGCAACCAGACTTTCACTCAGTTTTTTCTGAAAACGAATCGACACCTATCGAGGAGTCTTTGTCAATTCTTGTGACTCGCTCTTATTTATTTATTTATTTAATTTGAGAACTTTGGCATTCTATACCTTCGAAGGCCGGACATGCCAAATATATCCAGCTGCAAAACACACCCCCTGTCCTACAAAACATGTCCCTTCTGTCCTTTAATACATGCTCACTGACTTTAGGGTTAGGGGCCAGGGAAATGCATATTTAGCGGGGGCCGTGTTTTGTAGGGGCTGTGCCTGCAGCTAGACCCTTCTGGGATTTGAAGGTGGACTACATCACAGCAATGCAACGTTGTATGTGCATATCTCTAAATAAAGTATTTTGCTACTATCCAGTGGTCGGAGGTTGAACTACACCTGGCTCATCAAAGGGAAAATGCTCTTTCAGCAGACTGCTTGTATTTTGTATATATATATATATATATATATATATATATATATATATATATATATATATATATATATATATATATATATATATATGTCAGGATTCTGTGTGTCTGTGCTCTACTAACTCTGCTCCACAGGTGGCTGCAGTTGACGGGTGGGCGTGGCCCACACCTGCGGCTCATCGGGCTGCTCGGCTCTGGTTTAAAAGGAGTGCTCGCTCAGCTGGAAGATGCCAGAGTGTTACCCCGTTGTGGTATGCCTAGGCCATGATCCTGTCTGCTGACCTTCGTACCAGTGAGTTTTTGAAATCCCTGTTTTTGGATCTAACTTTGTCTCCTGTCTTCTCCAGTTCGTCGTGTTTTTTGGATTTACTCACCCATGTGACTCTGTGCTCCGAAGACCAGTCTTCTGAATCCCTGCCTGCTCAGATTCTGCTCTGGCGATCTCCCCCTCGAACTCCCCTGGTGTTACCAAGCCGGGCACGAGGTTCCCCTTCCTGGATTCACCCTGGTACTTCTTGACTCACCCTGGTTCTTCCAGCTGCTCTTTTCGCCTCCGCTGCTGTGGGCTGCTCGAGCTCCCCGCCAGAATAACATCTGCCAGCCCTCCCGTCACTCAGCCACTTACTACCATCAGTGAGCTCACGGCCACAGAACTCCTTCCCCACTCATCCTCCCCGGACAGGTCTTCTCAACTAAGCGGTAAGCATTGCAGCATCTGGAGACTTCCCCTAGTTCGACTAGAGTTAATCTTGTTTCCCTTTTCTCCACAGTCCCTGACGTTCCGACCTCGCTCTTCGTTCTCGTTGTGTGCAATCCCTCCGTTCCTGCCAGTTGCTCACGTTGTGTGCAAAGAACCTGCCTTTAATAAACATCTTAAAACTGTTTCTGAATCCGATTCTGTCTACATGTGGGCCAAACACCTTAAAACCATGATTATATATGTATATGACAGCTCAGTAGTGACTGTTTTGGAGTGGCACACAGCTGTGTGGTTCCGGTGTCTTCCCTACAATGCAGCGCTGACAGGACTGTACATAGTTCTTAACATCATGGCCCATGCCACTCCAGAAAAACCTTTGCCTCACCAGAGACAAGGTACGGTGCTGACCTTGGTGACCTGCTGCATCATGGAGACCATGGAGAACTTTCTTAGACTTAGACAACTTTATTTGTCATTTTGTATGTACAGAGTGCATACAGAACGAAATTTTGTTGCATACAGCTTGTAAATTACAGTATAAAGTGCAGCAGTGATTAAAAAGTAAACAATTGAAATGTAAACAATGCAGGAGAAAGAAACAATGTGCGATCACAGTGTACAGGAGAATATTTAAACCATTTGTATGTGCAAATGTGGTGCAGAGTCCAGTTTATAGTTCAACAGTCTGATGGCAACAGGGGAAAAGCTTTTGCAGAACCTGGTGGACCTGCTGCGCAACCTTTTCCCAGAAGGCAGCAGGGAGAACAGTCCATGGTGGGGGTGTGAGGGGTCTCTTATGATGTTATGGGCTCGGGACATGCAGCGCTGGGACGAAATGTCCTTAATGGAGGGGAGAGGAGCCCCGATGATCCCTTCTGCTGTCCTCACCACTCTCCTCACGTTCTTCCAGTCGGAGGCCCTGCAGCCTCCACACCACACAGAGAGACAGCTGGTCAGAATGCTCTCTATGGTGCTTCTGTAGAAGGTCGTGAGGATGGGCTGGGGTAGGTGGGCTCTCCTCATCCTCCGCAGGAAGTACAATCGCTTCTGTGCCCTCTTCACCAGTGACGTGATGTTCACAGACCAGGTGAGGTTGTCCGTGATGTGCACCCCCAGGAACTTTGTGCTGCTGACCACCTCCACAGTTGAGCTGTTGATGAGCAGTGGAGCGTGGTGAGGCCGGTTCTTCCTGAAATTCACGAGGATCTCCTTCGTCTTCTCCACGTTCAGGATCAGGCTGTTGTCTCTGCACCAGCCCACCAGCTGCTCCACCTCCTCTCTGTAGTCGTGGTCGTTGTCGTCTCTGATCAGGCCCACCACCGCTGTGTCGTCTGTAAACTTCACGATGTGATTGGTGGTGAACCTGGGGACGCAGTCGTGTGTCATCAGAGTGAACAGCAGGGGGCTCAGGACGCAGCCCTGAGGGGAGCCTGTGCTGAGGGTGATGACATCAGAGGTGTGCCGAAGCCCAGATGTTCTAGTTTTCCTACCAGGTGCTGTGGGATGATGGTGTTAAACGCTGAACTGAAGTCCAGGAACAGCATCCGCACGTGCGTGTTCTTCTCCTCCAGGTGTGCCAGGCTCAAGTGAAGAGCGGAGGAGATGGCGTCCTCAGTGGAGCGGTTCCGCCGGTAGGCAAACTGGAACGGGTCGAGTGTTGGGGGGAGACTGGAGACGATGTGTTCTTTCACCAGCCTTTCAAAGCACTTCATCATGATGGGAGTCAGTGCAACAGGCCGGTAGTCGTTGAAGCAGGTGACTTGAGGTTTCTTCGGCACCGGAATGATGGAGGCAGACTTAAAGCATGCTTCATTGAGTCATCTGAAGTCAGTGCAGACTCTGAGGTCACCATTTGGTTTCCATACCAGAACAAGTACTGATGCATACTCGCTGTATGACTTCTCATTTTTAGTTTCTCATACTGGCTTGGTGGTATGCGTCTATAGGGTAAACGGAACGGCTTGTCATCAACAAGATGGATGCGATGAACAAACCCCTTAGCTTCTCCACAATCCATCTTGTGACGGGAGAAGATTGACTCATGCTGCACAATGAGGTCAAGGAGCTTGTCTTTACACTGCAGTGCACTACATCTGCTAATTTGGCATTTCTTCCCAGTACTACAACTCGGTCTGTAGGTTTGATGACCCTAACAGGTACCCATCGATCTCCCCAAAGAGGAGTGACAACTCTGTCAACAAGGATGTTTTTTGGCCCAGCTTTAGACCGTGTTGGCTCAACAATCACTGTACTGCCTGCCAACACCACTGCTGACTCAAGTAACTTGCTCCAGACAAGGTGTTCACTCTGTGGTTTCAGGGTCACACAACTCTTGACTTTCACTGTCCCTACTTTATCTGAAATGCAATCACCCCTCCAACGTTCTGTGTTGGATAGCAGTGACAGAAATTGCCAGTGGTCAGGTGTCTGGCCTGGAACAACCATTGTTGGAATTATCATCATGCATCCATAAACCATTACATCAAGGTCATACATGTCTTTGGGGAAAATCTGTTGTCCACCACAGCCTATAATGACATAATCTTCAGCCGTTCCTTTCGTTATTTCAGGACATTGCTGTAAAAGGGACTGAACACAGGACTCACTTATTGTACGCGCCATTGAACCACTGTCTAACAGTGCATTGAGGGTGGGGCCGTTCAGTACAGACACAGGCGTGTAGAACAGGCTGTTAGTTTCTGCTATTTTTTGGGATCCCTGGAATATCAGTTTCTTGGATGGGGTCAATGTACTACTGTACAACTCATAGAGGGATGCATTATCTTGGATTTTTTGAAACTCATTACTGGTGGGAGGCTTATTGATTTAATTTGCACTGTCCTCCCTTGTGTGCAGACCAGTCAGTTTTCCTGATGCTCTGGGGCAGCTCTTTTAGTTGGGCAGTTGTGGCGTGAATGGCCTGGAGCATAGCACTTGAAAGAAAGCCTATTTTCTCGGCAATGTGACAAGGCACTGTGGTCATCAGCTTTGCAAATAATGCATGGTTGAATGGTGAAACCATCAATTCTGTCTGTATTGTCTACAGGTCGCCTGGGTGGAGCTCACCTTCTTACATGTGACTGATCAGAGGCTCCATGCAGCAGAATCTTCTCTAACATGGACATTACATCTGTCAGGGAGACATACTGAGGGCTGCGTGTCTGGGGGTACTCCTGACTGTTGTGTGTAGGGACCAAGCCATGGATCACCTCTGCTTTGTGCACTTTAATGTCCACTGTCTTCTCGTGGTGCACTGGGGAAGTTTCTTTACAGCTCACCTCAGCATGGTACTCACTCAGCACCTCCAGGACTTCACACGCTGACCACCTATCAATAGTTTTGGACCTGAAAGTGAGAGCCAGGTCTTTACAGGGAAAATTCCTAATAAACATACGTGTCACCTCCATTTCAGGGTTTTCAAATGATTTGCCCTGCTCTCTCAGGCAGTCAGAGGCAAAGTCAGCTGCTCTGTTTAGTCTCAGCCAATAGTCATATGGGTCTTTGTAGTCTTTGGGCAAAGTCGAGTAAAAGTCAGCTAAGGAGGCAGCAGAGTACTTAGTAGAGCTAAAGTGTTTTCTGAGGATACTATAAATCATGTCAGGGTGAGCAGTAATATTAATGTTACTATTTCTAATCGCAAACTTAACTACATCCTTAGCCTTTCCCCTCAGATGCATAAGGATTTCATCAGCCTGCTCTTCAATCTTAACATCACTTTTCCTAATGAATGTTCTCATCTGATCTTCTCAGTCATGCACTGTAATGGAGTCTGAGCCATTACCTGCAAAACATGGAGGTTCTTTGACCTTTCTCTGCATGACAACCTGAACCTGGGACACATCAGATACACAACCAGACTGACCCACAGTACTTGCTACAGTTTGTGTGGCTGTAGAACTGGGAGCAACTGTGTTATGTGGCTGCATGCGTGAAATGATGCTGTCAGCCAGCTGATGCCCTATCTCCTGGATAACAGATTTCACCTGGGCAGCTACACACTCATAACTGTCACTAGTAGGATTTGGTGTAGGTGTGACATTAGGCATGGGTGTGCTGGCATGATAGTCAACAGGATTATGGACCCTAGCACTAGGAATTTCATCTAATGAGGGCATAAGACCACTAGGAGCAGGAAAATGGAATGGGAGCAAGCATACCTCTTTCCCTACCAATACTAATGGGTGTGCTTCACCGAAAGTGGTTACTTTGATTAGACATTGTTCAGGAGTTTAACACATGAAAAGATATTCAGAATCCAAAACACAATAGGAAATAAAATCACCCTCTTGGAATAAACAAATAATAAACAAAATAAATCAAAACAATTTGAACTTATGTCTTCAAAAACCGATGTGGCAGACAAGACGGTCACAGGTTCGATGAGCTTGATTGAAGTCCAAGGTCACGGCACCAATGTGACAGCTTCCTATACCTGTCCCATCATTCACAAGCAGAGGCCAGTTGGTTGGATTTTATGCTTTTCACTGAAAGGAGTGTTCAACAACACACAAATAGCACAGTGAGCTTCCCTACCGGTCCACTAGTCACTCTGTGTACACAGCAGAGCGCTGAACAGACTGTGTCATTTACAAATTCTTATTACAGTGAGTTTTAACAACATTCTTTTTTTTGTGACGTGATCATATAGTGGTTTTGATAATACATCTTTAAAATGAATTTAATACAATTTGGTCATTCTTTTACAAATGAAATAAATTTGAAAAATAAATACAGAGAGCAGTCAAAATTAATTATTAAATTACTTAACAGCATTCTCTGGTGGTTCACAGAAAATAAAGCTAGCCATGTCATGTTGTCATAGAAACAACTAACAAACAAACTGACATAACTGACAAGTACAATAGACAAACTGACGAACCTAACTGAAAACACAAATTACTGACATTCAATGTAACATAATTACCTGAAAGGGGTGGTCAACAACACACAAACAGCGCAGTGAGCTTCCCTACTGGTCCATAGTCACTCTGTGTACTGTAACAAAATTCTATGTTAGCCTTTGAACATAATCACCAATACTACTGAGAAGAGAACCGGATTTGATGGTTTACCCCTGCAGAGCACTGAACAGACTGTGTGGAACTATCGGTTTCCCTTCGCATTTATAGGCAACCAGTAGGGTGCGCCAAAAAACACCCGTCACAATTATGAAACATATTTTGGCAAGAATTTCATCTGTATATCCAATGCCCGTTATATATATATATATATATATATATATATATATATATATATATATATATATATATATATATACATATATGGTTTAGGATAGGGCTGGGTGAAATCTCAGATTTTTTATGACCAAATACGATTGATCGTTTTTTTCCCCTTCCTTTTCATTTTACAAAATAAATTAAAGACAATATTTTAAAAAAAATGTTTTATTTCAAACATTTTGACTGGGAGTTGACCTGAAATAAAAGTGCAACTAAATACAAGCTGTGAAACATGCTTGTAAAACAAGATGCCGGCCCTGCCATTGTAAACAAAGAAAATATAACTATAAATGTTTGCTGCTAGTGGTTTTTCACAATTAGCTCAGAACATGCTTCACTTCACTTGTGTAACTTCAAACTAACTTTAAAAAAGTAAATGAATAATTTAAAGCGTCTTGTCTTATGGTTAAACAAGTTCCCTCTTTGCAATATTTTGACAACATATTTTCCTAAACAGATATTCAACAGTGCATGCTATTCTCTTCATGCAACCCTAAAGAGTGCATTGGCAAAATAAAATCCGGATTTTCCAAAAATGTAAATTCGAATTGTAAATTCCAATCAATCGATTAAACTGATTTATCCCCCACCTCTAATTTATAATAGTCTGTAGCGTCTACCAGAGGGGAGAAGATGGAACATGCTGTCACAGGGGTGAGATGGATCTGCAGTGATGTTACATGCCTGTTTCCTGACTTTGGAAATGTAAAGGTTGGCACCAATCAGTCTGGACTGTCTGTTGCAGTCTGACCTTGTCCTTTTTCATGGCAGATCCAAACCAAATTGATGAGCAGAGGATAGTCTGGATGAAGGCTGTGTAGAATTGGATCAGCAGCTCCTTCTGCAGGTTTAGCTTTCTGAACTGGTGCAGAAAGTACATCCTCTGGTGTGCCTTCTTGATGATGATAACAGTGCTGGGCCCCCACTTCAGATCCTGGGATATTGTAGATCCCAGAAACCGCATCAGACACAGAGCTGTTGAGTATGATGATGGGAAGCAGAGTGGGTGGGGGGTGCTGAGTATGTCCAGGATGAGTCCACGAACTGAATTCTTTCATATGTCCCTGGAGCATCGAGGTGTTAGTGAATGTACTGCAGTCCCAAATTGACTGCATTGGCCACTGACCTGTAGGCAAACTGCAGAGGGTCCTGTGATGTCCTGGATGGGCCAACACCAGTCTTTTAAAGCAATGCAGTTGTCAGCGTGGCAGGTCTATAGTCATTTAGTCCAGACATGGAGCGTTTTTGGGGACCAGGACGTTTGTAGAGCGCTTGAAGCAGGAGGGAGCTTCACACAGCTCCAGTGATCTGTTGAAGATCTGTCTTTCTCGCTCCCTTTTTCTCCGATTGCCATCTGGAGTTTGAGCCCTGGAGGAGGAGTGGGCCACCTGGTCGGGGTCTGAGCTGGGGATGGGCGTTGGGTCCCAGGGGTCGGCTGGAGCTGGCACTTCTGCTCTCCCCCAGAATGTGGGGGTAGGGCTTAAGTATGGAGGGCTGGGTGTGGGGGAGGCAGTGCCTCAGGGTTCGTGGGGTGGGCTCTGGTTGTGCATTGTGCAGCTCTAGTTTACAAAGGCTGGAGGGCCACTGAACTCAATGGAACTGAAGATTACAACAAAGTCAGGCTTTTTGGTTGGGAAATAAAATAAATAGATGTGTGAAAATGGGGCCAGCTGGTCTTCGCTGATTTCCAGGCAGGATGGTGACACACCATCGGGGCCAGGAGCCTTTCTGGCCAACCTCTGTGTGGCAGTCGGGGGAGGTGGCTCTTTGAAGCTAGTGTTGGAGCATCAGAGAGGTGTGAATTTGGGCTTTTCATACCTATAATAGAGACGTCCTGATTTAATTCCAATTGACAGTATTTCTGACTCTCCCTATAATGATTTGATTCATTTAAAGAAGCTATTCAAAACAAGCCATATGTGAAAAATTGATCACTACCCAGACCATCACATTATCAACGCCACCATATAGGTGTGATCTTTTTCTGAAATGCTTTCTTTAGTTTCCAGATGTAATGGGATGCAAAATTTCCAAAAAGTTAAACTTTTGCCATCAGTCTATATAGTATTTTTGTCTAAATGTTTTTGGTAAATGAAAAATCGGCCTTCGTTTTCTTTTTCGGTCAGCAGTGGTTTGGGTCTTGGAACTTTTTCATGGATTTTTGCACTGCTCTAAGAGCCAAATCTGTGCCCCAGCACGGGAAGTCCCCCTACTCCGTTTGTGACACTGCAATTTATAGAGGTTATTTGGCTATGAGGGGCATCCTTAGACTGGCTGGCAGTGTGCAAAATTAAAACAAAATAAAGCTTACTGGAATTGTATTGATTAGATGATGAACAGAGAAAACAGGTTATGGTTAATAAAAACAATTCAACCAAATCTAGCACTTTCTGGAAGCAGCAGCGAAAGATAGAGAGATTTACTGAAATTTTATTTGAGGGAAGAGATACGAATCCATTAATTTTAAAAGCTTACTGAATTCTAAACTAGCAGGAAAGAAAATGTAAATTAGTATAATAAACAGGCATCTAAGAAATTTTTTTATCATAAACATTGCATTTTTCAAACCTCAAGATTATTTCAGTATCTACCAATGTCATAATTAAGGCTTTTAAAACAATCTTGGTCAGAAGAGTGAAATATTTCCATATGAGAATGCAGATGTATGTAAAAAGTCAGCTATCTAAACATCTATAATACAAAATCTCAGCAAAAACACAGGTCACCTTAAAATCAGACTTTTATTCTTTTGATTAGAGATTGCGGCCATTTTATTTCATAGATGCAGTAAAGAAATCATAATAAAAATGAGTCTGAATATAAATGTAGCCATCACATGGTGTCACATCATGCCTGTTGCTCCACAGGTCGCAACACAATATCTCCAACCTGGAAAATAAAGTGGTGATGGTCAGATTATTCTGGATGAACTATAGGCAGGACAAAAGTCAAGCAAAAAGCTTTAGGAATGAAACGTGTGAAGAGAGAAACGCCAGCTACCTGAACATGAGGAGGGGCACTTAGGACATATACAACAGCGTTAGCAACATCTATTGCTTCCAAGGCCTGCAAAACAAGACAAAGTCTTAACTACTTTCTTCATCTCTGCACTTTAAAAAAAACTGTTGTCTTTAATAAACAACTTTGGTAGCTGTGTTACCAGAATTTTTCAGTATAAAACCAGCACGCCCTAATTGTTACTTTTAAAAAAGAGCCACTGGTGCCACAAAGAAAATCCTAAAAAATATAATAAAAAAAATAGCTATTAAATATAGATTTAAAAATGTCACGATAGCAAACAGTCCACAGTTTTATAATGTAATATATACAGGTGGTTCTGTAAACTGGTTTAAATTCTTACTGTATTTTTTGCTGAAAGATTCTGGTAACCACAGCTGCCAAAGTTTTGCACTAAAAAGATCAGATATTTTTAAAGTGTGTAAAAGTCTAGTTTATGTTAATGGAGCATACAATGTTGAAAATGTAATTTTTTTATGTGTTTACCTTGATGTGAGAGTATGTTTCCTTAGCTTTGTCAGGGCTATCGCTGTAGAACCGATGAGCAAATTCAGTCTCAACTATACCAGGAGAAATGCACTGCAAAGACAGAGGACAGTGAGTTTACATTAGGACATTAAAAAAAACTAAAAATATCTATTCTACCATAGCCTGCAGAACCGACTGGGCCTGAAGCTTTGAGGATCAAATGTAAAAATCATAAAAGCTGAATGAATAATAATAAGTATTCAGCGGCAGTCATTATAATGGAAAATCTTCTACTCTGCTTCTAAATTTAAACCTTTGTGTAAAAACATGTTGTCACCTTTAACAGATTAGCATGTATAGTCTACAGCCTGTGTTTGCAGAGATGTAAAGGTTAATCAGAGTTCAGTTTCTCAGTGTGTGCTAACATGGTCTTTAGGTATTCTTACACAAAAACCTGTGTGTGTTAACGTACGGGGGATGATGGTAATTTAGAGTGGATGAGAAGAAGCCGGTTAAAGGTCAGGAGCCAAGACGGAGCTGTTATATCTCATATGAGACTTTGTTTTTTCATCACAGGCTCCCCCGGTCTGTGTACATCTGTTCCATATAAAAAGGGTTTATCTTACTAGGGGTGCATTTGGGGAAGAATGCACCTTGAATGCTGCTTGCCTTCAATAAAGACCGGTCTCTGTATTCAAAGAGTATCTTACTTCTTGATAATCATTTTTTCCATGACATCATGCAACACAAAAACGGACAAATCTTTCAGTTACGAAACACCGCAGCTTGTGTCATGAGCCAACAAAAACCCCTCACAGGGATCTGCTACATGAATAGGAATGTGAAGAGTTTTAAAAGTTGTCAATTCAATAACATTCAGAGAGTTCATTGTGGGGTGTGATGAATCACAAAATGGTTTGATTTCATTCTGACTCACTGCAGGCTAAGCAAATACAAAAACGTGTTTAGACAGCACTGAAGCCTTACTGTAGCTCTGATGTGAGTCTTGGCCTCCCTGAGCTCCTGCCTCAGGCCTTCAGTCAGGGCGGATACGGCGTATTTGGTGGCCGTGTAGAAATGGATGTCGCCACTGTTAATTACAATGTGCCCACAGACGCTGGAACAGAAGAAGATATTTGACAGGTAACCAGGTCAACATTTACATAGAAGTACTGACATTTCCCCCCCACAAAAGCATAAAAACAACCCATCTGACTGACTTATGGCTGTAGATTAAAAGTAAACTGTGGAATAATGTTAAACTTTTTGTGCCAGAAGATTCTAATTTAACAAGGTCATGTGTTCATAAACAAGAGTTTGCTTTAGATTTTGCTTCCTGTGCTTGTTCAATAAAACACAATACGTCTCCTTCCTGGACAAAATCATTGCCAGCGCTGTTGCTGCCATTAACTTTGTGTTTGCTAGACAAAACCATTTTCTGAGCTATTGTTGACTTTTTCAGAATCAACTTTATTTTGCTAAGTTTGAGTGTTCAAACAAGAAATTTGACTTCTGATTCCAACGCTCGCATTGTGTAAAGAAACATGCAGACAAGTAACAGTTATGGTTGGGTATCGATTCAAATTTCAAGAATCGATTTGATTCTGATTCTCAAGATTTGGAATCGATCCGATTCGATCCGATCTCAAATTGGATTGCTGGTATTAAATAATTTTTTAGCTGTTACCTGAATTTCATGGCTGTGTAGTTAAATAGGTTTCAGTTAGAAATAATCTCTTTAATGCATAAAAAACTGAGTCTAGATTAAAGTAAACAGCAAAACAGGTCAGCTATTACTATCTGTAAGGTGAAACAAAGCAAGTAAAATAAAAGTGTACCTGTTTAAGTTGATGATGTGTCCATCATCAATGTTTCTTTCTTTCATCGACTGGTACGCTTCACGAGTGCAGATGCTCAGAGCCATTACGTTCACCTGCAAAAGACACAGTGAATATAGAAAGTGTATATGTATGTAGAAGTTGGGTGTTGTTGCTCAAGTCATTTATGTTTTAGTATCAGATTTTCTGCAAGATCTTGTTGTCATGTGTATTTAATACATCTAATCCTTTCTATTTTGGTCTTTCACAGTAAAAACCTGAACCCCTCCATGTTTCTGTTTTTCTCACCACCTCCAAACCACCCATATCTGCTCTAACTACCCTGCCTGCTCTTTCTTATCTACCTTTC
The DNA here is from genome assembly GCA_037039145.1 of Fundulus diaphanus. Taxonomy (NCBI): domain Eukaryota; kingdom Metazoa; phylum Chordata; class Actinopteri; order Cyprinodontiformes; family Fundulidae; genus Fundulus; species Fundulus diaphanus. The sequence goes on from CM073124.1 coordinate 15,950,463, forward strand.
CTATGCACTGTCCATTATTCTAGACGTTTGACTTCAGGTAACTGAGTAGCACCTCTACCTCTTGCAGTTTCACAATTTCTGCCATCTCCTTCTTTTTCCCAGGCATAAAAAGTTGTTTTTCCCGACTATCCCCGAAAAAAGAAGATCCTTAAAATAATGTTGCATCAGATTTTCTGAGAAACAGCGAGTTCTCACGTCAAGCATGTTCTTCCAGCCGCTGGTTTTGCCGCTCAGCAGAGGCTCGGGATTAGCCAGCCCAGCGTTGTTGATGCAAACGTCCACGCCTTTGTGCTCCGCTTTGATTGCTGCAAACATGGACTGGATTTCCTCCACGTTGGTCAGGTCACACTTGAATGGGATCAAGACGCCACTGTAGCCCGCGCTCTTACACTCTGCAGCCATCGCCTTAAAAGGAGAAGAAGTTTGTGGTTTTACCTTGTGCAAACATTTGGTTAAAACATCTGACAGTATAATGACTGCAAAACTATAAATGCTTTTGTTTTGCTAAACAAATGAATTTCCAGTCCCATACAAAACATGTAAAAAATTAAATTTAAGACAGTTTCTCAGTAGAAGTGAAAAGCATAAACATAAATCTCAATACAGTTTGTTTCTTGACAAATTAATGATCATTCTGATGTGTTATCTTCCAACCGCTTCCTTAGTTTTCAGTGTTAATGGTTCAAGCTGATTTATAGTTCAAGCTAATATTTGTTTTAGCCGTGTTTGTAAAACAAGATCTCATTATACGGACGGGTAGACTCCAACTGTAACGACACCCTTACAGCATCTTCGTAGTGTTTCTGTTGCCTATTTAGCCTCAAACTGGTTTTGGTGTTATTTTAACAATTGCAAAGTTGCATAACTAATCTGTATGTTTCAAAATAAATAAATAAATGCTTGAAACGTTTGGTTTTAGGTCAGTTTTGGACGTTTCTTTTTTTTTGTTTGTTTTTTGTGGCAAACAGATTTACTATTAAAAAGCAAAACCACCTCACTATAAACCTAAAGAATCAGGAATTCAAAGTGGAAAATGTTAATTTAACTAATAATGAAAAAGCTGTATTTCCCTTTTTAATAATTTGTGCTCTTTTTAAGATATAAAAAGTAATTTCCTGTCAGAACCTGTAACTAAAACACGTGCGAACAACCTTTTTTTAGAACAGACAACTTTATGGCTGAATAATACAACATTTACTACACACAGTCTGATCTTGTGAGGACTTTGACCTGTAGCAGGAAATTACAGTCTATTGTGTGGACCAGTTTTCTTCAACCAACAGCAAATTAATTCAAGCTTTTATCTTCACTCTTTACATATTGAACATATTTTATATATAATTCCAAAATGCGTGATATTGCTTTTGTGTTTTACCTGTTTAACTATTCTTAAAGAACCTCTAACTCAATAAAGACCCAAAAAGGAAGCCTGATGCACATATTGTTTTATTGTAGAACTCATAAAACTCTGCAGAACTCGCAGCAAGGCTAGAAGTTTTCTGCAACCCAATCCCAGCGGATTTTAATCGGAAACAGATCTGCTTATTCTATTGCATAACAGGATTTATGTTGTATATACAGCCAGGGTTTGTTTGCTTGTGTTAAATTTCAAACCCCTCTTTTCTCATAGTTATGAAAGCATGACGGAATTAAAGAGTTTCTTATGAATCAAACTCAATACATATAAACCTAATAATGTTTGCATTACAATTTTTAATTGCATAAATAATCTAAACTCTCTGAAACTATAACCTAATCCTAATCTAAAAATGTTCCCAGATGCTTGGTAAAGTTGCATCAAATCTGGACCTTATCTCAAATGTTTCTAAAAAAAAAAAAAAAGTGGAGCAGACCTTTATTTTGTCCACGTTTCTTGCGCAGCCCACCACCTTCATGCCGGACCGAACCAGCTCTTTGGCGATAGTCGCTCCGATCCCGACCGAAGCTCCGGTCACCAGAGCCACTCTGCCCTTCCAGCGGTCCATCGCGGCTTCACGGCAGGGCGATAGCTAGGCTACTACAGGCAAGGAGGAGGCGAAGGGAGTCGGACGGAGTAGGGAGATTACCGCCGGGTGTTTTTATACAGTCCTGCGCCAAGGAGACGCCTCCTCCACCGTGGTGCGCTCCGGGCCACTCCTCGCTGTAACGATGCATGGATAGATGAATGGAGAGCCTTTTGATAAAGTGTGTGAGAGTTGAAAGGGAAGGACGGCATAGTCATTGTAGACTCGGCGCTTTCTGCTATTTACAGACTGAATCATAAGATCATCTAGAATCCAGAAGCAGGATTGCGCAAGTTCCGATGTTTTCCAGAACAAGGATAAAGTTCATTCAAACTAAAGCAAACAGGCCACTTATCTAACCCTAGCCCCGGATCATCATATGAAAGTGTTAAATTAAGTGCAGTAAAGTGGGTTTGTAAAAAAAAATGAATAACTGTGTTTCCATATCAGTGGATATCCAGTAGGATTTGTTTGCAAAGTTCTGGTTTGGTCTCTTTTGACAAGAGGATGTTTTGCGACATGCCTGCTGGGTCCCATACATTTTGAAGTGTGGAGGAAAGAAACTGGCAGAATTTGGTCCTCCACTTGACTTTTAGCCAGTTTTTAACTGGAACTTTTAGAACTTTCTTTCAAAGGTTTTCATGTTGTCACTGTTATATAAAGTGCTGAGTGGTGTCCAAGTGGTTAGAGTGGGGCACTTGTGTTCCCCGGCTTGAATCCCACAGACTGCCACTCTTGCAGCCCACTGCTCCCAGTGGACACATTTAATTAAAATGTGTAAATGACAAATAAAGATGGTGATTATTATTATTATTATTATTATTATTATTATTATTATTATTATTATTATTATTATTATTATTATTATTATTATTATTATTATTAAGGATTTGTGGAGCACACAAGAAATTGTTTTCCTACCTTCAGATTCTACCACCTGAGCAGTGGCTTTCTACAACTCCTCCAGAGTTACTGTGAGGCTTATGGCTGCTTATCTGATTAATGTACTTTTACCTTGCACTCAGTTTGGGTGAAGAGCAATTTCTTGGTAGGTTTGCAGGTTTGTTGCATAACCTAACACAGCTTTAAATGTTTGTTCACCAATGTTCTATGACAAACCTCAGATGCCTTTGAAGAACAGCTGAATGTTATAGTGACATCAAATTACATCCAGGTGGACAACACATAGTTTTTAGTTGGCTTCTCCGGACAGCTGTTAAATACTATTTTTCTTTTTTTACTTTTACCAAAAGGAATAAGAATGCGTTTCAAATCTGTTAGATTTTTATTGGTAAAAGGTTTAAACCATGGATCATTTATATCCCACTTCCCAATGATTCACTCTTGCTCGTTGCTTTTGCACATTAAAACGTACAAAGAACTGAAATATGTGGATGTAACATGACAAAAAGTTATGTTATGTGGATACTGTAAAAGTATATCTTGATGATTCAAAGACCATCTGAAGTGGCTAAATTTCAAAGTCATTCACTGTTAGCAAATTTCAGAGGCACTGTTATACAGTTATTGAATTTGTGCCATAAGTCTACATCCACTATCAAAGGCGGGTATTGTCATTGCATAAAAAGCCTGTATCCCACTAAAGATTAATATGCGGCCAATTTTTGCTTAGTCATGCTAAAGCAGCAGGCTAAAGGGTGTGTCTTAGTCTATTCACTCAAACTGAATAGAACCCTTTAACACACTTTCCTCTGTTATATAACTGAATGAAAGGATCATATGCTCGTTCATCTTAAAATCCAGTGGTAATGTGTTGCATGGAAAGATGTTAATCAGTATTGTAAAGGAACTTTTTAGGTTTTACGTCAGCTGCATGCATTACAGAAGAAGAAAAAGTACTTGACTTCTCTGAAACTATCATCTAGATGCACTCTCTGCGTGGACACGGTTCTGTGAGGCGCATGCAGAACACCACATATAGACCAAATTTGGTACAGGCTCTTGTTTTTATGGCTAAAGTTAACAAGCTTTCAGATGTTTTAGTTAAATAAAGTGGGAGAAGTGTGTATTCTATAAATCAGTGTCTCTACTGAGAAAGTGACAAAACAAGGGGCACCAGTTGTGCAGGAAACACCCTCATGTATCAAAGCATCCAACGTCTGTCCCAGAGATAGAGCATCTAAAATACACATCTTTTGTACAGTTTAATCTATTCATCTTATTTGCCTAAGCACCACTCATACAACCTGTTATGGCTTGCAAAAATAAGAATGTGCATGTCAAAAAAACAAAAACGGATGCCCACATCCCTCCATCCGACAACTCTGCCTAACTGATAAGATGATGTCTGTTTGGGCATGCAACAACGTGCAAGAGGCAGATTAAAAAAAAAACCAAAAAAAAACCCTGAAATAACAGCATTGTGCTGCATCACAGGAAACAAACAGATTCTGCACTCGACTATAATTGTTATGGCCTAATTTTGCATCAAGTTTCCGCAGTTTGCCCTAAAATCTTCTTGTTTTACAGCCGCTATTCGTAAAAAAAAAAAACATTTTCTTAAAGTCACACTGAATACTTCTCCATTAAGTGTTACAAGTTCAAACTCTTTTAGATTTAAATAAAAAAATAAAGTGTCTTCATTTGAACTAGTTGGTCCACCTAATAGTCCAGCCCCAAATACTTTCATTTACTTTATCTGAAAGGACAACAATGCTAAAATGTTGTTGCAGAAAAGGTTGTTTTTGTGTCTGCAACAGACCATAATGCATGTGAAACAATAAGAAATTGCACTGTGATTTGTCTACCCTATTCATGCTATGGTTTCCCCCATTTAGCTAAACTATGTGTCTTAGTTATAGGCAATGCTCTATTGAAAAAAAAAACATTACTTTGTATTATAGTGTTTGACACTGCCAAAATGTAATAGGAATAAAGCTCTGAGAAATGTAATACTCAACAAGAACATATTGTTTTACATCTTGCCACACAAACAGAATCATGACTGTTGAGGTGAAGTGAAAATAAAATCACCAGGAAATGACATCTACAGCAAATGTTTTATTTCTTGAATTAACATACTTTTTCAAAAATGCATGTAACATAACACAAACACACACAAATAAAGCACAGGCCCACTTTGTGGATGACACAAGGTGGGCCTGTGCAACATGGGTACCTCAAAACTAGTCTGGCTGTCGAAGAAATGTTGACATTGCGAGGGCTGAAAAAAGTCTAGGCTGTCATTCAGGTCTGTGTGGAAGTTATTGAAAGTCGTGCTAGGATAATGGTGGCACTGTGAGGCAGCATTAGCAATTTGGCTGTCCTTTCGCTCATTAAGAAAGACTACTCCTGAATCTGCTGCTGAATGTGCTTTAACATTGTGGTAAAAAGATTCAAGTGCTCCACTTGTGCTCTTTTACCTTCATGGGCCTCTCTCCTCGTCTCAGCATCAAAAGCATTTTGCCTTTGCAGGCTCTGGGTTTTCTTTTCCTTTTCCTCCTGGTCAAATTCCTTTAAAACAACTCGCATCTCCCTTGTTACTGAGTGTGATTCTTGGCTTTTTCGGTAATGGCAGCGGAAACTCTAATCAGCACAGCAAACATACACAAAATGAAATAACTAAAACAAACATTTCCTCGGGCGGCATGAAATGGAAACGGGCCATTGCATGAGACTTAAACCCGATCTGTCCTGTGTAAACTGATTGTTATAATTTTTTGTCAAAAGCGTGGGTCTTCCTGGAGTCTCAACTTTCAGACAATAGAGCAGGCTTGGCTTCAGGCGGCAGGACATCCTCGGTGTTGCTGAGTAGATTTTAGTATAGGGTTTCTTCATTTTCTGTCTGTTCTGGTCATTAACCTGATGAAACCTCTTGTAGAGATGTTTTTAACATCACTGCTCTAGTCACCCTTGTTCTACTCCTTCCTGCATCGCATGGTAAGATCATTAAAGATCTACCTGCCCCTGAGAGGTGGGGGTGAAAGAGGTCAGAACAGATGAAAGCAGCAGGAACAATTCAAAACAATCACAGAAAAATTCTGAACCCAAATTATTAGGTTCAGGGTGGAAATGCTTTTTGTTTAAACCAGGATGGCAAGGGATACGTTTTTTCCTTAATAAATCAGTATTTGACAACTGCATTTTGAATTTACTCAAGATATCGTTACATTAAAACCTGTCTGATAAAACAAAACATGTATATGGGATTAAAATTCTATTCAGTTCAATTAAATTTTATTTATATAGCGCCAATTCATCATACATGTCATCTCAAGGCATTTTCCAAAGACAAATTCAATCAAATCATACAGGTTGGTCAAAAATTGTCCTATCTATGGAAACCCAATAGATTGCATCAAGTCTTGACAAGTAGCAATCACTAGTCATGAAAGAGCGTAGAGACACAGTAGACAGTCATCTGCATTGTCGATGGCTTTGCAGCAATCCCTCATACTGAGCATGCATGAAGCGACAGTGGAAAGAAAAACTCCCCTTTAACGGAAAGGAAAAACCTCCAGCAGAACCAGAACCAGGCTCAGTATGAACGGTCATCTGCCTCGACCGACTGGGGGTTAGAGAAGACAGAGCAGAGACACAAAAAGAGAGACAAAAAAAAGCACAGAAGCACACATTGATCCAGGAATCCTTTCCATGTTATATGGTAATGTCACAGCTAACAGAACGCCAGACTAGGTGTACCTACTATGAAGAAAAAAATGACAGAGAACTAAAAGGTATAAGATGAAATAATAACAAGCAATGCAAATTGGAGAACAGTAGGAGAACTCAGCAGAGTCAGAAAAATAGATGTCCTCCAGGAGCCTAAGCCTATAGCAGCATAACAAGGAAAGTTAACAATAACAAACAATAATAATAATAACAAATAATAATAATAACAATAATAATAATGAGGAAGCAAATGCTTTTTAAGTAGTGTTGCAACTGTTTAATAGGGAAGATAAAAACACTTCTAAGGTAGTGGGTGAACATAGTTTCAAACAATAATTATAGATCTGCTCATTATGTATTACTTTTTCAATAATCATAAATGTTTGATTTTTTGTGTGCTTTGCTCCAACTGCTGAAAGGTAAAAAACAACAACCTAGTAAAAGCCTTGTACATGTTTTTGTTTTGGTTCTTGCTGTTCTTCTCTCATGTATTAAAATCCTTGGCTTTTAGGCAATGAAGTGTTGCCATAAATCCACCTAATGTAATTGTTTCTAGGCTGAGCTAAGCCTCCAAGGTTTCAGAGCCCTAACAACACATCAGGGTGAAAAAAAGCACCCTGGCTTAAACAAAACTGATTCCTGCGATTTCAGACCGTGATCAACAGAAGGTTTTACATTTAACAGCTTATTATCTAAATAAAAGCACTATAAGCAAGAGAGAGAAACATGAAAATTTTTCATTGTCCATGATGTAAGAAGCCTGTCAAATCTTTGTCATTAAGTTGCTTTGTTGGTAATTTTGTTGTACATTTAGGATTGTTGTCCATTTGAAAGGCGTACTTGAGCACAAGCTTTGACTTTTGGCTGATGGATTCAATCGCTTCAATTTTCTCACATAATGTTCCTTAATCATGAGGCCATCTAATTGGTAAAGTACACCTGTCTTTCCTTCAGTAAAACACCGAACACCAAAATGATGCTGCCATCACTGATTTTCACAGCTGGGTTAGTTTTCTTAGACTTGAAAACTTTTCTTTCAAGCGTAACGATGGTAATTGTGGTCAAACAATTCAGTTTTAGTATCAGACCACAGTACATAACAGAATCTCTCCCAAAATATCTCCTGAAGGGGAACCCATGATACACTGAAACAAAAGATGCTACAGAGGAACTAAAATTAACAAAGTAATTTCAATGACCAACATATTTGTTCTCTTATCGTGGGGTTAAATATCAAACTGTTTAATCATTTATTTGAGCTCTTTTTCAGGATGGACTGATAAAACAATGAACCAGTGAGTTGTAGAAACAACACTAGGGTGTTCAATTAGAAATCTTTTTCAAAAATACACTCCAAAGCACTCTCTGCATTTCACCTTTATGCCCACATATATACAAATGATAATTCTTAAGGGTTTGCTGCTGATTAAATCAAACTATTAATGTTTCCTTCTCTCTCTCTGAAATGTAAATGGTAGGTTTTCTGCATGATTTAGATCACTAAATAACTGCAATTAGTTTAATGAGAAGGTTTGCGTGAGAGAAAAGAACAAACAACTCCCAATGAGCTCTAGCATCCTGAACAGTCAATAAAACGGATTAATGTTTTCCTCTTGTCTGAAATTAGACTCTGGTGTAACCTCTCTGTGCCCCAGCAGGTGAAGTCCCCTTACTCCCATTTCTGACACTGCAGATGGGAAATTTCTCAAATTATAGAGGTTATTTGGCGACAAAGGGCATCCTCAGACAGGCTGGCGGTGTGCAAAAAAATAAAACAAAATGAAGCTTTCGGTAATTGTATTAATTAGATGATGAAAAGAGCAAACAGCTTTGGGTGAATAAAAACAATGCAATGGCATCAAAGATTTCAGTATCAACCAATGTCATAATCAAGGCATTTTCAACAATCTTGGTCAGAAGAGTGAAATATTTCCATACGAGCATGCAGATGTATGTAAAAAGTCTGCTTTCTAAACATCTATAATGCTATGTTACGCTTGTATCTTTTCTCCTTGCTCTTGTTTCTTCATAGGCACTTGTTGCTTAATCAGTGTTTCATTCAATAATGCAGTCATTAGTTCCTAAAAAACAATCAAAATACATTTAAGTTTGTGTTTTTACCATCACAAATTGTGGAAAGGTTCCAGGGGTATGAATGCTCTCACAAAGCACTATACGAAATCTCAGCAAAAACACAGGTCACCTTAAAATCAGACTTTTTTTCTTTTGATTAGAGATTACGGCCATTTTATTTCATAGATGCAGTAAAGAAATCATAATAAAAATTAGTCTGAATATAAATGTAGCCATCACGTGGTGTCACATCATGCCTGTTGCTCCACAGGTCGCAACACAATATCTCCAACCTGGAAAATAAGGTGGTGATGGTCAGATTAATCTGGATGAAGTAAAGCAAAAAGCTTTAGAACTGAAACGGGAAGAGAGAAACGGCAGCTACCTGAACATGAGGAGGGGCACTTAGGACATATACAACAGCATTAGCAACATCTATTGCTTCCAAGGCCTGCAAAACAAGACAAAGTCTTAACTACTTTCTTCATCTCTGTAAAAGTGTAGATTATATTAATGCAGCATACAATGTTGAATATGTAAATGTTTAATGTGTTTACCTTGATGTGAGAGTATGTTTCCTTAGCTTTGTCAGGGCTATCGCTGTAGAACCGATAAGCAAATTCCGTCTCAACTATACCAGGAGAAATGCACTGCAGATACAGAGGACAGTGAGTTTACATTAAAAAAAACATCTATTCTACCATAGCCTGCAGAACCGGTTAGGCCTGAAGCTTTGAGACTCAAATGTAAAGATCATAAAACCTGAATGAATAATAAGTCGTATTCAGAAGCAGTCATGCATCACAAAAACTGACAAATCTTTAATTTACGAAACACCGCAGCTTGTGTCATGCGCCTTTAAGCCAACAAAAACTCCTCACAGGGATCTCTCAGATGAATAGGACTGTTAAGATGACTGATTGCTTGAGTTTTAAACCTTGTCAATTCAATAACGTTCAGAGAGTTCATTGTGGGATGTGATGAATCTTAACATAGTTTGATTTTATTCTCACTCACTGCAGGCTAAGTAAATACAAAAACTTTTTGTTTTTTTAAATGAAGGGAGACAGCACTGAAGCCTTACTGTAGCTCTGATGTGAGTCTTGGCCTCCCTGAGCTCCTGCCTCAGGCCTTCAGTCAGGGCGGATACGGCATATTTGGTGGCCGTGTAGAAATGAGCATTGGCCATGTTAATTACAATGTGCCCACAGATGCTGGAACAGAAGAAGATATTTGACAGGTAACCAGGTAAACATTTACATAGAAGTAGTGACATTTCCCCCCACAAAAGCATAAAAACAACCCATCTGACTGACTTATGGCTGTAGATTTAAATTAAACCACGGAATAATGTTAAACTTTTTGTGCCATAAGACCATAATTTTGATGTTGTGTTTTTCTAAACAATTACATTTTCTTGCTGTGCTTCTTCAGTAAGACAATATGTCTACTTCCTGGACAAAAAATCCTTGCCAGAGCTATTGCTGCCATTAACCTTGTGTTTGCTGTTTTAATTTCCCATAGAAAGTGCTCCTGACTCAGTGTTTTCATGTTGAGCTGTGTTGTTCTTCATGTGTACTCACTCTCTGTTTTGCTTGGCCATAGAAATTACCCCCGACTCATTGCTTCTATGTTTGGCTGTATCTCTTTCCTGGACAAAATCATTGAGAGCCATTAACTTTGTCTACTCGCTCTCGTTCTTTCTCTTTGTATAGGAAATTACTTTGTGAGCTCCCTTTGTTTTATCTTTCCCATAAAAGGACTTTTGACTCAATTTTTCCGAATTCCTGTTTAAAGGTAATGGTTCTTTTCCACTTTCGCCCAATGCTTACTCAGGGGTACAGATGGCTGTAAAATGAATTGCTCTATACAATTAGTTATGCCTGGTGTATATGATCTTTTTAGTGTATTGCATTTTATGTTTAAAGTGAGTTTGATTGTGTTGTTTTATGGATTATAACTCAGTATAAATGGATATGTAATGATAACTGCCTTGAGATGACATTCGTTGTGAATTTGTCCTATATATAAAACTGAATTTAAATTAATATGCCTCATGAACTTGTTGAACATTTTGATTGACAGTTTTTTACCAAGTCAAAAATTAAACTGAGAGCTTGGTCTTTAAACTCTAGATGAATTACGGTTGTAAAATATAGTAGGACTAGTAACCCATTTGAGTTCTCCACCCCCAAAAGAGGGTTCCATTATAGTAGATCTTTATCGGATAATGCTGTATCAAAACTTAAAGAGTCTGTCCCCTTTTTAATATCCTCCGTATTGCAGAAATGCCCAGTAGATGGCAGCAATGTTGTTTCTTCCAATTCACAAATAGATGTCTTTGTAAACGGTATGACTTTGTCATTGCGTTCTGCATTAGACAATGTAGCTCCCTTGAAAAAGAAGGTGATTATTCACAGGAAGCTGGCTCCTTGGTTTAATTCAGAGCTGCATTCCTTGAAGCACAATGTTAGGAAATTGGAGAGAAAATGGCGCTCTACACACCAAGAGGAATCCTACCTAATCTGGAGGGACAGTCTATTGTTGTATAACAAGACCATTCGCAGAGTTAGAGCAGCATATTTTTCATCATTAATTGAGGAGAATAAGAATAATCCTAGATTTCTCTTCAATACAGTTGCCAAACTTACCCAGAGCCACAGCTCTGTTGATCCAGCCATCCCCTTAGCTCTTAGCAGTAATGATTTTATGGGATTCTTCATAAATAAAATTGATTCCATTAAAAATAAAATAATTGGCATCCTCCCAAACATGATTACCTCGTCCTCAGTAAGTGAGGCAGCATTGGAGGAATCCTTAGAACCTGCGCAGTGTCTGAACTGTTTAAAAGCAGTAGAGCTTTCTGAGCTATCTAGAATATTAGCTCTACCTGTATGTTAGACCCAATCCCAACCAAGTTGTTTAAGGAGGTATTCCCTCTGATCAGTGGTCCTATTTTAGACATGATTAATCTATCCTTAGTAAATGGATATGTACCACAGGCTTTTAAAGTAGCTGTTATTAAACCTTTACTTAAGAAACCTTCTCTTGATCAAGATGAGCTAGTAAACTACAGACCTATATCTAATCTTCTTTTCTTATCTAAAATTCTTGAGAAAGTAGTTGCTAATCAACTTTGTGAACATTTACAAAGTAATGACCTACTTGAGGAGTTTCAGTCAGGCTTTAGAGCTCATCATAGCACTGAAACAGCTCTGGTGAAGGTCACCAATGATATTCTCATGGCCTCAGATAATGGACTTGTGTCTATACTTGTCCTGTTAGATCTCAGTGCTGCATTTGATACAGTTGATCACAATATTCTCCTACAAAGACTTGAGCATACTGTAGGGATTAAGGGAAAAGCATTAGGCTGGTTTAAATCTTATCTGTCGGACAGATTCCAGTTTGTTCATGTTAATAATAAATCTTCTTCAAACTCTAGGGTCACCTGTGGAGTACCACAGGGTTCAGTCCTTGGACCAATTCTATTTACTATATATATGCTTCCGGTTGGCAAAATTATCAGACAGCATGGGATTAATTTCCACTGTTATGCTGATGACACTCAGCTATATTTATCCATAAATCCTGATGAATCCAATCAGTTACTTCGACTGCAGTCATGTCTTGATGACATCAAAAGCTGGATGACTTTAAATTTCCTGCATTTAAATTCTGACAAGACAGAAGTTGTAATCTTTGGGCCAGAGTCCTCAAAAAATAAACTTCTTAATCAATCACTTAATCTGGATGGCATTAACTTGGCCTCTGGTAATAAAGTTAAAAACCTTGGTGTTGTTTTCGACCAAGACATGTCATTTAAATCCCATATTAAACAGGTTTCCAGAGTTTCCTTTTTTCACCTCCGGAATATCGCCAAAATTAGAAACATTCTGTCCAGGGGTGATGCTGAAAAACTAGTCCATGCATTTGTTACTTCAAGGCTGGACTATTGTAATTCTTTACTATCAGGAAGTCCACAAAATGCAGTTCGAAGTCTTCAGCTGATCCAAAATGCTGCGGCAAGAGTCCTGATGAAAATCAACAAGAGGGATCATATTTCTCCAATTTTAGCTTCCCTTCATTGGCTTCCTGTTAAATCAAGAATAGAATTTAAAATTCTTCTTCTAACGTATAAAGCCCTTAATAACCAAGCTCCATCATATATCAGAGCTCTGATTACCCCGTATGTTCCTAACAGAGCACTTCGCTCTCAGACTGCAGGTCTGCTGGTGGTTCCTAGAGTCTCTAAAAGTAGAATGGGAGGCAGATCCTTTAGCTATCAGGCTCCTCTCCTGTGGAACCAACTCCCAGTTTTGGTCCGTGAGGCAGACACCCTATCTATTTTTAAGACTAATCTTAAAACTTTCCTTTTTGACAAAGCTTATAGTTAGAGTGGCTCATGTTACCCTGAGCTATCTCTATAGTTGTGCTGTGATAGGCCTAGGCTGCTGGAGGACATCAGGGTCTAATTTTCTCACTCTACTGATTTCTACTGTTCTTCATTCTACGGTTCTCCAGTTTTGCATTGTATTACATTGAAATGACTGTCGTCATTTCAGCTTTTAACTTTTTGCTCTCTCTCTTTTTCTTCATAGTAGGTACACCTGGTCTGGCGTTCTGTTAACTTTGACATCATCCAGAGAAGACGGCTCACCCGTTACTACCATCTAATGTAGAACAGATTACTAGATCAATGTGTGCTTCTGTGCTTTTTGTCTCTCTTGTTGTGTCTCTGCTCTGTCTTCTGTAACCCCAGTCGGTCGAGGCAGATGACCGTTCATACTGAGCCCGGTTCTGCTGGAGGTTTTTTTTCCCCGTTAATGGGTGGTTTTTCTTCCCACTGTCGCTTCATGCTTGCTCAGTATGAGGGATTGCTGCAAAGCCATGGACAATGCAGACGACTCTCCCTGTGGCTCTACGGTTCCCCAGGAGTGAATGCTGCTTGTCGGGACTTTGATGCAATCAACTGGTTTCCTTATATAGGAAATTTTTGACCAATCTGTATAATCTGACCCAATCTGTATAATATGATTGAACTTGATTTTGTAAAGTGCCTTGAGATGACATGTTTCATGATTTGGCGCTATATAAATAAAATTGAATTGAATTGAATTGAAAATATTTGTAAGTTTGAACATAAAATCTGGATTTCTATACATTTTCTATAGGGTCATTATTCTGATTAAGCAAAGAAATAGCTTTCAGTTGGAAATAATCTTTTTAATGCTTACAGAAACTGAGTCTAAATTAAACTAAACTTCAATTCAGTTCAATTCAATTTTATTTATATAGCGCCAATTCATGAAACATGTCATCTCAAGGCACTTTCCAAAGTCAAATTAAATCAGATTATACAGATTGGGTCAGATTATACAGATTTGGTCAGATTATATAGATTGGTCAAAGAAATGTCCTATCTAAAGAAACCCAGTAGATTGCATAACAGCAAAACAGGTCAGTTATTACTATCTGTAAGGTGAAACAAAGCAAGTAAAATGATAGTGTACCTGTTTAAATTGATGATGTGTCCATCATCAATGTTTCTTTCTTTCATCGACTGGTACGCTTCACGAGTGCAGATGCTCAGAGCCATTACGTTCACCTGCAAAAGACACAGTGAATATAGAAAGTATAAATGAATGTAGAAGTTGGGTGTTGTTGCTCAAGTCATTTATGTTTTAGTATCAGATTTTCTGCAAGATCTTGTTGTCGTGTATATTTAATTCATCTAATCCTTTCTATTTTGGTCTCTCACAGTAAAAACCTGAACCCCTCCATGTTTCTGTTATTGTCATCACCTCCAAACCACCCATATCTGCTCTAACTACCCTGCCTGCTCTTTCTTATCTACCTTTCCTATGCACTGTCCATTATTCTAGACGTTTGACTTCAGGTAACTGAGTAGCACCTCTACCTCTTGTAGTTTCACAATGTCTGCCATCTCCTTCTTTTTCCCAGGCATAAAAAAGTTTTATTCTGACTATTCATGAAAAAGAAGGAGCCTTAAAACAATGTTACATCAGAAATTTCAACAGGGAGTTCTCACGTCAAGCATGTTCTTCCAGCCGCTGGTTTTGCCGCTCAGCAGAGGCTCGGGATTAGCCAGCCCAGCGTTGTTGATGCAAACGTCCACGCCTTTGTGCTCCGCTTTGATTGCTGCAAACATGGACTGGATTTCCTCCACGTTGGTCAGGTCACACTTGAATGGTATCAAGACGCCACTGTAGCCCGCGCTCTTACACTCTGCAGCCAACGCCTGAAAAAGAAAAGAAGTTTGTGGTTTTACCTTGTGCAAACATTTGGTTAAGCAAGCTATTTTTTTCTAAAAAAATACATTTCCAGTCTTGGGTGAAAATTTAAATTCAATACTGTTCCTCAGTAGTATGGAGGACCGAATCTGACAGTTAAAAAAAAAAAAAACAGAAATAAATAAATGCTTAAAGGGACAGTGTTTAACTGATTTGGCTTTTAATTAGCAAATTAGCAAGTTATTTAATATAACAGTGAAGTTTATTTTGACGTTATGTTAGAAATAGGGCACTATAGTCTAGCACTACTCTGTCCTCCCAGCAGAAACGGTTAGTTTGTTCGCCCCTCTCTCTGCCTCTCAGTGAGAGAGAGATGAAGGGTATGTATATACAGTACGCGGAGGGATATCTGCCGGCCGGTTCACTGTCTGTAGTACAGCCACAAGACCAGCCAGGTCTCTTTACTGGTGTTTATAGTCACTTATATTAGACCCCAAATAAGCAACTACCCGTTCAGAAACAAGCCCAAAAAACTGTGACTCATGGAATTTATAAGTGACTTTAGAAAAAAACAAACGGACTTGACAACAGTGCCACAAACCATATCACACTATGACCTTAGCTATTAGCAGCAGCTAATACATGGAGGACATGTTTACATTGTCACACGTATTATACTCTGAGGCTTCCATAGTAGTTATTACGGGGAAGTCGTTTGTGATTCATTTAGTACACCACTAGATGGTGCGCCCGTGTGAAAGTCTTACACACTGGGGCTTCAATAAATAAGCATATGATTAACAATACATAATCACACAATTAATTATACAATGATACATAAATATATGTATCTTTTTTAATTAGCTTACATTTTTTTAATTAATCTATTTCTGTGTATGTTTAAATATTTTTGATCTGTTGTATTTTTTTACCCTAATTATTTCGTCAGCACTATTTCTGCCTGTCCTTTGTTAATTTCTCTATGCATTTCTCCCTCATTATGCAAATGAGGAGGTGGGGTATGTCTTAAGGGTACAACATCTGCCTGTTGCCCACAATCACAATAAAGATTGTTGTGACTGTGGGCAGGAGCATGGGTAATTCAACTATGCAGTCTTATCAACCAATAGGCAGAAGTTTTCCCCTTAAGCCAACTTCTGCCTGCATTTGCATGATGAGGCAGAAATGTAAAAAGGACAGGTAGAAATAAATAACATTGAAGAAATTAATGGTAAATGGCTTGAACGCGCATTATCAAGTCCGATGACCTGAAAGCGCTTTACACTACAGTCAGCCACCTTGACATGGTGAGCTATGTTAGTAGCCACAGCTACTAACATGGGGCAGACTGGTAAAAGCAAGGCTGCCATACGTCGGCGCCACTGGGCCCTCTGACCACCGTCAGCAGGCAATTCAGCACAAGGAGACAATAACTGAGACCGTCAGAGAACAGGCAACCCACCACTTGCAGGTCAAACTCCCTAACTCCTGCGCTGTTAAATAGGATAAGAGAATACAAAGGAAGAATAAAACAGACAAAACTATTAAAACATACACATAAATAAATACATTTAAAAAAATAAGTAATTCATAAAGTAGAAAATGATAACAGATAATAAAAAATAAGGTAATGATTACAACGGTGATTAAATAAAGAAGCTAATCAAAAGAGATAAATGCATGTATGTCTCGTTATAGAATTTCATTAATTCACACATTTATTTATTAATTGCATTTTTTGCAAATTTTCTTACAAGCTTATTTTTTTAACCTTTTAATAATTTATTAATAAACTTATTTATGTGTTAAATCTGTTGAAGTCCTTCAGTCATACATTTGAAGTGAAAAGCAACATAAATCTCAATACAGTTTGTTTCTTGACAAATGAACGATCATCCTGATGTGTTATCTTCCAACTGATTAAAAAAATCCTTTCAGAACTGTTAACTACAAAATCAGAATGGACAACTATGACTGAATAATAAAGTATTTACTGCACATAGAGAGCCTAATCTTGTGAGGACTTTGACCTATATGGCAGGAAATTTGCTCGTATTGTGAGGACCATTTGTCTTAAACCAGCAGCAAACTAACAAGCTTTTATCTTCACTCTTTAAATATTGAACATATTTTATATATAATTCCAAAATGCTGGACATTGCTTTGGTTTTTTCCCTGTTTAACTATATAACAACACTCAATAAAGACCCAAAAAGGAAGCCTGATGCACTTATTGTTTTATTGTAGAACTCATAAAACTCTGCAGAACTCGCAGCAAGGCTAGAAGTTTTCTGCAAACCAACCCCAGCGGATTTTAATCGGAAACAGATCTGCTTATTCTATTGCATAACAGGACTTTTTGTATAGACAGGTTTTTTTTCTTTTTTGTATTAAATTTCAAACGCCCATTTGTTCTGGTTATATAATCGTGACATGACTGAATAAAACAGTTTCTTAATATACCAAATTTTAAATTAAAATCGCATACATAGCTAAAGCTCTCTGATTTTGTTTTCTTTATGATCTAAAAACTTACTCAGCTCAGCTACTTTGAGGAAGTTGCATCAAATCTGGACCTTAGCTCAAATGTCTCTCTAAAAAAAAAACGTGAAAGTGGAGCAGACCTTTATTTTGTCCACGTTTCTTGCGCAGCCCACCACCTTCATGCCGGACCGAACCAGCTCTTTGGCGATAGTCGCTCCGATCCCGACCGAAGCTCCGGTCACCAGAGCCACTCTGCCCTTCCAGCGGTCCATCGCGGCTTCACGGCAGGGCGATAGCTAGGCTACTACAGGCAAGGAGGAGGCGAGGGGAGTCGGACGGAGCAGGGAGATTACCGCCGGGTGTTTTTATACAGTCCTGCGCCACGGAGACGCCTCCTCCAGCGTGGTGCGCTCCGGGCCACTCATCGCTGTAACGATGCATGGATAGATGAATGGAGAGCCTTTTGATAAAGTGTGTGAGAGTTGAAAGGGAAGGACGGTATAGTCTCTGCTATTTACAGACTGGATCATATGCTCAGATCCAGAAGCAGGATTGCGCAAGTTCCGATGTTTTCCTGAACAAGTATAAAGTTCAATCAAACTAAATCAAACATGGCGCCACTCCTCTCCATAGATCATGATTTGAAAATGCTAAATTAAATAGGCTAAAAGTGGGTTTGTGATTTGTTTGCAAAGTTCGGATTTGGTCTCTTTTTGACAGGAGCGCCTTTTATGACATGCTGCGTCATCTGCAGTATGGAGGATGGAGGACAGTGACTGAGAGAATTTGGTCCTCCATGACTTTTAACAGAACCCTTTACATCTCTCTTTCAACAATAGCTTTCATCTTGTCACAAAAGTTTAACTTTTCGAAATTTTGCATCCCATTATGTCTGGAAAAAAACATTTCTGGGGGGGGGGGGGGGACATTATTAGCCTATACGATGGTGGTGGTCTGATTAGGACAATTTTTCACATAGGGCTTGTTCTGAATAGCTTCTGTTCTTTTAATTAAATCAATGTATAAAGAATGAGGAATACTCAATTAAAAATTAAATGATTTAGAAATCTAACAGCGGTCTTCAAACACGGTTTTAGCTAAAATATGTAAATAAGCAAATGTGAGGAAAATCCACACCAAGAGCCTAATTCAGTTTCAGGTTAATCAGATTCAGGGGTTTAATGGCAGGTGTGAACTTAAAAAAAATAATAATAATAAAATAAAAATAAAAACAGAACACTGAAATTGAATCTAAAACAGTTACAACAAAAGCTGTGCGAAATTATGCAGACATTTTGTTGCACTTTTTGTATCCTATAACTGTATCCTGTTATAGGATAAAGTATGAGTTGTGTTTTTTTCCCTCCCACCTTCCTTTTGTTGCCTCTATCTTTTCACAGAGTAATGGCAGCGCCCTGTGGTCACCGTGTGGTGACCTTGGCAGCAAGGCCTCCCCCTGAAATGTTTGTGATGTTTGTATGGCGATTGTACTGAAACAACAATTTCCCTCTGGGATTATTAAAGTATTTCTGATTCTGATTCTGATTTTCCCCTCTATATGAATTCAGTTATATTAGTATATATGTATATATTTTCTCTTATGAGATAATTTCTAGATGATCTAGAAATGATTGACCATAATCTCAATTTTTTATTATTTGAAATCGGGGTGAGTTTTGGGAGTCACTGTACCCTTTTCATCCATGCCCATACACGGTTCATACGACTGACATATTTCTAAATACAACAAAATTTTGCTATGGGACACAGACCTTTTTTCTCGCCTCCCTTTGTCACTGACAATGGGCCGACCTGTGACAGTTTACCAATCTATGGAAGAAATATAGCATCATTAGAATCAGACTTTTTTAGACATTGAATTTATAACACTGACTTTTTATCCTGCGATATTATGTTTGTGGTTCTTCTTTTTTACCTTAAATTCCTTAGGATAAACTCACCTGCAAAATTCAGCCGCTGAAATTTGCCTGCAAATGTGACACAAGCCAAAGAAATCAGCACTAGATTGAGTCTAGCAGCTTGTAGCCAATCAAATTACGCTCATTTGATCACATGACACCCCAGTGCATTGAGCAGAGGTGAGTCTCTTACAGTTTTTATTGATTGCTTTGACCTGTTTGAAGAAACTGGCAACCTCTCAGTTTTCATCATCACCATCTCAGCACAGCAAAAGACACCTCTTGCAAATGAGTTAACCCATTCTCATTGGTTTGACACATTTTCCCCGGCCTTTTGCAAAACAGTTAACGCAGATATCATTCATGCAGTCCAAACTCCATTGCTTTAGCTGTGGTAGCCAAACAGAAACCATATGTTCCCTGCTTTTAGAAACTTCTTGATCAGTATGAAATCACTGAAGCACCTGATTGACACTTCTTCACACAACTTTTCAATTTGCAATCAGTCTGCAGGCCTTAAAAGGTGCCATGTTGTGTGTTGTTCTTTGCAAGAATGGATGGTCTAAGGCAGATGAGAGGCAGAGTAAGAGGTAGAGGGGAAGAGGAGTCAGAGGAAGAGGAATCCATATGCGAGGTGGAGGTGGAGGTGTAGCTGTAGCTGGAAGGGCTCAAGTTACAGATGAAATTCGGGCAACTGTGATTGACCATGTAGTAAATCATGGCCTTTCACATAGAGAGGCTGGACAAAGAGTCCAACCAGTTCTCAACAGAAACACGGTTGCATCTATTGTCAGAGTTTTTCGACTGGAGAACAGGTAATGTTGCTACACAGTATATACATATACAGTATATCTGTAGTGATATACAGTATTTCAGGTAATCGTTTTCCACATTTCATGTATTCTTTACAGAATTGAAAGGCTACCGGCTGGTGGTGGTAGACTCAGAATTTTCAATGTTGAGCAGGAGGCAGCCATTGGGGGAGTGTTGGCCTAGTGGTTAGAGGAGCGCGCTTGCACTCAGAGAAGGATGCAAGTACCTGGTTCGATCCCCAGTGCCTGCACTCTGGGTCCCTGAGCAAGACCCTTAACCCCCAGATTGCTCCCGGGGCGCCGCACATGGCAGCCCACTGCTCCCCAGGGGTGATGGGTTAAAAGCAATAAGCAAATTTCATTGTAATGTATGTTTCAATGTATGCTTCAATGACAATAAAGATGATATTACTATTACTACAGTTTTTATAGATTGCTTTGACCTGTTTGAAGAAACTGGCAACCTCTCAGTTTTCAGTATCACCTTCTCTGCAGAGCAAAGACACCTCTTGCAAATGAGTTAACCCATTCTCATTGGTTTGACTCATTTTCCCCACCCTTTTGCAAAACAGTTAACACAGATGTCATTCATGCAGTCCAAACTCCATTGCTTTAGCTGTGGTAGCCAAACAGAAACCATATGTTCCAAGCTCTTAGAAACTTCTTGATCAGAATGAAATCACTGAAGCACCTGATTGACACCTCTTTACACAATTTTTCAATTTGCAATCAGTTTGCAGGCTTTATGTAAAAGGTGTCATGTTGTGTGTTGTTCTTTGCAAGCATGGATGGTCTAAGGCAGATGAGAGTCAGAGTAAGAGGTAGATGGGTCAGGGGAAGAAGATTATGAGGAAGAGGAATCTTGTGTGTGAGGTGGTGGTGTAGCTGGAAGGGCTCAAGTTACAGATGAAATTTGGGCAACTATGATTGATCATATCGTAAATCATGGCCTTTCACTTAGAGGTGCAGGACAAAGAGTCCAACCTTTTCTCAATAGAAGCACGGCTGCATCCATTGTAAGAGTTTTTCGACGGGGGAGCAGGTATTGCTGCTATACAGTATATACATCTTTATCTATTCCTATAGAGGAATTCTTCAGTGCATGGCGATGGAAAGTATATGATCACTGCCCCTATGAGCAGATGCCCCTGCTCAATGCAATAACTGCTGCTGCACAAGATGTAGATGCAGAGGCATGTCAAGGATGGATCAGGCATGCAAGAAGATTGTTCCCTAGGTGCATTGCAAGGGAAAATATTGAATGTGATGTAGATGAGGCCATGTGGCCTATTCGTCAGGACAGAATGGACTAGAAGGAACAAACAGCCCTAGTATTTTCTGTTGGAATTTTTAATTTTTTGGAATATTTCATTTGTTTATCTGGAAAAAAAGAATGAAGAATCAATAAAATTTGCATCACAACATATTTGCTTCTGGATCCATTTTTTGCAAAAAGGCAAATTTGATTACAAATGGCACTGCCATGTAAGCTGCGTACAGTCTTTGGCTACAATGAACCAGCAATGCTGCACTGATTCACATTGAGGGCGGTGTTTTGAATTTTGTTGCCCCTTGTGTATCGAATGATTGGAAGGGCTCAAACATTTGTGTGCAAGTTGTGTTGTTTGAGGGCAAAATCTGCTTTTGGATCATATGTTAAATGTTTTGGCAGAGTTGGAGCCTTTTGCAAACAAAATATTTAATTTTGACCATTGTTGCCACTGTTTAGGCCTCTGCGTTAACTGTTTTGAAAAATGTGGGTTTTGAGTTGACTGCTGTGTCAAAGCAACCAATAAAAACTGTAACTGTTTTGAAAAAATTTGGGTTTTGAGTTGACTGCTGCGTCAAAGCAATCAATAAAAACTGTATTACATTGTGAACATGGTTCTGGCAAATAACGCCAGTAGGCTGCATGGAATCCGGGCAGCAGTGATTTCAGATCAGGGGGTATTTAGAAATGTAAATACTGTGAGTGAGACCACAATTAACCGTGTCCTCAGAAGGAACCATATGGCAATGAAACAGCTCTACAGAGCTCCATTCCAGAGGAACTCTGATGCTGTGAAGGAAGCCAGATGCCAATATGTGGAGGTAAGGAAACATTACAGTACTATACTCTTATGCCTTGGCACATCATGCAGTTACTTTAGTGTCAACTGGGGTTACTTTTATGTACGTAAATGTAATTTAGCTTTTTTTTTTTTTGTTCTTTAGTGAATCATGGAGCTTGAAGCTGATGGGGAACGTCATGTTTTCATTTATGTTGATGAAGCCGGCTTCAACCTCTGTAAAGTGAGGCGACGTGGGAGGAACCTCATTGGGCATAGGGCCACGGTTACAGTTCCAGGGCAGAGGGGCGCCAACATAACTATGTGTGCTGCTATTTCCAATGATGGTAATACAGTTTTTATTGGTTGCTTTGACCTGTTTGAAGAAACTGGCAACCTCTCAGTTTTCAGCATCACCATCTCTGCAGAGCAAAAGACACCTCTTACAAATCACTTAACCCATTCTCATTGGTTTGACACATTTTCCCCGGCCTTTAGCAAAACATTTAACCCAGATGTCATTCATGCAGTCCAACCTCCATTGCTTTAGCTGTGGTAGCAAAACAGAAACCATATGTTCCAAGCTCTTAGAAACTTCTTGATCGGAATGAAATCACTGAAGCACCTGATTGACACTTCTTTACACAATTTTTCAATTTCCAATCAGTTTGCAGGCTTTACGTAAAAGGTGCCATGTTGTGTGTTGTTCTTTGCAAGCATGGATGGTCTAAGACAGATGAGAGGCAGAGTAAGAGGTAGATGGGTCAGGGGAAGAAGATTATCAGAAAAAGGAATCCGTGTGCGAGATGGAGGTGTAGCTGGAAGGGCTCAAGTAACAGATGAAATTCAGGCAACTATGATTGATCATATCGTAAATCATGGCCTTTCACTTAGAGGGGCGGGACAAAGAGTCCAACCTTGTCTCAATAGAAACATGTTTGCATCCATTGTAAGAGTTTTTCGACGGGAGAGCAGGTATTGCTGCTATACCGTATATATATATCTCTATCTATTCCTATAGAGGAATTATTCAATGCATATAGATGGAACGTATATGATCACCGCCCCTATGAGCAGATGCTCTTGCTCAATGCAATAACTGCTGCTGCCCATGATATAGATGCAGAGGCATGTCAAGGATGAATCAGGCATGCAAGAAGATTCTTTCCTAGGTGCATCGCAAGGGAAAATATTGAGTGTGATGAAGATGAGGCCATGCGGCCTATTCGTCAAGAGAGAAGAGACTAGAAGAGACAGAAAGCTCTAGTATCTTCTGTTGGAATATTTCATTTGTAACCACAATCTGAAAAAAAAAGAATGAATAATCAATAAAATTTGGATCACAGCATATCTGATTCTGGATCCATTTTTTGCAAGAAGGCAAATTTGACTACAAATGACACTGACATGTAAGCAGCGTACAGTCATTGGTTACAATGACCAGCAATGCTGCACTGATTCACATTGAGTGTTTGTGTTTTGTTGCCCCTTGTGTAATGAATGATTGGAAGGGCTCAAACATGTGTGTGCAGATTGTGTTGTTTGAGGGCAAAATTTGCTTTTGGTTCATATTTTAAATGTTTTGGCAGAGTTGGAGCCTTTTGCAAACAAAATGTGTAATTTTTACCATTGTTGCCACTGTTTAGGCCTCTGCGTTACAGTTTTTATAGATTGCTTTGACCTGTTTGAAGAAACTGGCAACCTCTCAGTTTTCAGTATCACCTTCTCTGCAGAGCAAAGACACCTCTTGCAAATGAGTTAACCCATTTCACTTAGAGGTGCAGGACAAAGAGTCCAACCTTTTCTCAATAGAAGCACGGCTGCATTCATTGTAAGAGTTTTTCGACGGGGGAGCAGGTATTGCTGCTATACAGTATATACATCTTTATCTATTCCTATAGAGGAATTCTTCAGTGCATGGCGATGGAAAGTATATGATCACTGCCCCTATGAGCAGATGCCCCTGCTCAATGCAATAACTGCTGCTGCACAAGATGTAGATGCAGAGGGATGTCAAGGATGAATCAGGCATGCAAGAAGATTGTTCCCTAGGTGCATTGCAAGGGAAAATATTGAATGTGATGTAGATGAGGCCATGTGGCCTATTCGTCAGGACAGAATGGACTAGAAGGAACAAACAGCCCTAGTATTTTCTGTTGGAATTTTTAATTTTTTGGAATATTTCATTTGTTTATCTGGAAAAAAAGAATGAAGAATCAATAAAATTTGCATCACAACATATTTGCTTCTGGATCCATTTTTTGCAAAAAGGCAAATTTGATTACAAATGGCACTGCCATGTAAGTGCGTACAGTCTTTGGCTACAATGAACCAGCAATGCTGCACTGATTCACACTGAGTGAGGTGTTTTGAATTTTGTTGCCCCTTGTGTATCGAATGATCGAAGTTGTGTTGTTTGAGGGCAAAATCTGCTTTTGGATCATATGTTAAATGTTTTGGCAGAGTTGGAGCCTTTTGCAAACAAAATGTTTAATTTTGACCATTGTTGCCACTGTTTAGGCCTCTGCGTTAACTGTTTTGAAAAATGTGGGTTTTGAGTTGACTGCTGTGTCAAAGCAACCAATAAAAACTGTAACTGTTTTGAAAAAATTTGGGTTTTGAGTTGACTGCTGCGTCAAAGCAATCAATAAAAACTGTAATTGTGAGATACTGCCTTAAATTTGTGCTTCAATAGTTGTGGTTATGACAAAGCTTCCATTTGAAGCAAACGTAAACAAAAATGTTTTACGGTTTTTATTGATTGCTTTGACGCAGCAGTCAACTAAAAAAACAAAATTTTCAAAACACTTAACGCAGAGGCCTAAACAGTGGCAACAATGGTCAAAATTATACATTTTGTTTTCAAAAAAGAACTGGGAACATATGGTTTCTGTTTGGCTACCACAGCTAAAGCAATGGAGTTTGGACTGCATGAATGACATCTGTCTTAACTGTTTTGGAAAATGTGTCAAACCAATGAGAATGGGTTAACTCATTTGCAAGAGGCGTCTTTTGCTCTGCAGTGTACGCCCGGCTAAGATGGTGATGATGACAACTGAGAGGTTGCCAGTTCATTCAAACAGGTCAAAGCAATCAATAAAAACTGTAAATAGGAGTAAATAGTTTGAAAGCAAAACTAAATCCTTATAAATAATCAGTTCAGGAAGAATTAATGAGAAGAGGATTTTAAAGCATCTTAAAAATTTCTTTAGGTAAAAAAAAAAGGTTTTTATTCAATGAAGGACCGTTTTTTTGCCACCGTCATAAAAAAATTAGAAAGCTGGACTTTAAATAAGCACAAAATGACTGTAGGCTGCGCGGTTTGAAAACAAAATGTCATCATCTTAGTTTTTTCCAATCTATTGAGTTTAAATTAAAAGATGGCAAAACACTGCTTTTGATATTTACTGTAAAAATCAAAACAGAAAAGCATAAATACTGTGCAAGCCCATTTTCACCACTGTGTGAAGAAAATACTTCATCCTAATAATAAGAAACTGCTTACTTTATGCATGGAGTTTGCATGTTCTGTGCATGCCTGGATTCTCTCGCTTCTTCCCACAGTCCAAAAACACGACTGTTAGGTTAGTCTCTTTAAATTTTCCTGTGTGCATCATTATTAGTCGTGTGTGTCTCTGTTGCCCTGTGATGAACTGGTAACTTTTCCATTCCTACTGCTTGATTTAATGATTAACATTAATGTGGGTTCATTGGTTACTTACTCTACCCACAGGTGTGTGTGTGCATGCTTTTTTCCTTGTGTCTCTCTGTTGCTCTGTGTTGCCTTGGAGACTGTCCCAGGATGTACCCCCGCTTGAAGGTTCTGAGGATGGGCACCAGATGGATATAATGTGTAGCATATAATTAATCGGTGAGCATTATTATTAAAATGAGCCATTATTTAATATGGGAAATAATTATCATTTATAGAAATAACTATGAACAATGAAACGATAATTATAAGATTTGGCATACGTGCCAGATTATTATTTATTTATTTATTTTTTACAGCGGCGGAAATTGGATGTAACGGTTTCCCGTTGTTTACGTCTCCAGTGACGTATTGCGTCATCACCAGCGTGCTGCGTTCACGGCTCCGTAACTATAGAAACTTGGTGGCCGCCCGGCGCACTTGTGACACCACGCTTTCTGTTCGCTTTCTTAGCAGAAGAAAAGTTTTGGTGCGAACCCGTAATGGAGCGCTGGAAGGGCAGAGTGGCTCTGGTGACCGGAGCTTCGGTCGGGATCGGAGCGGCTACAGCTAAAGAATTGGTCCGCTTCGGCATGAAGGTGGTGGGCTGCGCAAGAAACGTGGACAAGATCCAGGTTTGTTTTCAAGTGAAACGTCACCTCAACACTGTTTTCATTGTCGTGTCCTAAGTGTAAAGTGAGGCTTACATAAGCGGCACCAACTGGATCATAAAGCAGAAAGGCCCAACTTCTTCCTGCAGTCCAAAAATATCAACGGTTGCTATCAAGCATTTGATTTGCCATAAACTCAGCTGAGATCAGTTTGCATGGAAACTTTTTTTTAAGTCTGGGATCAAAGAAACATCTATATTCGGCATGAGCTGCACCACGTGACTTTTATGTGACCGTATTTATTTTCTGCTCTTCTCAAATCTGCCAGTACTCAATGTGGACTCTGTTCCCTTAGATTCTGAGTCAGTCTGTCAACTAAGGTTATCTGTTTCTCCCCAAACAACCTCGTAGGTGTTTTATGATCATTTATTGTGTGTTGTTTGTTCTTGTTTGTTGTTCACAGCGTATGTAGAAAGAAATGCGGCCATAACGGTTCATAACTTGTGTGTGTGTGCACTAAAAAGAAAAAGTTCATTGTTTGTTATGGACTGCATTTGATTATTTCGAGTTCAAAATTGAAATCTATATACTTAAGAAATGGGTAGAGGGGCCAGATATTTGACTCAAATAAGAGTAGCATTACTTAAAAACTATTACTCAAGGTAAAGTAAAAAGTAGTTGTGTAAAAAAAATTACTTGAGTACAAAAAGTGTTTTGTTTGAAATGACTACTTAAGTAATGAGTAACTTTCATGCCTCAGCTTGAGATTCTTTACAAAGACAAATTGAGATTTATGAAACCAGTTTGAGTTTTTTAAAACACAAATAAGAGTATTTTCAATGTTTTATTGTGAATTAAAGAGCACCTTTTAGATTGAAAGAAGGGTGGGTGTAAACTCTGAGGAGTGGGAGGGGGGATTCATGCAAGAGATTCCACTGTTACCCGATGGTTAAGCCGGGTCGAGAGGGCTTTTCTAAAGTAGTTCAGACATGGTCATATTTACATTTTTTTCTAAATCCCTCAAAGGAGGGGCTTTGACGTTTCTAAAACAGGTCGCTAAAATAGTTTTTTCACAAATACTGTCGGTTTTACAGAAGTTTAATCACAGAAGATGCCATTTAAAGTTCTATCAAACATGGTGGACTCTTCTTGGAAAAACGCTTCAGGACACTGATGTGTTACAATTTTGTAACGGAGGTTATAAAAGTGGTAGTCACTTTATATCCTCCATACTTTATGCACAGTTCGCGTTACAAACTGCTCTGGACACAGTTGATGATATACAGCCTAAATGTTGCGACTAAATTACCTGTCATATGCAGAAGGAGTCCTACAATGGAAATCAGCACTTGTATTTGACCAGATATCCTTTTATGAGGTGAGAAAACGCATTCGGCACAGTTTTGGCACATTTGGCTAAATTGTGCCAAAATGATGGCTCCGCTTGACACCGTGGCCCTCAAAACAATTGTAGATTAAATATGCTTCAACTGGTTCAGTCCAATTTTGTTGCAGTTAAAGAAAAGATGTGGATAAATACAATCTGAGATGTCTCCCAGGTTTTCAGAAGGATTCCAAGTTTATCACTGGCTATCTAGAGAGAGCAAAAAACTTCAGGAGGCTGATTTAGATTTTTTTTTCCTTTGTTTAGTCACAAAAAAATCAGACAGTAGTGAAAGTGGTTTCCCTTGAAAAATATGACTTTATAACTTACCTTTACACTGGTACCAGAAAGTTGCATTTAGACCTGGTAATTGTGGAGCTATTCTTGATTTAATACAGTTGTGTTTTCTCAGGCAGACATTGTTTCTGAAACCCTCTGGGTATGACAGGTTCGGTCAAAGGAGGGCATGGGTGAAAAAAATAATACATATGTTATATGACGAGCACAGAAGCGGTTCAGCCTGCCAGAGAAACGTGCCTATACTTGATTGAGTTTAACTGATTTTGAGACTTGCTCTCAGTAAGTAATGATGGCACATCTTCTAAATTCCTTCAAATGCATTACTGACATAAAGGCCTGTTTTATTGCACTAAAACATTTTACGTGATTTGCTTTCAGGACCTGGCTGCAGAGTGTCGGAGTGCAGGCTACAGTGGTGTGTTGATTCCTTTCAGGTGTGACCTGACCAACTTGGAGGAGATCCAGTCCATGTTTGCTGCCATCAAGGAGGAGCACAAAGGCGTGGACGTGTGCATCAACAACGCCGGCCTGGCTCACGCCGAGCCTCTGCTGAGCGGCAAAACCAGCGGCTGGAAGAACATGCTAGATGTAAAGCTGATTCTGATCCGGTTCCTAGAGTGAATTTTGGCTGCTGTCGCCTGCTGATCCCACGTTTGAGTTGTTAAATTTGTTTTGGGGATTTTATAGGTCAACGTTCTGGCTCTGAGCATCTGCACACGCGAAGCGTACCAGTCAATGATGGAAAGGAGTATTGATGATGGACACATCATCAACTTAAACAGGTGAGTTCAGGGTGAAATGCTGGTGATAACGGTCTTCCGTAATCTAGACATACATCAACAAACTTCTATGTATTTTACTGGGATTGTATATAGTGCGCCAATAGAAAGTAGTGGATGATTATGAGTTGGAAGGAAAATCATCCATGTCTTTAAAAACTATTTGAAATAAAAATCTGAAAAGTCTAGCATGATAGTCAGTCCCCCATGAGTCAAACCTCCTCTCACTGCAAATGCAGCCCAAAGCCTTTAAAACATAGACACTGAAAGTCTCTCTGATCTCTGCAAAGTAGCTAAAGCTCAGCTGGACTGGGGAAAAATAATTTTTGAACATAAATTGTAATGTCTCGCCAGAGATTCTCATTTGGATTTTGTTCAGGACTTTGATTAGGCCAGTCCAACACATGAATGCGCTCTGATCTAAACTATTTTACCCAGCTCAGACCGCATGTTTAGGTTGTTGTCCTGTTGGAAGGTAAAGACCTACCTCATTCTTAGTTCCCAGTATTGCCTTGTATTTAGCTCCACGCTTCTCCTCATCACCTCCCAGCTGCTTCCCCGTTGCTCCGGAAGAACAGCATCTTTGAAGCATTATGCTGCCACCACTATGCATCAAGATGGGGATGCCTTGTTTAGGTTGATGCTTCATACATGGGTATTTTCACAAAGCCCAAAAGGGCAATTTTTGGATCATCTGCCAAGAGCCCGTACTTCCACAAGTTTGCTGTGTCCCCCACAGAACTTTTCCAACTGGGGGGGGGGAAATATTTTAGTGTTTTATTTTCAAAAATAAAACCCTGAATTTGTCGCTTTTAGAAACAAAAATGTGCAGAGACTTAACTAATCAATAACTGAACCCCCAATACTGAATACTGTCTATTTGGAAATGTTCTGGCCCTTAAGCTTCTACCTTCTCTTGCAGCATGTGCGGACACCGTATTCTTCCCAACGCTGATATCCATTTCTACACCGCAACCAAGTATGCTGTGACCGCCCTGACTGAGGGCCTGAGACAGGAGCTCCGAGAGGCCAAGACCCACATCAAAGCCACAGTAAGGCGTCATCGCTGCCAGTGACGATATACAAAAAAAGTACTTTATGCTCATTAAACCCTCTGGGCATCATTAGAACAGAAGCAGACTGATAAGTTTTCCATAATTTTAATTTAATTTCCCTGCAGGATTGATTTAATTTCCCTTTGGGGTTAATAAAGTATTTTTGAATTGAATTGAATTGAATAAAGTGTCCCGAGCTTTGAAAACCAAACATGATATAGAAAACAGCCATGGACTGTATATCCTCCTATCTTTTCTCTTTCCACAGTGTATTTCTCCAGGCTTAGTGGAGACAGAGTTTGCGCCACGGCTCTACAGCCAGAACGCAGAGAAAGCTGCATCAGTTTACTCCCACTATAAGGTAAAAAAATTACTCATGTATGATGGTATTTTAAACTTCACTTTTTTTAGGACATTATCTCAAAGACTGTCTCCTGATTTTTTTTTTTTTTTCCAGGCTCTGGAAGCAATAGATGTTGCTAATGCTGTCGTATACGTCCTAAGTGCCCCTCCACATGTGCAGGTTATTTATTTTTCTTATTGCAAGACTTTATATTATTTTCTGTCAATTTGTCCTGTTTTACTAAATAACTGTTTATATGTACTTTTCTGTTTTAGATTGGAGACATTCAGATGCGATCTGTTGAGCAGATATCATAGATTTGCACAACAAGACAGCTGAGCTTATACACTGTTTCCCATGATCTGTTCACCATATCTGTGAAACCATTAAAACAACTAATAAAAGACTGACGTAAAGGTAAAATGTGTTACTTTTTAATGTCGGTTTTTAAAGAGGTTTTTGTATATGTAGCATATTGAAATATGAAATAAATGATCCATGGCCTGCATGTTTTGCAGTTAGGCCCAGAAATATTTGGACAATGACACAAGTTTTGTTATTTTAGCTGTTTATGAAAACATATTCAGGATACAATTATATAATCAATATGGGCTTAAAGTGCAGACTCTCAGCTGTAATTTGAGAGTATTCACATCCAAGTTGGAGCAAGGGTTTAGGAAATACAGCTCTTTAATACATAGCTGACTCTTTTTCAAGGGACCAAAAGTAATTGGACAGTTGACTCAGATGACAAAATAAGTAACAAGGCTGCATGGGCTCTCCATCATTAACCTGTCATCAATTAAGCAGTTAAAAGGTCAGGAGTTTATTCCAGGTGTGACGTTTGCATTTGGAACCTGTTGCTGAGAACACACAACATGCGGTCAAAGGAGCTCTCAATGGAGGTGAAACAGACCATCCTGAGGCTGGAAAAAGAAGAAATCCATCAGAGAGATAGCAGAAATGTTAAGAGTGACCAAATCAACAGTTTGGTACTTTCTGAGAAAAGAAGGAGTGCACTGGTGAGCTTGTGAACTCAAAGAGGCCTGGATGTCCACAGAAGACAACAGTGGTGGATGATCGCAGAATCCTTTCCATGGTGAAGAAAAACCCTTCACAACATCCACTCAAGTGAAGAACAATCTCCAGGAAGTAGGTGTATCAGTATCTAAGTCTACCATAAAAAGAGGATTTCATGAGAGTAAATACAAAGGATTCAGCACAAGGTGCAAATCATTAATCAGCCTCAAAAATAGAAAGGCCAGAATTGACTTTGCCAAAAACATGAAGAAGCCAGCCTAGTTCTGGAACAGCATTCTTTGGATAGATGAGACTAAGATCAACCTGTACCAGAATTATGGGAAGAAGAAAGTTTGGAGAAGACTTGGAGCAGCCCGTGATCCAAAACACACCACATTTTTAACTTTTTGAACAAAATGAACTTCTAGGACTACTTTTGCTGCACTGTACTTCTTACTTTTACTTGAATAAATATTATGAAGAAGTATCGCTACTCTTACTTGAGTAAAGTGTTTGGCTACTCTAGCCACTGTGAGTAACTTCACTGAATAAAGCAGAACTTGTTTCAATCAAAAATGCACCAGAGAGACACACATCTACAGTTTATGTTAAGGTGAGACTTAAGGTATTTTACAGTAAGGTTTGTACACATGCTTTGTTGTTTTCATGGTATTAGCTGAGCTTGTTGAGCCATTTAACAAGTAAACAGTGTCCTAACTTACTGCATGCGCATTACCTGCTTGGTCTCATAAGTTTTATGTTGAAAAACATTGTTTAGAAAAGTGTTTCTTCTGCCTGAATTTGTTACTTTGTAATTGTTATTGTTTGTAAATGTTTGATGTTAGTCGTTAAAAAAAAAAATCTGACTACATAAATATTAAATCAGTTGTTATAAATATTTACTCAGTACTTGAGTAGCCTTCTTACCAAATACTTTTTTACTCTTGAGTAATTTCTTGGTTGGGTACTCCCTACTTCGACTTGAGTAAAAATAAGTTGAAATAGTGCTACTCTTACTAGAGTAAAACTTCTGGCTACTCTACCAACTGTGGAAACTGTTAGCGTGTCCTATTACCACACTACCAGAAAAAATGAATTAATTATAAGATTTATTCCTGATTCTTGCTGAAATATTACATGTATTCAGAATTTCCAGTATTTTTTACTCTACTTCTTGCACTCCATACCAGTTGGTGGCGGTAATGCGCTGTTATGTTACTTGGCAACCGCGATTAAAAAACAGACGAAGAATTTGCGCATGCGTTCGGCTGCGCAGAAGTATCAGTTGTCATTGTTTGTTCCTCCCTTCCGTTTACTTCAAAATTTTCAGTTGTTATAGTAACAATGTCTTCGTCTCTGTACCTCAGAGACTTTATCAGAGAAAGACTAACCGCCGCGGCTGAGGAAATCTTCACAGAGTTTGAAAAAAACATCACCCGATATGAGGAAAGGATCAGACTGCTGGACACCTGCTGGAGACCCCAAATAAAGCTGCACAGAATCGGTATGGACGTGAACTCTTACTCATTTTTTTATTAAAAATCGCTTATAATGTGAGTAGAGCTTGGCGAAAAGCACGAGCACGTCAGGCCAGCTTCTGTAGTGCACGCGCACGTTACTGCAGCAACCTCCATTTAAGCTGGAATCACAGATGCAGAGCGTTCAAATAACTTTTAAATGAGCAGCATTTAAATGTGAAATTATGGTGTAATATATGACTATATTTTCATTAAACTATGTTTAACTGGTTACCAGCCTAAATCTGTCCTTCATTGACAGAGAATATTAACCTCTTAAGCCCTAGGGTCTATTTTAAAAAAAATGCATTCTCGTACTTTATAAGTAATTTCTCAACTTGTACAATGCCTAAACTGCTAATCTTGTTATCAACTAGCATAAAGGTCCTGGAGGATAATGTGGATGTGAAAAGTTGAGTAAATTATTCTGGGCCCGTGTAAATGAGATTTAAAGGCCCAAAAAATAGATTAAGCCTAAAAAAAAAAACAAAAAAAAAATGTCGCCTTTTCTTTTTTGTTATGATAGGCTCCACGTTCTTTCTCTCCTCACAGTTGTACCCTTGATTGTATTTTTTTTCCCCCCACAGACCTCCCACAGCAGCATGTCTGTACGGAGGACGACGTTTCTGCCGAGCGGGGAATCTGTAACCAGGAGACAAACTGCAGTCTGAACCGGGAGGAACCAGGACCTCTGTGGATTAAACAAGAAGAGGAGGAGGAATTCTGCAGCTCCCAGGAGGAAGAGGAGCCAGAGCTGAAGGAGGAGACGAATATATACACACTGAATCCTAGTTATGAGGAAGGTGAGTAGGCTGGACCGGGCCCGCCATGATTCTGTAGGGAAAAAAGCTTTCCACATTTTAGTAGACACATAGTTTTCATCGTTTTATCTTTTTTTCTTAGTTTCCTGAAGTTCTTGACAGAAGTTGAAACAGTTTTCCTTTAAAGTGCAGTGTCTGTCCGAGAGTCCCTGCTGTCAGCGGCATGTGTGCCTTTAAGTCAGTAGAATTTGGCTTCAGTCATGACTCCTTCTGTGCTACTATGTTAAAACAAACATGGAGGATAGAGGGTCTGATTACTCCATAAGGAGCACAAATATTAATGTTTTTCAAAGTTTTAAAGGTTTAATTCATCTAAAGTATGGATGTACCTTAAGTTAGACAATGATGAGCAGAGAAGTTTGGATGCTCGGTAAATGTCAGACCACAGCAGCACATCACTGTCTATAGCTTTGTTTCCATCCAATTCTTATTTTGAGTGAAAGTTTTAAAATTTCCACACACACACAAAAAAAAGAAAATGCGCATCAGACGTGTTTCCATTTACTGTAGCGAATAGGACATTCTTCAAATACCGTCACATTTGCCCGGCGACAGCCCCGGCTTTCGGACCGATCGGACAAGAAGAGTGCAAACTGGAACGGCAACAACCGCGATACCGATCATTTTGGAAGATGACAACGTCCCAGGAGCTTCATTCAACCTGCTTTAATAAAGAGACCCAGCACCGAGCAGCTCAAACGTTGGTCGAAACGTAAACTCAAAATGAGCAGAAAGAAAGCAGTATTAGTAGAAAGGCCGGAGAGGCTGTCCTCTCCTCTCGCACAACGGATCAAACGCGAGGAAGAAACCCGCTGAATCCGCGTAGAATTACAGCTGATGCTAAGAAGAAATGTATGTATTATTACAGGCCTTTAAATTATTATAGGGCTCGTTGCAAATATTAGACTTAAAAACTGCTTCTTCTTTTTTTTAAAGTTGCAAAGTCAATCATCCCGCAGCAGTCAGACACTCAGATCACAGCTCACCTTCTCACACACACACACACACACACCCCTCCGCAGACACACAAAAACATCACTGTGTGAGAAACATGAGGACGAGCTGAAGCGCACCAAGCAAACCAGCCCACGCTTCTAACCATGACCGATGCATGTATTTAGCTGGTATTTATCATCATATCCAGAGTGACTCGGGCAGATACCAACGCAGCAGCGGCGTTTTGTTGTTGCCATAATATGTCTGTTGAGGCGATATTCAGCACGGATCTGTTCACTATTTGACTTATACAGGGCAACTATTCAAGCGTTACCACTCTGTATGAGTCCAAGATGGCCGCGATGCATGCGTCTGAATGTAGTAATCTGACGTCATTTGAGGAATGCCCCATTAACCAGCACATTTGCTGTTTTTCTAAAAAGGCAAAAACCACCTGATGTGAGCGTAAAAACTTTTTTTTGCCAAATTTTGTGACTTAATTTGAATCATCCCTTCTAATGCAATATTTCAAAATGCGCATTAAAAAAAGGGAGATAGGAACGCGACTCATGAGAAGCTGATCTAGGGCTGAAGATGGGCAAGAATTAAAAGAAAAGAAATCTCAATGTTTTCTGTTTTTTTTGTTGTTGTTTTTTTTTCAATTATTTGAATGCTCTCCATAGTTGGACGCACATTTACCGACAAAGGTAAAGTGAACATCTAAATTAATTGATATTATTTTGACACATTAAATGATAGTTAATAAAGCATTTTGAGGTTATTCTTTAATGTTGTTTGAACTAAAACAAAAGGTTTTTGTTGCCGAGCTGAGGCCAGTTTTTGTTTATTTCCAGTTCCATCCCATCGTGTTTCACATTCAGAATGTTTTAGTTTCAAATGCATGAAAAACAATTTCATCACACTTTGTACATGTAATTCATACTTTTATACATACTATAGTTGTTACAGGCAACTCGACAGTGGACCAGAATAAGCCTGGAGATTTCCTAGAAAAGTGACACTAGTTATTCACATGTCCTGCTCAGGATGAAACTGGTGCTCCTTCACATGTTAATGTCAAAGTTTCAGTCTGAACCAACGGGAGATTTCAAAATCAAAGCCCTGGAGAGATTAAAATTTTGTCTTTTTTCCTCCTTATATTGACGAGATTCTAAAACGGAAACTGTTTCCTTTCCACAAGTCATTTGCTTCGTCTCTCTTTCTCTACAGACCTACAGCAACGTGTCGACATGGAGGGGGAAGCTCTTAACGACCAGCTGCTCTGTGACCAAGAGAGCAACTCCAGTCATGACCAGGTGGAGCCAGAACCTCCACTTATCAAGGAGGAACAGGAGGAATTCTGCAGCTCTCAGGAGGAAGAGCGGCGCGTACCACAGGAGGTAACAAACGGCTTCGTGCCCACTCCTAGTTCCGTGGAAGGAGAGGACACCGAATCAGAACAAGACCCAGGGTTTCATCCAGAACCAAACCGCCACCGGATCCAGCCTCACGCCTTCTCTGTAACCCCGGAGGAATTTTATAAAGGAAGTGACGACTGGGCTCCAGAACACCGTAAGAACGCTGAGCCAAAGCCAGAAGGGAGACAGTTCAATAATAATATGGAGTTCCCGCCATTGTCAGCAGCGGACTCCCAGGTTGACGTATTCAAAAAGCCCTTTCACTGCGACCTTTGTGGCAAAACCTTTCAGTTCAAATCCAGACTGATCAGACATGCGGCGACCCACATGGGTAAAAACACGTCGTCATGTGGCATTTGTAAGAAATCATTTAGTGAAAACTGCCAACTGATCCACCACATGAGAATCCACACAGGGGAGAGGCCCTGTGGGATAGTGCTCGGTCAGCACAGTGGCTTGTTGACTCCCAAGAAGGAGAAGCCGTTCGTTTGTAACACCTGTGGAAAACATTTTAGCAAATCCTACATCCTGAAAAGACACGCCAGGCTCCACACCGGCGAGAAGCCTTTCACCTGCGGCATGTGCGGCAAATCCTTCAGCCGGAGGGACCATATGTTGGGCCACATGAAAACCCACACGGGTGACGGCGCTTCTGTCTGCAGCAGCTTTGGGAAACCGTCCGTCCCGTCTGCGCCCCTGAGCAAACAGGCGGTGATCCACGCCGTCAAGAAGCCCTATTCGTGCGAAGTATGCGGAAAAGGCTTCAGGCGACATCGTAGCTTTTTGTTTCACATGAAGAGTCACGGGGGCGTGGGTTCGTTCGACTGCAAGACCTGTGGAAAATACTTCAACCAGGCTTCCAAGCTGAAAAGACACGAAGCAGTGCACACGGGCGCGAAGCCTTTTTCCTGCAGCACGTGCGGGAAATCGCTAAGCAGAAGGGACCACTTGCTGCGACACATGAGAATCCACGCTGACGGGAACCCCCACGTTTAACGTCAGCCCCGTAAATACGCAAGGCGAGTTTGTTTGTGTCGCGCATTTCAGTTACATGACCGTTCGAAGTGCATACAGTGAACGACGCGGGTCTGTTTCTGAAAAGTGTGTAAAAAAAAAAAAACATTTAGCTTAAAGACGTCCATATTAGAATCCCTTTAGGTGAGATGCTTCTTACTAGGGCTGGGCGATAATTCAATAACAATATCTATCGATCGATAGACGTGTGGCGCGATAGGAAAAAATAGGGTCGATAAAAACTTCGATAGACAGTTTTATTTCCTTGCTACAGTCGGCACGCCGTCACTAAGCGCCGCCCTCTCGAACCACAACACACAACATGTGAATATGTCGCAGCAAGTAGCGGCGGAGGAAATTGTCCCAAAACGGGGTTTTACTAGTTCGCCAGCCTGATAGAAATAAACCACAGTGATTTGTAAAACTTGCAAGGAACCGGTAAAAGCAGAGTCTGGTAACGCAACCCACCAGTATTCATCACGTAAGCCGCTCACACCCGCAGCAGCGCGGCCCCGCGAGCTGAGCTGTGCGGCCCCGCGTCGTCGTCGTCTGGAACTTCTTCCAAAACAAAGCAGGTACAGCAGCTAAACTGGGCTCCCTTCTTTGTGATAAAATGACAAATCATCCAAGCGGCATAAGGACATAACACATGCAGTAACATGCTTCATAGTGATGGATATGTCTGCTGTTCTCTGCAGCTGAAAAACCTGCCACTCTTTATTTAACCAACCAAAGTTGGTTAAATAAAGATTTAATTGGAATTCTGTGTTTGTGTTCTTTATTTAAATCAAATCATTTAGGAATATCATAAAATGTCCAGGCAGAGCTGCACATAAAATATGGTTTTAAATATTTTCAATAATTATCGATATCGATCAATATGCATTTTTTTTATCGATAAGCTTTTTTTCTATATCACCCAGCTCTACTTCTTACTAAGAGATTTAGACGAGGACAAGTGATCAGCTGGAGTCTAACTGTAGGAAATCCTGCTACCGACCGATAGTTTATGCTTTTATAATCCAGGTACGAGGAAGAAATGATAGCTAGGTATTAGCTGATAATAGGAAGTCAGTTATAGAAGAATTTAAAACTCTTAACTCAGCTAGTTTCTTTATATTTAGATCCAGGCAGCCCCAGCTATTTTTTTCTAGGGGTTCTGATCAGTAGTTATATAGATGGGATCAGAAGCTCTCAGAGTTTTACCTTTGAACTTTGGCTCCTTTTTTATTTCTCTCCATCCACTGGCTGACCATTTTCAGGGGAATTTTTTGTTTCTCCTTTTAGCTATTAAGCAACTTAATACTAAGCCGTGCATCACTCGGGCACGAAGAGGCTCCTAAACTCAGGGGATGTTGAAGCAAAAATATTGAAACGTGTTTATTTCTTATTTTATTAATTTTCCAGTTTACAGGAAGAAGTTTTCCTTTAAGAAATGTCTTGCCAACAGTTACTGCATTTTACTTTACATGTTCGTTTTTTATACTTTTTAGGTAGAACAAAAAAAATTGCAATGTATTTTATTTATTGGCAACTGTTTTAAGCTGTATAGTGAATAGTGTGATTTAGCTTGTTTAAATCTGTGCAAAAAAAATCACTGCAATTGAATTCAGGCAGAATTTATTTTAATAAAACATTTTCTGGAAACATCGTGGGGGTTTCTATGCAAGAGATTTTGTTTTTAAATGCATAAGATTTTAATTTGCATAAAATCCAGATGTATTTTATGGTCGGAAACAGGAGATGACACACAAAGGAGGAGTTTTATTCATTTCCAGGCCCATAGGTTGTCCGTGTTGTGTAAAACAAAACTTCTGGGTCCTGTGTTTGTCGCTAAGTACACAGACATGAGCAAATTGTGCATTAATTAAATATACTAAACTCAAAGTGCAGTAGGATTTAGGGCTGGGGACTGATGTAGTCATGGAAGAAGTTTGAGCTTGTGTCTAAAAAATTATTTCTGTTTATTTGGACATAGTGTATGTTTTTGGATCATCATCATCCTGCAGGAAAAACCCAATGGCAACTCATTTTAAATTTTCTGGTGAAGTCCACTTGGTTTTATCCCTGATAAATACTTTATCTAGAGGGGATGAGGTGGAAAAACGACTGACCAGAAGGGGGTCCCATTGCCAGGGCCGGATAGGGAGAGAATACGGCCGAATGGAGTATGTGTGGAGCATTTCTGCACGAAGAGACTGTTAAATCATAGTGGTTAACAACCTTTGATACAGAAATGAAACTATTGCCATAGTAAAACATTTTAAATCAATGCAACTGATCACAAAATACTGAAAGGGACCCTGATGAACCACAAAAACGTTCTCAAACACATGCAAAGTTGCTACAAAATGATGCAGACCGTTACACAGATGGAGAGAAACAGAGATATAACAAAGAAACATAGAATCACCTGTTAATTGGTGCATCATGTTAGATGACTACTCACAGACACAAAGATGTATTACAACCAAAACACAATGGTTCTCTTCAGTTTGACACTGAAGTGTTAAACTACTGAAAACACCAATTCAATACTAGTAAGTATTAATTTGTTTGAGCCTGTTCAGTTTTGATGCAGAGCAATTTGTTGGTGATAAAAATCTAAATAGACATTTCAAAGAGCCAAAAAGACAATGCTGGAGTGTAAAATGGTATCAAGAAATCTTAAATTAGGTATATTGATATTTTCTTGAATCACAAGAGCATTAATATAAACAAATTTGCCTCAAGTATGTGGTTTTTTTTTGTACCATGAGCCCTTGTTTCAGAAACCAGGGTCGCTGTAATCAGAAGTGGATGGACCTCCTCCATCATCAGCTGAAATTAACCACTGAAGGTCAGTTCATCTCAAGCCATAAAGCCTTTGTTGAGTTTTTGATCATGGTGGACTATGGGGTTGTTTACCTAACTGGATTCCACAGATCAGGAAGTCCCCTGACTCTTCCTCTCAGCCACATTGCTTTGTTTCTCTCCCAAAACAAAACAAGGCTGTTCATAAAATTCAGTCTGAAAAATATGTTTTAAGAAACTTTAAATCTAACTTTAACATTAAGCATACAGAAAATATATATATTTTTTATAATTTATCAATGAGAAAAATATGAAAGAAGAATCGAAAGTCTTACGGTCTGGTTTTTCATCTTTTTTTATTAAAAAAATCCAATTAAAAATCTTTGAAGTTGTGTACAACATTATATACTGTTCGAGTTGCAGTCTGCTGTTGTCACCAGCAGGGGGCGACACATCGTTCCTGAGCCAGTTCAGCTCCGCCAGCTGAGACGCCCCTGCAGATTAAGAACGCCGTGTTGAGAACATCATATATTTTGGCAACAGACTCTTCAGTGAAATAAAAAGAAATGTTGTGCAAGTAAATATCATTTCTAAGCAGAAGCCTTTAGAATAAATGTTATATTTGTTACAACCCTCCAATGGGAATTAAGTAAATCTCTTTCAAAAAAATATGTTTTATTTTGCTACTTTAAAATAGTAAGATGAGTGAATGATCACAGCTTTTATGGTATAAAGACTAAAGATCCTACCACCGCCAAAGGGCTGGTATTTTAAACCTTGTGGGACATTTTTGAATCTAGGTTGCAGGTTTTTCCCATGTGTGTTACTTTAGTAAGTCAGTTATTTTGTAGGTGATATTGACATACATCTCAAGCCGCCTTGAGATGTATGTCAATATTTATCTCTGTGTTGGCTATGTAATTACTTGGCTACCGGTCCAGGACGTACCTGGCTGTCGACTGCTGGGAAAGCAACAGCGTAACCAGAATTCAGCGGTCCAAAAGACAGATGAAAATGTCACTGCATCATTTGTTTACTTTAAAAAGAGCAGTGACAACGGACAGAAAAACCTGGGTGTCATCGACAAAACCTGGACAACACCACCATAGTGTTGAAAAACCAAAGAGGCTGGGTGAAGAACCAGTCCTTGCTGGACTCCTTAGAATATTGCAGTTCTTCCATAATCATTATTTTACATTCCTTATGTACGGTCTTAACTACAGTATGAGCGCACAGTGCAGCTGTTTTAAAGCTTTTAACCAATGATC
Organism: Fundulus diaphanus; assembly: GCA_037039145.1. Lineage (NCBI taxonomy): Eukaryota > Metazoa > Chordata > Actinopteri > Cyprinodontiformes > Fundulidae > Fundulus > Fundulus diaphanus. The sequence goes on from CM073124.1 coordinate 15,991,638, forward strand.
TGAATGAGTGTAGACATGGCCAGGTTTGGGTAAAAAGCTTTTCTTTACCTCATAACCATTTTCTGATTTAAAAAGATCAACACAAATCTTGAGCTTTGTTATTAACTGGCATGTTTCTTCTCTTTCCCATTCTGAAGACTAAAAGAAATGCCACGTCTCTACCGCATTGAAACAGTAAGTCAGGGATTAATGATTAAAGGTTCCAAGAGAATAAGAATAATTAAAACTTAAAAGATGTTTTAATTACATTTACTTTAAAGGAATCGTTTGAGTTCCCAGAATTTTATCTTATTAAAAAAAAACTTAACATTAAATTATTTCTTCACTGAATAAACAAATATAAAATAAAGTTAGGTTGAGATGTGAGAAAATGCCACATAGCTCTCCCTAATAAAAACATGAAAGAAGTTATTTGAGAAAAACTAAAGAAAATGAATGCAATGATACAGTCCCAAATATGTCTCTCCTCTTCTGCTTTGAGGAAAAAATTAAAAATATTTTTTTTCTGTTGTGCCAAAGAGCCAAAAGTGCTTTCTGAGAGTTTTCAAATCAGATATCTGTGTTAAAAAAAGGACATTTCAAAATTAACTGAGGCCAATCGTCATGTGGAAAATTTTGGAGAGCCCTGAAAGTATTCAGTATATTTATTAAAACATGTTTGTTGTACTATCTGCCCTTCCTAATATTGAATACATTGTAATATTATTTAAATGTTTATTTCAGTAAGTCAGTTAACTAACAAATAGATTATTTGCAAACGGATGTTTTGGAGCCTTTATTTCTGCTATGGTGAGTTTCTGCCTACAGCTAATGGGGGGAACAAATTTAAAGTAACAATATTACAGACCAACAAAAACATTTTTAATACAGCAATGTGGACTTAAATAAAAGTGTGTTTAATACCTGCTCAAAGGTTATTTTGAAAAGGTACATTTTAATCTAACAAAGGAGCCTCATCAGATCTCCCGTTCTAATTTGAGTATTGCTGTATATATGTATAAATTACAGCATGTATGCATATATTCAATTCAGCTTATTTATATTGTGCTAATTCACAACACACGTCACCTCAAGGTACTTTACAAAGTCAGTCCCATTGAATCAAACAGAGAGATTGGTTAAAACGTTTTCTATCCAAGAATTCCCAACAGTCATGACTGGCAGCATTCACTCCTCCTGGATGAGTATGTAGCCACAGTGGACAGTCGCTTGCATTGTGTCGTTGATTTAGCAGCAATCCCTCATACCTAGTGTGCATGTAGCGACAGTGGAGAGGAAAACTCCCCTTTAACAGGAAGAAACCTCCAGCAGAACCAAAGCCAGTGTGAACAACCATCTGCCTCGACCGAGACGGGGTTTGAGAAGATGGAGCAGAGACACAAAAAAAGAGCACAGGAGCACTGATCTGGGAGTAGTTTCTATGGGAGAGGAAAGTAAAAAGGTAATGGCAGCTAAAGCTTCTCTAGTGGCTTCGCCTGACAGAGAAACACAGGTAGTAGTAACTCTGCCGATGCCTCCCCCCTTAAGGACGGTGGTACAGCTGAACACAACGCCAGGCCAGATGCTGCTACCAAAAAAAGAATATATAGTTAAAAGATGAAATTAATGACAAATCTGAATAACTATAATCTGGACTTTGTGGTAACTGTCATGTTGCAGGGCTCGGATCTGCTTCAACATGTTTTTTTGCAGGTGGTCCAACCTTTTCCTCAAGCACCATCTATTTCTCTGTTTATTTCGTGATGGATTGAGCTGACCAGGTCCTGCTGCAGCAAAGCGTCACCAAACTCCTTTAGCCCCTGTTTTAAAGCTGGCATGAAGTTCTTTTCCTTGAAGGCTGTATTGGATTTATGGGAAACATGTCCTCTGTTCTGCTTTTCAAACCTCTATAAACTCATTAAGGCATTTGGACCCATCAGTCCAAATACCTTTCATCTAGAGATCCTGGTCTTTGCCCTTGTTCTCTCAAACTTTCGTCTAGCCTACATGTTTTTAAAAAAAAAACAAAAACAAAAAAACAACAAAGGGCCTTCTTGCACATCTCGCTTGAATCTTAAACTTGTGCCACGTCCATCTTTTTGTCCAGACATGGTCTTTCGTATCAACAGTAGCAAGAGCCTGCTGTAGGTCCCATTTCTGTAACTTCTCTCAGGGCCCACTATCAAAAATAGTGATAGTGGGTGATGTCAAGGCAATAACCTATATGATAAAAAAAATATTCGAAATTCTTTGTTTAGGCTTTAAACCACCAATAGCAGTGCTACATCACCAGAAAGATGGATTTTGTGTAAATGTGAAATGTTAACATGCACAAGTTCACATAACTTGACATGGCATTTTGGAATATATTAAATTGCGCTTTCTGTGACTATTAGCAATTTGTTTAAATCACTTCTTTTTTTAACAAAAGTGCTTTAAAGTTTTCTTTTATATTCAGACACCTGACTAGAACTGTCTTTGGGTTTTGGTGTCTAATATTTAATAAATTGAGGTGATGCATAGCGAGAATCGGGTGAAGCAGTCTGACAAGCTTTTATCACTGCTAATCCTCCCCATTGACTACACATTCCTGTTGAAAACACTGTGTCCAACAGCCCCAAGGACATGACGCAAGTCGGCACAGATTAGTCTGGATCCACAGATATTTGTATAAATACCATTAGACCTACTAAAATACTATTTCTGCAGTTACAGTCGAGTTTAAAAATTGCCATTGTAGCATGTGCCTTAGGCCACAGGTCAGACACATCAGGGAATATCTTAGTGTTCAGCCATTAGTTTAAAGTCAGAAAGCAGCCAGGGATAAAGGTTTTTATCCAACTAACAAATGATCGCCTAAATTTCATAAACTATGAGAAAATCTGAAACTGAGGTACAAATTGACAAGTTTTTCATTCCCATGGTCTTTGTAAACAAGTATAAAAAAAATAAAAAAACATTAAAGTTTGAAGGCTACATAACTTCCAACTGAAAAACTCTAGTTAGTCCTTTATTCACTCCTTTCTTTAAATAGTTTATATAAATTTAAACCTATTTGTTGTTTTCTGCTTCTGTTTACACCTTTCAGTTTTATAATTTGATAAATTGCACAGAATATAAAGGGTTGTTTTCTGTTTGTAGCTGAAAACATAAGGTAATTTCCACCATTGTGCAGATAGATTTTAATGAAAAGACAGAACAGATGACATTGCCTTCCATCTCTACCATGCTTGCCTTTGATGGAAAGTTAACAGTGAAATAAACTGTCCACAAAAAAACATCAGACGATATCTAACTTTAGTTAAAAAGCTAAATTTTGACAAGAAATGGCTGGCTAGAAACAAAAACAAAAAAATTTAAGTCCATAAAATTACATTTCTTTGTAACTTCCACTGAGCTACAGAATTATCTCCCTCATTATTTTCTTACAAATTAGTATTATATAAAATCCTGTGCTCCAGCAAAAAGTGTATTTTGACAGCTGTATATATGTTGCCATTTTTCTTTTAAACCATTATAATTAATCTCGATTTCGAAAAACTTAATTAACAAACCAACTGGGTTATGTTTTCAATACATCTTCCCAGTCAAAGTCAAAGTTTATTGACAAATTTGTTATAAATTGAATGAATTTGCAAGCTTCTAATCAAGAGAAATCAATAATCAAAGAGAAATTTTGCCACGGTAACACGCGGTGACAATGAGACTTGACTCTTGAAATGTCTCAAACATGTTGAAAGAAAATTACCGTTGTCTTTTGAGAAACTGCTTCATTTTTACAAGTTTGACTGCTTGTTCTTTCACAATCTGTAGTACTTTGACCCTAAATTCCAATGTGTTATTAGTATTATTTTAATGAGTTTTCTAATCTATCCAGTGCATTTCTTCATTGTGGGCTGCACAGCGAAACAAATCATGCACCTAATTCTGTCTTTGGGAATTCAACAAAACCAATTCATGACAGTTTCACCTTGTAATTGAGACTTTATCAAGATGATTTGAATTTTTGGGTCAGTGTGTTGGTTTGGATTTTTACTTAACCTATCGAGAACATGCTCTGATAAAGTGGTATCCTTAAGTGCCTCTTAAAATCAAGCTAACAGAGGTCAAATAGGGATGTTGTGTGTGTTCAAATTCCTGAATGTAAAGTCTTTTTATGTAAGCATGTGAAAATCATCTGACCAAGGGTTTTCTGTGCAAGTTATTACAACCCTAATATGTAAGAAGTAAAAGTAATGAGGGTCTAATCTGTGTGGAGAATGTGACCCGACCCGAAACCATTTGCATTGGAGGCAGCGAGAGGATCAAAGTCTGCAGCATCGAGGAAACAAACCAAACTGCCCAAACTCAGCAAATTTATGCCGTCCTTTCTACAGTTTGGAAATTAATGATCAAAAAAAAATTTGAAATGAGGTTAAGCAGGTTAAAGTTAAGCCTCTAAAGTCTGTATATCCAATATTTCCCCCGATGATTAAACATTTCCAGCTGGGATAATAAGCTTGCAAGAGAATGACATTAATAATGCTAACTAGCGTGCACAAATTGGATTACATGAATTAAAGTTTTCATTGTACTCCTATATTCTGTCAAGCTTGAATGAGTAAAGTGTACACATTATATACCCCACTGACAGATTAATTAAATATGTCTACCTCTGTTGTAATAATAAACAATGTTTTCTCCAAGAGCCAGCTAGCAAAAATAAAATATTTTAGCCTATCTTAAAAATGCTACAGTGAATGCTAATCCTTTCACAGCAAGGGAATCGTAAATCCAGCACACGGAAATCATACAATTTATATTTCATCAATTCATATTAAAAAGTAGTTTAAAAAATATTTTAAGCTAGAAGCTATAACTATTTCTTTAAATTTTCATTCAAAATGTTGAAAGTGCAATTTAGCAGCTGGAGAAATTGATGGTAACTCTGACATGACTGAGACAGATATTTAAAGGTTTTTGAAGATCAAAAGCCTTAACACATGTTATCTTTACCAATAAAATCTTTTGTGAGCAATATGGTTGGAAGTTTTGATCTTTTAAAAATAACTTGTCTATCTTTTTTAGGAGAAGACAAGACACAACTACTGCAAATTGATTTATTTATTTTACGCTGAGGCAACGATTTATAAATATAGGACTGTCGAGACACACTTTCTGTTGGTCAGATAGTTCTCAGAGTGTTTACGCTGCAAATATATGTTCAAGACATTTTATGGGTGTGCCTCAGGGTTCTGTTTTGGCGCCAATCCCAATTGTAATAGTAAAACATTTACTGTCAATAAATGTATGTATGCTTTCCAATAAGGGCTAAAAGTACCTTTTTGAAAATAACCTTTAAGCAGGTGTCAAACATACTTTTCATTGTGACCACATTTCTGTTTTAAAAATGTTTTTATTGTTCTGATCTAATATTCTTTAAATGTCATGTTTTGGTTAATCTATGTAACATTTTTGAGCTGAAATACTGAAATGAATGAACTTTTCAATAATATTTTCATTGTTTGAATATGACAGTAAAAAATGCAGTTTCAATAATCAACAATAACTTTGTTTCTCGACTGTTCTTGATTTTCTTTATCATGGCAAGACATGTTGCTTTTGGAAACCTTTTAGACCATTTCATGTATTCAGACAGGCTTTAAGGGATTTCTTGAGACTTGGATGTGGTTTATGAAATTGATCTCAACTAATTCATGATTTAAAGAAGGGGGAATTACTTTATCTCAAAGCCCCATGTTGGTTTGTATAGCTCTTTCCCTCAATTAAGAATATTATAATATGTAATATGTATTTTGTATTCTTTCAAGTTAAATTTGATGGTAACATTTTCTTGATCATTTGAAACATTGAACTGTTGCAAAAACAGAAGAAATTAGTAAAGGTGCAAATACTTTTTTACACCATTTGAGAAAAGATTCTTTCAAACTTGTGAATCTAATGACCAAACAAATGTTAGACAGATTTTTTCCAAGACAGACTTTCAAAACAAGGTTTCTAGAGGCTACATATAGTAGCCAAAGCATTTGTTTTATTGTTAAATTTAACAGTAAGGACTTAAGTTCAAATCACAGGCAAGGTCTTTCTGTGTGGACTATGCACACCGTGTTCTTCTGTTAATCGTATGGATTTTATCTGAGTACTCCAAGTTCCTCCAGCAGTTTATGAACTAAATTTTGTTACTTTTTTATAAAATCTTTAGAATGATCAGAACAACGCTTGCTAACACATTTGCAATCTAAGTTTCTTCACTTAATTTTATAACTTTTGGGATGATTGTTGTTCATAGTTGCTCTTTTGCTGATACAATGTAAGGTTCCATAGGATATATTATCACAGGGGATAAACCAAATCATCACACACACTAGTAATCATGTAGAAACTTTATTACTGACATGCGCAACAAAATACTGAAAAAGATTATTATCACGGTACAATCGGTGATTGTATGATTTGATCCTTTAAAGCAGTAAAGTGAAATTTGGTTGCTGGACCTGTCAGTTAATGCTTTCCTAGTCTAGTCCAGCTGCGTCTGCAGGACGTGACCTACTGTTGTCGCCTCGACATCAACGCCTTCCTCCTTTTCTTCCGGTTAAACTGTGCTCTTGCCCTCTCAATGGAGAACTGAAATGGACTCATGGATGGAACTGCGGAGGTGGTCATCCAGGACTTTGTGGACCTGACCCCTGTCGGGGAGATTGGAAGTGTCTCTGGCTCGTTTTGCTTCAGGGTGGATTTCTTCTGCTGTTTGCTCGGGCGCACGTAGAGAATTGTGCTCACAGTGGGGGTGGCTGTTGTGAAAAGCCTCCATTCATTGTGGGTTTCTGTGTCGTGCGGCACAGAAGTGCTCACAGGGCCATTCCCTGCAACAAGGGTGTGGGGAGTTGTGAGAACAGGGTTCACGTTTTCAGGGCCGCTGTGGGAAAAAAGAAGGTTTTGACTGGAGAGAAGAATGGCTGTTTTCCTCTTCCTTTTTCGCTGCTCTCTTTCCTTTGACCTTCGCCTTTTCAAGGCAGTAAAGTTAGAGCTGGGAGCCGTAACCTGTCTGTCCGGTCTGTAAAATGACGCGTTTAAAAGTGGCGGCTCTGTGGCAGGGACCGGTGCTATGGTGGGAGACCTGGTGCGAGGAAACGCTGGTAGCCTTACCCGAGAGGAATTCTGTGGGTCTGAAGGCACAATGGGAGCATCAGAGCTGACGTTCTTTACTTTCTTCCTCCTCTCTTTGTCTCCTCTCTCCTTTGACCTGTCCCTTTGCACTTTCAGGACTGCAATAGGAACACTGGTAGTGCTTGTAATAGTGGAGCTATGTGGTTCCGGTCCTGCAGTTGGCAGTAAATCAATAATGGTTGGAACGGAGTCTACCGAGTTTAGTCTAAGGTCTTCCGGATAAGAAGGAGCTGAGGATTTCTTGCTTTTCTTTCCGCCACCCTTTCTTTGTCCTTTGGTTTTCGTTTTGTGTGGAGTCTGGCTAACTGACAGAGGGACTTCCCTCTCCTCAGTTTCTGACCCAGCCTGAACCTTCACAGGTGACGTAATGGAAACTGTCTCCTTATCATGGGCAGGTTCATCTTTCATGACTTCATTGGAGGGCTCGTCTGTTCTCCTAAGCTCAAATTCACTGTCGTCAACCCTGTTATCATTTATCCTTGACCGGTCATGTTTGTTGGACTCACTGATGAAATTGCTCAATGCCAAGACATCGTCTGCCTTGCTGCCAGGAGGTGGAACCACAGCTCCTTCCTCTGCTTTCACACCTGCCTCCGTTTTCTCCTTTCTCTTCCTGCCCTTTCCTTTTCCTTTGTGCTTTTTATTAGCTTTCTTTTTCTTCCCAGTCTTCTTCCTCTTCCTTTTCTCCGAGGTTTGCGTCTCCTCCTTGTCAAAGTCGGCATTGGAGCTTTGAGATGTGGAGACGGTGGCGAGCACCTTGATGAAGTCCTCGGCAGCCGTGACGACATTTTTTAGCGACGGTTCTGATATCGTACTCTGAGTCGGACTCTCGCGCTGCTCTTCCTCGTTGCTCTTCTTGGAGTCTTCCCGCTTGGGTGGAGCCAACGTCAGCTCATCTATGACATCGATACCTCCGTAGTCATATGGCACCGCTTCTCTCAGCATGGCGATGGGGAACTTCTCGTATCGTTTACACCTGCGGGACAGAGGAGAAGAGAGGGAGGAAGTCGGTGATGAATTCTTGATGAGCTACAGCTCTGCATGCTGCAAACCTACTGAGAAGCAGACAGCGATACTCACAGGCCATACCAGTGTCGCTCAGCACACTGTTCCTCATAGGCAAAGTCAAAGCAGGGAACCCCAATGACGTTGAAAAATGCCTGGCCGACGACCCTGGAGGATGTGTCGTTGACTTTTCTCAGACACGTTTTCAACCTGCAGGAAGAAATAAAACAGACGCTCAAAAGAAAAAAAGAAGCAGGATTTGTTGACTGGTGACAGCTGCTGTGTATCTGTCAAACTGCATGTACAGAAATATTGGGCAATACTAGACTCAATTCTGCTTCAAATTTAAAAGCTAATATTTTATTTTTGCTCTGATGAACACAACTTCCTGAGATTATAATCAAACATGTTAAGCATTGAAACTGCAGTGAAAAATATTTATCTGCTCATTACATACTTATTACATATTCTAATAAAGTGGTAAATTCAATCTTTTCTTTTTTTTATCACTATTTTTTTTTACAAAAATCATATTAAACCTTCCTGAGCTCACTGAGTAAAAAAGGATCAGCCCAATAGTCTTTTATTTCCTCCTTGTTCTTTAAGTGAATAGATTTTTTTCTTTATTTTTTTATTTTTTTTTACCCCTGATAGGCAGCAGAAACTAATCAATTATCTTTAAGGTATCACTCCCTTACCATAACTTTCAAACCAGACAAGTTTTAAATTTAATCGGATGTGTGCGTTTCTCAACCTGTCCTGTGATAATCCAGGTTCTTTGGTGCCCCAGGCCACCCTGAAAAAAGCAACGTTTGCTTATTTCTAGGGCCGGTCTGTTTCTACCATTGGCATTCTAGATTATCACCTTTGGTTGTTATTCAGGAGAGTTACACAGTGTATTAATAATCATTTATTATTATTATTATCATCATTATTATTATTACTCTTGCAGTACCTCAAAATAATTATTTCTAACTAATTTTAATTAAGTATAAACATTCCCGCCAGCACCTACTAACATAGGCGGATATCGCTGATATTTGCCTTTTGGCCATATGACCATGTTGTCAGCCAAAGAAGCCAGTTTAACTTCTTATTTTTCTTTTTGGGTTACAGTAATTGAAACCCAAAAAGGTTACAATTACTGTAACCTTACTTATTCACAATATACATTTTCCATATAACATAAAATGATGCAACTTATCACGTGCCTATTGTTCTTGTTTTCTTTTGTTTTATGTTGTTGCTTTTTTCTCTTGTCCGCTATCTGTAATGTCTTCCACGTTTCAATAAAACAAGAAATCAGTTAAGCATTTCACTCACTCATTATCACAGTCACAGTGGCAGATGGAGTGCCATTTGAAATTGGTGTATCCGTAGTTTGATGAGAAGGCATGGATGACATAAGGGCAGTGGTCATGAACCCTGCAGCAGCTGTCCGTCTCTGCAAACTCTCCTGCAGAAAGGAGGTCACAGCCATTAATCAGGTATGTTGTCACCATCGTGCATCACTTCGTTTAGACAAAGCGTTGCGCTTACCCAGCTGGTTGTAGTTGTCCGCCATGTTCCCGGCTCCACACCACAGCGTCCCCGGGTAGGTGAAGCCCCTCTTGGATCTTTTCAGAGCCTTCTCCCGCGCTTTCCCTGCACTTCTCCCATCCACTCCGACTGGGCTGCTGCGCTCTGATCTCTCTTTGAACTCCCGGCACATCACCTTGGCTTCATCCATGCGCACAAAACGCGCCTCTAGCCGCTGCCCGGCGCGCTGCTCCTTCAGTCCCAGCCTGCATTCATACACGAACGACTTCACCTCCATCTGGTTCACAACGACCGAGCAGTTCACCAGCCTCCCGGCGGGGCTCACCACGGTGCGGACTACCTCGGCGCCATCGGACACCTGGTAGAGGACGTTCTCCCCTATTAGGGACAGCTTTGCGCAGAAGGTGCCGTTGATCATGGAGAACATCTCCTTGCTTTCCTTCTCCGCGTCCAACGCGTGGCTCAGGGGGTCCCCCCTGACCACGTTTCTGTCCAGGTAAGACAAGAAGACAAAGAAAACCGACCACATGATGCGGTGGGTGGCACTTCAGCACCACGCGTAACGGAGACAGCTCCTGGCAGCCTTCTGGCGCTGACTGGCGCAACCCTCCCACTTTTAAGGAGAAGCCGAGGTGGTGCGATTCATAACGCGAAGAATGACCACACGGGGAGGAGTCAAAGGAGCGGGATTAACCGCTTTAGGATGGGAATTGTGTTTCTTTTGCACGGTCAGCAGGTACAGCCGCTGATGTACGATTGCACCGACGGAGAGCAGAGGGTTAAAGCTGATCTGAGTTTGTACCCCCGGCTTTCCCAGAGAGAGAGAGAGACAGACAGGAGTGACCGGAGGTTACCTTCCAGGCCCCTCCCTCAGAGAAAGGGGAGGTTTGCTCTGGGAACATGCGTGGAGGAATTCGAGCTTGCCTACCGTTCTCCATGGTAACAAGCATGGCGTGATTGTGCCAACGCAGGACATTGGACATCCTTCAAACGCCACAAAACAAGGCATTGAATTGGCGCCGACCTAAATCCCGATGTAGGGACAAAAGTCTCTGGCTGAGGAATGCGGAGAGGGAGCTTCAAACCGTCTCACGCAGGCTGAACCGAGTGACTCCAGTGACTCCAGGAGTCAAAGTGTGTCAAGTTTGGGTGCCAATTTTGGCTTGGCACCAAAGATTTGGGTCAGCCTGGGCCAAAATATGTAATTTGACTTGATTTTAGATGTTTCTCCTAATCTAAACTTGTATTACTTTTTGTTTTCTTCCTATCTTGATAAAAAAACGATTTAATGTATAAAAATCCTCTATTTAAAAACATTTTAAAGCATTTTATGTGTTATGTCCCTCATACCCTACAGTAACTTACATACATTTTCATGCCCCTTTGTATCTTTCATTATTGATCAACACAAAGTAGTGCATAATCCAGAATTGGAAGGAAAATTATGCATTGTTTTATATATGCATCTGAAACCCCTTGGTAAATTATCCAGCAATCAATCCTCAATTGCCTTAAAAAGTCACCTCTATATGTGTCAAATGTAAAACAGCATAAACACAGCTGTTCATTGAAGTCCTCAGAGGATTGTTAGCGGTCGTTAGGGAACAAACTTCATCATGAAGATCACAGGAACACACCAGGCAGAGTGAGGATGAAGTTGTTGAAAAGTTAAAAGCAGAGGTGGGTTATGAAACACACTGCAAAACTAAATTAACAAGACAGGCAAGGAGAACTTTAATCAGCAAAGTGGCAGCGAGACCCACGATACCTCTGGAGGACCAGCAGAGATCCAAAGCTCAGGTGGGGGAATCTGTCTACAGAACAACCCTTCGTCATCACTTTCCAGCTGCAACACTTGAGCACAATATACGGTTGAGATGGTTCCCTTCAGCAGTGACAGCTGGTCAAAGTTGATGGTGTAGGTCAAAACATTTTGATGTGCTAGAATGGCTCAGTCAAAGTCAAAGACCTAAATTGATTTGAAAATCCACAGCAAACCTTGAAAACCAAGGTTCAGATGCACCATACATTTATCTGACTGAGCTTGAGCTGTCTTCCAAAGAGGACTGGGCAAAGAAATAAATGGTAGATATATAAAGGTAGTCAATATATAGCACACAAATGGAGGAAGAGGGGTTTCTGGAAATGTTCATTCAGTGCGGCTTAATACAAATGCATGCCACAAATTTTAAATTATTTTACAAAGGAAGATGTGAGAATGTCATTTCTCAATTCTTTTCCACCTAACATGAGAAAGGTAAAAGGTTATAAGGGTAGGAATACTTTTGCAAGGCAAAGTAACTATTCCTTTTCTCAGTCATGTGTTCTTTTAATAATACGTCTCTTATCAATAAACTTACTCACAAATTTAAATGATGCATGCTAAAGTATCATGGATCTCAGTGGAAGTCACTTTTTGTTCCAGGAAAATAAAACCCTTTTTGTCAGGTTGGGTTTCTAATGAGCCCAGTGGTTTGTCACATGGCTGGTCTTATTCTGAGGCTCTAGATGAGGTGATCCAACCCACACAAAGCACTGAAATCCGATTGCTGGAAGGCGGAGTAAAATGATGTAAAATCACCAGAGGCAACATTCGATCACATCTCAAAGGAGTGGAAAAAAAGAGAAGAAGAAGAAGCAGGAATAAAAAGTTTCTCATAACTTGAAGTGCTCAATGTTGGAAGTATTTGGGGCAGCAAAACTAGACCAATAATGCTGCTGTTTCTTTGGAGGTAAATTACTCCACATATAAGAAGATAATACAAAAATGCCCAGCAGGTTTGACTTATTTGTGCATTTTTTGAACACAAATTGTGGGGAAAGGGGGTTTTAGATAGGTATTTTTTTAACTGAGGTAGTAAAAATAGCACGATATTCACTTCTTTCACAATGTGCAGTATGCACTGTGTGCTATTCTTAATATCTTTAACATTATTTCTCTTTTATACACATTTTTTCTACTTTTTATAGGGTTAGTTTTGTTGCAATGCTGCAAATTTCATATGTATATTGTTTTGCTTCTGCACCTTTACTGAGCCATTGCAATTAAATCTCATCCAGATATATGTTTGATAAAGTAAAGCTGAATGACAATCAAGATAAGTCCAAGTCTAATTAAATTATATGTATGACTGTATGCTATGTGTGTGAATGCAAATGCTTTTGATTTGCTTCACTGCACTAGAATATTTTAATTATTATTAAAAATAGGATGGTAAACTGAACATTTTTTTTACATTTTTACTGGGTTTGGAGAAACAGAGACATAGTTGAGATATGTTGGGTTGATTCTCGCAGGAAAAGAGCCCTTTGCTTTATTGCACAAAGAACAGCGCAGTTATTTACCCTTCATTATGTATCATCACCAGATCCTTCTTGCCTTGACTTTGTGATGTTACTTTGTAAGTGAACCCAGGTTGTGTGATTTAAGTGGATTCTGGAAACTTTGCTGATTAATGTGTTTCACAGGTCAAAAGGTTCAGTCTGTAGCTTCTACTGACATCTAGTGGAGACGTTGGAAATAGCAAACACAATGATGTTTCTGTAATTTATTTTTTTTGTCAAAACTTAAGCACTTCCTATTAAAAAAAGATCTAAAATGAAGCTTTTCTCTTAAGTTCTTCTTTAAAATTATTGTGATTGCTGTTGTCTTCTAAATGGGTGCTTCTTCATCATTTCACCATCGGGTGAAATTTTGTACCTTTGTTTCTGACTTTTTTCAGGTTTGAAATGGAGCAGTCTTCTATGAGAGGTTTTGTACCCATTGTGTATTAATTTATGCACACCCTGAAGGACTGCTTCACACCCACAATGATGACTAGGATGTCAACTAATTTTCTATAATACATTTAAAGTCTACTGTAAGGAAATGTGGATTTGTAGCTTTAGGAAATTAGCTGGATGATAGCTCAGAGTACTTTAAGTTTAATCAGAGGTCATAATCTGTCAGGTTTCAAAAGAGACGACTGATCAAAACCAAAATAACTAAAAATATGGGGTGACACATAATAAGTCTTTAAAAACTAGTACACATTTAAATTATAGGGTCGATTTTAGAATTTTTATGACTATTTATCTAAATTTTTTTTATTTAAAATATTTAAATACTTTGAAAAATAAAATGATACCTAATGGTTTAAGCACATGAGTACCAAAAGAAAAAAGAAAAGAAAAGAAGGCTCAAAATGGCAACACATGCAAATGAAATGTGGGTGAGAATTGACACAGAGCAGTTTGTGCCATCAAATATTTTCAAATGTGCTTTTTCTCTTTGAGAAAAAGCACATCTTGTCTTTGGAATGCCCTCTATGACACTTTGAGGGTGCCTCAGTCAGACAGTCTTAACAGGACTGAAAACATTTCTTTGTTGTGAAGCTATTTAATATTTTATAGTCTGTTACCTTTTTTTTACTGCATTTTTTTATTTCCTAAAGGCAAAACCTCAAATGAATCACAAAATAGTAGCTAACACACATTATTCATCTACTGCATGTTCTTCTTTGTGGTTAAGGAGCTGTCCTATTTCTCATTTTATAAGAATAGTGTTATTTTTCATACTGAAGATGATTCTTTGAAAGGTAATACATGAACATAACCAAATGCACTCCTGCAACTGTTCATTCCACTATGGCCCTTACCTGTTTTACTAAATTATTTAGTATTCATTTGTATATGTTGCCATAAACAGTATGTTGTATACCACTTTGATTTGAAGTTTATTTATTTATTATAAACACAGCAGTGCAATTTAATAAAACACAAGACAATTCATGAGTTAAAAAAGTCCAAGATCAGCCAAAAGGCAATAATTCACCTGCAGCCCCCTGGTCGTGATGTTAAAAAGTAAGTAAAAGTTGAGACATAAGCACAACACTGACACACAGTAAGGACATGAGTTTGAACTACACAAACCCTGACAAACTACTAGACACGATTTAATACGAGGTGATTCGGTTGAAGGCACGCATTACTCAGACCGTGGGAAAAATGTCAGCGCTGCTGCCTGAAACTTCAGCACCCGGCTTGAACTCTGTTTAACGAAAACCATGATGAAATTTCAGATATCAGTTTATGTAAAAACAGTGAGCAGACTGAGAACTGTGAACTAAACTGTGGATACAGTTAGAATAAAGGGTCAAGTTTCAGCTGCAGTAAATGTGAACTCAGCCTGAGCTTTCTCAGAAATGGATCCTCAGGCAGCAGCGGCTTTAATCGTGTATTTACAATCGTGTATTTGCATGTCTGAAGATCTGTTGCCTTTCAGCACTTTTTAATGCTGAGGAAACAGATTCAGATGAACCATAAAAACACAATGACATATTTATTAGCAAATCTCATGAAAGCCGTGAATGAGGTGATTCTCCCACGATCCTGGTTGGTTCATAAGAGAAACACAACAAAGAGTCTAGTGTTCAACAACTTACTCACTCAAACTGAAAACTCTATCTCTCTTTAATCTTTTCTTCTACTTTATATGACATAAAGGCTTTTTTTTTCTTTCAGCAACTATGGTTGACACATTTAGGGTGTCAAATTTAAACATGGATGGTTGTCTGTTGCAGCATTAAAAAAGTACACATTTCCCATTTTAGCACATTATAACCACAAACACCAATGTATTTTGCTAGGATTTAATGCAATTAGCCGACAAAAAGTAGTGCATATTAGAATGAAATAATACTTTTTGAAATTCAATTCAATTTTCAATTCAATTTTATTTATATAGCGCCAATTCATGAAACATGTCATCTCAAGGCACTTTACAAAGTCAAATTCATATACCATATTATACAGATCGGGTCAGATTATACAGATTGGTCAAAAATTTCCTATATAAGGGAACCAGTTGATTGCATCAAAGTCCCGACAAGCAGCATTCACTCCTGGAGAAGCGTAGAGCTACAGGGAGAGTCGTCTGCATTGTACATGGCTTTGCAGCAATCCCTCATACTGAGCAAGCATGAAGCGACAGCGGAAAGAAAAACTACCCATTAGCGGGAAGAAAAAACCTCCAGCAGAACCAGAACCAGGCTCAGTATGAACGGTCATCTGCCTCGACCCACTGGGGGTTACAGAAGACAGAGCAGAAACACAATAAGACAGACAAAAAAGCACAAAAGCACACATTGATCCAGTAATCTGTTCTACATTAGATGGTAATAGTGGTGATCTGTCTTCCCTGGATGATGTCACAGTTAACAGAACGCCAGACCAGGTGTACCTACTATGAAGAAAAAAGAGAGAGAGCAAAAAGTTAAAAGCTGAAATGACAACAGTCATTTTAATGTAATGCAATGCAAAACTGGAGAACAGTAGAACTCAGCAGACTGACAAAACTAGACACTGATGTCCTCCAGTAGCCTGAGCCTATAGCAGCATAACTATAGAGATAGCTCAGGGTAACATGAGCCACTCTAACTATAAGCTTTGTCAAAAAGGAAGGTTTTAAGATTAGTCTTAAAAGTAGACAGGGTGTCTGCCTCACGGACCAAAACTGGGAGTTGGTTCCACAGGAGAGGAGCCTGATAGCTAAAGGATCTGCCTCCCATTCTACTTTTAGAGACTCTAGGAACCACCAGCAGACCTGCAGTCTGAGAGCGAAGTGCTCTGTTAGGAACATACGGGGTAATCAGAGCTCTGATATATGATGGAGCTTGATTATTAAGGGCATTATACGTTAGAAGACGAATTTTAAATTCTATTCTTGATTTAACAGGAAGCCAATGAAGGGAAGCTAAAATTGGAGAAATATGATCCCTCTTGTTGATTTTCATCAGAACTCTTGCTGCAGCATTGTGGATCAGCTGAAGGCTTTGAACTGCATTTTGTGGACTTCCTGATAGTAAAGAATTACAATAGTCCAGCCTTGAAGTAACAAATGCATGGACTAGTTTTTCAGCATCACTCCTGGACAGAATGTTTCTAATTTTGGCGATACTCCAGAGGTGAAAAAAGGAAACTCTGGAAACCAGTTTAATATGGGATTTAAATGACATGTCTTGGTCAAAAATAACACCAAGATTTTTTACTTTATTACCAGAGGCCAAGATAATGCCATCCAGATTAAATGTTATCACGAACTGAATTCTGAAAATCTTTGTGTAAACTCTCCTTGGTAAATGGTTTTGCTGTAATTATAGTTTCAAGGCTTTTGGACTATGTCTGTACTGGCTTTCCCATCTCAAACAATTTTATTGCAAAAACTCTAAAGCCCGTTAGATCGGAAGGAGAGGTTTATGGAACGCACATTTTTAACGCTTGTATTAGGTTGTCAATTTAATTTAGGTTTAGACTTTGACTGGACCATCTAAAAAATTACTCTGCTTTCATCTAAAGCAGTGGGATCCAAAGGTTTTGCCAGGCGGGCCAAAAGGCCACAAAACAACACAGCATTAAATAAAACAGTTTACATAAGTTAATTGAGGCTTTTTTATTACATACAACAAACTTGCACATTTTAGATAAACAAATAAACAAAGATTTTTAGTAGTAAGAGGAGCATGAAGATCAATGTTGGTCCAATACATAAAAAAGGATCTTGCACCATTGCCTTGCTTATAGAAAGGCATAAAATATAGAAAGTTTTTGGATTAATTGTTTTTGTCTTTATTAAGCAACACAAATGGGTCACTTAATCTTTCATTATGTTTGTTGTATTTAGTCAGCTTTAATGGAGGGGTGCACCCACCTTTGGTGGGAATTTAGCCAGTTACACTGCAAAAAGGGAACTAAAAGTAAGTAGTATTTTCTTGAAATGAGTGTATTTTTCCTTGATTTCAGCAGCTAAATAAGACTATTTGCCAATGGAATAGGAGTTTCGCACTTAAAATATAAACATTTCAGCTCCATCATCTTATTTTAAGTGCAGGATATCTACTTATCTTCTTTTAAGGGTAAAAATACTCATTCCATTGGCAGATAGTCTTATTTACATCCTCAAATCAAGGAAAATACACTCATTTCAAGAAACTTTTACTTACTTTTAGTTCCCTTTTTGCAGTGCAAGAATATGAAGATATCTAAAAGCAAAGCAAGTCTTGTAATTAATTAGCTGCTTTGAAATACAGCAGATTGCATCAATAACAGAGTCCCGCCCACCAGTCGACCCTCTGGAACCTGATATAGGCGACTGTCTCATTCCCAGTCCTGTTAGTTTTCCTCAGTTTTTCCCTGTGACTGCACAGGCCGCAGTTCTGCAGCTGCTTTAAATGGACGTGTTGGCCGTCCCCGCAGACCGGCAGAAAGGATGGTACCTTTCCCTCATGGCCCCCAACACAAAAGGACCAGAGTTCGCCTGGCTGGACCCATCCAGACTCTACTGCAACTCGCAGGTACAACAAGAGAGAAGAAGCATGGGATCTGTAGCGGCTGCTGAATGTGGTCGTGTAACGCTTTGCGTGTTGTGCTTATTTCCTGCTTTTGGTCCTGATCCAGGCTCTGGCAGACTGCGTGAAAGACCTTCTGAGTCGGTTTCACAGCGACCCCATTGACCTGGTGGCTGGGATTGATGCCATGGGATTTATTCTTGGTGAGAAGGCTGCACTGTGTATCTGGGTAGATGAGAAACCTGACCCATTCAGGGTACGGTGCTAAATATAGATATAACAAATGTAAAACTTGTTTCTCGCACATGGTAGGACTATTCTGTGTAAATATAAGGCACATTCATTCACTTTTTCTGTCCTCTTTAGGTGCGTCTATTGCCACCACTCTTGGAAAAGGTTTCCTGGCCATTCGAAAAGCGGGTCACCTGTGCGTCGCAACCCAAACACAAAACTATACAGACTACACAGGCAGAGAAAAGACTATGGAAGTAAGGCTGGATGTGCTAAAACCAGGTTAATTATCCCCTTTTCTATTAAGTAATAAAATGAATTTTTAGAATACTGTTTAAACTGACAAAAACATTCAGGATTGTAAACCAAAACTTTTATTATTTTGTCACTTTGTGGGAGATGCACTGATGCCACGTTGACGTGAGCTGACTCTCAAAAAGGTCTGGTCTAAAACGGTCAGAAACAACTGCTTTAGTTCAGCAGACAAAACGAAACCTACAAACGTGTAAAGAAAGGGTTTTTATTAGATAGTTTCTGTCCATTAAAAATGAGTTTATTCATATGGTCACTGCATTGTAACAGAAAGAAGAAACCCCCTGAATCAGCGGCAGTCACAATAAATGAAACTGAAAAGTCATATAGCACATTCAAGGGTCAAAGGTCATAAAACAGAAAAAAGTAAAATCAAAATCTTACTACGAGATTTGTAGCGTAAGCATGAAGAAAAAAACTCTAGCTTGAAACCAAAAAGCTTGAAACGACAAGGGATTTAAATTCAAGTAGGTTTTTTTTCCATAAGAAGGACAAAATAGTTTATTATATATTAAAATGCTCTCATTATAATTACTTTTGTTTGAATCCTAGCTGCCAGTGGGTCACATGAGTTGAAGAAGGGTCTTTCTAATAATTGACATATGTTCTTGGCAACACAGTGCCATCTAGTGTTAGTTGAGGTGCAATACATCTTTCATTTTCTCACTTTTTCCTCCAGTTTCTATCTATCTATCTATCTATCTATCTATCTATCTATCTATCTATCTATCTATCTATCTATCTATCTATCTATCTATCTATCTATCTATCTATGTCTACGATTATTTTTAATATAACTAAATTTATTTTAATAATAAAATAAAATCATACATTATTGAAATCAGCAATCATTCTCTCAAAAAGGTCAGTTGCAGATTTGTTGGAAGAATAAGCTGTCATTAAAAGCATACATAATTCAAAACGCATTAGATTTTGGGCTTCAATGCTTTGCATATAAATAAACATTTATTGCAAACATTTCTTTTCGATGTTTTCTTTTTTGGTGGGTCCTACCAAGCTCCAACAGTTGCTGAAAGACAACCCTAAACTTAAGCTGCTCATGCTAATTTATAAGAATACCTTTAATTAAGATCCATGTCTTCCTGTTTCCCTGGTGGAGGGTCTGTGATGCTCTGGGCCTGACCCTCTTTCAAAAGGTTTGGGAGCCATGTTCCGTGAACCACGTGAATGTTGTGATGACTCCTCAAACTACCAGCATGTTTGAAAATTGTAAAAATATAATTGCTTACAGTTGGTAAAAGTGGGTTTCGTGCAGCTTTTATAGCCGGGTTGCCAATAAAGGGCTAAAAAATTATAATGTGGATAGACAATTATTAACAATTAATTAATGTGGGACTTTTTCCCCACATAAAATAAAAGTACTGAAAATAAATGTAATTTGTAAAAGTAAATTTTAAAAAAGTCAGTGTAAGATGGCATTTCCCTGCAATAAAGGATTAAATTACAAAATTGATGATAAAATGAGGCTTTTGCCACATCCACTTGATGGAAGGGAAAGGAATAAATGTGGAGGGTGCTGAATAAGCTGAAATGTCCAATTCATGATCAGTACTTAAGAAATAATTCATATAAAAATAGAACTTCTCTAACAGATACTTTGCATTAATATTTGGGGTAAAACATAAACATAATAAGCAAAAGATTGTTAATCAGACAAATGGAGTTTATATTTATATAAACTTAAAATTGAAACCTTTTTTTATATATATATATTTTTTTTTTTTTTTTTCACAAAAATGTATGTTTGAAAGAGAAGCTGACCTTCAAAGGTCCATTCTACCTGATTTAAACCCGTTTGTAGTAAAAACATAATGCCTTAACGTGTTTTAAATGCCTATAAATCCTGGACTGATTGCTTCAGCAATTGCTACTTTTAGTAGAAATAAGTGAACCACCAACTTCCTGATAATTAATCAAAAGCTTTAATTGTTAATATTTGGCTCAATGTAGTTTTTCTACACCCTGCTTCTGCATTTTGTCCTCCCTCAATGGTTCTGCGGCCTTTACTACCCGTTTAAATAGCGGCGCTGAAGATCCTTTCGGACATGTGGGCTCTGCTGCAGGTATGAGGGTTCTGCTGGTGGACCAGTGGATAGAGACGGGAGGCACGATGAGGGCCGCCATCCAGCTGGTGGAGAAACTGGGAGCCACGGTTGTAGGTCAGCCGGCACAGTGACCTGATTATGACGTGACGAATTAGAGCCCAGCAGCAAAGTTTGGATCTCTCTCTCTCTCTCTCTCTCTGTTTTCTGCAGGTGTAGCAGCTGTGGCCATCGAGAACACCGAGGGAGGGAAGTGGATCAAGGAAAACTACAAGTTCTCCCACTGCATCCCAGAAGCGCTGCAGAGCCAAGACGACGAGATACATCTGAACTTTTTCGAAACGAACAAGTAGAGAGTAATTTCAGAGCTCAGTGAAGAAGACAAGAGACATTTTGAATGAAATACTTTAATTTGCATAGAAATACAGTGAAGTAATGGATGAATGACTTGTTTTAATACTTTTTACTAACATAATTTGACAGGATTGCTTGTGATCCTGACATAAAATAAAATAAAAATCTTAAACACCTTAATCAAAAACACCAGGAGATACAAACATAATGAGACTCTACAAGGAATTCAGATTAAAAATCGATAGAAAGAAAATGTAAAAGTACCCAGCAGTCTTCCTGGAAATGTCTTTAAAGGATTCCTAAGATGGAGCAGCGTGGAAATGAGGTGTACCAGAGAAGCTGGTGAAGATCTCTGTGTAATTAATTCATATCATACTAAAGTAGCATTAGAAATGAATTCATCCACTGACAGCAAGTCTTTAACACTCAGTTCACATGCATAATAAACTCCAGCTTTAACAAAATAAATGCTCAATAATGTACCTGCGTCACCTTTGGTATTTAGCACCCTCCATACTTGAGAAAATCTTCAGAAAGTCTTAAAATTAATGAACTTTTAATGCAGCAGCATAATCTCACACTGATCCAAACTTTGATGCAAGTAAATCTTTTGTAAAAGGGGAAAGAATGTAGAAAAATAATCACAACGGCCACAAATAGTGGCATCCCAGCTGTGAATAGTTTGTATTTCTGGAAAGATGCACTACAGTCTAACAGGCTTCACAGAGAATACGGAAGTTAAAACAGGCCAACAGCATTACAGATTGTCCGCCATACTTAAAAGTGGGCATGAAACGTTTTTTAACGTATTCATCCTTTGTTGGTCTAGAGCGGTTTGTTGCTCATCTGGCCAAAGCACACGGTTAAAATGCACACATCTCCATTTGTGATGGGAGGACAAAAAGGTTTTGCCCTGGTATGCCCCCTGAGCAACATGTCGTCATGCCGATAGGTTTTAAAGGTAGAGTTTTCCGGAAAGACGATTTTTCCGGAAATGTAGGTAAGAAAGGCCCAGGTCACTTTTTGAATAACTGCAAACGTGCAAGACCATCTTACCTGCACTTCCGCCCCTCAGGAGGATCGTGTGAGAGAATCTCCCAAATCCACTCAGGTCTTAATTTTTTTCAACTGGGGCCTTCCTCTTCTTCTCATAAAGTTGTAAGACAGTTCGCTTTTTGTGACTCTCAGCCATTTTCAACGTATACGGTGAGAACAGCAGGAGCTACAATGAACGGCTGGAACCGAAGCTCACTGGATACATAAACATTAGAAGTGCACACTCAGAAAGAGGAAACTAGCAAGGAATGAGCGCGCACACTGGGGTCACAATGACTGGCATGTGCAACAACCAATACATAAGGTGATACCCCCGGAACTCAACGCCGAAAAAAGATCGTCCACTAATACCTTTAATGGTTCTTATAGACGGTTGAGGCGATTTTCACAAGCAGGAACTTTTTCCAGGAACCAGGGTGGTGTTTGTGAAAGTTGTTTTAACGTTTTAAATGATAGCACTTTCTTGAAGATATGTCCTCACTTAAGAAGATTAGCAAATATGTGTTACAGTTGAATGGCATCTTCTTCATTTCCTTCCCATTCTGAAGAGAGGCTAATAGAAATGGGTCTATGTGTGACATTACATTTAGACCTCAGGTAAACAAGTGTTCATAGGTAAATAATTAAAAGTCTATTGCCACTCTGATAATGGTAAAAATAAACTAAAACAACAGTTTCATGGAGTGTGCATGGAGTTCAGATGGTCTCTCCAGGTACTCTGACTTCCTCCCGCTGGCCAGAAAACATGTCTGTAAGGTTAATCGGTAACTATAAATTTTTATTAGGTATGAGTGTGCACATGGTTGTTTTGTATCTCTTTGAGTGGCCCTGTGATAGACTGGCGACCTGTCCGTGTTTACCCTGCCTCTCACTCAATGAATGCTGAAGATGGGCCCATATCCCACCCCCACACGCCTGCAAAGACAAGCAGGTGTAGATAATGTATGGATGGACAGTTTCAATCAACTTATTGTAAAGGATGCCAGTAATTATACCACCAATCATTTGGTAAAAAATTGTACTAAAGTAAAAGTTGGAATTTAATTAAGAAATTATGCTACTGCTTTAAAAGACACATTCATATCAAAGCAATTTACACATTTTTATCAAGTTTCCAATAAGTCTAGAAGGTGCCGTAGCTGATGACTCTGAAGCTCATTCTGTTAAAACACCTCGCCAAGTCTCCACTTTGCTCATGTCTGTTTCCCTTTCTCTCAAGTGAGAGTCCATGAATAGATGGGTTGAGGGTAGGAATTAGATTTTAAAAAATTTCAAAACTTTAAGTCTATATGTGGGTTAAAAATGTACTATCCAATTGATTGTGAAACACACTACAGCAGCAAAACCAGAACTTTAAGCACAGTAAGCGTCTAAAAACTCTTTGGTATTTCTGGGGCACATCTCATCATACTGTTTTAAAGTCTAGACATACGGTATAAAACTGAGCAACACCACAAAAATCCTCACTTTTCCCATAGAGGAAACCTTCTCTGGCCAGGAAAAAGAAAAAAAAAGAAAAGAAAATGGACTGTAAACATGCCATGAAATGCCCCCTCCCTCTCTGGCCACAGAAATTCCTCCCAACTAAGCTGGACGGCAGCCATGACGCTCTACTGCTGAGAAAAAGCCTCATGCTGTGTTTGTGCATTTGGATTTAAAAAACAAAAGCTTTATCTTGTCCTTACTGACAGCAGTTTCCTTGCTTCTTCTTTGTTGTAGTGTACAAATTGATTGAAGGGCTGTTTATTCCTGAGAGAAACACATAAAAATGAGCATTAAACTGCCCAACATTTATTTTACATTTTGAGACAGTTCAGATACTCACTGACAACATCTCCAATCTGCCTTGATCCACTTTTCTCCAACTCAGCGAGAACGTTTGTCTCAAAGGCCAAAGCAGCGACTCGAAAGAAAAACTCTTTGACATTTTCCCCTAAAGAAAAGGAACCAAGGATCTGTCAGAGACTGATGGGAAACCACTGTAGTGGTGAAAAAGGCTAACACTATACATATCTGTTTCTTCTAAATATTTTTCCTAATTTTCTACAGTCTTGTTTTTTTATTTAAAAAATATGTTTTGATTGGAGCATAAAAGTGTCAGAAATTCTGCTGAACTGTTAGCATGCTAAGAATGCTAAATCTAAATAATGCTAAACTGTTAGCACAACAGCTAAACAGAATGCTAAGCTGTTAGCATGAATGTAAATTGCGCTAAACATTAAAGATACTCAAATGTTAACATAAAATGCTAAAAATGTTAAACAACAATTAATGCTAAACTGTTAGCACAACAGCTAAACAGAATGCTAAGCTGTTAGCATGAATGTAAAAATTGCGCTAAACAGTAAAGATGTTACTAAAACAGACAGCTTAGAGTCTTTATTAAATCAAGTGATCCTGTTGGGCAGAAGTTGATGGGAAAAAAGGGGTTTCCTAAAATGTCCCTTCAACTTTAAACAAATTACAAACTGTTTCTTCTTTTAGATATATTTTTTTTACCTGAAAATATAGAAGCTGCTCTTTTACGGCAGCTTAAAAGTGTCAGAGATTATGCTGAACGGTTAGCAAAAAATGCTGAACAGAACTAATACTAAACTCTTAGCCAGGGCTCTCAACTCTCACGCAATGACCGTGTGACACACGAATTTCCCTGACCGCACAAGAACACACGCCACACCTGGCATTCCTCATGCAAAAAATAACAAAGCCCATCTGGGCTGCAGATGATCCGTTCACAGCACTGTCCATCCAGAGCTCAGTCTAAACCTGCAGAGCTGTTTCGGCTTCTTTCACAGCTTGTGCCGATCAGTAGTTTATGCTGCAATTTGTGTTAACAGAGCAGCAGGAAGAGCGATCAGAGTTCTAAATAATTTTGGTTTTAACTTCATTCAGTGATTTTTGTACATTTGGGGTCTGTTTCATTTGATCCATTCATGCGGGTTTATCTAGAAGCAAAATGTTTTACAAGAATAAAGCAGACAGCTGGAATGGACTCGGGAAAGTGGATCTTTGGTTGCAGGAAACAGAATTTTTGGAGATGAGCGACAATTAGAGCAAATAGTATTTTCGTCGGAAATCCGGAAACGACCACAACGCCGTTTACGTGTTTAGAAGGTGCAATATTGACCGTAAATGTTATGAAGGGAGTCTAATCTCCTCATATTAGGCAGTCTCAGTATGTTGAAACAAACACGGGAGAACAGTTGTGTCTTTTTTCTGTTTTAACCCACTAACTGAACAATAATATACACTCCTCTTTCACTTTTTAACAAAAGTAAATCCTCTTCTACTTCCATGTCTAGTCAGCTAAAAATGAGACGGAGTAGACTAGATCCGCGGCCACCCCCGGGACAGCGAAGCAGAGCTCCTACCAATCAAACCACCTGACCGAAAAATTAACATAATCTCACGCTGAACTTTGCATAACAGTTGAGAGGTCTGCTCTTAGCAAATATGTTAATAATGTTAACGTCTGCATGGATTTTCAGAGGATTATGGTCATAACTGTACATCTATGATTTATATAGTGAAGGATTTGCAAGCTGTGTTTACAGCAGGGAAGTTTCAAACATTTAACTACTCTCTAGAGGAATTAGAGATGGCTCACCCGTCAGCGATGAAACAGCCCAATACTCTGCATGGATCTCTTTTGCAAATTTCAGGGCATCTTGTTCAATCCGAGAATACTGAGCAGGAGACTGTTTAAAACAGTAAAAAACAAAACACACATTTAAAAAAATTGTTGTCAAACCAAAAAAAAAAAAAAAAGGGGCTAAAACTCACAAACTAATTTCTAATTCGTATTAAAAGTGAGTTCATTTCTTTTGTAATATGTCATTTTCTGTTAATTAGAAGATGCATTTTAATGAGGCTCATTAATCTGATTAAAAGTATCTTTTAAAAATAACCTTCAAGTAGTTAGGAAAGACATATTCACTGAGCTGACATTTCTGTGTTAAAAGTGTTTTTATAGGTCTGATGTAATATTCTAATCTCAAATGTCATGTTTTAATTAGCTGAGTGAAGTATCATGATAATTAACAGAAATTGAGCTTTAAAACATCAGTCTGTGTGTAAATAATCCACATAATGTTTTATTTAGCGAATTGAGTTACTGAAATAATGAAACTTTTCAATAATATCCTAATTTATTGAATATGACTATATATAAATGTGTGTGTTTGGTTGCTTTTTTTGCTTCTTCGCAGGAAAGCTTGCCAAGAACTGTTGTAATATCATTGAATTACACGAGTGACATGTTCGATTTAAAATATTACCAGATTGTAACATTTAAAAAAAACTGTCATTGTAATTCATTAATAATTCATCCCTATATTTCAATACTTAAACTGAGATAACGGCATCTCAAAGCGCATCCCACTCTTCATTATTTCTGCCTCAATCAGAAATGCTTTTGGGTTTATATGCGGAGGAAAAACATTCCTGAGGGTTCAGCCAGAAGAACAAAAACCCTCTGTGCCTCTGGCATCGATCCAGGCTATCCACATCCAGTTCCAGTGAAAGCAACATAAAATCTCTGCAGACAATGTCCACTTTAACCAGCAGAAGACTCACACTCAGGTCCTTTTTTGTGCCAACGAGGAAAAGCTGAACACTGGTGGGGTCGTTCTCTTTTAAGGCGTCCTCAAGCCACTGCCTGCAGTGACAGAAACATGGCAGTAAATCAACTAAAGGAGACAAAGGAAATATGAGTTCAACAATCCTCTAATGATCAGTAGGCTTACCTTGCATGGCTTAAAGAGGCAATGTCATTTACGTCAAAGACGATTATCACAACTAGAAAAAAAGAAAAAAGAAAACTTCTTTGAGTATTGCTGAAACATATTCGACTCTTAGTCTCTTATCGTTTTGATGCATATTTCCTGTTTAATGTTATATTTGGAAAAGATGGCTGGACAAACCCTGAGCTCCTCTGTAGTATGTGGAAGCAATGCACTTGAACCGTTCTTGACCCGCAGTGTCCCACCTGTAACGGAGCAAAAAACTGAGCAACATCACAGCAGCCTGACCTTATTTGAAATGAAAACAAGAAACGGATCAAACTTACAGCTGCAGGCTGAAAGAGACACCGAGCACCTCAAAGCGCTCCATCTCAAAGTCAACACCAATCGTTGCCTTGTAGTTCTTATCAAAGGCATCCTTGCAAAATCTAAAACAAAAGACATCCAGCTTTACTTTTCTGAGCACTGGGTCACGTTACTCAACTATGCATTTCAAATGGCAACAGACACAACTTCCAAAAGTATTTGGTAAGCTGCCTTGACTCGCATATGAATTTATATGACATCCCATTCTTAATCCATAGGGTTCACTATGACATGGGTCCACCCTTTGCTCGGCTTCAACTCTTCTGGGAAGGCTGTCCACAATGTTTCGGACTGTGCTTTTGGGAATCTTTGACCATTCTTCCAGAAGCACATTTCTGAGGACAGACGCTGATGTTGGATGAGAAGTCTTTGAACTCCTCCCAAAGGTATTCTGTCGGGTTGAGGTCAGGACTCTGTGCAGGCCGGTCATTGTAATCCATACCAAACCCTCTCATCCATGTCTTCATGGACCTGCTTTGTGCACTGGTGCACAGCCATGTTGGACCCTCTCCAAACTGTCCCCAGAAAGTTGGGTGCAAGGAGTTGTCCAAAATCTCTTGGTTTGCTGAAGCATTCAATGTCTCTTTCACTGGAACTAAGGTGGAAAACAAGCCCACACCAGAATCCCTCCTCCACCAAACACACTTGGCTCAGTACAGTCAGACATGTACTGTTCTCCTGGCAACCGTCAGACCAGACATGTCCATCAGACTGCCGGACGCTCTAGAGTCCGACGCTTTTAATTGCACTCGGTGATGTATGGCCTGGATGCAGCTGCTCGGTCATTGAAACCCATTCCAAGAAGCTCTCTACGCAATGTTCTTTAGCTAATCTAAAGGCCACGTGAAGTTTGTAGATTTGTAACAAATTATTCTGAAGAAAGTTGGTGACCTGTGCGTACCACGCGTCTCACCCCGTCAGTTTATGTGGCCTACCATTTTGTGGCTGTCATTCCCAAGTGCTTCCATTTTGTTTCATTACCATTGAACGCTGACAGTGGAATATTTAGGAGTGAGCAAATTTCACGACTGGACTTGTTGCACAGGTGGCATCCTATCACAGTACCTGGGATTCAGTGAGCTCCTGAGAGCAACCTGTTCTTACTAGGGGCTTGATGTGATACAGCTGTGGCCATGGAAGGGATTGGAACACCTGGTTTTGATTTGGATTGGTGCGCGAAATCTTTTGGCAATATAGTGTATTTTGGTACCATGGTCTAGTGGCTATCAGGTGAATTGCACATTTAAGATCCTAAAACTGGTTTCTTTAAACTGTGTACACGTCGCTCTTTTGTTACTACAATATTCAGTAATCAAACCATTTTTTTCAAGCCTGTTTATATACAGGAAAGTATTTGCAAAAAGGTTTGCAGAAAATCTAAAACTGAAACTTGATGCCCAGTTGGATATTTTTCTGTAAGTTGGTGCTCATTCATTATTATGTTTTTCAATACATAAAAATGTAAGTTCAGGTGCAGATTGAACATTTGGCCTCTTGTTATAAATACACACCACAATAACACATTCATTTTGAGGTTTCTCAAAGGAACCACAAGCTTCCTACATTATTTATTCCCAGATTTGACCTTTAGCATTCTTCACATATAAAAGAAAAACAGAAGAGTTTACCTATTAATCAGGCAGGTTTTCCCCACAGCCAGATCACCAACCACAATGACCTTGGAGATTTTAAATCTGACACAAAAAAATTACAGAAGAATCAGTAGATGAAGTATAAATAATAACATCTAACAGGTCTCCAAGAGAGTTCAGGTGTCAATTCTCACCCCACGGTGCCGGTCCGCTGCTCCTGGCAGGCAGTC
The DNA here is from genome assembly GCA_037039145.1 of Fundulus diaphanus. Classification (NCBI taxonomy): domain Eukaryota; kingdom Metazoa; phylum Chordata; class Actinopteri; order Cyprinodontiformes; family Fundulidae; genus Fundulus; species Fundulus diaphanus. Next base: position 16,020,598 of record CM073124.1, read on the forward strand.
CTCACTTTGTTGTTGAAATCTTCCGTAATATTAAGAGCCGCCTCTTTTATGAAAGCCTAAAACGAGAGTGAGGGAGAGCAACTAAAAGGAGGCTTTTAAAGCTGTTTTAGAATGACTAACAGTCTTGCTTGTGCTTTTTACCTGAGGGAGCTGAGCAATGACTCGGTCCCGTCGAATCGGAGGAAAAACACTCATGGCTGAAACTCTGAGAGACATGAAGGCTTGGGTGAAACAATGCCTAGACAAGGAAAACACACACACGTTTAATCTTTTAGGTTTATTATTTTTCAAGCTGCTTGCCACATATGCAGGTATATTGAAAAAGGCGAGTTATGTGGGTCTAAGCATGAGGAGAATGAAGCAGATTATGTCGAAATGCGTGTGACTTTTGAACACATCCCATTCTGAATGGTCCCTGTATATAGGGATCAATGATGTGGGCCCAATACACATGCACTTCCAAGAGGAGGTATGTTTTGTTATGACGTCACCATCAGTTGCCTTCTTTTTTTTAAAGTTTTAAGGATCATCTGACAACTTGTGAATTAAATCTCAATGCTCTACGACTTCCCCCAAACGGTCAGATAATTATGAGCTGAAATAATTGGAAAACAAGTGAAGCAGTCAGTTTCACTTTCGGTTTAAAGCATCGAGCATGCCGAGGCGAGTGAATCTTTAACATTGGCGACATTATAGCATGATGTGGTATTAGGTAACATTTTTATTTGGTCGTTTTTATCATATTTCAAGCGCAGATGCATCAATGCTGTAGCGTTGCCGTACCTATGCGCAGCATGGATGGTGTGTGAGAGCTGCAGTCGTCGGTCTAAACTTTCAGTGGCAGTCTGACTTATTTCAGTTTATCGTAATTCTGTCTGCTACATTGTCATTAGCATAACAAGGCAGCTGGAACATTATTTTCCTTTGGCATCATGAAACAAAAACTGCAATAGTGTGATGGGGTAAGTGTCCGATCAGATCAAAGCAGACAGTTCCTGTTAAAAGTCACAATCGCTTTCATTAACCTCCAGATGTTCACATTAATTGAAACATTAGAAACTAAACTGCCATATCCCCTGTATCCCTCAATTAACATCTGACCTACTGACACCCAAAATTGCATTTTTGGCTGCAAGTTTTCCAACAGTTAGCTTTAGAGATGTTTTTACCTACCTTACCATCACCCTAGGTTTGCATGGTGGCGAGATAAACTTCTTATCACACATCCAGCTGTTTTTAAGCTTTTTAAGCTATCTGTAGATATGAGCCCGTTTTCGTAATTAGCTATGTTCTTAATGCAATTTTCTGATTTATGGAGATCAACTCTCATTTGCCTTAATCTAATGGCATTTTCTCTTGTCTTTCTCATTTTGAAGAGCAGCTAAGACAAATGGGCCACCTTGTAGTTTCACATTTATACCAGAGAAATAGAAAGTACTACTACAATGTTTCTGCTGATTTATAAAGGAATTGCTACGAGCTAATAAGTTAATGACTGGTGAGTTTGTTAAACACAAATATTTCTTAGCTGGTTTTTTTTCTCCCACTGGATACAAAGTTTTCGATTATATAACTTATCTGGGGATATATAAGGTGAAATATTTCTATCTAACACCTATGTTTCACAGGCTAGCAATAACCCCATGAAGTGTATAACGTGGATAGAGATTGCTGTTTGTAAACTACCAAAGATTTTATACATCTTCACTCCATGTTTTGTTGCAGCTTTTATATCCGCGGGGTATAGAATAAAAACTGTAGCCTTCCGCACAGAGAAATTGTTTGGATTTCCTAAAAACTACGGCAGCCTAAAGGAGCCAAAGGCAAAGGGTGATTATCCATGGAAAGAAATTGAACCGGGGGGAACTGTAATCAGTGCTGATCCACTTATCCTGTCTCTTTTAATCCTATTGTTCACCAAAACTCCGATTGAAGAGAAAAAAGTCCAATTTACTTCATTTAGTTTGTTTTCTGCACACATCTGTAGCGCCTTTTCTACTTTGTGTAACATCAAACCGCAGGTAAAGACCTGAAAATACAGTCTAGACGCTGTGGGTTTTCCAGAGTTAACTAAAAAAGTAGCGTGTTTTAGCTTGAGAGATGTTACAGGATACCTCAGCGAATCAAGACGGTCCTCTTCTATTTCCTCTTATTTCCCCAAAATGCGCCGCTTACTCCACACTAGGGCCGCTCCCGACCACAGTTTTCAGTACAAAAAAAGATGTTAACATTTATTAACGGGGCTGAAGTCGATCCACGGAAGAAGAGAGGCACCGCAGCAGCTGCTGACTCAGTTCCCTGCCTGGACTCATTCTTTCCTCCCACATTTTTCCCCCTGCTCGGTCCCCTGCTGGACAAAATGAGGAATAGTCAGAAATCTATGGATCTACAGTGCATCATTGACACCCCCGATGAAGGCCACAAAGCTTTAAAAGAAAATTAATCTTTTATGGCAGTGACATAATCTCACTCTGATTTTTTTGTGTTGTTTGTCCACAAGTCCAACCTTTAATTTGAGTAATTTTAAATATTGTGGGAAACAACTGTTTACAAAAACAGTAGTTTCTCTTTTAATTTGATTGGAATTTCTGGTAATCAATTATTATTTTTTTCTTGTGGCATGATTATTAGTTTTCTGAATCCCGTCTCATTTCAATTCAGTAACACAGGTCTATTTCAACCAAGCCAGCCGGCATTTTTGTACGAGACCGACATCGGTGGGGAATTGGGCCTGACACAAAATTTCACCCAAGTTTCACAGGGGGGGGGGCATGTTCATTGCTTTCATGTATTCAATGCAGAAAAACACAGGGTTTTATAACTTGTTTTTTCAACTGATTTTCGAAGACAAACATAGGTGTCCTGAACAAGAATATCATTGTAAGGCAAGGTCCACTTAGTAGCCTACACAATGAAGCTGAGCAAAATCCATAAGGGGCTGCCCATGTTTGTCCTGTGCGTCTGTGTTGCCCTGTGATGGACTGACGACCAATCCAGGGAGCACCCCCCCCCCTCACTCAATGACCATTGTATAATTTTGTTTCCAAAAAACTGAAAAAAAATGATGGTAGATTAACATATGCTTCTTCATATGAGTACAACCTAAGCTGCATAATGTCCATATGTCACCTTTTAAACCACAAGATCTTATTTACTGGCTGAAACATTATGGAAAGAATTCAAGCCTCCCTTATTTGGGACTTATGATAAATACAAAAGCTAAATGGGTAGTAAAAACATTTTTACCTTCTTTATTGTTGCTGATTAAAATAAATACCAACATCTACTGTTCACTCATCTGTAAGCTCTTTGATTTGTGATTATTGCAAAAAACATCCAGATGGTGGTTTAAGCCATTGTATGTTGAGTTTCATGTGTCTGAAATCAAGGTTTTAAGTAAGTCTAATATTTAGCGTCCACAACAGCATATTTATACAACTGTGTTCTCTGGGCTGAAATTGTCATCTTTTACTATTAAATAGTATCTTTTAGGGTAAAACGCCTTCATATGTTGGTTGGGTAAATTTTGAGATGTCTTGTTTATTACTTGTAGAAAATGCTGTGAAGAAAAAAGTCATCTTCTTCAGCTTTCACATTCACGTAGAAGCACCGAAATAAATAATGAGCCCTGAAATTTTAACGTATTTTTATTCACTCAATGATTTGAAAGACAGGGCCGCTATATATCACTTTAACACAAGACACATTTACATTATTGTGCTTATGGTCAAAATAAATTAACTGTTGGTTGCAAATGGGTTATCTCTCTGCTTCGCTTCATTGTGCAGCCAATGTAGATTTATTGTGGTCTGCTTATTTTCAAAAGGCACTTTGGTGTGAAGGCACTGTAATACAGGTCAGATGCACGCCAGCTCCGTCTATGTCTTCTTGTCTTGGCATTGAAACAAAAAATGAAGGTTACATTGCTCAGCCACAAAATTATGACTATTGACTGGTGAAGTGAGGTACAAGGCTCATTTTGTTACACTGCTACATTCTCATTTAATACTTGTAATGTACTTATGCTTTTTTGAATAAATCAAAAGTTTGTATTGCTAATGTCCCAGGATGCTGCACTGCAAACACCCTCAGATGTTTCTTGTCCATGTTTCAGCTCCATTACAAAGGCCCTTTGTTAAGAAGGTGGGGACCGAACGTTATGTCTGATTGACAAACTTGCCAAAAGTTATTTTACTGTCATCAGCAGCGATAACTAAGGGAATAGAGTCCACTTAGAGCCAACAAACGTGCACAGCTTTTTTTTAAAAGGATCAAAATAAATCTAACATTAAGGACAATATTTACAAAGTGCTTTACATCCATTTCTGAAAAAAAGAGGAGGATGAGGAGACACATTTTTGTCTGATTCAGTCTTTAAAAGTTGATCATCTCGAAAGTATAATTATTCAAACCAGCAAAAGAGATACACAGTGACCACACGTGATTATGCTGCTGCCTGCTCCTTATAAAGACTTTTTTCGGGGTTCCTGATGAGCAGCTGTCAGATGGCAGGAAGATCCAGCTTCAGCTCTACTGGAGTCAGATACCACACACTTTATCAAAGAGCTATAAAAGGACCACAAATAATCCTGCATTATAGTGTGTTAGCAGTTCAATTGGTCCTGGACAAATCGGTCCTGTCCAGCATCTCTTCAGCCATAAATAAAGAAATGGCTTCATAGAGACAGACAGATTGGTCCACACAATTACACAATATTACATGGCAAATCCAGAAAGTTCCAAATATCAATATTAGTCAAAATCTACAACAAAAAAACACTTCATCCCATGCAAATGTAAAATATATTGCAACATACTGTATAGTGAGTTTGTTGTACAAAAAGCAATAGACAAAACGCAATTATCCATTTCAAATACACATACTGAAGTATACTTAACATATACTTCAATGCACAAGTTTAACATTAACAGAAAATGTTAGCATTTTTCCAAACAATTAATTCAAAAATTATAAATAACGTCAGTACCTCTCCTGTATATACATCCAGCACCCGTTTAAAATAGCCAGCAACAATCAACCTGACTGAAAACATTAGCAACATCACATTAAATGATAAAAATCCACCAAGTACCATTGAAGATAAATTGTAATAATATTACTTTTATGTAATTTTCTTATATTTCTTGCTTGAGTTATATGGTAATTTTGATGCTGAGAGAGAGTTTATGGAAAATATCAGTACCATTCTCATGTTTGTATGCTAAATAGAAGGTTAGCTTGTAGCATTTAGCCTGGAGATGAATAAGAATGAATAAGATTTTTGAAAAGCCAACAAAAGTTTTCTATCATCTTCTTTAAACTCAATACCTAAAATGTTAACTACATTTCACTAATTAGCATCATATCAAAGTTAAAACCAGTTCTGTTTTTTCAGGAAACGTTCAGCTAACTAGCTAACTAGCTATAGCTTCAGAGTTTAGCTTACTATCTGAGAGTGCATGTGTTGCCAGTATCAAGAATTAAACACTTTTGTTCAAATTAGTCAAAAATTTAATATAAAATCAGTCAGCTATTTGCTGCAAATTATTAACTTTGGGTGAAGCACGTGCATGACTTGCCCACATTAGGACAAGCTAGTAGCATCCATGGAAGTCTCTAAAGCCCATAGCTTGACATGTTTTATCTTTATTGTTTTGTTTTTTCTGATTGGTGTCTTGCCATTAAAAAAACAAAATGGTAAAAGCAGTGTGTATTTTTGTCCTTCTATGGCTGAAAACCTGGCTATTTTCATTATTAGTATTAATGGGAATCCACTTGCATATTCTTAATATTTAGCTTACAGACATGAGATGGTCTTCATTCTTTTCACTGTTAACTAATGCATTTTGCAAAGTGTTACACTATCTTTAAAGGTGTCTTTTATCACCTCTATATACCACCAGGGGGATCACTATTAAAAAATCCCTGTTCATAGAAAACAGAAATATATTTACATCATACTGCTTGTTATCATCTTTTAGCATGTCACTTTAAGATCGCCGTTCCTAAAAGTCCAGCTTCCCTTCCTCCTTATGTAAGCATACCAACCAACAGCACACAGTGCTTATATACAAAGTTAATGTTAAATCCCACTTACTGCAGGTGCTATCCTACCTGCTTGATGTTATTTTTTATATGGTTATTTTATGCTCCACATGGGCTTGTAAGAAAACTGGGTTTGCAGGAGCCTAAAGCATGAGTCCTGCCAATCTTCCATTTTAACCTTTAGTAGGAAAGTGTTTAAGAGAGATACTGATCACATTTTTACAAAATAACTCCTTTTAGATATTCCAACTGATAAAACATTGTCCCAAATGTTAGAACTTGTACAATTTCAGTGGTTTGTCAGTTTTTACTTACCAAGTGTTTTTGGGAGTTTATCCTTTGGCAGTGAATTGCGTAAATGAAAACCTAACAAAATCTGTGAACTTTTATCTTAAATATAGACATGGTGCAGTCCTGTAAACCTCTCCCGATCAGTCACTGAGAAACTTCTTGGAGTTGTTGTTGTGCGTGCCATTCTGTCCCATGTAGCTTTTGTTTCTTGGAAAGAAGTCGGCACGGAGCAAACGGTAGAAATAAATCACGATCATGATATTCATTACCATCATGGTAACGAGGAAGTATCCGCCATGATCCAGCCAGGAGTAGTTGTGGAAGATGTACCAGGTGAGGTAGAACTGGGTGCTAAGACGAAATGTGACGTAGGTGAAGAGGTTGACGAACTTGTTGATGTGGTACATGGAAGAGGACTGGGCGCCGGCCAGCTTCAGCATCAGCCGCAAGTGCAGGGTGACACTGTTGACCTCTACGAAGAGGGCAATCAAAGCACCAGCGATGTAAAGTTGAGTGTAGAGGGCGTACAGGAAACACCAAATCACCTGCAGACAGAACGTTATGGTGAAGATATTTGTACCAACTCACCTCTAACCCTCAGGTTTGTCTTAGAGCTATACATGTTGTACGATGTTACACATTACATACTACTACACAACAAGTTGTATGCAAGATGGCGGCGCAGGACTCTGCAGCAGCCAAGGCACTCCGGCTTATTTTGTTGAAACTTAGAAACAGCTTCTTCCCAAGAGCTGTGAGGGCAATCGCCCCCTGATGGGAAACTGTAGTCCAACGCTTTAAAATTACCACACTGTTACTAGCCCATCATACATTACAATCACTTAAATGTTATGTTACCTGCACACTATCATCTCAGAATATCTAAATGCACATTTCTGTAAATGAAGCCTCAAATAATCATCGTACAAAAGCACCTTGCTACCTCATCATCTCATTAGCTGTTATCCGTGACTCATGAAGGACAACTAGTTCATACAAACTTTTGAATCTTCATCTTTTTAATTTTTTCATCTTTTGAACGTTATAATGAAAAAAAAACTGTAACCCTTGTTCATTGCCTGTTTGTTTGTTTATCTTAGTTATGTGTACTAATAAATAAATAAAAAATAAATTTCACCATGGTGACAATAAAGAATCTTTGAACATGTTGAGTCGCAATCGGTATCGCGATATCAGTGTGTACAAATTCTAATGTTCACTAAGTGTGGTAGGGACATTAATGGTAAAGAAAGGAAAGTGTCAGGAAATTACTTACCGATATAAGACAGTGTGAAATACAGTCATAATCAATAATTTTCAATATCTGTTATATTGAGGCTCGCTTTTCAAATTAAAAGTACCCTTTGAAAAAAAAAAACTCTAAGGACATTAAATATGAGTTTGTATATATTATTCAGGTCTATTTTATTAACTTGAAAAGTAAAGTGTCTAGGTTTTTGTGATATAAAAAAACAAGATCATTTCAGAACTTCTCTTCTACAATTTAACTGAAGAAGAAATAATTTATCTGAGAAAAGGTAAAAAATAAAAGGGCTGGTTATTATGTATTTTTTGATACAATTTCAACACTTGGATACCGATTGGGTATCAGTAGTTTATCTGATGAACCTAAAATTAATTTTAACAGAGTCTGTAGAGTTACAAATGATCAAAAGCATCTGATTGTAGAAATGTATTATTCAGGAGAAGGGTATTCAGGTAAAATACGGGGCAACAGAGCCATTGCAGACACTGAATGTTTCTCCAAAATTGATGAAAAAACAAGTTGGACTAAGATTTAGGGTTGAAGATGAAAGCCTTATCTTCCAAAGAAATCCTCCACAAGTGATTCAAATATTCGAAAAGGTATGTTCTGAATCATACCCATACTCAAACTGGTGGATAAAATTAAGGGAAATCCAAATGCAAGTCAGTTTGGACCCAAAACCTTCAGGGGTCTACTAGAAAGCCAAAAATAAAGACAGACTTCACCTTTCAGCATCAGGTGATTCTGAACATGTATACTCACATCAACACAGGTTAGGTTCACCAAAAAAAAAAAAAAAAAAAAAAAAAAGTCAAGTTTGGAATGACTCAGTCTAGGAAAATATGTGGGATCACATACAAAGGTCAACAGACAAGGTATGTCCTCACAATCTGACAGATTTAGAGAACTGTTCCAAGGCACAGCGAACAAATATTGTCAAATAAAGATGCTAGATGCTGAAAGTCTCTTAACATAAATTAACTTAATCTTGAGTACATTTATTTATTGGGGAAGAAAATCTCTTTTTTTAACAAAATCAACTGTGGAAAAATGATTGATACCCCTGATAATCCCCTTAAAAAGTAAGTAGGACACTTTTTTTATTTTATGCTTCTGTTGTTTAAGTTGGTCTACGTTTCTAACAACTTCTATTTTATATTAAAGATAGGCAGCAGAGTGGCATCTTGTGGTCACCAGGTCTTCATAACCAATGCTTTGGCATTAGCAACAGAGACTCCAGGTGGATTTGGTGTGAAGCAAAGGATGAATAGCAATAGGGGATGACAAAGTACACACCAGGGGTACTAATAATTGGACTACCACTGATTTTGTTAAGTATAATTTCTTAATGTGGGATTATTTTCTCAACTGAATAAATGTGTTCATACTAAAAGCTTACGTTTTATTTTCTAGTGTTTGATAATACTGTTGCAGTGAAAGATTAACCTTTTAGAGTTACAAGATATATTTTAATTAAAAATAATATAGTGTTCATTAATATGTAAAGCAAAGAACATTTGGCAGGACAAAAGTCCTGCAATGTTTCTGTATCAATGGGGATATACTTCCTGCTTTCCTTAATCTTGCACACTTTATCAAGAAAAACAACGCTCTCTATATAACGCTTCAGTTCAACTTCAACTCTTCCTGTTTATTACATCTTGTGAGCCTGTTTAAATGCACCGCAGACCTTGATGTAACATATCTTTCACTGATTGATTGAGCTTCAGTGTTCTGACTCAGAGCCATCTGAACCAGAAAGGCCTGCTTGATAAAGTTAAAATGAAAGCACAACCGCAAGCATCTTACCATCGCGTGATGGAGCAAGAACTCCCACGATCCTCTGGCATGTCCTGTCAGAATGATATCACCTGCATCCTGCACAAAGTATCCTGAGACAAAAAAAAGTAATGATAGATGGGGTAAATATATATCGCAGTTATTTAATATTGATCAGCAGAGTGTGATAAAGTGTGTCATAAATATGTTTTAAAGTTGTTGGTTTTTTACATTTAGTAATTATATAATAATAGATTCCCTGTCTATTGCAGCTGTGACAGAAAGAGAAAAATGTTGTCAATGCTAAGCAATAAAGTTCAGATTTATGAACAAACTGATTTCATTTTAATTTTTCAAGGTACATTTTTCTGGTATAATTGTCTTTCGCTTGTCTTTTTATGTATATTGAACAGATAATCTGTGGGTGTGTGACAATGCTTCTTTATTTGGACACCATGTGTTTGCACAATTTTTTCAGACTTCAACCAGATTCATTTGTGATGGGAAAGATAAGAGATATACCAGCCTGGACAGGAAAGCAAAGATTATAAGATTTCAGATTTAGGTCACAGTTAAAGACAACAATCTGGGTTCTTGAAATAGTACTTTTCTGCATTATATAAACCACATATATTTGGGATGTGGAAATCAGACAGCTGTGGTGTGCACTTTCCATTGTTTTCTGTCATCATGCTGGTTAATTAATGAATTGAGAAATAATTTGCTGGATTACATGATAATCATATTTATTGCTTCTTTCTCTGCAGTGAAAATGTCATCAGCAAAACACATTAATTTGATGAGTCGTGTTCTCTGGTTATTTAAGCCCTGCGGTCATCCAAAGACAGGAGATCCCAAAACACAAAGTCCTTCACACACTTAATCATTTTTATTTCATGGAAAATTACAGGGGGATTAAAGGGATGTTACGTCAAGCTCAAATCCATCTGCTGGTTTTTCATCTTTTGTTAAAGCAACACAAATAGGAAATCAGAGTAATTTGTTGAACATCATTAACTGTAAGGCTTTTATGTCACTTGACAATATGTAGAATTTAAATAAAAAGTTAAATAATCATTTTTAGAAAGTTAAAGGAGATATTCAAAGAACTTTTGGAAAAAATGACATATAAGTATTTCCCACTACTTCAACATTATACTACGGTAGCTGCTTACACGTTTGGCAAATTCCTCTGCAAGGACATATTTCTGGTTGCAAAGAACAGGTAAAGTCAGTGTGGAAACTAAAAGGGTGCCACCTTTATTATGTCAGCGCTGTTTAAAAAGCTGGCAAGCCGTAAGCAGCACCGACTTGGGCTTGATTTGAGCAGATAGCCTAAATAAAAAAAAAAAGAAGCTAAAAGTTGAAAGGAATTTTTTTTTACCTCTTCTCATCAAATGATAAGGAAAATTAATTGAAATGTGACTTATTCTTGAGAAATAAAGTGAACGTCAAAATGTTATTTTCAACTTTAACAGTGTTCTGGTATTACCCCATAAAGAGCAGAACACCAAAAAGGTATTCAATTTTGCATAAAAGGCACTCAGAGGAAACAACTAAATCTAGCAAGAGTTCAATCTGTATCTTATCTTAAGTCTATGTGTCAAAATGTTGTAGTGTTCACCACACCAACCGATCTGACCTTTCACACACATTTAACTACTTTCACCAAGGCCTTTAAAAATAACTTTGCAGGACTCTGCCAGTTATCACAAATTCTTGGTGGTGGTTGTTGCCACTACAGCTGACAGAGCCAGTTATGAGGTTTAGAGGGCAGTTACCTAATACATAAAATCATAATTTAAAATCCACTTTTTTTGCATTTAAACAGGTTATCTGTGTCTGATAATGAAATGTGTTAAATTATCAGAAGCTACTGGCAGCCTGTCCAGGGCGTACCCCGCCTCTCGCCCCTTTGACTGCCGGAGATAGGCACCAGCCCCCCTTGCGACCATTGCATGGTTAAGCGGGTATAGAAAACGGATGGATGGATGATCAGACATTTATTAGCGTGACCAAAATCAATAACTCAAAAAAAAAATCTGTAAGAGGGCATACTTTTTCACAGCACTGTAACTGTTGCTTTTCTGTGCTAAATAAAATTAGATAATGCTTTGCTTTTTTTACTATTATTTTTTTGTGTAAAAACCTTGGAATAGCGTTGGTTATGGTAATCATATCGTTAGCAATTCATTCAAACCCATGCCTGGCATGGATTCATTCAAAGATTATCTTTTTTTTATAGGATTATTTTGAGCATTGTCACACCGTATTTCATGCCGCCAGGGTCATCCAGAGACACGAGGATTCGGTGATTGTTAAACTCCTCTGACAGGAGAGCGAAATGTCTCTCGTCATCATATTCCAGACATGCAAACTAAACAGCTCTCATTTGGTTATAAAACTGTGACAGTCTGATTCAGCTGAAATGTTTCCAATGCCTAGGAATTTATTTATTTTACAAGTGCCTCTCTGAGATGAGGGGGACACACAAATAGCCGCCCTGTTACCGTGCAGAACCTCTAATTTCTTTCATGGTCTGCCTCTGCGGCGCTGTTTGTCAGTTGTTAGGGGGGAGATCTCCACAGACCGGTATTCATAGAGATATAAATGCCAAACCACGTACAAGAGAGGCTCAAGCAGACCACCGAGACTTGAGGAGGTTGTGTTTGGTAGACATGACATTCGCCCGTTAGGATTAAAGGAGAGGCTGCTGACAGCTTTACACAACAGAAAGTGAGATATGCGTCTTGAGTAATAGGAGGCAGGTGAATAATGGGTGCAGTTATACCCCTCCCACACCCTGACTGTCATGCAATAAATAACATGTAGGTGCGATACCTTTTTAATATTCTTGCGTACAGCTGGAATAACTTGACTAATTTCAGCCGAAATCAAAAGTAAACCCTTGATGCTTCTCTTTCTGCGCTATTCCTTGAATGCTTTCACATTTTATCACATAATAACCACAAACGCAAAATTGAAACATGACTTCTTACAGTTTTATTTAGACAATTAACTTTAGTCGCGCTCTGTTCCATAAAGCTCAGATTTGTAAAGTTAATAACTAAAAACTTTCCTTCCAAGCTTAGCTGTGGATCTCTGGAGCTCCTTCGGCGTTAGCGTGGGCCTGTTTCTCTGATGCTCTCCCTGCCCAGCCTGTGACTTTACGGGAACGTCCATGTCTTATATGGTTTGCAGCTGTGCCATACTATCTACATTCTTGTCTTTCTGTGAGAAAGATCAGGGTATTTTTTCATAACCTAACTTTGTGCACTATTCTTCTCTGACACACCTCTGAGGCTTTCACAAAACAACTGGATTCATTTGGAGGTCAAATTAAACACGTCTGGACTCTATTTATTAATAAGGTGACTACTAAAGGCAATTGTTTGCACCATTTTTATTTTGGAGTATGGTGCAATTATGAGCTACATTTGTTGGTCAACCCAATAAAAACCTAATACAATACATTGTTAATGTTTGGAATGGGAGAAAAAGTGAAAAATCCTGTAAGTGGTAAGAATAATTTTCAAAGCACTGAGGCCTTTATTACACATATAACTGACAGAAGTGTGTTTACTGACCTGTGGAAACGCAGATGAGCAGATAGGACAGAGGGTTGTGATACTTGTGGATGTTGCTAAGCATCTCGGGCCAGATCAACACACTGGAAAGAGGGATGCACATTATTGATTAATGGCTCTGAATATTCACCTGAGTCAGACAAACTCTGAAGCGTTTAGGGAAAGAAAGTGCTGACTAAGCAGACACATCAGTAAGTAAGGCCTTTTAAGACCTCCCTGACCAACATGCATTGCTGCCTTGAGCAGATGTTTTTATAGGTACGTTGGCTCTCAGAGCTGTACACACCAGTTTTCTTTTGTCACATAAAAAACTTGACCATCATGAATTATTTTACAAATTTTCCACACTTGATGTGAGACTAGCCTCAATAATCATCTGAAAAAACAAAGAAATCTATCATATAGAAAACAGCTGATTGCATACATGTGCAAAACCATAAATTAATACTTTCTTGAAGCATCTTTGATTCAGTCTCAGGGTTCAGTTTGCTTTGTTACAAGTTCTTAAGGGTCCCACATCTTTACTTTGCCATATTCACCCGCTCTGCCTTGCAAAGGTTCTCAGAACCTAATTTCTGCAGCCCTCTTATGAGTACTCTGCAGAGTTTCTGCCAGGTTTAGTTCTGGACTTGACTAAATCATAAAAAAATATTCATTTTCCTCTCATGAGGTCATTCTTTTGCTGATCTGGAAGCATGCTTGACCTCCCTGTGATGCTGTAAAATGAAATATTTTATCTGCATTTTCTTTTTGCAGAGACCTGAAAGAATTGGGTAGAAACTACCGAACGAAAACAGTCATCAGGAGAAATGTAACTCCAGATCATGATGCTGCTACCACTATGTTTCAATGTGCGCATGACGTTATTCTGCGATGATGCTGTTTTTATATAAATTTAAAGACAGAGTCGGGTTTCATCAGATCATAAATCATTCTCATGCGTCGTTTTAGGATACTTTAGTGAAGTGGAGCTTTCCTTTGAAAAAAAAGACCACCCCTGTTCCTATCTCTCTGCTCAGTTGTACAAAGCGGGCTGTTTTTGTCACATTGTAGAAAACCACTTGGCAAACATTCCCACACCTCCTTCAATTTTCATGATTGATGACTTTCCTTACAGCCCCACAGTATCTAAGAGTATTACGCTGTTGTGTTTCTGTATTCTTCTTCTGACTGATACCTTTGCACAATGATGTTCATTGGAGCCTTTCTAACATCTCTGTAAACTCTAGCTTTAGTTAAAAGATGCAAATGAGCAAATCTCTTAAGGATCCTACAAGCAAAGCTGAACTCATGTTTAGGTTAATCAGATTCATGATAATAGATGTGAAGTGTGTATCCAGAAGGACTGAAATTAAATCAAAACCACCTTCTCCAATATTTTATCTTAACCGTGTGCACGCTTTTGAGATGAGGCTACTGAGGCTTTGTTTTATTTCACATGAACCGAACAGGAAATGTGCCACATTAAAGGACGGGGAATTTTTTAATTAATTTATCACGGTCTAGTTATTTTACGTGACAAAGGTCCTTTTTAAAAGGTCGTCTACACTTTTAAGAGCCACCATTGTAATACTTGCCAGATGTTGACTGTTGTCATTTCAGCTTTTAACTTTTTTGTTCTCTCTCTTTTTTCTTCATAGTAGGTACACCTGGTCTGACGTTCTGTTATCTGAGACATCATCCAGAGAAGACAGATCACCACTATTACCATCTAATGTAGAACAGATTACTGGATCAATGTGTGCTTCTGTGCTTTTTGTCTGTCTTGTTGCTCTGTCTTCTGTAACCCCGAGGCAGATGACCGTTCATACTGAGCCCGGTTCTGCCGGAGGTTTTTCCTTCCCGTTAATGGGTGGTTTTTCTTTCCACTGTCGCTTTATGCTTGCTCAGTATGAGGGATTGCTGCAAAGCCATGGACAATGCAGACGACTCTCTCTGTAGCTCTACGCTTCTCCAGGAGTGAATGCTGCTTGTCGGGACTTTGAAGCAATCAACTGGTTCCCTTATATAGGAAATGTTTGACCAATCTGTATAATATGATTGATTTTGACTTTGTAAAGTGCCTCGAGATGACATGTTTCATGAATTGGCGCTATATAAATACAATTGAATTGAATTTAATTATTTTCTAAAGGTGTGTCTTGAGCGCTAATATATTCCTTATACACCTGATAATTTTATATTTTATGGGAGTGCTTCCCTGTGTAAACATGCCACGATGAAAGATGGGTCACAACATCCCCAGTCACAGATTCATTCCTTCACAAATCTGATTCGGAAGGCTGGTAGTAAACTAAAATTAAGGAAGGATTTGAATCCATGGACCTTACAGCCGGCTTTTAACGTCTAAAGATGAGTCATGCGCATGATCCCGCCCCTGAGAAAACTGTTTCTCCAAACGCTTTCAAGATAAGCCAGCAGGTTTTTCCTGTTAATCTTTCCCCCCCCCCCCCCCCCCCCCCCCCTTCTGTCTGTGGCTCATCAGACGTGAAAAAACACGAGTTGCTGTGCATTAAGCCAGCAGCAGAAGCAGCAGTAAGAGCTCTGTGTCTCTTACGCTGTACACTGGCATGTCCCTCCCCACCTAAGAATGCCATTGTCTCTCCCCCATCCCTTACTCGGTCTGAACATGCCCTTCTTCTTCTCCTGGCTGCCACAGGCTGTCACTGCTGCACACACACACACACACTCTCTCCCACACGTCGTAGATCACGTGAACCGTGAATAGACAATGCCACCCCAGTGTGAAATGGATGGACGGATGGAAGGATTGGGGAAGGCAGCTGTCTGCTCTAGATGGACACTCACCAGGTCAGGGCCCAGGTCCCAGTCAGCAGCGAGTGCACCATGGACACGGAGAGGTTCTTCCACTTCCAGGAGCGGAAGGCGTCCTGCTGCACCACCTTGGGGACTGGCAGCCTCTGCAGCAGCTTGTGGGCAACCCTGAAAAGCAGAGAGAAGACCAAAACCGACGGGGCCGGGTGGTTCTTCAGCGTAGACGTCAGGGCCTCCATCCTCTTCTTTACGTCTCTGCTCCCCTATGCGCGCTTGCTGCTGTCCCACAGAACCTGTTTTTTGTTTCTTTTTTGTTTTAAAGCTAGGACGGATCTCTCCGTGTGTGATGGCAGGGTTGTGCACACCAGGGGGTCTGCAGGAAGATGAGAGGGGGGCTGGAGCTGCAGGGGCTGATCCTCCGCTCAAATCACCGCAGAGCTGATGCGCGGCTGATGCTGTCGGCGTCTTCTGGCGGTTTTATGCACAGCTCCAGATACGGGTCCAGCAGGGAGATTCCGTGCCCGATCTTTCCCGTGGGACGGTGTTTTTCTTCACGCTGCGTCTCGTAAGCATGATGTGCAGCAAGCGCGCTCAGCTCGGCCGTCTGAGCAGAATGACGGAGGAAGGGGGAGGAGGGAGAGGGGAGGGAGGCGATGGGGGTGGGTGGTGTCGCTGCTGCGCCCTTGGTTCACAGGAACAAGGAGGGGCAGACACACCGCGATTATGTTACGCAAGGAACAAAATGCCAACAGTCAGGCCTGCTGCTGAAACGGGATTCATGACACGCTGGCCCGCAACAAAAGTGACACAAACGTCCGCAGCGGAGCTTTATGGTTTACTACACCGCGATCCTCGGTGATCCTGGGCGCATGGGACGCCCCGAGTGTTTTAGTGCGTATTTTCTCGCCAGAAACCTGTAATTATTTGTTTAATTAGGGTGTTACCTTTTCGCGAAAGAAAAAAAAAAGAAATAAGAAGACTAGATGGCCACGAACATGTCAAATAAACATATCTATGTTTGTTCGGATGCGGCAGGGTATTTCTTTACCCCAAAGTTCAACACCCCACCATATATAGGCAGTAACGTCAACGTCACGTAAAAAACAGTAGCCTACTCTGGATTAAATTGGACGTTCTGATCAGGAAAGCACATGTGTAGTTTCCCCACAGTGACGTCACGGGAGGATGTATATTTGCTTAGGACAAATGAAGTGTGCCAGACAGTGGCAGTTCTAGACCAAATTTACCAGGGGGGCCAAGGTGGGGCCAGTGTTTTTTCATAGGGGCGGAGAACGAAATAATTAATCAATAAAACTGGGCAATATGTGATCATTTAATAATACTAAGTGCGCCACTTGTGGCTCTGGAACTGCAGGTTTCAGACCTCTGATATAGCAGATGAAAACTGTGATCACATCTCAATACAGCTGAAGCTAAACATGATTTAAACCCTTGTTAGAGTGAAAACTGTAAAGGTAGAAAATATTGTATTATTGTATTTAATGTTATGTCTTTAGTACAGGGGCTATAGGGGCCAGGACAAGTTCTACAGGGGCACTGGCCCCTGTTGGCCCCTGTCTAGAACCGCCTCTCCAGAAAATCAGCAAATGGTCTTGGTAGCCAGTAACATAACTAAACAAACTACTTTGTGTGATTTTGCTATCTTTGAAGTACAATATATATTATTATTCTCACCACCACTCCACAAGCTGAAAAACAGCCTTGCATACTATCCTGACAGCTGTTACCAGAAGATGTGCCCAAACTCAACAAAATTAATCCACAGGAGAAGAGAAAAAAATTATGCAAGGCAGAAAACAAGTTTGAGATTTGAACTGTTGTACACTATAGTCGTATATTCAGATAAAACCATCAGAATATAGCTCTCAGGATGCTTCATGCAAGTAGTAGCATAGGTTGAATAAGTGTAGTAAGTAGGTGTAGTAAGCCTCATTATTGCATCACCAGTGTTTGACTGGTGATGCAATGTTCTGGGTGTTCATCAACCTCTCACCAAACCCTTGTCATCCAGTTGATGCCACCATTTTAATATGGCATGAGAATCTACAATAAATATGTTTTAAACTGTTTGACTCCAAATGGTGCCCTAATAAATAGAAATTGTTTGCTTTAGGCATTGTGAAAGCCTCATTGATTCGTGTTTCTGGAAACAAACAACAGAAAAATACTTTGCTCTTTGTTTACACCATTCAAATAATAATAATAATTAAATAATAAAATAAAATAAAACATGCACAGTCTTCATAAGAAACAGCACCTCCTAGAGTCAGAACATGTGATGGTCAGGATTGGGTGCCAGCGTAGGAATCTGGAAAAAATTATAATTTTTCCTTTCTCTGATTTAGGAATGTTACGTTTTTCAGCATTTAAACAATAAAGGTAATCAAAGTTTCAATTTTCCTTATCCGGGGGTTTTTTAACCAAAAAATGTGGTAAAATAAATGAAACAAAAAATTGGATTGAATTGAAATTTTAGAGAAAATCCAATTACCAAAAATATTTAAAGAGCAGCCATGAACAGATTCCATGTATGAGGCGTTTTCTTCCAAACTAGAAGAGGATCCCCCCCCCCTTTTTTTACAAAATAAAAAATTAAAATCAATTACCAAACATGCACAAACCATAAAGGATCAATTAAATAAATAAATTTTATCAACAAAATATCAGTTAATGTCATTCAGTACATTTCAAATTTCAGCCTTAATCAAACACCAAAACTCAGCCAACTTTAGCAGGAATAACTCTGACCTTGCTTAATGTAAAGATCATCCACCAAACTGAAGCATCCCAAGGTATGAGCAAACTTTGGAATTGCTTGCTGTTGGTCCTAGTTTCCCAGCTGGGATTTAATCACGCTACTTTTATTGTTTGGATTTAAAATTCTTGAATAAGATGCTCAGTGGCACTTTAAAAATGGGCTATATGGTTTTGTGTCCCGAATGAAGCACCACAAGGGGATCAGTTGTTCATTGGTTATTGTGGTTCATTTGCATGTCCAGTCAATAGGGGATAGATGCCCACCTGCAGCATGTACATGGTATGTGCTGTAACACATTTTAAAGTTATTGTCTACTTTGCACTACAGGATTTTATCTTTTTAAATACATTGAAATTAACTAAACATCTTTCATTCCCTCATATGTCTGATGCACAAGAATACAATAGTTTTGCAGAAAGATATTTGTAATAGAAGTGTGTGTGTTTGGTTGTCTATTGTGCAGCAGTTAGAGGGACACATGCAGGTTGTAATTCATACTGCAAGAACTTTCCCTTAAGATCCTGCATTAGAAAGCTTAAATTCATGAATTGACTGTGATTTTTTACAAACCGATGAACTAGCTGGATTAATTGTTTTTGAGTTCATGAATTTTGTTTTTCATTTAGATGATACTTTTTAAAAAGGTGCAGTGGTGACTGCAATTTTATGGAACTTTAAGACAACTTAGGCTTAGGCTTCTGTGAGTTAGGAAAGGTGTTTGAAGCCCTTTAAATATGTAACATTGTAAATATGTACTTTTTAAACTCTAACTTATCCACTAACCATTGTTTTCCGTTGTTATTTTCTTCTATATGGTAAATGCCATATTTAATACAGGGATAAATATCACGTCTGATCATTTCAACCTTAATACCTGAACACATAGAAGCAGAACTAAGGTGGAGCTTCAATAAAGAAAATATCTTTAAACGAGTACTTTATCCTGACTCATGATTCATAACTAAATAACAATAAGAGAATTATATAACTGTATAGCCAAATATCAAACAGCTTATTTTAAATTTAATTCAATGTCAACCTTAGTTATGTGTAAAACAGGTTATGTTGAAGCATGTAAAAGGTAAGGAGAGATGAGTGCTGCTGTGGTGACTTCCTGATAACATTCTCCTTAGGTCTTTATACAAACTATGAATACAAGGGGACGTCACATTTCAAATAATAGCTTTTTTATGTTGTTTCCATGTTGTGTATTTTTTTTATAGTAAAAACCCTTGTCACACTTTATCTTCAAGTGTTCAGAAGGTGTGAAATTCACCTGCTTCAAGTGTTGAAAGCTTGCACCCTGACTGCATGGACTTTATATGTCTGAGATCTCTATGAGTTAACCAACAGGAAGTGACATTTTTCCTCACAGATGGCCTTTCTGCTGCCTGGTGGTGCAATGAAGTGCACCTGACAGTAAAAAACGAAATAAGGTTTTTCATTTATGCATTTAGTAAGAAGTGTTTTGATGTGTTTAGCTGTTTTATACCTATCCTTCTAAACACTGTGAATTCATGGCAATGTATGCTAATGATTCCAATCTAAACAGGATATTACTTTGGGTTTTATTAGACACCACAATGAATCTAAAAATAGTTTGTGATCTGAATATTGAATATAATATAAATTAATAAATGATTCATGGCATATTTGTTGTTCAGTAAGTGACATTAGCAGACAAATAATTTCAGTAAAACTATACATCATTTATGTATCCCAGAGATTAGTCATTAGGAGATACATCAGATTTTTGAAATACGTCTATAATTCTTAAATTACATAAAGTAAACCTGATCACCACACCATACACACACACACAAATATCTATCTATCTATCTATCTATCTATCTATCTATCTATCTATCTATCTATCTATCTATCTATCTATCTATCTATCTATCTATCTATCTATCTATCTATCTATCTATCTATCTATCTATCTATCTATCTATCTGCCATTAGATGGCAGCAAGGCCTCACTTGACAATTAAACCAGACCTGCATCAACTTACAATTACTTATCACACCACCAGAGGGCGCCTTCCAGTTCGTTTTCTTGCTGTTGTGGCATGCTGGAAAATTCTTTGTGGATTTCTTTAATTGATTTTTAAACAACCTTAGCGGTAGCCTTCTCTATTGACTTGAAGTAATTTGTGCCTTTTAATCATGCTCAATTAAATGCTCTTTATTGCATCTGCAGATGTTAGACCTGGAGGGACTTCAAGCATGAAAGATGAGATGTGCAATTAACACACACACGTCCACAGGCCCTCTGGAACAGAACAACCTGCACTTAGTAATGTAACTCAAAACTGAAGATTCAGTTTCCTGGTCCCCACACTATGAGACACGAAAGGACGTTCGCTCTTTCTGTCTTTTCAAAGAACAGAAACTTATGATTTATTGTTCAGGATTTCAAAGAAAACAGGTGCAGGAAGTTTCAGGCAGGAGAAGCAGCTGCTGTTGTAGGCTTGAGAAGGTATGATCTCTTTAGGAAACTGTGGGTCTGGTTTGTGACACAATCATATTGATCCTGTGGTCTTTTTTTCCCCCGTTCTCTGAATAACTGAGACACACCTGCAGCTGTGGACATTTCCTTGGCAAACAGAGAGAAAATCTAGATGTTAAACTGATGCAAACCATAAATATCAATGCCCACACTATGGAAGCTCAATTTTCCATTCATGATAGTTTCTTCTTCTATCTGTGATAACAGAGTTAATTGTTTTTTCTATTACTGTTGCAACAGGACAGCTGCTTTGTCCCATGTATGAAGAAGCCACCCACAGCTTCCTGTCATTATTGTTGAAAAATCTTTAGCGCTTAAAAAGATAAGGCTCCCGATGTGTGGGCGCATACCTGAAAATCAGCATGAGTTTCACTGTCTTACTTGTTGCATTCCTGGACACTTACTGAGAGGCAAACCCTCTGACAGAAGCCCAACTATGTGACTGATCTGGTCTGAGGAGTGGAGCATCTAGACCTCAAGGCTCCTTGAGGTGCTCCAATGCTGCGATTTTATGTCCCTGAGAAAGAGAAACCCATTGTTTGTAAAACCAATGACTAATCTAACTTCCATCTGAGGAGGTTTATTTAAAAAAAGAGACGGCGATTGAAGGGAAGGTTCAATTGCATGTGGATGATTGTTTGCGGTAATGCATAATTATTTGAGATTGATAATGACAGAGGAAGTATGTATTTCACCACACAGAGCAGGCTTTGTCACAGCACAAAGCATTTATTATCCCATCATGGAAGACAGGAGAAACAGTGGTCACACATCCTCCTTGCGGCTTAGGCAACGGGAAAGAGGCTGAATAATTACCAGGTACATGGAAGCAAATCTGCAGAACTTCAGATGCTCCACTGATGACATTGTCCCTTTTCACATAACCTGTTTATGTTCACATGGACCCAGGATCTATTTCTTACAAGGAGAGATGCATATACATTTTATAAAGCAAAGGCAGTTGGTGTGAAGTCTAAAATAATGACTGGCATTTAAAAAAGGCAGTTTAGGTTGACAACAGAAGCTTTGGTACTTGAGTAATGCATTTCTTTTAATTTCCAGTTCCCAGCACATTGCCATTTAGTAATAATTTAATTAAACAAAGCAAATGCAGTTGTGAACTCTGACAGTAATATATGAAGAAAGTTAGTAATTCTGACTAACTCAGACATATTACATCGCTATATTCGTACTGTATTTACCAGTTTCAGATTTTAAAGGAGTGTTTGTTTTTATATAGCCAATAATCCAGCAGTTTTTTTGACCTGTGTGTGCTGTAGGTGAGCATTAGTTGACAATTGAAGAATAAGCAGAATGAACTGAAGGAAAACAGCAGGTTTTAGTTCCATCCAGGGACAAGAAGTCAAAGTTGCAGACTTGTCTTGAGTCTGTTATGATGGATATGTTCCAATTCATATATTTACAGGCTCTTTTAGTAAAGCCATCATCCCCATATTCTTCAAAAAGGTCTTCAAATCTTCAAATCTGTTGTGAAGAATTACTGTCCTGTCTCAGTCACACACAAAACCTCCACAACGGGACTGAAAAACATCTCGAGCTCCACAGACTGGTACTTAAGGTTACCCTGATCAGTGGTTGGCCCTAGAGAAGGAGCAGTTCACTTTTTTGAGGTCAAGATTTAGAAACAACTGTAGACATCTTGTTGTGTTAAAGTATGTGTCCTTCTAACAGGTGTTTAGTTTCCCTAATGTAGACAGCTTTAAACTCCAGCTTGCATTAGATTTTACTGTTCCTGTTTTGGTATTTTGCTTTTATGGACTAGGCACTATCTCAGCGTTTTCTGATATTTAAAATGTACAGGCATTTAATGCTTTGTATATAAAAAAAAAACACTGGAACCTCACAAAGAGCCTAGGCTCATGTTGAATGATAGCATGGTTTATTCTTACTTTGTGATGAGTTATCATTTCTGCCATCTGTTTAGAGAGATTTTTGAATCTGCTGTAGGCCTGTTTTAATAAGAGCCAATTTTTGAAAACCGCACTGTTGCAAAAGAAATTCCCTCTTTATACTCATTAGTGCTGATGATCGTGTTTGGATGAATGCTGAAAATGTTTTGTACTTTTCATTTTCAGTTTGAAATGTCCTTTCAGTTGGTTTGGACCCAGGACCTTTAAGTTTCTGAAATTTGATTTATTCAATTAAATTAAATTAAATTTTATTTATATAGCGGCAATTCGGGAAACATGTCATCTCAAGGCACTTTACAAAGTCAAATTCATTCAGATTATACAAATTGGTCAAAAAGTTTCCTATCTAAGTTTCCTATCTAACCCAGTTGATTGCATCAAAGTCTTGACAAGCAGCATTCGCTCCTGGAGAAGCGTAGAGCCACAGGGAGAGTCGTCTGCATTGTCCATGGGTTTGTAGCAATTCCTCATACAGAGCAAGCATGAAGCGACAGTGGAAACGAAAACTCCCCTTTAACGGGAAGGCATAACCTCCAGCAGAACCAGGCTCAGTGTGAACGGTCATCTGCCTCGAGTTAGAGACAGAGCAGAGACACAATAAGAGAGACAAAAAAAAACGGAAGCACACATTGATCCAGAAATCCTTTCTATATTATATGGTAATAGCAGGTGATCTGTCTTCCCTGGATGATGTCACAGCTAACAGAACGCCAGACCAGATGTACCTACTATGAAGAAAAAAATGACAAGTTAAAAGTCGAAATGACAACAAGCAATGCAAATTGGAGAACAGTAGGAGAACTCAGCAGACTGAGAAAAATAGGCCCCGATGTCCTCCAGTAGCCTAAGCCTATACCAGCATAACTACAGAGATAGCTCATGGTAACCTAAGCCACTCAAACTATAAACCTTGTCAAAAAGGAAGGTTTTAAGATTAATCTTAAAAGTAGACAGGGTGTCTGCCTCACGGACCAAAACTGGGAGTTGGTTCCACAGGAGAGGAGCCTGATAGCTAAAGGATCTGTCATGATTTGGGTTTGGTTATAGTTTTTGTTTGTATTGGATCAATTACTTCACTCTCCTGCCTTAAGTTTAGTTTCTATTTTTGGTTCTGTCTTAGTGTTTGATTTTGTTTTAGGTTATAAGTTTATCCGGCCTGCTCAGACCATTTCTGTCACCAGTCTAAGTTCAGTTCACCTGCCTGCATTCTTTTGTCTTCCTGTCACTCCCCTTCACCAGTTACCATCCAATCGGCTTCAGTTTACTCCCAAGCACTTCCCTGTTCCCGATTAGCTCCACCCATGTCAGTAATTAGTTTCACTCCATTCACCTGATCACTCCCTTACTTATACCTGTCTCTGCCCCCTGCAATCTGGCACATCATTGTTTGTTTTTCCTGTGCCCAAATGGTGAGTCTAGTCCAGCTTTCTTTACCTGTTTATCTGACCCTATTTGTCTCTGGATTTCTAAGTTAGCCTGTCCCCTGTTTTTGTTAATAGTTTTGTCAGTGACTGCTTTTTTTGTTATTTTTGGGTTATTGAATGCAGTCTTCCCGTTTTTGTCTTGATCCCCGTTTTGGCTTTGCTTTTTGTAAATAAACCTTCTTTAACCTAACCTCTGCTTGTCTGGTTGAATACTGGGTCCTTCTGTCTCTGGTTCCTGACAGGATCTGCCTCCCATTCTACTTTTAGAGACTCTAGGAACCACCAGCAGACCTGCAGTCTGAAAGCGAAGTGCTTTGTTGGGAACATACGGGGTCATCAGAGCTCTGATATATGATGGAGCTTGATTATTAAGGGCTTTATACTTTAGAAGAAGAATTTTAAATTCTATTCTTAATTTAACAGGAAGCCAATGAAGGGAAGC
This sequence comes from Fundulus diaphanus, assembly GCA_037039145.1. Classification (NCBI taxonomy): domain Eukaryota; kingdom Metazoa; phylum Chordata; class Actinopteri; order Cyprinodontiformes; family Fundulidae; genus Fundulus; species Fundulus diaphanus. Next base: position 16,045,431 of record CM073124.1, read on the forward strand.
TAAAATTGGAGAAATATGATCCCTCTTGTTGATTTTCATCAGAACTCTTGCTGCAGCATTTTGGATCAGCTGAAGACTTTGAACTGCATTTTGTGGACTTCCTGATAGTAAAGAATTACAATAGTCCAGCCTTGAAGTAACATATGCATGGACTAGTTTTTCAGCATCACCCCTGGACAGAATGTTTCTAATTTTGGCAATACTCCTGAGGTGAAAAAAGGAAACTCTGGAAACCTGTTTAATATGGGATTTAAATGTCTTGGTCAAAAATAACATCAAGGTTTTTTACTTTATTACCAGAGGCCAGTTTAATGCCATCCAGATTAAGTGATTGATTAAGAAGTTTATTTTTTGAGGACACTGGTCCAAAGATTACAACTTCTGTCTTGTCAGTATTTAAAAGCAGGAAATTCATTCAGGTTTTGATGTCATCAAGACATGGTCCCAAGTAGTGGAAGACAAGCCCTATAGTAACCCTCATGCAATAATCTGTTACAGATCTGTTTGGCTTTAGGAATAGAGCTCTGAAGGTTGTCAGAGAGACTCCTTACACCCTCTCCGTGAGCTTCATGAGCTGCCACCATGAAAAGGGCGATTTCTCCGACGCTGGACCACCAGACTGTTGTACAGCTTTCAACCTCCAAGCAGTTGAAATTGCAATCATCATAGACTGTATATTATTGCACCTCTTTGATATGTGTATTTCATACATTTTCTACTAATCTGTTGAAAGTTGCTGTGTGCTTTTACTTATGCAATCAAACGACACTACATTGACTTGAATTGAATTATGAAAATCAGAAGAAAAGAAGATTATGGTTACATATAAAATTGTAGCATCTCCAATATTCACAAGAATACAGAGATATTCAATATGCAAAAGCATACAGAGGAAGAAAAAAAAAACAGAACGAGAGCGAAAAGTCTCCCTGAGCGCTAATTTTGTCCCTCGCAGGATGCCGTGGTGCCGTGGCTCGGTTGCCAGGAGACGTTTGAGGCACAGCCAGCGACGATGGAGAAGTATGAGAAAATCAAAGTGGTTGGCAGAGGAGCTTTCGGGTAAAGTCTGTTCTTGTTCACACATTAAGGTTGTTTGGTGTAAAACACTTTGCGTGTCTGACAAAACGGAGCCGCCAGGAGTTCATTAGGAGAGCCAGAAGTCGGTAAAACAAGCCCAGTTTTCCCTTCACAGTCTAACGGAATGTCCGTCTGCTTATGAGGGGAAAAAGAAGGAGGAGATAAAGGAGCGCCGGACATATTTGTGGGGAAAAAAGTGTATTTTGAGGTAGAGCGGCGGTTAAATCTAGCTGATAATTGCTGCCTTGGATTCATTAAATGTTAAGCAAATGAGTATTGAAACCAATGCACGCCAATATAAATGCGGTAATAAAGGGCTAACAGCGAGAAGCTGATAATTAGGGAGTCGACACTGTGCCGTTATATGTAAGTATGGGGCATTTGAAAAGTATTCACACCACATTTTGTTTTAGGTCGACGATGCAACACATAGCAGTGTATAATTGTGTGACGGTAGGAAAAGTATTATTATTATTATTATATATATTTTTGTTTATATTAATATTATTAGCAAAAAGGTAAAGTATTTTAAAGTGGTGTGCATGTTTTCAACCCCGCCTTTCTCTAGTACCATTAAATCAAACCCAGCGTAACCAGAAATAAAGCTAAATAAAGTCCACCTGTCTGTAATTCAATGCAAATCTAAATTCAGATGTTCTGTGAAGTCCTCAGAAGGTTGCTGGAGAACATTAGTCAACAATAAATAGAGGTGTTTTAAAAGCATCCAAAGCAGCTCTGACTGTTTCTCGCAACACGGTTTAGTCAGTCGTTTAAAAAAACATACAGTATGGTAATAAAAGCAAACATGTAGGCCAGGCAAGCATTGACATTAATCAGAGAAATAACAAAGAGGGACAGGGTAGATTTGGGGGGGCTACAGAGTTCTGCAGCCGGTCTACTGGTGATGAGAATGTGTTGATGTCGCAGGAATTGGTCTTGCACTCCACAAATCTGAGCTTTACAGAAGAGTGGCAGGAAGAAGCGATTGTTAAAGGAAATACGCAGGGAATCGGTTCTGTAGGAAACAGCAGACACGTGGAAGACGAGATTGCAAAAAGCTTAAATCTCTGGAAATATCATCCTCATTGTCAAGCAGTGCGGTGGTAGCATCACTGCCCAACATTTACTTTAGATGTGCAAGGAGAGAAACAAAACGTATTTTTTCCACTCAGTTTGGATCTGCTGCAGCTGCGTGTCAGTCCCGATGATCTCACCAACACCTAACTGCCACAAATCCTCCCCCCCCATCTTTTTTTTTTTGAGGAAACACGTGTGTCATTTATCTCCTCTCTTCTGGTCTGTCAGGATTGTGCACCTGTGCCGCAGGCGCGGCGACGGGGCCTTTGTCATCCTGAAAGAGATCCCAGTTGAGCAGATGTCACGAGATGAACGCCTGGCAGCCCAGAACGAGTGTCAAGTCCTCAAGCTGCTCCACCACCCAAATATCATAGAGTACTATGAAAACTTCCTGGAGGACAAGGCCCTGATGATAGCGATGGAGTATGCACCAGGTTAGCTTCCCGTCATATCCAATTACACAGTCCGTTGCAAACCAGTTTGCTTTTCCCAGGCTTTAGGGTTCCACACTAGAGGCCTGAAAAGACCACTTCAGACCGTCTTAACATCGGTCTGTGTGAAGTAGGTATTTCGCATGACTGTGTAACAAGGTAAATTATATAGAGTTGCACCGGTGATTCCAAAGTTCTGCACCATAACTAGCTTTTTTACCACCCTAAAATCATCAGATTAAAAGCTTAAGCTGTCTTCATTTTCAAACTGAGAAACAGCTTTTTAGAAATGTATTTTTTCTTAGCTTTCTGGGGATTTCTTTTTCTTTTTACCTTTTTCACCTGCAAATCGCACGAGTGAAATGCCCAGAAAGCTAAATAAAAAAAAAAGCTTTCTGAGCATTTCACTCGTGCGATTTGCAGGTAATGATTAACAGATTATTACACATCATTTTTAATGTAGATTTATTTTATATATGGAATAATTAAAAGTCCAATTTCTTTTTGTGGCTATCATATGCTGATTTATTTCCTCGCAACTACCTTAATTATTAACCTGTCATTTCATGTTTTCATTTTAATTCCATAAAATAAAGTAAGTCAAACCTAAGCAGATTATACATCTAAAACAAATATTTTCTGTTTTGTTGTTCAGTTAAAATGTCAGATGTTTATGTTCTAGATTCTATTTTCTTTTGAGCTAATGTTGAACTTTCATTCAGAAAGTAAAAAACAACTGTTGTGTTCTTATTGTCTATTAAGCTCATTAATGATGTGGTTTAATATCCTTATCTCTCCTAGTCCAACAACATTTGGCTGCCACAGTTTCTATGACTGCCTTTATTCATTCGTCCTGCAGGAGGGACCCTGGCTGAATACATACAGAAGCGCTGTAATTCCCTGCTGGATGAAGACACCATCCTTCACTTCTTCGTGCAGATCTTACTCGCTCTGTACCACGTGCACAACAAACTAATTCTGCACCGTGACCTCAAAACTCAGAACATTCTGCTGGACAAGCACCAGATGATCGTCAAAATCGGAGACTTCGGCATCTCCAAAATCCTCGTCAGCAAGAGCAAAGCTTACACGGTGATCAGAATTTTCTCTTGGTTTAGCAACTGGAACTATTCTAATAACTAAGCACTTTGACCACAAGATCTGGAAAAGTAAAAAGTCTTGAAAATGGATGGAATTTGGTTTAGGTTCGGATAAGCATCCGTCCGTTCGTCTGTTTGTAAAAGGATGGAGATGTGATGTGAAAATGTGAAGCAACTGATTAAAGGTTCACGTCTCTGTAACAGCTGCCGCTTTCCCTGTGCAGGTAGTCGGGACTCCGTGCTACATCTCCCCGGAGCTGTGTGAGGGAAAGCCATACAACCAGAAAAGTGACATCTGGGCTTTGGGCTGTGTCCTGTATGAGCTGGCGAGCCTTAAGAGGGCCTTTGAGGCGGCTGTATGGGAGAACTCTCCTCTTTGTTTTAAAGATTTAGTTCAAATTCTGCATTTGTTTTGGGTTATTCAGTAACAATAATCTCACTGATGTATAATAGATAAACTACTGTGCACAATGGATGTGATCTCTTCACTTTATTCACAATATGACATTTCTCTGAAAACTGCAGTTAGTCTTGTTTTAAAGCATAACGTAATTTTTATTTCCCCATAGATTAATATTTAATTTCACAGTTTTTTTTTAATGGTTGGAACTACATGCTGGTTCACTTGGCAAATGTGTTTTGATTTAGCCTGTTTCTCCTTTTCTCCTCTCAGAATCTACCTGCTCTTGTTCTGAAGATCATGAGCGGTACCTTTGCTCCGATATCGGACCGGTACAGCCCAGAACTCCGGCAGCTCATCCTCAACATGCTCAACCTGGATCCATCTAAAAGGCCCCAGCTCAATGAAATAATGGCGTTGCCCATATGCATCAGGCCCCTACTGAATCTTTACACAGATATAGGCAATGTGAAAATGCGCAGGTCAATTTTTTTATGGATGAATACTAATAATTAGGCTTCGTCAGTTTAAATTGCTTTGTGATAAAATTTTTTTCCTCCAGGATTGAGAAACCACTGTCTACCGTGCAGCCACGAGGCAGACCGGGAGGGCGAGTTCCGACCAACAGGACCATGGGTAATATTGTCTGTATAGTCAAGCTGTAACGCTGTGACTTTGGCCCTAACTGGCTATTTCTTCTTGCCATGAAACAGGTGGCTTAGTGGGCTTGGGGTCAGGAAAAATGCATTCGCTCCCACTGTCCTCGGTGTATACGTGGGGAAGTGGGATCACAGCGCCTCTCCGTCTGCCGATGCTTAACACCGAAGTGCTTCAAGTGTCTCTGGGTCGGACACAAAAGATGGGAGTCACCAAGTCTGGCCGTCTGATTACCTGGGAGGTCTGTCTTTTAGCGCCGTCATTTTCATGCTTCCATAACATCCTGAAGGGACAAATTATAGTTCCTCGCAAAATTCCTCACATCCCTTGAACTTTTCCTGCATTTTGCTGGATTGCAACTGCAAAACCTGAATGTGTTTTATTGGGATTGCATGTGAAAGAAAACCGGAACGTACTTGGTGGAGTAGAATGAAAATCTATTCATTTATGTTCAGCCAGTCTAAATCAATACTTAAAACCAGCTTGTTACTGCACGAGTTTTAAGCATTGTGTCTACAAGCTTTGCACATCTATAGATTGAAGTTGTTTCCGTGGCTTCTTTGCAAAATAGTTCATCTTTAGTTAGACACTCAGTTTTATTGAAGTCTGGAGGTTTCACACAGATGTGCTTTGAGCCAAAGCTCTCCATGGTAGCTCTGTGTATATCTTTAGAGTGGTTGTCCTGTTAGAAGGTGAACCTCTGTCCCAGTCTTCACGGGTTTTCTTCTATAAAAATCTCCAGCTTTAACACGATACGATGTTATATCAATTTATTTGGGTGACAATACGATATTTGTGCCGATATCACAAATTCTTTTAGGATTTCCGATCGACATGACGTGATATCATCTGCTCATCTAAGGTCATTATTTACATTGATATCAACTCACACCCCCCTCCCAATGAAAACAAAAACAAATATGATTTGACCATTTTATCTCTAAGCTTTTAAAGATATCAGGCATTTAAATAATAATAGATACCCTGTTCACTGTAGTCTCATGCCTGAATTTCAAAATAATAAACTGACCCCCCCAGTATTTAGTTCCTTTGATTTTCCCGTCAACTATGATCAGTTTCCCTATCCCTGCTGAATAAAAATGCAGTGCAATTTTTTCATCATGGGGAGAGCTTAGTTGGGGAGATGTGCAGTGATATGTCTGCTATGCATTTCCATGCAGCCCGAAATTTTTAATTTCTGTCCCATCTGACGAGAGGACCTTCTTCTACATTTTTTGCTGTGATGTTTTTCTAACAATTTTAAATGATTTACTTCAGTCTAATGCAAACAAAGGCAACCGATTTACATGAAGTCCTTCCCTGCGCCCATCTGCTCTGTCTTTTATTGCTACCCACCCAGATAAAGCAGAATATGTCATAATCATTCATACAGCAAGCTGCCACATTTTTATTGATCCTGGATGTAGTGTTTAATGTTCTGAAGGGAGAAGTAACTACAGAGTCTTCAACATATTGTGTTTTGTTTGTCACGTTTTTGAGCAGGAACCACAACAAAAACATAGAAGAGCTCTAAATAAGGCAAATGGGGAAATAAGAAATTAAACATGCTAAAGCGACACCTAAATCGGACCGAGTATTGTAGACGGTGACGTATTGTGAAAATCTCTGTCATCTCTCCCATCCCGGTGGAATTTGGTCCCAGGCTCCGTCGGCCGTGTCTGGCGAGACCAGTCTTCCAGGCGTGGTGGATCAGATGCAGCCGCTGTTCATTTCTCGCTTCCTTGAGGGTCAGTCAGGTGTCACCATCAAGTCTGTGTCCTGTGGAGACCTATTTACCACCTGCATGACAGGTTAGTGAGCTCCTGTGCTTTGAACTGAAACAAAAGAAGAATCGTGTTTTGGTTGGAATTTCTGAGGGAGCATCTGCAGCGGTTTCATTTCGTGATTGAGGGAATGAGAAAAGAGTTTTGTGGCAGTCTGACAGAGCTGCTCTTCTTGAGTTCACGCTGACGTCCACCGTTAGTCAGTGTGCTGCAGGTGGCTTTTGTCAGCCTGTCCAGCACCGCAAAGCATATAGGATTAAAAACGCTTCACTTTGTGTTTTAATCCTCTCTCTTTCATCACTTTTCTAGGGAAATGAAAAAAAATTTACTTCCTGGTGCGCAACAGAGCACCAGAAAGTCATTTTTTTTTTTATTTCCTTTCAGTGTCCCTTTAGGGGCTCAGTACTTTTCCGAGATGACACAGATGAACATTTCCTAGATAGGGATTATGGGAATCCTGTTGGTCTGTGCAACAGTACATGTGGCCTTATCAGCCAAAAGTGCAGTTAATCTCCTGGTTTTATTTGCAGACAGAGGTATTATCATGACATTTGGAAGCGGAAGCAACGGCTGCCTGGGACATGGTAACTTCAATGATGTAACACAGGTACGACTTCACAGGAAAACAGTTCTCCGGCTTTTTCTCATCAGCACATTTCATTGAGTTTAGCTGTTTGTTTTTATTTAAGTCATTTAACCCCCGTGATGCATCCATCTCAGTCCCCCAGGTCTTGTAATCAGGCCTCGCTGGCTCTGCCACATGCGAGGCTGGATGTGACAAAGCTTTTTAAGCAGTAGCACCAGGACTGTGGAACACTCCCCCTCTGGGTTTGAAGACTGTTGACTATGTTAGGATTTTTAAAGGCAAATAAAATCCCATCTTTTTAAATAGCTTTTGTTTAACTGTCCATAAGCACAGATGTTTAACTTTTTCAGTCCTTTCCAGATACAGCCGATGGCCCTATCTGAATCTGATAGAGATTATGCGGTTTGAGATAAAGATTAGGGTGATGACGAAGAGGCCTTCCATCCACAAAGACTTAGAGCTCATCACCAAAGGCAGATCATCATAAGACCAGCAACATATGCCACCAGTCAGCATTTTATATGAAGGCTTTAAAAAGGGGTAATAATAGTTTTCCACATGCTGCCTTTTTAATGCATCCCTCAATTCTTGGTTGAATAAAAGTGATTTAAAAGGTCTAAAATCCTGCTACTTGGGTATACTTTTTAAAACGAGTCAACTATTTTCCATAATCTGTTTAAGTCTAAGAGTCACAGTTTAAGTTGTAGGTCATTTTGGCCGGTTTCATATTTGACATATTTTGCTAGTCAGGAGGGTGACACCACCCAGTCTGTCTTGAAGCTGCTTTTTTAACTTATTGAAACAAACTCTTCCTCACTCTCTGCATTTTCTGTTTCCATGTACAATGCATGCATTAAAATATGGGAAAAACGCATCCTCTTTTATTCCATGTTACTTTAAAATAAAAATCTGAACTACATCTCTCAGAAGAAAAGGAAGTAGCTGCTTCTTCTTCCCCGCTAACTCCAATGTAAAAAATAAATAAGATCAATTTCTGAAACAATTTCCGCCGTCTTTACACTTTTAACACCACACTTCTCCTGGGTCCTCCCATTGGGGAATCAGACACATTTATACAAATCTTTCTAAATATACTTGTGTTACCTACAAAGGTAAAATCGTTTTTTAATGGATTCCCTGAGATTTCAACAACCGTCTCCCACGGTTGCCACTCAAGCTCACCTGCTCACACTTGACTTTACGGGTTCAACTCAATATGTAACACCACCGCAACACTATGTGCATTTACATATTTTTACTCTTCTGGTATCTGCTAGTTTCCATCCTTCAGCCAAATTTACTGCCTTACTTGAGCTCCTTCAGCAGATCAACTAATCCAGTCAGCAAACTGCACGAAATGTAATGTTTCTACTTGTGCCAACACGTCTTTGTGTGCGCAGCCCAAGATTGTGGAGGCTCTCCTCGGCTACGAGTTGGTCCAGGTGTCCTGCGGAGCCTCTCATGTTGTCGCTGTGACCAATGAAAGAGAAGTGTTTGCATGGGGGAGAGGAGACAACGGTACGACAAACGAGCCAGTTGTCTCGGCTGTCTTTTTTTCTGCCGCTTGTTTTGGCCATCGGTGATTTACGACAGCGTGATTGTTGGCTCTCTGTCTGTCCGGAAGGTCGCCTCGGCCTGGGCACCCAGGACACCCACAACTGCCCCCAGCAGGTGTGTTTACCTGCAGAGTTCGAGGCCCAGAGGGCGGTGTGCGGCGTCGACTGCTCCATGATTATCAGCACGCAGTGCGGCATTCTGGCATGTGGAAGCAACAGGTCGTTATTCTGCCTCTCCGCCCAAGAACAATGACTGGCTAATTTTACATCCTGTAGACTTGCATCGGTGCTGCGTGTGTGGAATGGTGATGGATTAAAGGTGTAAAGAAATGGTTTCACTGTTCATAACCCGTGAGACTGCATTCTCCAAAGGAATAACAGCGAGCTCTGCCTGACAGGATGTAGATCTCTGTGTTCGTGGCGAGGAGTGAGAGCGAGTCCTTGCGTAACCACTAACCTGTGTTGAATCTTACATCTCTGTTTAGCTACTGTGTTTAATCATCAGCATTAGTGTTAGAACATTTTTGTACTTTTAGCGTATACCTTAAATGTTTTTTTTTCTAGGTGTATGATCAAACATATTCAATAATTTTTTAGAAACGTGGATTTTCTAATCCGTTCAGGGTGAGAATTATACTTAATTCAGCTGAGATATATGCCTACAGTCACGCTTGTGTTGACAACATGTTTTAAACAGTCAACAAGCTTTTGGAATAATTTTGACTGGATATCTGAACCGGCTACATTTGGTAGAGTTTACCTATTGGTTGATTTCCTGGCAAAGAACTGGCGTTCAGGCATAGTCCTTAAATCTTTGGCAGGATTAAGGTTGTGACTTTGTGAAGGCCAAATCCAGAAGCAGATATTAATCTGGTTTTTCTATTAAAACAGTTTTATATGTATGTTTAGCATCGTTGCCCATTGTAACACCCAGTTCTGTCCAAGTTTCAGCAATCTGACCCAAACTGATCCCGTTAGATCAAATGAAGTTGGTTAAATTGTTCAGGATCAACCAAAGAACAAAACTTGAGCCCAGCAGAGATTGAATACTAGTGGAACAGCAGCTTTACCGTCTGCAGTGAACTGAGTTCATCATCGACCGGCCAAGAAACGAATCCTTGTTCTAACATTACAGCTCCTCTAAGCTCACCAGGAGTTCGAGGCGTCCCACATTAACAAGTTAAATGTCTTCTGGAGAAAATATTTTTGGTTAACTGAAACAGATTGAACTAACTGACCTGAGTGGCAACAGCTATGTTTATAGGAGTCATGTTAAGGTGTTTAAACCTAAGAATGCTCTACGAACAGTAAAGCATGGTGTTGGAAGCTTCAAGGCTTGCTTCATTGATAGTGGTTGGGTATTATTTTATTATTAAGGATGGAATAATAATTAAGAAGGAGGATTAGTTCCAGGTTCTTGAATCCGGTCCTACCAGGCTAATATTGAGCTGCTTGGTTGAACCCAAACATTCTCTCCATTAAAAACCACAACGCGGCTAAAGATGTATAGACCATGTTTTAAAATAAACTCTACTTTTTCTGAGATTAGTGATCAAATATCCAACCAAAGTTATTCCAGAAGCTTTTCATTGGCTACAAAAAGGTTGTGCTTGAGAGACATTTGACCAAAATATTTGTTGGGTTACATGTTGCGTCTGTATGATTTTAACCCTGTGTGGATTAGAGAAAATCTGCTGTGAATAAAAACCCCTCGGTCCAATTCTTGTTTTTAATTTTTTTTTTCAATTTGATTGAAAATCTTTGTTGTGAAATCATTAAACACTGAAGAAAAGAACAGGTCCAGGTCATACGACATTCATGCCTATGGTGCGAGCTAATTTCTCACCAGAACTGACTATAAAATATTGGATTGAATGCGAGGCTGTGGTTTTTGTTTCACCTTTTGTATGTTGTTACCCTCTGCCCTCAGGTTCAACAAGCTTGGTCTGGATAAGATTACATCTGGAGAGGAACCGGATCCTGTTGATCAAGTTGAAGAAGTTCATTCTTACACTCCGGTTCAGTCGGCCCCGCTCAACACTGAGAGGATCGTTTACGTCGACATTGGAACGGCCCATTCTGTTGCTGTTACAGGTACATAATGTACCATACTGTAATAATCACATACTTGAAACTACCTTGTTACTATTGTCTAATGTTGTTAGTGTCCTTAATTTCACACAAAATAGAATAGGGTCACTATTGATTGGCTCTGAAGGAGTCACCATTGGTTCTAGTTGTCATCTAAGCTGATGATGTTTAAACTGTTCACTTTGTTAGAAATCCTTTCTGTATCTGCATCTGTTTTGTTTTTGATACCCAGAAGAGGGTCAGTGTTATACGTTCGGCAGCAACCAGCACGGTCAGATGGGCTGCAGCTCCCGGCGCAGCAGCCGCGCGCCCTACATGGTGCTCGGCCTGAAGGACATCACCTCGGCTGCCTGTGGAGACGCTTTCACCCTGGCCATTGGAGCCGGTGAGTTTGATGGTCTTCGTTCTTTAATGTGAGATAAAAACACAAAACAACAGTCCAATGTCACGGGAAGATTTAAACATGTGTTCTGATGAGTTCATTCCTAGTGTTTAGACTTGATGTATATAGATTTTAGTCGTACTGTAAGGAAGCATCGTGGAGGGCGGATATTCAGCGGTTGCAGTAAAAGAAGGGAGAAAACGATGAGGGAAAGCAGAAGTTCTTATATCTGCTTCTGAGAGTTTCCGGTTGTCTTTAGAAGTGTCTGACGGCATGACCTGTCATAAAGTGAGGCCACAAAATCACCCACAGCAACATCTGAAGGTCAGTGTTCATGATTTCTGAAAGAAGGATGGGCGAATGGGTTGGTGTCCGAGGGAGAGTTCAAAGGCCTCAACCACCGGTGACCCGTTCAGAGATTTCCCCAAAACATTTTCCCCCTGCGCTGATTGCCACATCAAACCCAACCGCAGCCTGCAGCCCTCAGCCAGCAGAACACCTTGGCGCTGAAAGGGAGATAAACTGTGGATGGCTCTCTTTGAAACAAGGGTCGTTTCAAGAGACATTGTTCCAGCCTGGAGAGAGAGGCGTTTGTTAGATACTGTAGCGCGCCGCCAGCCTGTGACCCCCGGGACAAGAGAGTGTGAAGTCTTCTGCCGCACAGATGGGATTGTTTATATTACTGACTACAGTAAGAAACGAACCACAGAAACATTCAAGGAGCTACATGGCTGGACTTTATGCATCTGATTAACTGCTGAATGTCCAATTAAACCTAATTCGTGTCAGATTGATAATTAGATTATGTAATGAATGGTGAAATATCGAAGAGTGATGCACTTCAAAAATCGTATGGGGATCAAAAATAGAGCTGACGTACCTCACAGCGATGTAAAAGACTCATTACCAGTTAACGCAAACACCTTTACTCAGGGGATACTGTGGAGGAGCAAGGGGGACAACACAGGCTCTATGTTGGATCTTTTACTCAACTTAAACTGAGAGCAAAAGAGTAAAAGAAAAATGGAAAAACACGCTAATCTGTAAATTTTAGCATCCTGTAGTCTGGCTGTGAGTGGAGCCCTCTAGTGGCCTGTCCCAATGTGGTATTAATTTGATGATCTGAGACATTTAGGTGGGACAAAAAAAAGGCAAAAACAGAAAAAGTGTTTGATTCGTTTCCCCAGCACTGTGTATCCTATGATTAAAACCGTCCCTGCACGCACACACTTGGAACCGCGTTCATTTTTTTCCTCTTTTATTGTCACTGGTGTCTAAATGGGGCACGCGGTATCGCTTGTGGTACCTAATTGGATAAACCTATTTAAACATGGGGAGGGTTCTGTTAGCATGTGGGCCCTTAGATGGAGAACAGATGTCTGTTGTGTGTCTGAGTGTGTGGGTTTTGTTCTTACAGTTGAGTGTGAAACAGTAAAACGCCGCATTGTGGCAGCGACAGGCTCCCTGGGGAGAAGACAACAGTGCCTGTAGGTCTTCCTTTATTGAAGAACGGCTTTGTTCAGCTCAGACTTCCAGCTCATACAGCTATTATGGCTCCAGTGCTGAAGACACAGAGCTGTCAGTTAAAGACTTGTGGGGATTAGCCCCTCCAGGGGGGGTCTTTCAGGGAGGGGGGGGGGGGGGGCTCCTCAGAATTTGGTGATCAGTCTGTTTCTTTTCTCTTGTTTCCTGTTTTTGCAGAAGGGGAGGTGTACACATGGGGAAAGGGGGCCCGCGGTCGCCTCGGGAGAAAGGAGGAGGATTGTGGGATACCGAAGCCGGTGCAGCTCGACGAGAGTCACCCGTTCGTGGTGACATCAGTGGCTTGTTGTCATGGCAACACTCTGCTGGCAGTGAAACGTAATATCTTGCTTATTACCCTCAGTTATCAAGCACTGTGGCGAAATCTAACTAATCTGATGAAAGAGCGTCTGAACTCTAGACAGACTTCTTCAGATGGAGTCAGAGGGACGCTTGTTTGTCTACGAGCAAATATTAGGAGACTGCAGAAGCTCGGGAGCACCAAGCGCACGATTATTTCTGCCAAATCTGCTTATTCGGGAGTTCATTTTGCACAAAACAAATATCTGCATTAAAAGGGGTCTTGTAAATATTTGCAGTGATGGCGGTCAACTCTCATTGTCATGTTGGAGATATTTAGCAGCATCCATCTTATCATCAAATGTGACCAGCTGAAGGAAAGTGTGCCCAACGTGTGATGTATCAGAGTAAAGGGAACTGGATCCAAATACACACCACACTGTTAGACATGGTTTCAACATAGGTAAAAAAAAAATAATGAAAGAAGTCAAGGGGTCTGAATATTTTTGGATGGCACTGTATCCAAAAGTACTGTAATTTAACATCAAATATAACAACAACTTTACTCGATAAGACTTTGTAATTAAATGTCTTTATTCTGCAAGTACGTCCATAGACATACATACAGAAGGTTTTCTGTGAAGCATTGATGTTTTTGTCTTGTGCTCTGATACAAACTTAAATGTCTCTGATCAGTCAGTAACATGTCAGCAAGCATACACAACCCGTTCAGTTTGACATGAAAGACTCTCTGGATGCTTAGTGATTGAAGAATTTCAAGCAATCTTTGGATTTCAGATTTAAAATGAGAGCAAACATCAAGCTCACAGTTTCTCATGTCTAAAAGCTGCAGCTGTGTCTGCCAAAGGTGCAACACTGTGTGCTGCAGTCTTAAAAAATGTTGTTTTACTGGGAAAGAAGCGCATAACTTTTAGATTGAAGGGACATTGGACTGAATCTCATTCTGAGTATTTTTCTCTCATTAGAGCAGGTCAGGAGAAGCAGAACGGAAAGGAGGAGAGTGTTGTTTCTCCGCAAGGCAGAGAAACATTCAATGTCACGGTTCAGATTATTTCATCAAGTCATCTCATACAGAGACTTCTCTGGTGTCCATCTCTGTCACATCACGGCCCACCTCCACCCAAACTCTGCATTATTCTCACGTGTCTGACTCCATCAGCATCACGTCTGTTTTTATTGATGCTGGTTCTGTTTCTTAGTCCCAGCGGAGTTGTGCTGCTCTCCTTGCCTCAGGCGTTTTGATATATGTTGACGGAAACCGCAGTCATGGCATCAGATTTACAGTGTTTTGCTAAACCCGTGGAGCCTTTCACATTATGCCAGGTTCCAACCCTATATGTCAATGTATGTTGTCGAGATTTTAACGCGTTGACCAATCTCTGGATAGACCATCACGATGCAGAGCAGCTTCGAAGTGGAATGACAATGATAAATCAGAAAAGTTTGGCATGCAGCCCCCGTTTTCTTAGATACCCCTGAATAAAGTCCGGTGCTACCAGTCGCCTTCAGAAGCAAACTTCGCAAGAAACAGCCGTGCCCCTAAACTGACAGGGCAGGCAACGAGGATTAAATCTGGAGGATCTGCAGGAGATCCACTGCTCAGGTCTGAATATGAGTCGTGTGCTACCCAGAAAAGCTTGTGAGAGTATTTGGGAGGATGAATAAAGCTAAAAACAGAACAATCCTGAAAGAATAATATAGGCTGCAAAGGAAAACTATGTTCACAAAGAGTCGGCATCAGTCTGACTATTTAAGCTCATTTGCAAACAGGAGTGGGCAAACATTTGAGTCTCTAGTTGTGGGAAGCTGCGCAGAGACATACTGCTGGACATACGCTGTACTCAGGACGGCTGAACACAAATGCACTCCACACCTCTGAGATTTTTAGTACTTAAAAATATGTTTCTTTTTCCTTCCGCTTGAAAATGATTCACCGCTTTGTGTTGGTCCATCACATAAAATCCCAATAACATACACTGAAGTGTTTCGCTATAATGTGACAGAACATGAAAAGCTTTAAGAGGTATTTTAGTACTTTGGTTTGTTAAGTATATAAAACCTCAGACTGTTTAGTCCTTATCCGTTTAATGTTTCAAGACGGCGTTGCGCCTTCTGATTTTTAGACCCATATGTTAGAAAGAAAATGCAGATTCTGTAAGATGTTCGCCAACGTATTTATGTTCATATCGTCTCTTTCAGCTGGCTTCTTCCAGGTGTTCTGACATTGCCTCTTTGTCTTCACCTTTTTACAGCTTTGTGTGAAGATCCTGTCTCCAGATGACTTTCAGCTGAACACCTTCCCCTTAGTTGGTCCTCATACGGATCACATGGGGGGGGGGGGGGGCATCTTCCTTTCACTGTGCAGCTACAGCGTCACTTGCTCCTCGTCTCTATCGGCTCTGCTTTTGTTTCATGACCAAATGTTTGTTTCGGCTGGCGGGCCGATAACACACACACACACACACACACACACACACACACACACACACACACACACACACACACACACACACACACAGGAGGTCAGGACCCGTCTCAGGCAGCAGGTGGGAGCTCACTGCAGACATGTCAAAGGAATGTTGCAACACAGATACTGAAGCTGGATTACAGGAGCTCATTAGGCAGCTCTCATGTGGTGAGCGATTGTCTTCCCTCACATGCAGCTCTCTATCAGTAAACCATAGAAATGCCAGTGAAAGTCAAACAGGTTTTGTTCCTCCTAAGACGCCGCTGAACGAGACAAAAACAATGAAGCCACTCAGTCAAGTGACGAGAGCGTCGCACCGCGAGGGGCCAGTTTGGGCTTTATTGGATCAGTGCTGCAAACGCAAACAGCAGCGTTCAAACCAGATAACGAGGGGGGGGGGGGGGGTGTGTAAGGGGACATGCTGGACCAGGGCTGCAGTCTCCCCCCTCTGGTTCAGACACGTTCACAGCTTCTCTGGAGCAGAGAATAGCGGCCTGTAGCGTAAACAGGCAGCTTTTCACACTGTTGCAAGCAGTAAATAGCAGGCTATTAACAGCGTTGTTTCCATTCCAGCTTAGGAATTTTTACCGGCTGAACAGCTGACGGTTTTCCCATTGTACTGACAGAAAGCGGTGAGCAGCGAATGAGAAGTCCTTCATAATTAGATGTAAAAGGCTTTAGGAGAGACATTTTTCAGGCTTTAGTATGTACCTCGTAAATGTGTAAAGTGTTATAAATACTGTCTTCGGGGGATGACCTCAGACAAAACGGATCTACAGAATGAACAACTTTGGTCTCTGTGGATCCAAAACGTCGGACTTTTGAAGGACAATAAGTCACTCCCCCCAGAACAGAACAAGCATTAAAAACTCTTCCTGTCTTCATCTGATAAGAACCAATTAAAGACAAACGAGCAAGAAGGAAAACAATGTGATGTGGCTTTAAATGGGCATGAGCTGATTATTTTTACGAGAACAGCAATGCAACAGTGTGGAAGCCATCTATAATGAATAAATTAGAATATATGTATATATTATGCTGATGATTAATATTTAATAGTACTTTTATGCTGCAGCTGGTAGCAATGGAATAGGTTAAAGATTCATATAGTTTAGCCCGCTTCAATATTTAAATGTGAATGATTGATTTCTGGTTAATTATGTCATAATATATTCATTAGTAAAGCAAAGTAAGAAAAAAAAGTCTTTATGTGAAGTGGAGCACAAGTAAAAATTACAAAACTATGTTTTCGAACTACCAGATTAGAAGTCATTGTTTTCAACATTGATGCAAATGTCACACTTTTTGTGTTGCCATTATCAAACGTTGACAATGTGAGAAAGAAGGACCTAAAATATTTGTTGTGCAGATGTAATGAAGTACTGATCAAGCTTTGTTCAAACACGTCGCCTGGAAGAAATGTTCGTGTTCATTTTCATTTTGTCTCATTACAGTCACAGATGTTTAAGTTAACGACAAAGTAGTGCATACCTTTAGTATTTTAATTTCCCTTTGGGGATTAATATTAAGTGTTTTTGAGTTGCTAACTGTAAAGTGGAATAAAAATGACATAATTTTTAAATATTTCCAAATAAAAAAACCTGAAAGGTGTGGCCTGTGTATTTATTCAGCCCCCGTTAGTTAATAAATCATTGAACCGCTTTGTGTTTCAAGGTTTTTTGGACTATGCCAGCTTCCAGATCTAAAAAGTTTTTCCCATCTTACTTAATAGAATAGTTCACGCTTTTTGAACATCAATGTTTCATGTTTTGCCTGAGATTCCCTATTGGATTTAGGTCTGGACTTTGGAGCACGTTTGTTTGCTTTGCTCTTAACCTTTTCATTGTAGCTCTGGCTGGATGTTTAGGGTTGTCGGCCTGCTGGAAGGTCAACCACCGCTCTAGTTTCAGATCTTTTGGTGCCTTCAGCACCATTACCCTGCATTTAGCTCCATAACTTTTCTTATCAGCTCTTAGCAGTTTCCATGTCCCCAGCTTCAAAAAAAAAAAAAAAAGCATCCCCACCATCATCTCTGATTGTGGGGGATATGCTCAGCATGATATGCCGCGTTTCCACCACACGCAGATCAGAAAAGGCTGCGATTACATCTGACCAAAGCAGCTTCTTCTGTTTCCCGTGTCACGTACATGACTCGTGTCAAGCTTTAAATTTGACTTCTTATGGGTTTCTTTCATCAGTGGCTTCCAGACCCTTTTTCTTTCTGTCAACAGATTATCGTGGTTGAGGTGTGGATCTTTGCAGATCCTCCAGGGTTAACGTTGACCGTGCCTGGAGGTTTGCAGTCGTACCACACTCTTTCCACTGCCAGATGATTAGATTGAGAAAGTGCTGTGTGAGATGTTCAAAGCTCCTGGTATTGTTTCATATCCTAACCTGGTTTTAAACATCTCTCCAACGTTATCCCTGACTTGTCTTTAAGCTGCTGCTTGCTTACTAATGTTCTCTGACAAACGTCTGAGGCCTTGGTGGAACGGCTGTATTTATACTGATGTGGTATTTCACAGAGGTGGACTCTTTGTGCTTGTTAGGTGACTTCTGAAGACAACTGATTGCGTCCATCCATTGCCCATACCTGCTTATCCTGAGTGGACGTAATTGGGAGCTGGCGCCTGTCTCCACCGGTCAGCGGGCGAGAGGCGGGGTACACCCTGGACAGGTCGCCAGTCCATCACAGGGCAGTACAGAGACAGACACACAGCGATACCAAAGGTCCATTTAAAGTCAGCTTTCTGGACTGTGGAAGCTGCAGTACCGTGACAGAACCCACATGTGCACAGGGAGAACATGCAAGCTCCATGCAAAAAGACCCAGTCAGGATTTGAACCCAAGACCTTCTTGCTGCAAGGCAACCGTACCACCGTGCAGCATCAATTACTCTGTTTTTATTTAGCAATATGAGAATAAAGAGGGCTGAATATAAATGTGGATTATACCTTTCAGATTTTAGAGAGAACGTGTTCTTGTTATGGACTGCTTTTTTAAAATATAAAATCGCACATTAGATCCATTAAAGTTTGTGGTTTTAATGGAACAAAGGTGAAACAGTTCAAGGGGCATGAATGCTTATGTGCCACATAATTATTATGGCTGTAAATCACAAAAGAAAGCAGCATTATCTTAAAGGGAATAAAACTCAGTCTCAACTTTTGTTTTATCGGTTAAATATAGGAATTTATTCAATTAAACGTGTATTTCATTATCACCTGGTGATCTTAGAGTTTATCTTTGTTCTAAATCATACAAATAATTTTTTTCAGTCTCATAAGCTCATATTCCTACTTGCAGAACCCCTTTGTGAGGACATGGCCCTGCTGCCATTGTTGTCCTTGTCCCGGTGATGTAATGGTGATGTAATCCGGTAGCAATGCAGCAGGTGAAAGAAGATCCAGATGTGTGGATGGGGCGCTTGTCTGCCTCTGTCCCACATCATATACGAAAGCTTTTGTTTTAAATCAGCTGCACCAGTGTCAGCTGGAGCAGATTTAAAGCACATAGGTGCAACATTTTTACATAAATCAGAAAAATCATTGTTAAAATTGTGCACCACTTGACCACTAGAGGGCGTCGTCGTCCCTATTTAAGCCCTACTTTAATTTAATTGAGTCAAATGTTTGCTTATGTGTTATCCCGCGCCTTTTTGCAACGTTGTATCACGGGTGAGCATTTATGACACCGTGGATCTGACTGAAGGGGAGCGAAAGCTCGATTAAAGGTCCGAGATAAAGAGATCGCGGAGAGGAAACGGAGTGAAAGGAGCCGCTCGACTCCTCCTGCTTTGGAGGAGGAGGAAGAGGCGGAGGAGGAGCTGTGTGCACCTAAACAGACGGTGGGTGTAATGCATTGTGTTCAGTGTGTCAGTCCTGCACACAGCTCGGCCAGAGAGCAGCCCAGCCGGTCAAAACAAACCCAGCGGAGGGGAGGATCGTGTCTGCAGCTGTCCTCGACGGGGCTGCAGGGGGACGGAGCGCCGCGGAGGACGCGATCCGTCGGGGCGACGGGCTTTGGTGTGAGCTGCTCGTCGGCTGAAACGGCTCCGACAGCTCCGGTGCCTGCAGGGGGACAGAGGGGTGGAAACAAGGGGGCATCAGCCGTACCTTTTTCTTGTTTTCTTTTTAACCTGAAGGCCTGAGAGAAAGGCGACCGAGCCCCCCCACCTCCCAGCAGACATGCCCGGCTTCGACTACAAGTTCCTGGAGAAGCCGAAGAGACGGTTCCAGTGTCCGCTCTGCAGCAAGGCGATGCGGGAGCCCGTCCAAGTGTCCACCTGTGGACACCGGTTTTGTGACACCTGTCTGCAAGAGTTCCTCAGGTAGGCTGTCCCTGTGTGTCTCTGTCTGTGTGTGTGTGTGTGTGTGTGTGTGTGTGTGTGTGTGTGTGTGTGTGTGGTGTGCAGAGGTGCAGCTCTCCGCAGGTGACACCTTACACCGCAGCCCTGCCTGCTTCAGTTTCGGCTGAGCCTCGGTGTATAGGAGGTGGAGGTGTGCCCCGCTCACCTATTCTTATACGAGCCTGATTTTATTTTTAGTCTTTTGTGCTTCTGCTGCACAAAGCAAGACAACCCGAGGCCCGGCGAGCAGCCGACCAGGCTATCGTCTCTCTTTTCTTTGGGATTCTCGTCCACATGTGCAAATGCAAACAGCTAAAAGAACACATTTCCATCAGTTGTTGTTTGCTGCTGCAGATCAGGGCTTTTTTTTATTCTCCCTGCTATTATAATCTGTAGGTGGAGGTGATTTAGAGTTCACAGCTTTCTTGTTGTGGTGGTTGTGTCCTGCAGAGGGCCCCTGTCTCCTCATCCTGCAAAGGATGGCTCACTTAGTTAGTGTCCTTGTATCTGAAATTAGACAGGGTCCTTTCTCTTCAGGGGGCCCACTTCTGAGGGACCTTTCACTTTGGGGTCAGGACTACAAGGGACCTCCTCACCCTCCTAATCTGCTCCACACTGAAGTGTCTGTTAAGACTCTTACAAAGACAGCCTTTGTTTTAATGGTTTTAAGATGGCACCACCACTAATTATCTCTCGACACTAAAGGACACTCACATTACCCAAGATCTAGATATCTGTAGTTCCCACACATGTGTCCTTTTTTCTGACTAATCCACCACAACATCAGTCTGTCAGTGGGTCTGTACTGTAGATGGAGCACATGTGACTCCTTGTGTGTCTTTATTTAGGATTTAAATGCTCATTTTCCCTCCTTCTCCTTGCATGGAGGCTCTGTTCGGTCTCTAAACTCTTTGAAAAGCACAAGTTCGTTGTGATTTAAAGTAAATTCGTCTTTTCCCAGAAACCATATTTTTCTTATCGCTACAGATTAGAGCTTTGTGGCTGGTGTTTGACCTACAGATACAGATTTGGTCGATTATAGGAACAGCGTGTAATGTTTTTTTTTTCTCTCCCATGAAATAGTTAATTTGGCAGCAGACATTATCTCAAATGGTCTGTGGATGTGAGAGAGCAGTTAGCTACTCAAATACACACACACACACACACACACACATATAATACTCAAAACAATGACACACTGATTAAAAGTTAGCAGTTTAAACTCTCTTCAGCATTTTGTGGTTTTGAAGTCAATATCACTAACCCAAGTCCAAGATAAGACCAGGACTTTGAAAATGTGGTAGGAACGCTCTTAAGTATCACAACACTTGCTATTTTTTTATTAGCGGTTTGAAGCTGTGTTTCAGTTATCATGGCACTCACTCTATCATTTTTAAACATGCAGATCATTACATTAACTCTGAGATTTCCAAATGTTTTCCAAGATTACTGAATCCAGAAATATTTGTATCTGCGTGAAACGTCTTGCTCTCTCTCACTTGTTTGCAGCTTGAATGAACCACAGACATCGACTTGCCTTGTAAAGCAGTTTCCTTCTAAAAAGCTTCAGTGGACTTGAGATTTAAACAGCTCGCAGATACCGGTTATAGCTAACTTCTTTACTTCGTAAAAGCCCGCACACCAAACAGATTCCGGTCAGCGGCTAATTTCTCGATGCATGTCTATTAATGACTTATTCACGTCCGTAACTGCCTCTGAGATGGTGAGTGATGTATTAAGGGAACATTTCATCATAGAATTGTACTTCAGAAATCTAAAAGACATTTTTGATGAATGAGTAATGTGTAGACGTGGCCGACAGAGTAATTTACATTTTTTATTAACAGAAAATCTCTTTGTAGGACAGGAGAGGCTAACAAATCGCTAACTGCAGCTTAATTACTTTAAAGCTGTAAATCATAAAAAATATACTTTAAAAAGGTAGCTCAGTTTAAAAAAAATTATGATTCGGTTTAATGAACCAGTAAAAATATTGAGTTGCTCTCACTTTCTCTTCTGCAGCCTTTAACATCTCATTAAATAGATTGTTGACCTTTAAACGCACAGATGCAGAAAATGGCTAACTTACTGTCTTTTAGACAGTAAGAGCCCAAACAATGATGTGTTTCTAGAATCTGGTATCACGTTGTTATGGTGTGTTCACTGATCAGAAAAAGATTGGATTTTTACATTTTCTGACCCAACAGTCAAGCTGAAGATCATCAGATCAGATCGAACGATTTTCAGCTTTATCAATCATGTTTCATTGTTTGTGAGATTTTAGGTTTTACTCTCAAGTGTTATAACCTAAATCTATTTTGTCCTTTATGACATGAATACAAATGAAATAATCCTAAAATTTGTAAAATGGCAACAACAAAAAAAAGAAAAGGAATTGATTGTCATCGGTCAAGAAAGCTGAGAAACTGGAACATTTAAATGCACTGAAGTGGTTTTCACTTCATTATCTTATAAATAAATCGAATGAAAAAACAAAACTTTCATCCATTTCCATTTGCTGCGAATATATTTTGGTTGACAAGAATATTGGACTTGCGGCAATTATATCATATATTTGATTCCTTTTAGTGTCCAGATATGAACGTTCACTGTTACGCCACGACTTAAATTACAGTAAATGGGATATCTTGGGGGTTTTATGGTCAGAAAGTTGAGTTCAGTAACGTTACTTCCAGCTGAAATAGATGTCAGGCATCGTTTCTGAGAAACCGATGTAAACAGGACCTACAAGCATGGTCACTCATCTCTTAGCTTAGGTAGATGTTGTTCAGGGGTCATCGGAAAGTATTGTTGCCTGGTTTCTAATTGTCTTACTTTCTTAATTCCTGTTTCTTTTGTAAGTTTGTGCTTGCATCCTCTATCTTAATCAGATTATTCGAGTCTGTGACATTATCGATTGAAAATTCTTGGTTAGGAACCAGGGAAACAGTCCCAGTCTGACTGATTAGCATTACTATTATTTCAACTTCACTAAAGCTGCAGTTCCTTAAATGTCTTCAGTTTAGACCTGATGTAACATGAAGTCACCCTGGGGGGGGGGGTGGCTCATCAGCAAACAGAGTTTTATTAAACTCTGCGCATGCTTTAAGGGAAGGGGAAGATCTTATTTGGCGATTATGCTTTGTGAGAGCGTCTGCCGGTGGAGTGATGCTGTGAATACATTATCTGGTCGTGAGTTCCTGGTCTGCAGTGGTTTTTGAGTCATCAGGAAGCCTCCTCTGGTTTATTAAACAGCAGCAACGAGAAGCGGAAGAACAAATGAGCGCAAGGGAGGAATAGTGTTTTTTTTTTCTCTTCTGATCAATGAGTTTGGCCCGACGCTTTGTCTGCCTCGTCCTGCTCGCCCCCGTGCACCTCCTCCTCCAGATTATGATCCGCTTTCTCCTCCTACACACTGACTGAAGTTACAGTTTTATAACTTCAGTAAGTTATAGCTTTCACTTGAACAACTTTTTTTAATGTTTTTTTGTGTGTGTGTGTTTTTTGATCAATTTCAACCACATTATTAACTATGGATGCACCGATCAGAACTTTGGGGGTCGGTTTTGATTTTTCAGGGTTAAACATATAGTAATAATAAAGATAGAACTCACAATATAATTACAGAGTTGACATTTTAAACTTTCTTTAGCATCTTATGTTTGCACTTAGCCCAGTTGGCATCACAAAAACTGCAGTCTCCGTGTTATTTATTTATTTATTTGTTTTGTTATTTGGGGGGGGGGGGGGCATTTTCTCACAGCTTTCCTCACAGAAAATAACAAAGTTTGAGTCAGTTTTGATGATCAATGTGATCTAGCAGCAGTATGGCTCTTATCACTACAGATAAAAATAAAATATTTTTTTTAGCTCCCAGTTTGCTGTTCACCAGTCCATACTGATCAACTGAAAATCAGCCGATTTGTGGCGCCAGTCGGTTTCTGTGTGGGTTCTCTCCGGGTTCTCTCCGGGTACTCCGGCTTCCTCCCACAGTCCAAAAACATGACTGTTAGGTTAATTGGCCTCTCTAAATTCTCCTTAGGTGTGAGTGTTTGCGAGAATGGTTTTCTGTCTCTGTGTTGTCCTGCGATAGACTGGCGACCTGTCCAGGGTGTACCCCGACTCTGGCCAATGACAGCTGGAGATAGCACCCCTCACGACCCCTATAGGGATAAGCGCGTTGGATAATGGATGGATGGCACTATAGTCATTTTAACGTCTTAATATTTTATAGGTCTACTGAATAAGAAGTGAGAGTTCTTTATAAATAGAAAATGACGGTGTATGACGGAGAAAATGATGGTCTGAAAATCTCTAACTACAGCCTAAAGTCTTTAATTACATTATAGCTGTAAATCAAAACTTTATTAAAGTTCATTTGCTATCATTTAACTGGGATAAATAAGTTGAAAACGTTAATTTAAGAAAATCAGAAATAAGTTTCGTTAAGATACAGGATCTAAATAATCTTGAAGATAACAAAGAGTCAAACTGTGTCTGATCACGGCAGTGTTTGCTTTAAGAATAGATTTCCTGCCTCACTTTGGCGACATATTAAAACCAAATAAACATTAATAACCACAGCAGACTCGTGGGCGCTGACAGATCCACTCGGCTGGCTGCGTTTTCACCTCTTTAATTAACAAAGTGTGCCGGTTGAGGCCATTGAGCCGGGGAGCGCCCATTGTGAGAGGAGTTCAGGTTTATTGAAACTGACAGACAGTAGGTAGCGAATGCTGTGCCCATTGTGCAAACACAAGTTGATCCTCTTTCCCACTAATTATTAAAGGTTGTGTCACATCCAGTCCGGGCTTGCCAACCCAGTCAGCTCACTTTCACATGTATAACTGACTGTGTGCACTTGTCTCTTTCTGAAGTCCCTTGCAAAAGTTTTCATTCACCTTCTTAATGGATTTTTTTCATGTTACAACCTCAAACGTCCATGCATTTTATTGGGAGTTTGAGTAATATATCAACATAAACCAGTAAAATCCAGTTGAATTTGATTCATTTATATAGCGCCGATTCGCAACATATGCTATCTCAAGACACTTAGCAAAGTCGATTCAATTAAATCACACAGACAGATTGGTTAAAAGTTTCCAATCGGATGGAAACGTAGCAGATTGCATCGAGTCGTTGACTTGCAGCATTCACTCCTCCTGGGCGATCATGTAGCCACAGTGGACAGCCGCTTGCATTGTGGCACTGACTCCGCAGCAATCCCTCATGCCGAGCATGCATGTAGCGACAGTGGAGACGAAAACTATCCTTTAACAGGAAGAAACCTCCAGCAGAACCAGGCTCAGTGTGAGCGGTCATCTGCCTGAGAAGACGGAGCAGAGACACAAAAAGATCACAGAAGCACTGATCCAGGAACACTTTCTACGTGAGAGAAAAGTAAAAAAGGTAATAGCAGTACTAGCTCCTCCATTTTGCTTAATCTAGGGGAGAAACCCAGCAAAGCAGATGAGCTTTGAGTCAGTTTCATAGTCAACAAGGAAACATTAGATGGAGCAGAAGACTGACTTTACATCACCCGACCACACCATCCCTATGATGGAACATGGTGGTGACAGTATCATGCCGTGGCGAGGTTTTTCTTCTGCACGGACAGAGAAACTGGTCCGAGTTGATGGGAAGATGGATCAGAGGCCCCAGAGGGCTTATGAATTTGGCAAAAGCTGACCCTGAACATCCAGCCAGAGCTACAGTCTAAAGCTTTAGATCACATCATATGAATGTGTCAGAATGGCCCAGTAAACACCCAGACCTAAGGGTGGAATTTATAAATTCATTTCACAGCTGTACTCTCCTTTTATGTTGGTCTGTCACTTAAAATCTCAATAAAACTCTCAGAAGTTTATGGGCATTTGACAGAATGTGAACAACTCAAACAGTTTATTACACTTAACAACACTTACTTAAATATCAGGTATGCATCAAAATCTTATGCAGGGTTTAAGATTACCTTCATTTAGAGTAAATTATATAACTCGTATCACTTTAATATGTTTTTTGAACTTTAATTAGAGCTAAAATGCAGCTTTAAGATGTTCAAGAAGAAGATTTTTTTTAAGGGTTAATCCTGGAGTTTTGCTCGAGTGGTTCTTGAGAGGCACTAAAGGAAACACGTGAATTGTTCTCGGTTCACCGTGTCCAAGCGCCTCTGTTAGCATGTGATGCTAATGGGCTGTGTTTCCTCTCAGAGAGGAATGTGCGGCAGCAGCAGTCCTTCAGGCTGCCCCTGCTCCGAGGGAGAGTCATGGGGTAAGAGCAGGCCTGCCTCCCAGCTTCAGCGCTGCAGTCGACATCATCACATGCTTCAGCAGCTCGCGAGGCGACCGTCGGGGCAGGCCTTTGTCTTAGCTTCTCTGCCTGTCTTATAAAGGACAATTGATGCTTAATCGTTTAGCGGCAGGGCCACGCACACCGGGCTCGACAGAGACGCGGCGTGACAGCGGTGCCCGCTGTGGGGACGATGGTCTTGACAGGGGGAGGGTCGCTGCGCTCAGGAGCGTCTTTCTTCAGGCATTCACACTGCTGCGCCGAGACGCCGCTGACTTCCTCCGAGGCACAAGGAGCTGCAAAGAGATGACGTGGAACCCGCTTCACACTTAGATCATCCTTTGTCCTTAAACAAGTGGAAGATTCAGTTTTATACGTTGTTTTAACTTTGCATGGTCTCCCGTGTGCAGTGCAGCCTTTGAATCCATCACTCTTCTGTAGCAGATGTTAGAAAATCTGCCTTTTGTTTCTCTCTCTTGCCCCTATATATCAGTATCTAGGATTAAGTTAAATTAAATGTGATTAACTGGTTTTGTTTAGATACAGTTTCTTATTTTAATTTGTCCAATCTCTCTTAAAAAACAAAACAAACTCTTTAGATGTTAATTTTCATGCAATCCCACACAGACAAGATGGAGTTTTATTATTATTATTACTTTGAAAACTTCTTAAACACACAGTATTATGGGAACCTAATCTTTATGAATATTAAAGCAATACTTTTTCAGCTGCTTGACTGCGGACGAGTTGCCACATTTAGTTGCAGTTTACATACATGAGTATTAGTGTCACACTATTGTGGGGATCTAGTATTTGTGTATTTGTTAAGCTGTTCCCTTTTCTGTGTGACATGATGATGCAACAAACGAATCAAATGCCTTTTAAAAACAAGAATAAGTGCAGTTTGAATTGATTTAGGATTTTCTGTAATAACCACAGGGTCAAAACTGCAGGTTCAGATTTATACTAGTGTTTGGTTAAATTCCTATTAGTTAGTTGTGACTTAAACAAAACATCCAGGTTTTCTTTTTAAACCATCAGCAAGCATCTGTCATGATTCTGGCTGGATATTATATTACACATTGTATCAGAGTTCTTTCAGATGAGTTGGTTTCCTGAGTTCCTCAATCAGTTTGAGATCCGAGACGTTGCAACCATGTTGGGTTAGTTAGGTTTTACGTGTTTGCTCGTGCTCTTTGTCCTGCTCGAACATCCTTGAGTGACTTGAGTTTGAAAACAAGCAGCTGCTGATTTAAGGTCAAACTGCAGAATTTGGATGTTGGCTTCCTTCATTATTCCATCCACTCTGATCAATTAAGCACGAACACTGGCAGCAGAATAGCCCCACACCATGAAGCTGCCAACACCGTGCTTGATAGCTGGTACTACGTTCTTTGCTTCGAAAACCTTACCTTTTTATTTTTCCAATTTTCCGAATTGTCCGTGTGCGCAGCGAACTCAGGGTGTCGGTTTTGAAGCAGGGGCTTCTTTGTTAGTCTGCAGTTAAACTGGCTTCCCAGTGGACAAGTGACACTGGTGTTCCTGCACTTTCCAGTTTTTTTGTTAGCTTGGGCCTTTGGGGTTCTTGTGCTGTTCGTGCACATCTTTAATCTGAGGGTGACAGCTTGGGGCAAACAGTGGAAAGTAGGAGATAATTGAGTTTTTCAATTGCTAAAACATGTTAAATCCGGTTTTGGAGGCTTGCATAAAAGGCCCGTCGTTAACACTGTTGAAAACTAATGAACTGTGTTTGGAAGCCATGTCCAGCCAAGGAAAGCAACCTGTTTCAATAAACTCGGTAATCGAGCCAAAGGCTTGTTTACAGCTACAAGGAGAATGTGGTTGAGGCGCAGCTTGCTTTAGCCATTGGTGGGTGGGTGAGTTGGGGGGGGGGGGGTATGTTTAAGACAGTATGTATGATTTTTAACGCTGTGTGGGGGAAAAAACAGCCACAAGTCAAATTGGTAAAGCTCAAACCTAACCAAATGCACTGCAAAAAGGGAAATTAAAGTAAGTAAAATTTTCTTGAAATGAGTGTATTTTTCCTTGATTTCAACAGCTAAATAAGACCATTTGCCAATGGAATGAGTATTTTTACCCCTAAAAGAAGATAATTAGATATGGTGCACTTAAAATAAGATGATAGAGATGAATTGTTCTTATTTTAAGTGCCAAAATCTTATTCCGTTGGCAAATAGTCTTATTTACCTGCTCAAATCAAGGAAAAATACACACATTTTAAGAAAATTTTACTTTGTGTTCCCTTTTTGCAGTGTGGCTGCATGTTGCTGACTAGAACAATAGATAAATTAGTCATTCCCTAATTCTCTGCATGTCTTTACGTTCGTCCTTTAAAGTTTTTCTGGGGCAACTAAATGTTACTCAAATCTTTGTTAAATTATAGTTTATCTGCTGCCAGTTTGAAGTCACAGATGATTAAAAACAAGAGGAAATAGTAGCTTTAGTCACACACATCAGAGTGCTGTATAGAAGGGACTGTTTGGGCGTTTCTTAAAGGCCTAAATGGAGTTTGTGTTTCATTAGTGCTCAGTGTTGTGTAGACGTCTGCCACTTGAGGCAGCTGGGCCTTTGTATCTCAGTGGGTGTCTGTATCTAAATGGCAGCGAGGCCAAGGATGGCCGCTGAATGACTGCCTTCTCAAAGCCGTTCTCATCCCTCGATCTCCTCACAGAGACATTCAGAGCCTCCGCAGGTGTCCTCGGGCTGCACGGGCGTCCCGGGTCCAGATCCGGAGAGTTAGGGGGAGGCCTCTGTCTGTCCCTGACACACAGAGGCATCTTGTGTTTAGCCCGGTCCTCCGTTCTGCACTTGGGGATCCGTCAAGGCCTCTGCTTCCTCCTCTTCTTCTCAGGGTGACAGAGCTGGAAATGGCCCAGTAAATCTTAACACCATCAATGGGGAGACAGACGCACGCGGAGATCAGAGAAGCCGGAGGACAGAGCAGTGCTTGTTTGGGGGAAAGATCAGTGGGTGACAGCTTTCATTTACCTGTACAGTTAAAGAGGACAAAAACAGCTCCTGTGTTGTTGGTAGGCGAGTCCCTGGGTCACCAAACGTTGCTGGACTTTGCAGCGGGAATAATGATTGAATGAAAGACGCTTACTGTTGAGCTTTACTTTCCGAACTGCAAACAAAAACTTAAAAGATGGTTCGGTTTCAGCTTTAAGGTCTTGCTTTAGAACAACTTTTTCACATTTATCGTCATTTATCGCCGTTGGTTCTCGTTTTTATGAGGTCTCTTTATCTTTTGCTTAAACCTAAAAATAGTCGGTTTGTCATGAGAGAAAGTCCAAGTAGAGGAGCTGAAGAAATAACAGGAAACACCTCCAGATTACAGGGTTTTATGGGGTTAGGAAGTGGATGTTTATCCCAGTTATCCATGTTTAGTTAGAAAAACGAAAACTTGAACCTGCAGCGTCTTGTTTAAAATATTGTTTTCCATGTCGACAGATCGACTGATGCAGCCAGAGAAATCCGTTTTTCTAACGGGATTGATGTGACTTTTGTTTACTGACCTCAGTATTTGTCAAACATAAACTCTTCCCAGCATTTTTAGGATAAAACTGAGTTTTTGCTGCGGTCTTTGAAGGTCCATAAAGTGTCTTGAACAAAATCATCTCAATGATATGCCTTAAAATGTCTAAGTTATGTTCCGGTTTTCCAACATGGGTCTTAAATATTATTTTATTACCTATTTCACAACTTTTTAAACTCCTTTTTTTTTTCAATAATTGCACTGATGAGATTAGTATTTTTTTCTGCATGTTATTGTTCTAGCTGATGACTTTGCCTGTTATAATGTTTGTAATGTTGGTTTCTATTTAAACCATAAAGGTCTTAGATTTAACCTTGCTAAAGCCCTGGAGGACTTGCTAATCATTCTGGACAGCCAATTTAAAAATAAAAAACATAAAAGTCAAACATTTGTAGCAGGAACCGTGTGGACTCATTGACCCACGCCAGAGAGTGACGGACAGATGTAAACCAGCCAGCTTTGGGACTAGATGATTGTCTCCTGAGAGGAAGCAGAGAGGCTTTAAAGATGCAGCTGCGATGATGTGAGAAAACTCCCTGAACTTTTCACACAGCTGCAGAGGCCCTCCGTACACACTGCCAGACCTTTTCTATGACAGCTGCTTTAGCTGCGAAGGACTGAGAGCAAACAATTGTGAGGATTCCTAAAGTTTATTATTGACCAGCCTTCTATGTGAGACACTCATTTTGCTCAGTGTTGGGGTTTAGATAGAGAATCATGTTGTCTCTGCTCTTTGTGTTATGCAAGGGTTATGATGGGGGTAATTTGTTGGCTAACAGGAAGAACGTGACTCAGTTTTCACACCTGAATGACATCGATCCATCTCACATTACGTGCTTGTGGATGAAGACAAGCTGGGCTATTTTTAGTTTATTTGTTTAGTTTTTAAACCCTAAGCAGTTCTGCCATTTTTTTGTCCTGATTTATCACCACAAAGTCTGCTGTGCTGTGTAGTTGAGACAGTTTAAGATGTCTTCTTTTTTTTTTTGGTTTGTTTTGTCTTCAGTGCATTGGTTTTACAAATGCTCTATTCAGTTTAAGAACACGTTATTAATCCTAAAGATAAATGTAATTAAATATGTCCCTTCTACTGAGCTGACCCATTTAATGGTAGGCATCTGCTAACACCGAGTCCAGTCTGATAGCAAATTAAAATCAGTGTATTTGCTATATATATATATATATATATATATATATATATATATATATATATATATAATGTTTATTTCTTAGATAAGAGAGATACTTTGTCCCATCTGGAGTTTTTTTAAGAAACTTTTAACATGCATCTCCAACATCTATTGACTAGGTTAAAAACACAACTATAATGTCTTGACAGGGCATCAGCAGCAATGAGCTGAACTATAAAACTGGTTTCTTAAGATGTTTCTCAATCAACACATTCAGCTGCAGTCTTAGATAAACTATATTTTTGTGCTTTTTTTTATGATCAATTGATAATTCAGCTCATAATCTATTTCATTGTGGATCCATTTAAACATGTCAGGACAAAAAATGTACAAAAGTGTTGATCTCCTGCTTTATAAACTTTGTCCTCTGGTATGGACATCATAAACTTTTATTAGCAGTGTTTCAGTTGCTCTCTGTGTTGCTCCCCACAGCACAGCTGGGTGGCCAATCCTGAGCAAAGCGCAGAATACAAGGTCATGTTACACAGACGGACAAGGAGCTGCAGCTTGTTAGGGGAAAACCCAGATTCGTAAGATCAAAACAACAATGTGCATGGTCTTAAAAAAGGAAAAACTCAAACGCGGGCCATTCATTTAAATAAAACCGGTTTTGCAAATTGCAGCCAAGTTGGGTTTTGTCATTCAGACACAAATCTTTTAAAGGAATCTTGATCGGGATCCTGATTCGATGCCAGGTGTCTGATCGGGACATGGCCAGTACCGAAAAAAAAGATGTTATTCCTTTCAGAACTTGGATTGCATTAACAAAAGATCAGAAAGAAAGAGGCTTCAGATTATACTCGTTTAACCAATAAAAGTACTTGAACTAAAATATGTCCCGCTGTCTGCTTTTGGGAGTAAAGAAACGTGTCTCCTTCAGTTTTTATTCCAAACATTTCCCAGCATCTTCTAGACCTTCAGGAGTCTGTAAACATGAACTAACCTGAATCATAACCCACATAATCGACTGGACGAGGCATGACTATAATATTCCTCAAAGGCTTTCTGTATGAAAGTTACAGAGATTCAGTAAAGGGTCCATCTGCTGCTTCTAGATTCCCGTCCCAGAAGAAAACAGCATTTTGTCCCAGACGTCTCCATGATTCACGTCTGGACCTGTCTTGACTTGCACTTCTCTAGAAAACCTCCTTTTAAAATGAACCCTGCCGCCTCTTTGGTTTAAAAAATACAACAAAGGCATAAAACATAGCGGCTATGCGTCGAACCACCTTCCTAGCCGCCCGGCCCAGCCCCACCGCTGGACCGCAGCCAGCTGGCCCAGATCGCAGCAGCGTGGCTGCTGCTTACACATGCTCGGGTATGCACGATATGCGAGGCAGGCCGGATAAAGGTGTGTTTATTATAACGCACATGCTCTCTGCCCGTTTCCCACCACCGCGTCGCACAGCATGCGAGTAGAGGCCTGCAAGCCGAGCCGCGGTTGTTTTTAGATGTTTTCCAGCATTCGCCGCTCTTTATCTCTGCTCCCCTTTACTCCTCCCTTCAGACTGTGTGTTGTTTACAGGTCAGCGAGCAGAGTCGATGCACATGCAAGCAGACACACATATGTTTGAGCTCCCACACAAATTATTTCTGCTGTCTGATTGGAAGCTTTGAACGGGGGGAAATCTTGAGTGGGCATGGCAGTCGGAGGCCTTCGAGCGCACACCTTGGGCTGATTAGTTGATTAAGCCAAGTCATTTATAATTGACAGAACAATGGATCTCTCAGGTTGCAACTTGTAGTATTTTAATTTGATAACCTTGAGCAAAATGACCATGGTTTAATGGTGTTCACATAAAGACTTAAAATCAAATTAACATTATCTAATCACTTTTGTTTTAAAACAACATTTCGTCTACGAGTTCAGAGCTTGCAGCTGTGGTTATAAGACATTTCTTCAAACAGGAGCAATGAGTGTCTCTCCTTTTTAGTTTTCTCACCACAAGGTCTCTGCGAGGCCGTGAAATGTCTTAAAAGCAAAACAAGTGTTTAATCCTGACATAAAAACATTGCATTTGACTTAAACTCATTATCAGTAGCTGTTATAAAACTTTGAAGCATTGAAGTTTGGTGATCTAGGTGTTAAAGACCTTGAGTCAGATACGAATAAAACACCAACATACAGGACTGTCTCAGAAAATTAGAATATCGTGAAAAAGTACTGTATACTAGTAGGCTATTCAACTAATCACTTGAATCGTCTAATTAACTCGAAACACCTGCAAGGGTTTCCTGAGCCTTGAAAAACACTCAGCTTGGTTCAGTAAACTAAATCACAAGTATGGGGAAGACTGCTGATCTGACTGCTGTCCAGAAGACCATCATTGACACCCTCCATCAGGAGGGTAAGACACAAAAAGAATTTTCTCAAAGGTGCAGGCTGTTCACAGAGTGCAGTTTCAAAGCACATTCACAAAAAGTGTGTTGGAAGGGGGAATGTGGCAGGAAACGCTGCACAACCAAGATCTGACACCTGCCCACAGTGCCAAAACCACCAGTAACTGGTGTACTGACCATGGCATTACTGTCCTTGATTGGCCTGCCAATTCCCCTGACCTGAACCCCATGGAGAATTTGTGGGGTATTGTGAAGAAGAAGCTGAAAGACACCAGACCCAACAATGCAAATGAGCTAAAGGCCGCTATTGAAGCATCCTGGGCATCCATAACACCTCAGCAATGCCACAGGCTGATTGCCTCCATGCCACGCCGCATTGATGCAGTAATCTGTGCAAAAGGATTCCCAACCAAGTACTGAGTGCATTAATGGACATTTTCAAATGTTTGATTTTGTTTTGCTGTTATTTTTTTTTTTTTTACTTGGTCTGAGGAAATATTCTAATATTTTGAGATAGGATTTTTGAGTTTTCTTCAGCTGTACGCCATAATCAGCGATATTAAAACAATAAAAGGCTTGC
This sequence comes from Fundulus diaphanus, assembly GCA_037039145.1. Taxonomy (NCBI): domain Eukaryota; kingdom Metazoa; phylum Chordata; class Actinopteri; order Cyprinodontiformes; family Fundulidae; genus Fundulus; species Fundulus diaphanus. The sequence continues at coordinate 16,079,183 of CM073124.1, forward strand.
GATATTTCAGTTGATTTGTAATGAATCCAGAATGTATGACATTTCATGTTTTTTAATTGCATTACAGAAAATAAAGAACTTTATCACAATATTCTAACTTTCTGAGACAGTCCTGTAGGTTTTCAAAGTTGTTTAACTTGCTTAAGTTTCTAGGTAAGTGGGATCGAAGCTGTGTATATTTTCATAATTCCTCTAGATCCTAAATTTTTATATATATATATATATATATATATATATATATATATATATATATATATATATATATATATATATATATATATATAAATATAAATATAAATAAATAAGCATAAGCTAATTATATAATAGTAGTTTATGTAACCAGACTTATGACACTGCAAATAAACTTCTGAGAAGTGACTTTGGTTAGGCAACAACTTCCGTGATCCTTTATTTCTCAGTAATCCAGCTCGTAATGGGGAAGATGTCTTGTCACTCATGTGTGAGCGGAAGCTTATGCAGAGTTTAACCACTTGTGCTGAACTCAAAGCCCGTGTCAGGAAGTTGTCCTGTGGCTCTAAAGCGGTTCCTTGGGTGGCAGGAAGGCATGTGAGGAATGTGCGTCCGAGGTCTGACAGCAGGCCAGCTGGAGCAGGAAGCTCCGGGGAAACCGGGCGGCTCGCTGCCGAGGCACCTGTCCTCACTGAAAGGCTTCTCTGTGGAGCCGAACAGGTGTCGGCACAGAAGTTAAGCCCTCCGCTTTAAGCGAACACTCACTGAATCAGCCATTTATCCAAAAGGGGGTCCTCATCAATGCTAAGGTCACTGCCTAGTTGTCTTTCTTTGGTTGAATTCAGAGACAAATGCTTCCTTCCTGCCACGGTTGCTCAGCCCTCCTCTCTTTAGCTCAATGAGAGCCTTGTGTAGCAGCAGGGGATCCGGCTCACACCTCGCTTTCTGACACGTCGGTACAGCTTTAACGCTTCGCGTCGCCTCCTTCCTTACTCTGAGCGGCAGCAGATCCCATGAAAGAGCAGCACAGGAAGTGGCTCGGTCAGGTGCAGCTCCAGATGTATCTGGATAGAGCCGCTTTTCCCCATCTATTCTGAGAAACTGAGACGGGGCTCATTTAGTGGCCAATTACTGAATGTGTTGTTAATTTACTTAAAATCTTAAAAAATGACCTCCCTCACTGAATAAATGTTTTTTATGCAGCTGCAAATGTAAGATGAATTAATCTTAAGGCTTTTAACACATTTTTATGAGGGTGCCAATAAATGTGGAGAGCGGTGTGGACTCTTAACACTTGCTCCAAATAATCTGTTTCTGGACAAACTTGCATTACACTGTCACATTATAAACGTTTTGTTCGTCCGTGCTTTTACAGGCATCTTTGAGAATAGGCTGCCTAAATCCTGCACTTGCTGTCTTTGTGCCATGAGAATAAACTCACCATTGCAGAAATGCAAAGAGCCGCTGTTGCATTTTCTTGCAGATTGTTGCGTGAACATTAAAACCAGGAAGCGTTCCTTTTAATGCAGATGCACCAGTCAGCTGGCCAGAGTTGAAATCAGCCAATTTCCCCTTGATTGGCGCTTAAAATACAGAAAAATCAGATTTTTGCTTATTAATTACATGCGTCACAACTAAAGACTCACACATTTTAGCCTCTAAATCGACTCCTTTGAGTTTAATGAAAAGCAGAAAGATTAAAGGCATATGCGTTGAGGCATAAATGTGGATAACATTTTAATTACCGTTTTTATATTGGGTTCAAAACTACTTCTGTGAAACAACCTAAAGCGCGCTGTTTTCTTTTTCATGCGTTATGCAGTATTTGGATGAAGAAATCGAATTGGCAGCTCTGACCACATAGAAAATCAGCCAGTAAAAGCCCAAAACAAGACTAAAACTGAGGAGCTTCAACATTCCTTTTTTAAGGATTTTTTTTAAGCAGTTATTGTAAGTTGTGGTAATGACAGCAGCCCACCTGGAACACCGTTGTTTACTTGGCTGTCGTGCTGCATTAAATCACCGTGTTGCTCCAAAGCAGCCGGAGGAGGCCGGTTGTTTATCTGCGTAGATTCAAGGTAAAAGCACTTCTTCCTGACAGTCGCCGTGAGAGATGGGTGACATCTCTATTTGCTGTTAATTACTCCCATTGCTCTTGTTTTATTCAACAACTGAAAAATGCTGTCATCCACCTCATTGTTGCTCCTGGAAACGGGGCGGCAGGTTGCAGAATTCGTGCCTCGTGCGAACAATGCTGCTGAGGCGTTCTGAAACAAAGGAGGCGATCTGACGTCAGCCCCCTCCTCGCCTCGCTGAACAAAAGGAGCTGCAGCCACGAAGCGGAGAGGTGGACAGCGAGAGGGACGGTCAGGCAGAGGAGAGAGGGCGGCTCGCCGTGTACGTTTGGCCTCCGTCACGTGCCAAACGATAAGGACGGCCTGCAGCACGTCTCAGATGTGACCGCACCATCGGACAGTTTATGCAGTGGGCCCGGTTTGTTTGTGTTTTGTCACATAGCCCGCGGATCTGTATAAGCCAACCTCTTACCCTCCCGATTTGCGTGGACACAAACCTAAATTTGTCCCCACACACCTGTTTGCCGCCAACCGGACCGCCGGCCGAAGCCCTTATGCAGAAATCAAGTGGGACGGATATTCATGTTGCGTAAGGCCGCGCTCTTTTTGGGAGAAAATACGACGAAGATGTAATGGCTACGAGGAGGAAAAGTTCAGACAAAGCTGAGGAGAAAAAAGTTCTCCAGGTTTTTTTTTTTTCCTTCTTTACCCGAGAGGAACCAGAGTGACTCACAACAAATCAGACTCACAGCTGTGCCTCTGGTGCTCTGCCGCTGCGATAAGGCTGAATCACAGCCAGGCAGATCATACACTCTGACGGGGGGGGGGGAATCCAAACGATAAACCCTGTAAGTCTGCACCTTTTGAGCTAGTGTGATCCAGCAACAAATGTGCTTATCGGTTTACCAGAACAGAGGTTCAATCATTGAACTACCTGCCCCTCGTTAAGTAATCTGGCCAAGGGTGCTCTGCTGGGATTGGACCAGAATAGCTCGCCTGCACAGGAAATCTGATAACGGTTTACTCACACCTGCTAACTCATACGCGGGTCAGCTGCAAGTGGTGCGGGCTCGCTTTGTTTCGAGTTCGAGTTCATATGCGTGAAGGACAGGAATCAAAGACCCGTGAATGATGGCGGAACACTCGTTCTTATCTAACCGGAGAGTTCATGGAGTTTCTGTGCCCCGAATGAATTCAAAAACACACAAGGTGAAAGGCGTGTTCGTGCGTCTTAGTAGGAACTCCTTGCGAGTCTTTTCTGTCCCGAACCATTTAGCATTTTTTGCCGTTTTCGGTCCGTTCACGACCAACTTCTTCAGAAACGAAACGAAACAAAGCTACGGGAATAAACGGCGGTCACGAGGAAGTGGCTCAGAGTTGTTTGGGTTTGACCATGATTCATAATCATTATCATGTTCCATGAGTCACCTGGCCCACACAAGGACACAAGCTCCACGTAAGAGAAATATGGTGCAATAAATTTACAGATATTTTGTTTCCTCCAGAATTACAGAGGGAAATAAACTGAAACATAATAGTTAAGTACATGGTTATGAAATCATTTAAGGATATGAAAATGAAAACAGGTTAACATGAATTGGCTACGTGTCGGCGCACAATACGAATTGAAAAGGTGAACCAACCAATGTCTTTCAAAACACAATTTATTTATTTATTTATATTTGTGTCCTGTCTGGCAATGTGGCAATAAGAATTGTCGTCTTACCGATTTTAATTCGCTATCAGACTGGACTCGGTGTTAGCAGATGCCTGCCGTTAAATGGGTCAGCTCAGTAGAAGGGACATTTTTAGTTACATTTATCTTTAGGATTAATAACGTGTTCTTAAACTGAATAGAGCATTTGTAAAACCGATGCACTGAAGACAAAACAAACCAAAAAGAAAAAAGAAGAAGACATCGTAAACTGTCTCAACTACACAGCACAGCAGACTTTATGGTGATAAATCAGGACAGAAAAATGACGGAACTGCTTAGGGTTTAAAAACCAAACAAATGAACTAAAAATAGCCCGACTTGTCTTCATCCACAAGCACGTAATGTGAGATGACACTGAGCAAAATGAGTGTCTCACATTGAAGGCTGGTCAATAATAAACTTTAGAAAACCTCACAATTGTTTGCTCTCAGTCCTTCGCAGCTAAAGCAGCTGTCATAGAAAAGGTCTGGCAGTGTGTTCGGAGGGCCTCTGCAGCTGTGTGAAAAGTTCAGGGAGTTTCCTCACATTTATTTGATATTTATATGAGATGAGAAAAAATGCTAAAAGGGCGAAAAGGTGAAAGAGGAGAGGAAATGGAGAGAGCAATACAACATTCTCTGAGTCTGCTTCTTCACCTGCAAAGAGAGATAAAAAACAGAACAGCAAAACCAGTCGATAGAGTATTACAGGAAAAACAAGCAACGCCTTGATACCATCACTAAAGAATACACAGTATTATTTAACATGAAATGTATAAAGTGACTGCTAAAGATAATAATAGGGGTTTTCTGTGTAGAAGTGAATCCAAGCACCTGTAGGTCAAAACCCAACTTAAACCATAACTGTAAACAAATAAAGGCTGTTTCTTATGAACGGTCTTCCTAGGCACATTTTAAAGAGTCTGAAAGTGACTGAAAGGAGTGCCTTCAAGTGTCTCATTGACTTGAATGTTAAACCTCCTATTCTTCAGCAAGGTAACATTTATTTGTTCCCTTTAGAAACTGATGCACCACACTGTTTCAAGCCATGTACACACAGCTAAGACACCTGAATATTGCACAGATACTGCCAAACCCACAGCTGCAGGTCGGTCTGCAGTTTTTAGATTATCGTTTTATGGCAGACAACAAGTCAGAATAATTATGCGCAGCTCTGAACAATCTAAACCGGATAAATCTCCGGTTTGCAGATTGTTTTCTTTTTAGAATTTTCGTGTGGATGTGGTCAACGAGGATAAAATACTGCATTTGTTACCTTTTGAAGAAAGTAGTGTCAGCTCTGAGACATGCTTCCTACAGGAACGCCGGTATAGAAATGAAGCTAATCGGTTTCCAGCATTTAACACAACATGTCACAGTGGTCTGTTGCATTTCTCTTTCAGCCTGTTTTTAAAACACACTTCTCTGTGTATGTTTTCAAAAAATATTTTAACCGGAGGACGATGAGAGCTGTCTTTCTGAGGCTCCTTTTCCTCTTGGGTCCACAGCAGATCTGCACGCATTAGAAAACAAGTCCTCTTTGTCCACGCTGGGCTTTGGCAGTGAAAGTCGTCCCCCATAAAGGAGCATACCAAAGACTTCTCTGTTGTATAAATGTGATTTGTGATGAGGGCAGCAGCTCATCGTCCTCTTCATCTGCTGCCACAAGCTCTTGTGTCTATAGGTGCTGCTAAATTGTAAAACCTTTGTGCTAAGTGGCCCTTCATTGATGTCATAGCTCTGGTGCCTCTCCCTCTTTGATGCTATAACAGGATCTATTGTGACATTTAAACCCTTGGTTGATCCATAATTTTCATTAAGGAATGGCTTCATATCTGGGATCATAAGAAGTAAGGGAAAGTTAGTAAATTGTGTAATGTTTTATGATTAGAAAATCCCTATCTCTGGATTTACTGGGCATTAAGCTCCAAACCATCCCATGTACCATCTGTCAGATCGTCTGACAAAATTAAATAGGAGTGCTGTGTGCCACATATTTAGAAGATCTAAGATAGGTTATAGGTCACGCCAGAGGATTTATACCACAAATGCTAAATCTGAAGCTAACATTACAGCTTGGAGCTTTGTTTAATGTAGGAAGGTGTTAATGACCTGATTTTATACCAAGGCTTTTGTAAGGATTAAACAAACAGCATATTTAGTGGTGGGTTATGAAACATTAGAGGTAAACTGATTAGCAAATGAATGGATCTTATTTTAGATCATCTCTGCTGAAAAACAGAAAAAAAAAGACGAGAAAAATAAACACGTCACCTACGGACAACATTTTAGAAAACTGTTTTCGTGTTTCGCTATGATGAGCTAAGCTAAGTAAAGCCAGTTTTAACACTTTATAAAGAAATTATGATGGAATAAATACATTTTGTTTAGTGAACTAATGGAAAAAAAACTCAATTTATTAGTGTGCAACTGATGCCAAATTAAGTTAAACCAGCTAAACTAAACCAAGATAAGCTCAAATAAACTCACCTAAGCCTCTTCTAAAATGATGATACCGGTAAATATTTGTATAAATAACAAAAGGACAAAACAATACATCTAAGACTACATAATCTTTTAAATCTTTAATCCCAGACTTGCAAACTCAATTGTAAAGCCCAAGTAAGGTAAAGTTAAATATATCCAAGCTAACCTCATTCAAAAAAGGATCAAACAAGAAAAAAAGAGAAAAACTACGACTCATCTACCAATAGGCAACTTTCTAAAGCTAAGCTATCACAGTCTTAAACTGTGCCTTTTCTAAAATACTATCAATATTTTAATAAAGAAAAAAATATATGTACCAAAACACAATCTTCTAAATCTATAATCAAAGAGTAGCAAGTTCATTTGTTTGTCTTTGCAGTATATCATCATAAGATACGCTAAGCTAATATAAACTAATCTAAATTGAGTGTCTTCTAAAATAATACTAGCAAATAATTTAATGATGGGGGGGGGGGGGGGGGGGGAAGAAACATTTTTTTTCCTAGAGGCAACTCTCTTCATCTTTAACCTAAAATTAACAGGTCCATTTGTTCCCAGTATTTGGGATAAATAAATAAAAAGCTGAACTAAGTCAAGCTAAATTAAGGTGAGATAAAATCTACTGCAAGTCTTTCCCAGAAAACATATATAAAAAATAATATATTAAAGGAAAGTGAACAGCACAAGCAATCTACCATTATCCAACGGCATAAATCTGTAATGAAACATCGGCAGCTTCCTTATATTTTTTACTTTCTTTTTTGTGGTAAAACAAACAAGCTATGATAGGCTAAACCAGGGGTCACCAACAACGTTGTTTTATTCTGTTACTCTTCCTGTTTATTTACAATTACATTTATATAGATTTAGAAATGCCAATATCTATAACAAAGGTTGAAAAATGTGTTTATTTTACATAGAGTTAAGGTGACCCCTGGGCTAAACCAGCTAAACAACCACAAGTTTAGATAGATCAACCTTAAGATCATCTAGCTCTGTCGTGTTGGATGGTTTTTGCTTGTGATCAGCGATCTTAAAGTCTAACCACAGATTCTCAATTTCCGATTCTCGATTAAGGTTTGAACTTTGACTAGGCCATCCCAACACATTTAAATATTTCCACCTAAACCGCTGGCGTGTTGCTTTAGCAGTATGCCTCGGGGGAATGGTCTTGCTGAAAGGCAAACCACCGTCTCAATCCTAAATCGCAGATGGGTACCGGTTTTGCTCAAAAATATCACTGTATTTGCCACCAACCATCTTCCCTTCGACTCAAACCAGTTTCCCAGTCCCTGCTGCTGAAAAACATCCCCACAGCATGATGCTGCCACCACCATGTTTCACTGTGGAGATGGTGTTTGTGGGGTGAAGGAATGTTTTGGATTTACACCAGACATAGCTTTTGCCTTGGTGGGAGTTCGATTTTAGCCTCATCTGACCAGAGCACCTACCTTCGTACATTTGGGGAGTCTCCAACATGCCTTTTGCCAAACTCTGAGTGTGCCTTCTGATTTTTATCACTAAGTAATGGCTTTCTGGCCCCTCTTCCATAAAGCCCAGCTCTATGGAGTATGACTTATTGTGGTCCTATGGACAGATCCTCTAGTCTCTATTGTGGACCTCTGCCCCTCCTTCAGGATTACCTTTGGCCTCTGTGCTGCCCCTCTGATTAATGCCCTCCTTGCCCGGTCTAAGTCCTAGTGGGTGTCCGTCTCTTGGCAGATTTGTTGTGGTACCATGTGCTTTCCACTTGAAGATGATGGATTTGATGGAGCTCTGAAGGATCACCAAATGTTTGGATATTTGTTTCTCACCCCACCCTGACTTGTACTTCTTAACAACTTTGTCCCTGACTTGTTTTCAGAATCCCTTGGTCTTCATGGTGACATGCCTCTTACTTAGTGGTGCTGCAGGCTCTGGGGCCTTTCAGAAAAGGTGTGTTTATACTGACAGATTATGTGACGCTAAATTTGCACGAGGGTGGACTTCATTATGTGACTTTTGAACATAATTGATTGGACTTGAACTTTTTAGGGGCTTTATAGCAAAGGGGAGTGTATACATGTACACATGCCAGTATTTTTAAAGTCTCTTTTTATATTAATTTTTCTTATCTCACTTCACCGTCTTAGACTATTTTGTGCAGAACCATCACATAGAATAAGATTAAAAAATACATTTAAATTACTGGTTGGCATGTAAAAAAAATGGGTAAAAAGCCAAAGGGAATGAATACTTTTGCAAGGCACTGTTGCACCGGTGTGTTAGCATGCATCTTATTGCATAATGCATTAATTCTGGAGACATGACACTGATTAAAAAAATGCATTTCATCCCATCTTTCTCGATATGACTGACTGCTTGAGCAAAAGCTGGAAATACACTTCTGCCTTCACACTTAATCTGTGTTAGAGCTGTGATTTCATGCTGTGCGTCTGGATGATTGTGACTCCGGTAGCTGATTCATTAATGCTGCTTGAAGGAAAAAATCGACGTGGCTGTGCTTCTGCTGCCTTTCCATCACCATATGCAGTATACAGTTGGCGGGCCGGCCACCTTCTCTTTTTTACCAATCCTCATGCCGCTTTGAGAATCTCAGATCTTCTAATTTCATGGCCGGCATTTAAATCCAACATTATCCACCACAGATAGTCCTTTCGAGCAGACATCTGCCCTCTGACGTGAGGCTAAAATTAGAACAGCCATCTGTGATTATACCAGCCAAAATGTACATGTGCATGAAAGAAATAAAACTTTATAGGCTATAAGTGCTTCCATTTGTTACTAAATAACACTCTTTGACTCTTTCCCAGCATTTGAATCCTCGCAATTGTGTGAAAGTGAGTAGTAAAACTGAGAGTGGGATGTTTCACACCTTCTGCAACCTTGACAGCAGCTTTTAGCACTTCTTTGCAGACCAGTAGGTCCTTCTCACATCTTTGACATGTTAAAGCTTTGGACTTTTCATTGATCCCCAAATTTGGTCCTCCACTAACCGTTCTTCAACCACATCACATGTAAAGCGTGTCCTTTCAAGCCCTCCTTTCCTTTCATGTACGTAGCAGGCCATCCTCTGTGTGGGTACACCTCTGTAATGGTGGTCTTATCCGTGCTCTTCTGGGTGCTGCGTGGGTGAGAGTGATTGCTCTCATGTATTGGATGGGACTTTCCTTTCTATAAACTGCTCAGCATGCATTAGGATCAGCAACAGCTATGGAAAAAAGGATGTTTTTATTTTCCCGCATTCAAAAATTAACTGGATAAAAAAAGGTTACCATTGTATTTGCACGCAAACCATACAAAAAAGGCTTTAAGCAGTTGGATGGTTGCATTAGTACTTTACAAGTAAATAATGTGTGCTTTTGATGAAGTTTAACTCTTGTTTTTGTCAGATAATTTCCTCTTTCTAGCAGTTTTAGCTTACTGTGTGGTCTCTTGCGGCAGAAACAGGAGGACCCTCAAGTGAGGTGATACCATCATTGGACCCCATAAATCTTAGGTCTTTAGTGGGTCACTCTTTTCTCAAAGTACTATTTGGTCTCATGTTCTAATGTAATGTCATGTTTTACACATACATTTTTATGTGTACATGTTTCCAAACGATCCTGGTTTGTCAGACCAACAAACTAACCTAGGTGGTGTCAAGAGTGCAGCCAGATATTACTAATGAAAGTTTTGGCTGTACGACTGAAATGGATTTGGTGATTCCTTGCGTTCACATGAGCTCATAACGAATTGGAAACTGAACCTCCGCTCACAGGAATAACCCGATTCACTTTGGTCGCATGTTCATCACACATTCGTTGAGGCCACAAATTAAGGTTTCCCTGATCAGAAGAACAACAAAACAAGCACCATAGCTTCACAGGGGCATGCCCATAACCGTCATCAAAACAGAATAAAAGAAGAAAGATATTACCTAAACTGCAAGCTAATCACTTGGAAACATGCGGCTTGCTTCAAAACGAATCACCATCTAAACAAACTGCATTAATGTAACTTCTGTTTTCTTACTGGGAGTTGCACCCAGAAAGAATCCTACTGCACCACCACCACGAATGAGGTGGTTGTGTCATAAACTATTGCAAAGTGTCAGTTATGACACATTTTCAAGTAGCCTTTATCCAGAGTAAGAACAGGAAAAAGAGATGAGGAGATCTGCAACAAAGCTACCGAGGCAACGTCACACGCCGCCCTATGAAAGGTTTTAGTTGTAGTTTTAATATGTTTTGTTACTGCCTCTCTGGTTCATTTTAAGGCTTATAAAGACATTTTAAATGAGTAAAATGAAGGGTTAGGTCTACAGGGTTAGACTTGGACCCATCCAAAACATCTTTCACTTGGCACAAAGCCTAAAATAACTTTGAACTATAAATCCTAATATGATACTCAGAACTTCAGTAAAAAAAAAAAAGTGCTCTAGAAATTTGCATAATTAGATCCCCCTGAAGTCAAGCTAAGCTTACAAGCTATTGCTGCTAGTGTTATTATAGATTTAAGTAGTTTCTTTTTTTTCAGTGTTTTAGGCCCTCAGATTTGGATCCCAGAAGTCACGAAGTTTATGAAGCCTGCAAATTCATAAAGTTACCAGAACGACCTGAAAACCTTGATTAGCTATTCCAGTTATAGACATTCCCTCAGTAATATAGGCTCCATGTCAGGCTCCAATCATGCTGATGGAGGACAACAGTGCGAGGGGGGATTATGACTAGTTATAAGCTCTACCTCCCCTCCACTCACACTTAAGAGTGGATTATGCCAACTCGCAGGCTTTTCCTGTCATCCTGCAGATGGCTTCTCCTCCTCCCTCTGACCCTTTGTGTCCACCCTTCCTTCCTCTCCTCTCCTTCGATTTCTTTTTGCCAGCCTACCCTCAGGCAGGTGGCTCTCTATCTACTCTTGGCTGTCATTACTGTGTGCTGCTGCATTTCTCATAGTATTACTGCTCATTGTTTAGCTGTTCACACATTCAAAATGATTTAAGCCATTAAAGGGAGGATTTCTGTCGTGGAAGTGTAGGATTTTGCTCAGGGCTGAAAGAATAAATAAAAAATCCCTTCCTAAAACCAATTGAATTTCAAGGCCGCCCTTTGAAAATCTTTGCAAAATTATATATATATATATATATATATATATATATATATATATATATATATATATATATATATGCATGCATGCACAACGTTATTAGTCTTTATCTGCTGCTGCAAAGGTGTCATTTAAGGAAAGCAAACAGATTTTTTTCCAGCTTTGTGTGAACTCGCTCACAGATGGCCCGTGCACAAAAAATGTCAACATGGCGAGGAGCACTGCACTGAGAAATGAAGATCATTACATAAGCAGTGACGGCAAACACAGCGATCATGGCCCCAGGTGTCCTGGTCCATGCCGCGTTTTGCAGGGTCAGAATATCTGCTCTGTTAAAATGCAGTCCAGCAGCAACGGATTTAGTTTTCTACGCTGTTCAGTTTTTTTGTTAAAAGTGTGTGTCGTCGCTCATAGTAAAAGCATCCCTTTAATGTATTTCCATCTCAATCCACATCTCTGTGAATGGGTTGCATGGGGTGCAGGAAGAGAAGCCAGGGAAAGAGGCCAGATATCCACCCACACATACACATGAACACACACAGTTTGATAGTAGTGCCTTTCTTCCACTTGCATCATTTTTTTCCCCCTTTTTTCCAAAGCAACAAGACAAAAATAGTATTTTCTCTCCTAGACAGAGAAGCACAAGCTGTAGAGGATCTACAAAAGTAAGATAAAACAAATGTATGCAATGAACGGATTGTTTTCCGCTTGTCCTTTCAGGCTTGTCTAACAGTGAGTCACACATTATTTATTTCTGTCTTGCTGATGAGCATGACCAGCAGACTGTCAGCCATTGTTATTTCATATCAGACGGCTGTCGAAGGCTGTTTGTGGCCAGCAGTTCAAGTCAGAGACGATTCTGCAGGTGTCAAAAATCCGGATAGTCGTGCACTTCAGGCCCATTCATCACACACCAGAGGTTCCCTAAATAGTTTTTCAGATAGTAAATTGGCGATAAGGGGGGGGGGGGGGGGGGAATCCTGCAAAGGTCTAGAAGTTGGGATTCAACAGCTGGATGAGAACAAATATTCTCCATATCTGGGCGCTCGCTGCCATCTTAACCACACAACGCAGAGACTTCTGAATGTTTGCAGGGGTCTTGATTGATAGATCTCCACACTTTCTTTGGACCTGCCATTATAATTCTTAGAGGAATGTTTCCTTGTGCTTGTTAAGCCACTTAAATCTGAGCAATGCATATTTTAGGCATTAAGATACTTCTCCAGCTAATTTTACTGTTTCCTTGCACTTTTGACCCCCAAATCTCTTAAGCACACACTGTACATAATAATAAGTCTGTATCAAGTACGGATGTCCTGATTTGACCCCAAGTGTTGGATCTTTGTCCCAACTGAGGCAATTTTAAGTATTTTATATCAGAAGCCCTGTCTGAACTCAACTCCTGATCCCAGTCTTTGGTTTACTGTCTGGGATTATGCGTCTACTGCACTCAATATAATTTAATTTTAGGCCCATTACTTAGCAGATCTAATCAATCAGGGTTTTACCTTTTAATGCAGGTGTTTTGTGATTTGCTATGACATTCATACGGAAAGAAAGATTGTTTTGGCTGCTGCAGTTCCTTTAACAGAGATTGTCTGTTGTCATGTGACCGGCCTTTTGCTGCGCTCAAAGAAGCTGCCGATGTGGATGAAAGCTATGCTGAAAGCCGCTGAAACTCTAATCACATAATCTTACATTTTGAAGTTAAAGCTTGGTGAACAACATCTTTTGTACATTTTGTCCACACACGATTAACCGGAACCACATAGAAATATCTTTGGAGCCAAACTGTCAACAAGTCATATCAAAACAGAGAGGAGCATGTTAGTGTTAGTCCAGCACTTCAACAAGCTGCTCAGGACGAAAACGTTGTCCCCTGGAGCAAAACGGGCATCTGTCCCTGTCAAGAAAACTCTGCTGTGTCCAGAAATTGGATATAGTTGCAGAGTTTTCCATACATGGCCCTGATTTGAATTAAATATGACCCTGGAACGCTGTATGCGAGATCAGACAAAGGAAATCTTGACTTCTCACACAGATTTTGTGGGATTACATTAACCGGATGTTAGATAAAACTGGAGTCTTATTTCTTTCCAGACTTCCTGAGGGAAGGCAGGGTGTTTGGTTTCAACCTGCCCCGCAGGCAGCTTCTATTTTGGGAAAAATAAAGTTAATCCCGGTTGTAACCTGAAAAGACAAAAAGGTTTAGGATGAGCATCAAAATAAAAGCTGGTGGAGGTAAGCCGGCGATTCGGATGAGGCTCCAGACGCCTCCGGAGACAGTGACAGGAGTATGTTTGGCCCGTTACTGTGCCGCAGTCTTGCACTCTCTAAAGCTTTTGATTCGGTTTGTTCAGGGCGTCTCACCGATCGCTCCTACCTCTCTAGCAAACATGGGGATTTGTTTAGGAGTCTCTCTGTTAGTCGATTGATCGGACCTCAAGGTTACTCAGGGGTCCCAGGTAGCGGAGCTGTCTGTCACCGATGTGTCCTCCTTGTTTGGCCTGCAGGCTGGTTGCTGTCACTTAGAAAAACAACCCCCCACCCCATGATTCGCTCTGCACCGGTGCGATTAAACCTGAGGGATTTGTATTTCTCACCGTCTGCCTGTCAGGAGCTGTGCGCAGAGGGACGGAGTATGTTGTGACGACCCTGCTCGCGGTATCAGCTGGAGGAACGGACGCTGCCTAAGAAGATTTGGGGATGAGGGGGGGGGGGAGAAAGGGCAATTAGAGGGGAGAATGGTTTCAGGACCAGCGTGGAGATGAGGTGAATGTGAGCATCAGCTGAGCAGACAGAGGGAGGTGGTTAAATTTTAATGAGGTGATTGTATTATACTGTACAGTCCAGTCAGAGCAGCTCCCCCGTGACAGCTCATCCCAACGCAGAAGCATTGCTGATGAATCTGTCCCTGGATGCTCATTGACTGGGCAGTAAATGGTAGCAAGACAGCTGTTAGCGTTTCAGCTTAACTCGGTTTCAGTTGTTTCTTTTTTGTTGTTGTTTTACTTACAGTTTCGTACCAGTGCAGCCTTCATAACTCTTATTACAAATAGCTCAGGGGTTAGACGAGGTTTTAGTCTTAGAGCAGAGATGCACTGATGAGAATTTGCTTTTCTAATGGCCACTCTTGTTTTTATAAAGGTATAATCTGTTAATACAGTAATATTGTTCACAGGCGTGAGTATTGTGGATTCCTGTGGATTTTACTATTCTGAAACAGAGATTAAGTGATTACAGAGTTCTCATTTTAAACATTTTTTAGCAACTTATAGTTGCTGTTTGCTATAAGCTGGGCAATACATTGAGATTTAAAAATTTAATTAAATAGAGATATAAAATGAGACTATATCGTTTATATCGAGATGGTCTATGTCGCATTAGAATTATACTTTTATGTATTCTCACAGGTTATTTTTTAGCTGTTTCTCATATTTATCTACAGCTGTTAACAAAAACGTGCCTGTGATACATTTGGGATAAAACTTTGATTCAGAGAGGCCTTATTATAAATATTTTATGAACAAACCCCACATATCGGGATAAATATCGTATATCGGCGTTCAGCATAAAATATTGAGATATTATTTGTGCTACATAACGCCCAGCCCTACTGTTAGCATTGCTAGAGTATATCCCATGGAGATATTTCCAAATCCAGCAAGTTTCTTAGCAAAGGTTGAAAGTTCAAAAGGTTGCAACAGAGCGTCTTTCCTGTCTTCCCTTTAGTCTTCCTGCTTTATGGTAAATGGCTCGTACTTGTACAGCACTTTAACTAGTCCGACGACCCCAAAGCGCTTTAAACTACAATCAGTCATTAACCCCTTCACACCCTGACAATGGTGAACTGTGTTAGTAGCCACAGCTGCCCTGGGGCAGACAGACAAAGGTGAGGTGAAGTGTCTTGCCCAAGGACACAACGCCTTAGGCAGTCGGAGCAGGGGATCGAACCGGCAACCCGCCGTGTCACCTTTATATTGGAGGCCCTGCTCTCTCTCCCTCTCTTGCAGCCTGAACAAGCTTGGAATATTTTTCGGTTCACAGAGAATGCTTTTAATTTTTATCCTATAAAATCCGGTTGCACGGTTTGTGCTGACTCACTAATAAATAGCTGACTTTTGTTTTTCTTTCTCGCCGAGCCGGTCCAAAAGCTAAACAGCTGCTACTGTTTGCTGAAAACTAGTTCTTAGCGTTTACACTGAGGCGAATTCTGGCTCCGGCCCCAAAAAGCATCTTTCTTCTCAGCCGGGCCAGAGGAAAAAACTTCCTCTGTCAGGAGCTAGTGGCCAGCTTAACCACTCAAAACGTTGTTTGCTCCATGTTTAAAACCAGAGCACTAGTTTTGTTTTTGATCTTCATAGTTTAAGGCAAGAACTGTAAAAACTTTTTCCTTCAGTGTTAATGAAAACTCATAAAAACCTCAGAATAACGAAATCTCACTGTCTCTTTTCTTCCTGCTGTTTATTTTTAATATCACCCTTCACTGAGTGCTGCATAGAGCTGCTCTCACAGGTGACATTTCCGCTGAATCCATAAACATCATTTGAGAGTCAGTTTCTATATCTGCCTGTGTTTTAATATTGGCAAGTGCTATTAATATATTCTTCTGTCAATGCTGTGTTAACTTCTGTTTCCTAGCTCTGCTGGTACTGATCAGATCAGACATCAGCTGCTGGGATATGGAAATGTTCACCACCAGTTGTTTAAGAGAGTGTTAATAAATTGAGATAGTGTTATTATCAGTCTTTATGTCTTTGTTTGCAGTGATATTGAGATAAAGAAAAAAATATTTGTGTGGTTAAACTGCATTCTTACACTGTAACTTTGCTAAAAAACGTACTTAGTGGGTGCCATGCTTGAAGGGACACAGAGATGTGGCTCCAAGTTAGCTCCAGCACCGGCCCTGGTTAAGCTCTGGGACTGCTTCGGTGTAGAAATCTTAATTTGGTCCTCTTCATTTAGGATCAACTTCCAGACCGAAGAGTGATGGTAGCATTGCCTTGTGTTACTTATTTATGGTGCCTTTACTGATCAGAAAAATATCCTTTTGTTTTTGATGGACCAGCCACTTTCCAGAGCCAAAGGTTGACTGATTTTGGTCACCAGCTGATTTCTGGGTGCATCTCTATGCGAGAAGATAAACAGAATTTACTCGTAGCTATACCACACATCATTCTGGTTTCACCGACCGACTATGAGTTCAACCCATGAAACATCTGTGTGCAATTATTACTCGTAGTGCCGGACACGTGATTGTCTGGTCACAGGGTCTTATCTGCAACCAGGGCAGGAAATCATTCTGACTCTCTGTGACTCTGCTCTTTGTGCATCTCCATGCCTCAGAAGTGGGGCCAGAGCTGGACAGGGGGCCTCGGGCTGTCCCTCTATCTATCCCTGCATCTCCCCCATCCAAAGCGGAGGCCCTGTCACTTCCCATCCCCGCTCGGTTTACAGTCGCGGGACATTTGGAGCTGGCTGTCGCAACTCCTCGGTGATGATGATGATGATGATGAGTTCAGTTAAATGGTTTCACACAAGAGATGCTGAGTGGACTCTCGCAGCTTCCAATCGATTGACCCTCCCTTACAGCCCGTTGTGGTTTTGTTAATTGGTCTCCAGCTCTCTGCTGACACAGTAACCCTAATGGAGAAGAATTACTGCTGTCCCATCATGCATTAACCTCCCTCCTCCACCCCTCTATCCATCAACCCTCCCTCGCTCTCAGGCCTGACCTCTGCTCCCATCCCCCTCCCACCACCATCACCAGCGGGCTCGTTGCACAGCTGGGTAGATGGAGTGAAGTGCACATGCCCTCCCATCCTGTCACGTGTATCTCTGCCCCAGGGAGCTAGGTCAGGTGACACTGTTGACCGAATTAAAGCACTAAAAGGCAAACACTCTTTGAACCGTGTTGTTCCCTAATCAGTCTAGGTCAGAATTTAGGCATAGATTTGGTTCGGAGAGGTTTTTCTGCGCAGAAAGTCGGATCAAGCCTCAGGTGGTACTTTTGCACAAACCGCGTTGCGCTCATACGTGGTACCGTGTAAAAGTATTCACACCTCTTCAGGTTTTTCATGTTTAGTCGCATTAAAACCACCAATTTCGATGTATTTTATCAGGAATTTATGTGATCCACTGACAAAAAGAAGGGCATAACTGTTAACCAGAAGCAAAACAAAAACGTGAAAAGTAAGAGGTGCTTTTATATGAAGCCCACTTTACTCTGATACCCCTAAATAAAATAGTCCGACCAATAGCCTCCAGAAGGCGTCAGATTGGAGTCTGTCTGTGAGTAATTTAATCTCGGTATAAACACAGCTGTTCTTTGAAGGCCTCAGATTGTTGTTCCAGAAGATCAGTGAAGAAAGATCATCATGAAGACCAACAAACATAGCAGACATGTCAGAGATAAAGTTGCTGAGAAGTTTAAGGCAAACTGTCCAAAACGAGATTCAGCCAGACATGGATGCCCACCTAAACTGATGCAAGGATAGCATTGATCAGAGAAGCAGCCAAGAAGCCCATTGTAACTCTGGGGGAGCTGCAGAGATTCTCAGCTCGGCTCTCAGGTTATTTACTCTACAGATCTGGCCTTTATTAAAGCAAAAAGCCACAAGAAGACCAGTTTTCACTCTTCCATACATTTGTGGCAGAAAACACTCCACCTCACCATGAATACACAATCACCATTAACAAGGCAAATCAAAGTCCAGACCAACATCCAACTGTGGCAAGGATGGAAAATGTATGTTCCATATGCGCTCCACAAAGTCTAGCTGAGTTTGGGCTATTTTACAAAGAAAGACGGGCTAAAATTTACACTAGAACTGGAAAGTCAACAGAGGTGTATAATTCTCCTTTTACTTGACATTTATGCACTTTGTATTGGTCTATCAAATTAAATATAAAAAAAAATATTGGAGTTTGTGGTTATGCGATGACTGAATTTGGGGGGGGGGCATAAATGCATAGGGGAGTGTGCATGTTATTAATCTGCAGGTTATTACAACAGGATAGGGATGCACCAATAAGAACATTTGGGTCAATATTGATATCTAATATGAATATCTCTGTTATGACAATATAACCAATATTTACAGATATTATATTTCCCTGCCCTTTCAGCACAATGTGAAAAACAACCACACCCCTGACATTTCTTCTCTGCTTCAATTAAATACCCCACCACTTCCCCTACCCCCACACATGGGACACATACTGGTATGTCAAAAAAAATGACGACATTCATGTACATATATCATGCATCCCTAAAACGGAAGAATAATTTCTTGAAACATATTTATGAAATGCTTCTCAATTCCTTCCAAAAGTGACATATTCCATTTTTTTTCTATTGACATCTCCTGAGATAACCACTGTTTGCTTCTTCTGTGGTCCTTAAGTAACCTTTGAATATCTGTATGTGTTTGGCATAGTAAAGAAAGAGTTGAACTTTAGGTTTTGGGTTTTAGAAAACAAAAAAGAATTCCCCTGTTTCGCCACCAGATCAGAAGCACCTTACCTGAATGTTACAACAGTATATTATAGGGGCTTTCCTTTTTTTATTGACACCAAACTATTGCCACTGTGGAACAGAAGCCCTCTATCTACCAATTGGTAACTTTTCAAGAAATGAAAAGAACGTCTTGCTTGTAAATTTCCGGCGTTTGATCAAAGCTGCACACTCTTTTGATACTTTTTACTGAAATGTAGCAACAAAGCCACAGACAGATGTGAAAGGTCTTTAAAAGAGTTGATTTTTAACAAGCGAACAAATCTGACTGAAGTTTCTAGCTTTCTCTGCAGCATAACCACTGTACAGAGCACATCTTCTGAGGCGGAGTGGATGAAAGAGCTTATTAAAGTCAGTTGCTCACAGCTCTGGCTTCATTGTGCTTCTAAAAGTGCTCTCTCTGTACGTCATGCAGCCTGATGAGTCAGAAGAGTTCTCAGATTTAGGGTGAGCTTGAAAAGACTAAAACTTTGTGCTCCGCAGTGCTGCTCATACAGGCTTTTCAAAGAGGAGGCTTTTATCAGTGCTTGAGGGTCATTTGACAGCGATTTGTGGTTCTCTTGTAATGTCTCTACAGTGAAATTATCTGTACATTTGTAATAACAAGCAAATTTCTCTCCCTTATTTTTTTTTTTACAGTGAGGGCGTCTTCAAATGTCCAGAGGATCAACTGCCGTTAGACTATGCCAAGGTACGAAAAACACGCCGACAGGACATCAGTTCATTTAACAAACTCAGAGTTATTGTGCTGAAAGACCTTACCCGGTTGAATACATATGCGCATATTTGTTGAAAGTTTTGCATGGATTCCAGCAATCCTACCCTACTTTTAATATTCATACACACAATTGGAGCTTATAACAACCAGCAACATGCATTAGTTTTAAACAGTCGAGCTTCCCGTCTCAAATCACATCAGTTTGGTACTTAACAAATACAGATGTAGCTGCAGGTGGTTTAGATGTGGGTCACTATGAGATTCTCATGGTAAGAACACCTTGACTAAAACATAGTAGTTTCAATGTGTTTACACAACAATTAAAGAATAACTGTTTAACTTGATGTAATTGCTTTTGTTTAAAGGAGAAAAGTAACATGTATTTCTACTGCTGCTTAAATAATCAAACATATTGATTATTAATGCTATAATATTACCCATAAATGGTACCATTAAGCCAAAAATGGTGCTACCAGGCAATCACAAGAGAAGCACCTATTAAATTTAGTAGTAGATTTGCAGTAGTTATTTTATTTTTTACCACTGTGCTATCTGCACGGGTGACTAACCTGCAATTGGTTGGTTACCAATCACAAACTTTGTAGCTTAACACCTGTAGTTTTAAGACAGTGTTACTTTAACAAAAACAAAACTCAGGGTAGAGCTGGCCGATATTAGCCTGCCCAGCCAGTCCAACTTACGCCGTATACAAGGAGCTGGTAGAGCTCGATTTCAAAGGCGGGACTAACGGGGTCAGCGTCATCAGGTTAGAACCAATCGTATAACTACGGATGTGACGCAATATTTTTTAATTTGTAATCCGTGAAACATGTCATGCCATCGAGCGAACTCTTGATACATGGTGTACTCACTTGCACTTTCTTAATCTTCCAAGGCACAAAGCAACAAAAATCTCCGTATGTATCTTGACTGTTATGGTAGCAGAAAAGCGCTGCTGCATTATGGGTAATTCTGCCGCTGGGAGTGACGCATCGTAAAGTCCCACCTCCAGCTCTGTGATTGGTCCGATCTGTTTTGGGCCGCAGGGAATGGAGCCTTACCAGACTGACTTGCGGTCTATATAATTCAGTCTGGCTGGTCAGGTTTGGGCGATATGGGCTAAAATCCATATCATGGTATATTGGGCAGTTCACCTTGATAATTAGATAATGACGCTGTTTTGATTTCAAAATTGGCTCAACAGCGCAATTTGTCTTTCTAGTAAGTGATGGAAAAGTGGATTTGTCTTGTTTCAGCCAACTGTGCTCATCAACATGTGAAGGACGGATATTCTAGAAGAACTACAAAATAGCAAAATATTGACAACTAGAATACTGAGTCCTCCTTCCAAAGCATGTCCACAATCACTAAGCAGTAAAAGGCGACTTTATTCAGTCTATGGTTCTTTACTCAGTCTATCATAGCCTGGTTAAGACCATATTTGACAGAACTTGGCAGCGTTGTGTCATTTGGGAGTTCTAAATCTAAGCAAAGATCACATGAGTAGTTCCTCACGGCACCTGTCTCGGTCAACTTTAATTAATATCTACACGCTCCCACAGTAAAGAATTTGAAATACCTCAATGTCTCTTACCATACATATGCTGATGACACACAACTTTACAATTGTATCACCACATTGGCCAGCGTTTCCTTCTGCTTAAGTTAGAAAAGACAGAATATGTTTTTTATTGCTTTATCTGTTATTTTTTTAATTTTATTTTTTTCGGGATTTTTTGCGGCTCTAGTGGCTCGCTGTTTCCGAAAGTAGGCTGACAGGAAGGGGGGTAGAAGAGGGGGAGAGACATTCGGCAAAGGACCGCGTGTCGGATTCGAACCCGGGTCGACCGCGTCGAGGACTAAGGCGTCTCTATATGGGTCGCGCTACCCACTGCGCCACATGCGCGCCCCTTTATCTGTTATTTTTGCTGTCAGTTTGCGAATATATTAATGTGGATCACATATGATGTAACTTTCAGTTTCACAAAAGCATAATAATGAAAACCAAGATACTGAACTCAGCCCTTTAAAAGCTTGTCTGCGAATGAATAAAACAACGTCACAGAGGTCACAACCATCAGTGTTATTCAGTCTGGTATTCAGATAAAGAATTCAACACATTTAACTGAATTAACATGAACTATGTTACTATTTCACTGTGACATAACATGATATTGGCACAGTATCAATTCTGTTCAGCATTTTACGTTGTTGACATGAAAGAAATAAAAACGGGTAAGAAACAAGATTACTCCATAAATATACACATTTGCTTTTCTTCTAATACAGTAAGGGATAGTGTTAACATCTGGTTCTACAAGGACAAATATGCAATCTGAGGAGATGAGCAGTTATTATAATAAATCTTGTTAGGCTATGAGGGTAAAAATGTGAACCCGTTGAAACCCAACAAGCCCTCCTAACATCTGGTATGTGTTTCTGTATCTCGTATGCAGGGACCCGGTGCTGACAGGTTAAGACAACAGCTGTTTTGACCCTATGACTTTCATTTTATGTCGTTACAGTAAAAACCGGAATGTTTGTGTCTCTGATTTACTGTAATACATAAAGGCAGTAACATACGTCTTCACCCCGAGTTAGAGGTTGCAATTTATTTCATTACACAAGATAATTTATTAAAACCACTGCACTCAATCACTCTCTGTGCAGATCGAGAAATAAATTTCAGCTCCACTCAAAATGTAGTTAATCAGATTGTGCTCAGGGGGGAGGGAGATAACGACTGTATTCAGAGTCAGGGCTCTCTCACGTGTGATCTCTGCATTTCAAAGCAATTGCAGCGCAAGGATAAGGGGCCAGAAAGGATCATCTCCTCTTTTTTTCTGCTTCAGCTTTTGGCATATTTCTGATGCAATCTGTTAGATTTAGCCATGTTCAGTCTATAAGACTCAACAAATGTAGCATCCAGAATCATGGAAGAAACATCAAACATTATCATTAATATTTTTCTGCTGAACACCGTGTCCTCTAACAACTTTGCTCCTTTTTGACAGAAACGATCGATGAAACTTTCTCCAGTCTGGTTTTCTACCCCACCCCAACACTGAAACTGCATTGGGAGAAGATTTAAATGAATCTTTAATGCCCGTGTTGCATTTAATGGACCTCAGTGCTCCAGTTGATACGGTTAATCAGAAGAAAAAAAAGATCTGGGACTGTGTTAAACTGGTTCAGCTTTTGTTGGACACAATCTGATAGTGTGTCATTTGGCATTTATAAATCTCATCTGCAAAGATCACACTTGGTGTTCCTCAAGGCTCCATTTTTGGGACTGTTCTTTAATATCTGTATGCTACCTTAATTTAGGGAGTAGCTATAACAACATTTCTGTTTTGCAACGTGCCCATAGTCTCAGTCTCAGAGTCGACATGTCCATGATTTTAATGAAAATTAAAAACATAAAAAGAATATAGGGTTTCCTATCAAAATGAGACCTATAAAAAGTAGTGCAGGCTTTTATTTGCAGACAGCTGTGGCTCATCATAATCGACGCTGCCAGAACCCTGACTATCATATCACACCCGACTTTTAAATTCTACCCTGGCTCCCCGTTTGTGAAAGGATACATTTTAAAATCCTGTAATCGATCTATAAGACAGGGACTGCTCTTGGAGGCAAATGCATCTCGGTGTTGCAGGCCATGCAGACGGCCAGGTCATCTAAAACCTGTTCAGTATGTTTTCTCAGGACAAAGAATTAAACAAGAGAGGGGAACATTTCGTTTTTTTATCCTGCCTCAGCTCTGGAACCAACTCCCTGAAAATCGGAGACTTTTGGCACAGACAGGGAGGAATAGCATCGTTAACAAAGTGACTTAGAGGAAAAACGAAAGGAGAGATGTTTGCATTCAAGGGTTGATCCGAATTGCTGCAGGATCAGCGGGGCAGCAGCTCGGTGCTGGGAGCAATGAAGGCGCCTTTAATAGCAGGGACTTCCCAGGGGGAGGATGTGCTTATGGCACACCTGTCAGACATTGTTATTTACCAAGCCGCTCCCAGGCTCCATGTCGCCTGCAAATTACTCCCATCCTGGTGGTCTCCTGTCAGGGTTACCGGGATGCTCACGGCACGCTGTCCTTCCAAGACCGTGAACAAACACAACCATGCCACCACATAAAAACAGTGGTGCAGTCATTAAAGGATTGCACTGCTGTCACTGCTGCTGTAGTTGTAGTAAGGGGCCGAAATTGCTGCAGCAGACAGAATAAACCCCCCAACTTGAACCAAAGAGCTTAACCTCCCCCCGATGAGCTGGGGACTAAGTTATTAAAAGGTCATTATGGCAGCCTTCCCTGCAGATTCCAAGACTGGAACAATGAGAGAGTGTTTCGGTTAGCTTTATGGGATTTAGGTTTTTTTTTTTCTGGAAGGAGTTTGTTGCAGCAAAAATACTGCTGGCTTCTTTTGTGGAGCAGGAGTGATTCACTTGCATATCTGTACTTAAACATACTGTGAAAGAAATCAGTTATTTAGCTTAGGAGATTTCCAGTTGCATTGGGTTTTTTTTCTATTGGACTGTGATTACTCCTATGTTTCGGTGCAGATGCATGTGATAGGAGCTCGGCTGTTCAGCTGTGATGTGTTTAGAGGCCTGTTGTGACATTTGTTAGGAAGTGGCCTTTCTTGTTTGACCAGTTTTTTTTTTTTTTGCACCTCATGGGGGACAGACATGCAAGTCAAAACTTTAAAGCCTCAGTACAATGACCCATTTTGGAGGATTTAGAAGGATCTTAGCAGGATACTGTCTCTTCTCCAATGTTCAGTGACCACAGATAAATATTTCTGTGCCTCTTTACTGCTTATTTTTCTCTCAGAGGTCCCATAAAGTCATAAACCTCCTCATTATCACTGTGGTTGCAGGTCTGACTGAAAGCAGTAGCATGATGAGAGTTTCTTCCTGGAAAATATGCTAAATTCCTTTATTTCTCTGTGCAGTTTAGTGCAAACAGTGATCCCTTATATACATCCTAACCTTTACATCCACACATGCAGCTGACAATCTTGTGGTTTTAGTTGACTTAAGTGTTTACTGATACTTAAAGAGGACTCACTTGAGCAATGTTTTACTCCTTTACCACCTCTTTCAGGCTGACACCGTGTTCCTGGTTATACTAGACCTGGCAGTCAGACTTGATTATGTGTCAAAGTCCAAAAATAGAATAACCTTATGAACACTCCTTTTTCTCTTCCAGATAAAAATGTAAACTTTTCTAAAAATGTTATGGCTTATGTAAGAGCAGAAAAGTACCTGCACTGAAGCTTGTAACGAAGCAACGAAACCTAAGTGCTGGTCTTTGCTTTTAAATGTGGGGACTAATTCTGAAACCTTTTTATTCTTATTATTTAAATAGAAAAGTTTTACAGAAATGTAATTATGTTATGTTAAAGTGGATTAAAACAAAAACAATGCTGTGTTCAATGTGTAAAGCAGCAGGACTTGTTGGCAAAACTGACCCCAAATGACCACATTTTCCATGTTATGTGTAAGGGCAAGGCAAATTTATTTGTATAGCACGTTTCAGTACAAAGACAACACAAAGTGCTTTACATGATTAAAACATAGGAAAATAAAAAACAGAATAAAAGCAAGTTGGAATAAAATGTAGAAAAATTTAAACAAAATAAAACATAAACAAAATGGAAACTAAAAGCAAATATTAATGATTTTAAAAACATTTGGACGACAAACTTAAACTAATGATGTTTCAATAAAACAGTTTAACTGGAACAGTCAAAGGCAATCCTAAACAAATGGGTTTTTAATCTTGATTTAAAAGAACTCAGGCTTTCTACACTTTTACAGTTTTCTGGAAGCTTGTTCCAGATAAGTGGAGCATAGGAACTAAATGCTGCTTCTCCGTGTTTGGTTCTGGTTCTGGTTCTGCAGAGTAGGCTGGAGCCAGAAGACCTTCGTGGTCTGGATGGTTGATACACTGATAACAAGTCTGTGATGTATTTAGGTGCTAAGCCATTCAGGGATTTATAGACTAACAGAAGTATTTTAAAGTCTATTCTCTTAGATACAGGGAGCCAGTGTAAGGACTTTATAACTGGGGTGATGTTCTCTACTTTCTTAGTCTTAGTGAGGATGTGGGCAGCAGCGTTCTGGATCAGCTGCAGCTGTCTCATCCACTTTTTAGGCAGACCTGTAAAAACACCGTTGCAGTAATCGATTCTACTAAACATAAACAAATGTGTTAGTTTTCCCAGATCCTGCTTGGACATTAGTCCTTTAATCCTGGAAATGTTCTTCAGGTGATAGAAGGACAACTTTGTAATTGTTTTTAGATGCTTTTGGAGGTTCAGGCCTGAGTCCATCACTACACCCAGATTTCAGGCCTGATCAGTGGTTCCTAGCTGAAGCGACTGAAGCTGTGTTCAGTGTAATCACTGAACATGTTATGAATTGTAGATATGTTGGACTTTGAAGATAAAACCTACAACTTGATTTACATAGGACTTTGTTCAACCAGATATTTCCTACACAAGAAATATTAATATTTTAGGGACTTTTTTATTGGACGTGATCACCATGATACAACAAGTAAATTAAATCACTAAAGCTTTTCTGGATATGAAAGCTTTATTTCTTCGAACAGTGGCAAATGGGCTGTAGATGTCATTTGGATTAATTGATTGATTGATTGATTGATTGATTGATTGATTGATTGATATAGCGCTTAGCAACAACCAGCTAAGGTTGTTGCTAAGTATTGCTCTCGCTCGCTGTCTTGCAGCATGAATGATTTGCAGACGTATCGTTCAGCACGCAGTTTGGTTTTTACATTTTTCATCTCTTTACTTCCTCTGATATCATTTTTAAACTTCTCACTGAGTCTCAAATGAGCCAACTTCAGTTTTCTGGGCCCTATATTGCAAATATATTGTCATTGCAATAGTGTGCGCAATATTCGTATCTCAAAGAACCGTTTAGAATGCAGTTATTGGTGTATAATATATTACAACTTGCATTTTTTGAGCTAATGCAATGTTTAGCCAGTTGGATGGAATCTCATGGCAGCAGAAGCTTACAAATGATTTTGCCCAAAATACTTAAGGTGCTGGAACCACAGATGAGAAAGGAGGAAAGAAGAAAATAGGCATGTATGGCAACTGATATCATCATCATACCAAAATATCAGTCCCCACCAAAGACTGTTGTCAATTAGCTAGACCTGCTTGCATTCAGATGTGGTGCTTTCAGTGATTGAAAAGCAAAAATCGGTGCCAGTCCCCTGTCACGGCCCATATCTCTGTTCATTTCATTCCTAATTTCTGTAATTCATACTAGCATATTTAAGAGCTTCTAGGTTATTATACATGACTTTCTATTTACCCAGGTTTATAGGGTACGATGGGACACCAAGGCCCAAATCTCTTTGCCCCTTTTCAAAATGGGAAAGACAAGAAAACATGGCAACTTTGTAAGGCAGATATGTCTTACTCTTAAGTTTAAAAATAGCTTCTTACCTAAATTTGCTCATATCTACAGTTTAAAACAACTGAGACTGTGATAAACTCGGTCAAATGAGCGTTTAGGTTTATCCCACTACCACGCACTGTTAGAATAGTTTGAGATGGGAAAAATCTCCAGTTGTTATTGTTTGAGAACTTCAGCAGATATTCAATGTTATCATACTACAAAAAAAGACTAATTACTCTTTTTTTTTATTTAATTACCAGATCTTTATCATGTATGAGTAAATCTGGAGGGTGCTGTTTGTATGCATCTGTCAATAACATCTGCCACCATGTCTCCATCCCGCGTTCTCATCCTCAGATATACCCGGACCCAGAGCTGGAGCAGCAGATTCTGGCGCTGCCCATCCGCTGCATCCATAGCGAGGAGGGCTGCCGCTGGACCGGACAGATGAAGCAGCTGCAGGTGAGAAGAAGCTCGTAGCTCCTCCGCTCTTCTGTTACCCGCCCGGTTGGGCGGCCTGCTGAACGCGTCGCTCTGTCTCCCTCAGGGCCACTTCTCCACCTGCGCCTTCAACGTGATACCGTGCCCAAACCGCTGCTCCGTCAAGCTGACGCGCCGCGACTTGCCCGACCACCTGCAGCACGACTGCCCCAAGCGCAAGGTCAAGTGCGAGTTTTGTGGCAGCGAGTTCACCGGCGAGGCCTACGAGGTACACACTGTTTGTGTTTTGCTTTATCGTCGTGCGAGTATGATGGAAAAACACCTGGAGGGATGACTCATGATAAATTATATGAAAGAAGTACCTGTGAACAGCAGCTGGAAGAAGTCAGGTCTGTGCGTCATCATTATAGGAAAATATTTTCTGGTAACACGAGTCCTGGAAGAAGGAAACAACATTTTGACTGCGTCTTTTATAACTTAAAGTTTTTTTTTCCTCAGCAAGAGAGACAAGGGACCTTATGCTCCTCACTAACACTTCTGTTAGTCCTGACTCTCCTCTGTTTACTCTGTTTCTCCATATGCACACATTTCCAGAAGCAATCAATCTACCTTTTACTTTTAAAGGAACAGCTTACTAAAAAGTTAAAAACATGTTTTGGTTCAATCGTATTTGGAAAGTTTCACTATTCAAAATAAATGCATTTTGCTGAAAGTGTCCCACTGTGGTTTTTCAGCCCTCTGAAAACCCATTTCTGAATGTCTAGTTGAACATCCTGTTGGAAAACTCAGAGTAACGTCATTTCTAAATGATAATATTCAGGACTCGTACACAGTCTGGATATTCTCCGAATTTTTCCAGATCAGGATATGTAGTGAAAGCAAAATAAGAATCTGGAAATCATATTTCTATTTCCAGACTTCTTTTTCTTTATTTTATTGTGGTCCCTCCTCTCTTACGACCTTCTTTTTAACATATTTTTGATTTCCTTTTTTTCCTATATTACACCCTTCCTTCTTTATGTCCTTCTGTCCTTCTCTTCCTCCTTCCTTCATTTGTTAGATCCTTCCTCCCTTCCTTGCATTTTATTCTGCTCCTTCTATGTCTCCTACCTTTCTTTCCTACCTTGCATCTGTCCTGCCTCCATTTCTGCCCTTCCTTTTCTCCTTCCTTGCTGGTCTGACTTTGTGTCCTGCCTTTTTTTCCTAATTTACATGCTTACTTAATTTGTCTCCTTGCTTGTGTCCTTCCTCCCGTTATGTCTCCTTTCTTTTTTCCTTCTCCTTCTTTCTCCTTCTTCTTTTGATTACTACCTTTCCTCCTTCCTTCGCTCTGTCCTACCTACCCATCATTTTTCCTTTCCTTTGTTCCTTCTTTACTGTCTCTAGTTTTGTGGGTTCTGTATTATAATTTTAAATAACTGCCATAAATTCATTGTGATCATTAATAGTTTATATTTCAAAATGAGCTTAAAGAACTGAGAACTCTGGACACTTGTATTGAATATTAACTGGAAAATGTGTAGGAAGCTTTAATAAAGAGATCCACCAATAAAACCTTTTTATGGGTTCCCTGCCTATATGGATTTTGACAGAGTCCAGTGCTTTTGTGGAGCTGTATCATATAAAGAAGACCAAGTGCTGCAGGGTTTTTGATAGAGGTAGTAGTTTATAATCCAACTTTAAAATAAAGAATTGTAGGAAAAGCATATGCCCCAACCTTTATCTGAATTTTATACAACTAAAAAAAAGTTTATCCAAGTCTAAGATATTGTTTCATGTGTTTATAGACGGAAAATTATGGAATTTTTTAGTTTACATAAAAAGAAGAAATCTGATTAAAAAAAAAAATTAATCATTCTCTAATTACATATTTGTTTCATTATTTTGTTTTTGCCAGAACCACCAGGGCGTGTGTCCTCAGGAGAGCGTTTACTGTGAGAACAAATGTGGAGCAAGGATGATGCGTCGCCTGCTGTCCCAGCACAGCCTGGCCGAGTGTCCCAAACGCACGCAGCCATGCAAGTACTGCGGCAAAGAGTTTGTCTTCGACACAATCCAGGTGGGTTTCGCATGAAGAGAATCACCTAAAAAAATATGGTTTTCAAAAAAAGTGCTGCTTGAATTATAAAAAAGAAAAGAAAAAGGGCAACCTATTTTTGACATGGAAGCGCGCAGAGACGCATTTATTTTCATGTTTAAGTATCACTGCAGCTACTTTCTGTCTGAGGCCTCGGCAGACGGAGAAGAAAGAAGAAGTGCTGTAGCAGCAGGATGTTTCCATTCAGGGCGTCTCTGTCTTTCTCCAGCTGGATGCTGTGTGAGCTGCTGCCATTAATGCTTTTAAGTGAAGGCACCTTCCTCTCAGCACTGCTTTGACAAAAGGCAGAGCAGTGATTTACCCTCCCCTCACATACTGGGTCAAGATGTGCTGAAATATCAAAACCTGGATCACGGTGCTGAACTGCTGATGTTCTGTATTTTTCTGGATTTGCATTGTTGTCTGAACATTGTGAAGTATTCTCACTTTTCAAGTCCTTTTAGCAATCATTTGGTGTCTGACTCTTTCCACATGCTTTGTCCTATGTCAGCTAGTCAACGTTTACATTCAGTGCAGTGTTTGCCAAGACTTTTGCTGTTTCTAACTTTTATACTTTTTAAAAGTACTGTATTTTACAGACTAAAAGGCACACCGGATTATAAGTCGTACTGTGAGTTAAGGTGTCTATGTGTCTGTCCACACATAAGACACACTGATTATAAGGCGCATCAACAATTTCTGAGAAAATTTAAGGATTTTAAGTGCGCTTCATAGTCCGAAACACACAGTATTTACCGTGTTGACTTCACAAACCTTTCAAATTGTTCAAACGCCTTTCTTCTCTTTAAAGGCTAATTGCTTCCCCTTACTCTCAGCTAAAAACATTAGTCAAACATAAAATTACTTACAATATATTCAGATACAAAATTAGTTTTTAAATATCTATTTTATTAATTAATTTATTTTCAAATGTCCTATTCATGTTTCTTTAAGTTTTTTGATAAATTGCCACCTTTTCTTGCCAAAAGCTCATTGCCCATCTTTCATCATTCTTATAAATACTGTTTTGCAAACCATTTCTCTCTGGTACCACACCTTTAACAATACTTAAAATTTTATAGATCAAAACGTGGGAAAAAGTCTCCTCTTTCACAGTTTAACTTTCAGATGTCAGTGTTTTTAAGCAATTTGAGCTAGAAGCTACAGAAGCAAGAAAGCCTGTTCCTTTTTTCCACATCCCGCCATGTAAAATCAGAGCAGGTTCTCCAGAGTACAGAATGCATCATTACTTTTAACCTGTTGCAGTGGCTCACGTCCTAATTCAGCAGAAATGTCATCTAAAGTCACTGAGCGAGACAAAAAGATCTGATTCACACAAAGCAAATATGGTCAAACCAACCCAATTATATAGACCGATTCAAATTCAATGAAATGCATTGCAGTGCATTCAAATTCAGTGTACGATGCCAACTGGTAAAAGATTTTCCATCTAGCAAAAGCCCAGATGATCCTTGTTGCATTTGAACTTTAGCTTGTCATTTTGTCAAAAATGAATGAAACAAATATTATTATCTGTTAGATACCTGAAATAGATTTAAATAATGAAATGAAAGCATATCACAATCTAATTAAAAGCAAAAACATTTTATGTTCTCTCTTTTTACACAGAACCACCAGTATCACTGCCCACGCTTTCCTGTCCAGTGTCCAAACCAGTGCGGCACTCCTAACATCGCCCGGGAGGACCTGGCCAACCACGTGAAGGACAACTGCGGCAATGCGCTCGTCCTCTGTCCTTTCAAAGACGCCGGCTGCAAACACAGGGTAAGGCTGGACCTGCATCCGTTCTCATTAAAATTCCCCTGCCTGTGGAGGAATCACTTTTTTAACACAGGTATTGTTGTGTGTTAATCATTTCCCTGACCGCTTTAAAAAAAATGCCATATTTTCTTCGTGGCCATGGTTACCAAGTCCAAAGATCCATGTTGGTGCCTTTGGGTTACAGCTGACATTTTCAAACTGATACAACATCTATTGGTGTCTCTTTTGAAAAGTCCCAAACTGTGAATACGTGGATACATGACTATCAAACTCTGTGCTGTAATTTTTGCGCTTTTTATAATGCTTACAGAGTCAAGAAAGCTTGACGTTAAATACCCCTAAAAAAGGGGATTTTTCATGCATTAAAGCTCTACTTTTTCCATTTAATTCTAGAAAAAGAACAGAATCATCCTGTTTGTCCATCAGTGGAGAAGCTCAGGTTCGTCAGGGCCAAAGTGATGGCCAAAAAGAAGCACATAGATACACGTTAAGCAACAATATTTATAATAGACCTCGCAGCACATTCACTGCTTGGGCCTAATAGTAAAGATAAAACAAAGACTGTACAGTAGTTATGGAGAAATAGAAGAGGCAATGTGGTTTTAAAACAAGTTAGACATCAAACAACTTGTAGTGCTTTGTTTTTTGAAGGTTTATATTTAAATGAAACAGATTTTATAAATTTTGAGGGCCAACAAAGATAAAACAGTACTAACAATGCTGTAGTTTAGACACCTTTTTAGATTTAACACAAAAATCCAAAGTTACGTGTCTTTGTGTTAATTTAGAGTTGAGATTCACATTTTTTCCCAAATTTGCGGCTGACATACCTGCTGGTTGAAGTCCAAAACCCTGTTAAAAAGCTAAATAAACAAGTCCTTTTATACACAGCTGGCAATTCTTCAAGCTATTATTAGTAATAGATTTCATCAAATGTGAATTTTGATTTCACCTCAAGACCATCCAAATTATGTAATCAATGTAATTTTTAACTCTGTGTTCCTTTCAAAACTTATTGGAAAAGGGCAAAAATACTTGTAATCAAAAAAAACTTCTATATGAAGTTAAAAGTTAGCTTAAAGCTGCAGTAGGTAATTTTGTAAAAATGTATTTTTTTTTACACATGTTAAAACTGTAACTATTTCCTGACGACAGTAAAATATGAGACAGATAATCTGTAAAAAAAAAAATAAAAAAATAAAACTCTCCTGGCTCCTCCCAGTGATCCTAATGTCATTTGCAGAAACACGCTGCTCCCGGTTAGAAACAACCAATCGGAATGTCTGGCTCTGATTGGTACTTAGCAGTCCAAAAAAGGTTAAAAAAATAAAGCAAACAGACTTCCCATCTAGGAAAGATGGGAAGTCTATTTTTTTTTTTTTTTTTTACCTTTTTTTTGGTTTGATCATGACCTGGATGATTGAGAATATTCACCAACGTACTTAGCAGTGTCAATCACTTTTGTGTACGCGCTGCTCATACCCCTCCCCTGCGCAAAACATATTGTCATTCAAGCCCAAGATCGCCGGTGTGCTGCAGCTGAATTAAACCGAGCCCGAAATACAACGAGGGTAAACGTCGGAGCAAAGCGGCAGTCTCCGCTACAGGGAAGGAGCTGTGGAGATAGGGCTGCAGTGCAGCAGAGAGCAAAGCGGGAGGGACTTGTAAGGTGTGCTTGTTCAAATTTTCCGCCTACGTCGACGGTTTTCTCAGAATTCCCAATTGCAGCTTTAACTCCGAATACGGAAAACTTAAGTAATAAATTATCTGTGCGGGTACAGACATTCCCATGACTTTTCAAATGGACTCTGAGTGAAGATGGCACCATTTTGTACCCACTAATATGGGGTACAAAATAACCTAAACTGTAAAAGGACAAATTAGCAACAGGCAAAAGAACATAACCAAGCAAATGAACAAATCTCTACTCAAAAACAACAATAAATCAATGTTCTTTAATGAAAAAAAGGCAAATGAGAAAGATTCCAATGCTGAAGATTTGGGACAATATAGGAATTTCTTATCCATTTAATTCAATTTTATTTATATACCGCTAATTCACAACACATGTCATTTTAAGGCACTTTACAAAGTCAAATTCAATCAAATCATTATCTTATGTCTTATCTTATTTAATCAAATCTTCTCTCTACAGTGCCCTAAACTGGCTATTGGTCGTCACCTGGAAGAGACCACCAAGTCACACCTGACCCTGATGTGTAACTTAGTGGGTCGCCAAAGGCAAGAAATCCTGGAGCTGCGAAGAGAGATGGAGGAGTTGTCGGTCAGCCAAGACGGTGTCCTCATCTGGAAACTCAGTGACTACTCTCGCAAACTCCAGGAAGCCAAACTCCGGAGCAACCACGAGTTCTTCAGCCCACCATTCTACACCCACCGCTACGGCTACAAACTGCAGGTGTCTGCCTTCCTGAATGGGAATGGCAGCGGCGAGGGCTCCCATCTCTCCGTCTACATCCGCGTCCTACCGGGAGAGTACGACAACCTACTAGAGTGGCCCTTCTCCTACAAGGTGACATTCTCCATCCTGGACCAGAGCGACCCGTCTCTTTCCAAACCGCAGCACATCACAGAGACCTTCAACCCCGACCCCAACTGGAAGAACTTCCAGAAGCCCTGCAGCAGCCGCAACTCGCTGGACGAGAGTACCCTGGGCTTCGGCTATCCCAAGTTCATCTCGCATGAGGAAATAAAGAAGAGAAACTACATCCGAGACAACTGCATCTTCATCAAGGCTTCTATAGATATTCCCCAGAAGATAATGGGTTAAGATCCAGTGTTTGTTTTCTGTTCATGGAGGAGAAAGACAGGTTAAAGACTTGAACTTATGCTTAACCTTGAAAGCTTCTACACATTTACCCTTTAGATACTTTCTGCCCTCACAGCTCCGCCACAGAGCTCGAAGCGCGTCTGGTTGTACGAGCTGACTTGGAGGAACTTGGATCACAGAGGGGAAAATGTTTGGTCTGCAGAACTGTCACTCGTTGACGTTTCTTTTCTTTTTTTTTTTTTTTCTATGCGTTTGCTGACCTTTTTAATCACCCTCTACAACTTAAAGCCTTTGAAATCAAACAGTGCCTAGAGTGTTTATCTTGAGTTATACTTTAAATTTTTTGTTTCTGCTGTACCAACATAAAAGAATGTGGTTAAGATATAGAAAGAAGGTTAAAGGGCATTTGTAAGCTGAAAGAAGCTTTGAAAATGTTCAGAAATGCTCCTCTTGAAGACGGAGCAAAGCAGGTTCAACCTCAAGCCCAATTGCCTTTTGTTTACAGTGTCAGACGATATACTGATCCTTTAACAAACAGACATTCCCCGGTAAGAACTACCTGTAAGGTTTATCTAATTACAAACATACAAATTTATATTTTTAGGAGACCTTAAATATTTAGATGTTTTAATCAAAGATTTTCCATTTTATAACTCTCACTAAGCCAGGAAAGCTTTTACTATAGGCTATGCTAAATATGAAATTGCAGTCGGGTTTTTTTTTTTTTTTTTAGAGCAGAACCCTGAAATCAGTGTGGTTTTGTTAAAAAAAAAAAACATCCATCTAACTACAGCTAAAAAGTATAATTCTAAATCCAGCCAAATTGCTATTTTTATTGTTTTCCGTTTAATTTACCTTACCGTTAACTTGAAATCTCTGGTTACTATTTCTTAGCTTTAGCAGACTGCTGACAAACACGTTAAAGTATTCAACAGACTTCAACTTAAACACCTAAAACATCATGTTTTATTCAAATAATGGAGGTTTTATAGATCTTTAAATGCTAGAAAGTAAACTGCTATTTGGTAGCAAGAAAACTAAAGCTGGTTTCTGAAGCGCTTAAATGTCTGTAATAAAAATAACCTTTTTAGTGAACAATTTGCACCAAACAGTAGATGTAAGCCTCCCACCGAATCCCAACCAAAATCTTTGGACCGAGCAAACTCCCTATTAAATTTAGTTTCCCCTCTTTTTGCTAGGCAATATTAACAATTTCATGATGGCATATCATAACATTTGAAACCCCTTGTCATTTGCCTCATAAAGAAAAGTTTATTTCCCTGAAACTGGAGAAAGACACTTAAAACTAAAACTAGTTTTGGAAATTGTTAGGTTTTGCTCAAATGTTTTAAATAAGAATAATCACCATGGCTTTTATATATAGTCTACCACCCAACATTCAATGTAAAACTTACCAATAGACCCACGCACAAACTGTTAATAGGGAGTAAACTATCTGCTGCAGTTTTAGCTTTTTATGCTAAGCTATGCTAACCATCAGCATACCTTCGTGTAAAGATTCACCTTTTCATTTATTTCTTTAACAGGAACAAATCACTTTTGTTGTTCTGTTTTTTACTTCTAAACCTTACAAAAACACTCAAGACTGTGCTAACTATAAAGCTGAAGGCTGTTTCTTAATCACTAAACTTATCCTAAATATTAATAAGAATAACAACTGGCATGGCTTTTACTTAATAATTTCCACCCTAGCAGCGGATCAAAGGCTGATTGTTGCACCCACATCCAGGCCTATACATAGTACAAATACATTGTATTTTGGATGTACGTACTCACAAGAACTGACAAAGGTATTTGTTTACTCAAGGCGGCAGGATTTCACCAAAAACCCAAGGGCAGAACTCCTTGGAAGTCTGCACCGCTCAAAATGAAAACATCTCTGCATTAACCACGCCCTCTTCATATTTTTAACCAATTAAGGAATATTTGTTCGACATCACACACAATTTTTTTTTTTTGCCTAGATGGTGTATTTATCACAACTTGTTATGCTAACTACTTAGTTGTATGAAAGGAATGGTGTCATCCTTTTTCCACTGCCCTGGGAAAGAGAACAACTTTCTTGGCTCTTGTTTAGTACGTACAGCCCTTTAGGCGACTGACTGCTAACAATTTTACGATAACCTAAAAAGCAAAACTTTTCATTTACTTCTAACAAAAACAAATTTGATTTTGTGTACTTTGATAATGTTAAAAAAAACAGGCCGCGTTAAAAACTAATTGCACAACAATACTAAAGGTTAGTTCTTTGTTACTGTAGCAGGAGATAGCTAGCGCTTTCTTGTGTATTAGCTAACTAGATCATAGTTAGTTTCAGGAGCACTCTGATGTACCGAACACACACAAGTTTAACTGGCTCCATGTTGATGATGGGGTCATCACACTGATAAAATAAACTTAAAGCACCTTTCATCCATTTCCTCCCTACTGTCAGAATACACATGCATTTAAGAGTGAAGGAAAAGCCATGTGGCCTTTTTACACAGTATGTCTTCGCATGAGGGTTTTAGTGGTGAGCAGGGCAAACACATGCATGCTTCCTGCATCAAAACCTGGTTCTCACTTTCTTTTTTTTTAATGTAAGCTGTATTCTTGAAATCCTCACTTGTTGATGACTATTCACTAGTTGTTGTTTTGTTTTTTTACCATTTGAAAGATGACAGAAGCTGTCAAAGAAAAGCTTTTTCCGATTTTGTTTTGATTAAAATGTGAACGCCCTTGGTGGTATAACCTGTAGAGACGATGAACATTTGGATTCAGTGTAATGTTTTACACACCTGGGGAATGGAAGGTGTCCAGATGCTTGGCGCGATGGGACTGAGTGCAGCACCGTTGCAATCACAGTCACCCGGCGGTGACCATCCTCAGCTCGACACACAATGTGACAATGACGAGCAGCCCTGTGCTGTAACACCTGTTTTTCGTCGGAGCGCCATCAGGAGCTGAGAGGACTTTGATGACACAGTTTACTTATGATATATGTGAATACTAATGTAAAAACGCAGAAGCACATTCTGTCTTTTTATTATTACACATGGGGGAATTCTTGATTTCTTGTCATGATACCAGCTGATATTTTACAGTGACACAAAAAAGCAAGGAAATAAAAACCTTTTTTTGTAAGATTATGTATTTTTAAAAATGCTTTACTGTTTTATACAAGCTCTTTATGTTGGAGAGTCGGGGTTGACTTTGGGAGTTTTCAGACCCATTCGTCTTTTGAACATTTGGATAATTTGTCTGTCTGTGTGGTTTGAGCCTGTTCTGTCTGTATTATTTCCTCTTAAAAGTATTTATTTTAAGGAGCCATCTGGAGTTTAGACTGGTGGCACAAATGTTTTAATATGTTGATTGATGAGTGCTTGTCAATTTCTTATCTGAAATAAAATACCGTATATTACAATTGTTTTATTTTTTTACATGTGTTCTCTACAGTCTGTTATCTGTTGTTTTGCTTTATCAGATCATCGAAAGCCTCAATTGACCATTATCAAATCACCAGTGTAGTGGTAGTATTAACATGAAGGTAAACTGAAAAGAAACAGCTTCTAATATGCAATTGTATTTGTATTGAACGAATCACATACCAAGTAATTCAAAGTGCTTTCCAGGAAAAAAAAAAGGAATAAAGATAAAGGAAATTATAATAAAGATGAGATTTAAAAAACGAACCTTTGTTTAGAAACCCCCAGGTAAAAAAAATTTGTCCTGATTTAAGAGTACATTGAGTGAACAGATCTCTGATCACCTGAGGAGTCTACAAGGTTCATACCTGACAAGCAACTTTGGAAACCATTTTGTTTCAATACAACTTGCTTTGGGGATCATTAAGGAGATTTTAAATTGATTATTTTACAAACAGTGGGGCAGTATGTTGATTTAAGGACTGGTGTGACATGATTCATGTTCTTGTTGGTCAGGACTCCAGTTGTTACATTTGGATGTTTTGAATACATAATAGTCCAACCTACTAAAAACAACAGAATGCAATATTTTTCTATAACAGGGATGGTAAAAAGAAAACAATTTGTAAATTGTACTTTACAAATGGTAAAGTAAAAAATCTTGGTGTTATTTTCGACCAAGACATGTCATTTAAATCCCATATTAAACAGGTTTCCAGAGTTTCCTTTTTTCACTTTAGGAATATCGCTAAAATTAGAAACATTCTGTCCAGGGGTGATGCTGAAAAACTAGTCCATGCATTTGTTACTTCAAGGCTGGACTATTGTAATTCTTTACTATCAGGAAGTCCACAAAATGCATTTTAAAGTCTTCAGCTGATCCAAAATGCTGCAGCAAGAGTTCTGATGAAAATCAACAAGAGGGATCATATTTCTCCAATTTTAGCTTCCCTTCATTGGCTTCCTGTTAAATCAAGAATAGAATTTAAAATTCTTCTTCTAACGTATAAAGGCCTTAATAATCAAGCTCCATCATATATCAGAGCTCTGATTACTCCGTATGTTCCTAACAGAGCACTTCGCTCTCAGACTGCAGGTCTGCTGGTGGTTCCTAGAGTCTCTAAAAGTAGAATGGGAGGCAGATCCTTTAGCTATCAGGCTCCTCTCCTGTGGAACCAACTCCCAGTTTTGGTCTGTGAAGCAGACACCCTGTCTACTTTTAAGACTAATCTTAAAACCTTCCTTTTTGACAAAGCTTATAGTTAGAGTGGCTCATGTTACCCTGAGCTACCTCTATAGTTATGCTGCTATAGGCTTAGGCTGCTGGAGGACATCAGGGCCTATTTTTCTCACTCTACTGATTTCTACTGTTCTCCAGTTTTGCATTGCATTGCATTGAAATGACTATTGTCATTTCAGCTTTTAACTTTTTGCTCTCTCTCTTTTCTCTGCATAGTAGGTGCACCTGGTCTGGCGTTCTGTTAGCTGTGAAATCATCCAGGGAGGACAGATCACCGACTATTACCATCTAATGTAGAACAGATTACTGGATCAATGTTTGCTTCTGTGCTTTTTTGTCTGTCTTGTTGTGTCTCTGCTCTGTCTTCTGTAACCCCCAGTCGGTCGAGGCAGATGACCGTTCACACTGAGCCCGGTTCTGCTGGAGGTTTTTCCTTCCTGTTAATGGGGAGTTTTTCTTCCCACTGTCGCTTCATGCTTGCTCAGTATGAGGGATTGCTGCAAAGCCATGGACAATGCAGACGACTCTCCCTGTAGCTCTACGCTTCTCCAGGAGTGAATGCTGCTTGTCGGGACTTTGAAGCAATCAACTTGTCCCCTTATATAGGAAATTTTTGACCAATCTGTATAATATGATTGAATTTGACTTTGTAAAGTGCCTTGAGATGACATGTTTCATGAATTGGCACTATATAAATAATAAATAAAATTGAATTGAATTGAATTAAATACATTTCTTTAAATACCTGAGAAATTGGCATTCTTCCTTATCTAATATGTGATCCGAGCTGTTTTTAAACACATCCCCGAACAAGAGGGAAAGAAAAGAAACTGCTGTAGCTGTAATGTCGCTTTTGAGCTCTGATCTCTCTGATTTACATCTCAATCACTGATTTCTATATTTGACAAGTTAAGAGAATTTTTGCTGAATCTGAACGTTGAAGAAAGAATGCAGAGGCCGTCAGAGTTCAAGATATTATCTTTTTTTAACCAAGCTTTTTACAAAAGCTTGGTTTGAATCACTTCCCACGTTTGAACCTTTGTATATATTTTTTACTATTTTTCTGTTGTCGGTCACGGGATGTTTTGTACAAACAATGCATCAACCTGTTAGAGGGACGTTTTGTACCCGCTTCGACATCCAATTATTTGAAATGAATTGAGAAAATCTGGTTATGTAAATAAATAATCCAATCCTTATCTCTAATATTTCATAAGAGTCAACTGGCGCAAATGGAGATCTCAAACAAAATACTGTAAATGGAAACATGGTGCAACACAAAGGTTTCTTAAAACAAGATGTAATTAAGTTAAATTATACCTGAGATTTTAGCATATTATTCCATGTTTCAAATTTATCAAAAATACCAACTCCAAAGGTTGAAGTAATGGTTGAAATGTGGAAGTGGGAAGAAATTGAATTTCAATGCCAAATAGGAGCATGAAAGGCGAACGGAAACTGATCTGGCTAGATGCCTGTTTGTGTAAAAATACAAATTTTATATAATTTCCAAGCAATTATTATTATATAGGTACACCTGGTCTGACGTTCTGTTAGCTGTGACATCATCCAAAGAAGACGGCTCACCCGCTATTACCATCTAATGTAGAACAGATTACTGGATCAATGTGTGCTTCTGTGCTTTTTTGTCTGTCTTGTTGTGTCTCTGCTCTGTCTTCTGTAACCCCCAGTCGGTCGAGGCAGATGACCGTTCATACTGAGCCCGGTTCTGCCGGAGGTTTTCCTTCCCGTTAATGGGGAGTTTTTATTCCCACTGTCGCTTCATGCTTGCTCAGTATGAGGGATTGCAGCAAAGCCATGGACAATGCAGACGACTCTCCCTGTAGCTCTACGCTTCTCCAGGAGTGAATGCTGCTTGTCGGGACTTTGATGCAATCAACTCGTTCCCTTATATAGGAACATTTTTGACCAATCTGTATAATCTGACCCAATCTGTATAATATGATTGAATTTGACTTTGTAAAGTGCCTTGAGATGACATGTTTCATGAATTGGCGCTATATAAATAAAATTGAATTGAATTGAATTGAATTATTATTATTATTATTATTATTATTATTATTATTATTATTATTATTATTATTATTATTATTATTATTATTATTATTATTGTTATTATTATTATTATTATTATTATTATTATTATTATTATTATTATTATTATTATCCAATCACCTAGCTAGATGTCCCCTGGTAAGGATTTGGCATAAGCTAAATGAAAGCATGGATACTTCCAGTCTAGTGTCAACAGTTAAGGTGGTATGATCATGGTGGGTGGGAAACTTTCTCAGCCCACTTTGGGCAACATTAGCATATAGTTTCATATAGGAGTATAGCTACTGACCATGTCCAACCCTTCATGACGACAGTGTACCCATCTTCTGATGGCTACTGCCAACAGGATAGAGCACCCTTGGGACGTTGTGGGTCAGGTTTAAACTTCTTCTTTTACCACTGACTTATGATCAAATAGACTTAAGTACAGTCTGTGACCAGTTTCGAAGCTGATTGATCTCCAAAGTTAAGGTGTAGCCAAGCTTTGGTTTTGGAAGCTTAGAGTAGTGGTATTCTCCAGCTTGAGTAAATGGGATAAATGGACAAACACATACTTACATTTTTGTTAGATGATTTTCAGGACAATGTTGTATTTTCTGCTGTGAGATTTCCCAGGGCATTCAATGGCTGCTTAATTGAAGACTTGAAAATAAAAACCCTTAAAATTGTTAAACCAGCGCATTACCTGCTAGCCTCCGCCAAATTTAAAGCATCGGCATACTTAAAACCTCACTGAATTATTGAATAAATATACCACTAGTATTAATACTTGATGAAACTGAAAGCCTGTAAAGCTCATCTAGCCATCTGTCCGGTTTTCTCTGCTTAATAAGATTTAATTTAGCTGCAATATTTATATTCCGTTAGCAGAACAAACCCCTTGTTTAGTCACCCAATTTCTCTGAAACATGTCGGAAATCTGTGGCATTGGCAATTTCTTTTGCTTCCTATTTCCAACATACAGAGATCTAGGTCAGAGGTCAATGTAGTCTTGCTTGTTTCCCCAGTCACTAAAGACCAGAAATGGTTGCAAGTGAAGCAGCAGAGGAAGCGAACCAGACAGAAGTTTGCATCAGCCTTCCATTTGGCCAAAGTGCAAGATTAGAGAAGAGGAAAGTGAGCTTTTAATATCAAAATCTCTTTACAGCCCATAAAGAGGACAGTCTTGCATTTCACTTACTGTACAAACGCTGGCCAAGGTCCTGCAAAAGCTATAATCTCAGTTCTCTTGGTGCTCATTTTAAAGCTCAAAGATAAAAACATCTGTTCTAGAAAAAAAAATGAG
The DNA here is from genome assembly GCA_037039145.1 of Fundulus diaphanus. NCBI lineage: Eukaryota > Metazoa > Chordata > Actinopteri > Cyprinodontiformes > Fundulidae > Fundulus > Fundulus diaphanus. The sequence continues at coordinate 16,121,289 of CM073124.1, forward strand.
TGGGCTTGCTTTTTCAGCTCAAGAATCAGCTTTTCAATAATACACAAAGTTTTTTAGATTCAAATTGAAAGCTTCAGAGTTTCCTGGCGTGGAGTGTGCAACCAACAACCCTGTGCTCCTTCAGGGCAATGCAGCATCAAAATAGAAACAGCTAATTACACATTAGCATAGCTGCTCGCATCCCATGTGGAGCCGAGTCACATGCAGCTCGCCGTACACAGGGCTGTCTTTTGACGGTGCTCTCTGAAATGACCCTCTGTTCAGCAGGTAAATGATTCGCAGGTAGTCACATTCCCAACACTGTGAACACACACACACACACACACACACACGTAACCTTTGGTCAACATTTGCTGAAAGGCAGATGCCAGCAGGGCTAGAAAAAGAGGAGGCAGGGAAGATGGAGAAGAGCCCAACCCACGAGGCTTTCCTTTTCCTTCCTCAAAAAAAAAAAACCCAACACATCAAAGAGTAGCAGTGGTTTACGAAGCGGTGCCATGCTGTCGTTGCTCATACTGGAGTTTAACAATCGTGTCTCAAAGTGCTGAAGTTAACCAGGGTGGTTTATGAGTAAGGTGGTGTCCCACAGCAGCTTTAAAGAAAATCTGCGCATGGATTAACACCAGAACCTCCCTAGAAGATTAACATAATGAGTAAGGACGAGGAACTAAAGAAAAAAACTCACAGCATATGTGTCAGTACTGCCAGCTGACCTGCAAATGGCATTTTGATGAAAAACATTACCGATTTAAGAGGAGCACTAATTAAGAGGACTAAAAAGTTAAGCCTCCATCTAAAAAAAAAAGGCAGAATGATTTAGATTCTATTCCAAACTATCTGTGGATGGACCGTCCATTTCGTTTGGAAGGAACAGTCCAGGAAACACCTAGGCTGAAGCGTGTATTGATTGAGAGTTGCTGGAACACCATTTGTCAATGTTCACGTTAAAGTAAGTTTCACATGGACTGAGAATGAGCTGACAAAAAAATGAAGCCCTATACATCTCTCTTTATTTCCTTTTTAGATGAGTCCAATTACACACTATTGTTATGTCTAATTTTATTTAATTTAAATGTTCATTACTTATTCCATTCATTTTTACAGTAATGAAATAATAATGTACATTATGATTATTGCCTTTGCACTTTTAACTTGAACTTTGACAGCAGAGTTTAGTAACTTTGATACCACCTTGACAGCCTTACTGTAGCTTTACAATCATGGACAGTAAATGAAGGTAATAAACTGTTAATCTGTTTGTTTAAATCTGTTGTTTTTAGCTTTGAGATTATTGCATATAGATTATACCAGTATAAAATACATACACCGAAAGATTTAATTAATAATAGGGCTTTAGGCAGGTAGAAACCTGTTTCTTATACCTTTAAATAAGAAGTGTTGCCAAATCCTTAATGGTATTTACTGAAATTTTTCAGTATCATGCAAAGATTATCAGATTTTATGACCTCCACTTGTTTTCATTGTTATCCTGTATTACACCAAGACAGCTCCACCTAACCCATCCCTTTAATGAGTCATTGACATAATCCCACTTATCTTTGAATCACTCAACAGATCCAACGATAGAAAACCGTAACGTGGGCAAAGCCTATAATTAACACACATCATTCATAACCCATACTTTATAATCTTATTGTGGAGACTTATTTTTGACCCAGATTCCAATTTGAAATAACTTCTTGATCTTGAGATACAATTTTTTTTTTTATTTTCTTATGTTTGTTAGTTTAATCAAAACATTCCCAGCACATACACAGGTCTAGATGAACCATAATAACCTGGATTGCTCTGATAATAACCAGCCTGGTTGTGAAACGTCTTGATAAAACTAAAAGTCTAAATGTGTGTGGACGAATTTTAACTGTTTCTACGTAATCATGCAGCAGCTGAATAATCAAGTTCAGCTCGGTTCAACAGGAAGCTATGGTCTGGGGCCAAAGGTCAGTGAAACTCTCCATGGCTGCCTACCAGTAGCACCACTGCCAGGCATGGATCAGCCACTGGCCTGGGTTACTCAAAAAACAAACACACGAGTCGTCAGAGGGGAGATAAGGAGACATTTATGAAAAGAAAATGCTCCCCCACACATCTTAATGAGTCTTCTGACTGAAATATGCTACAGATACAGCAACCTACACACTTTAATGACACACCAAGTCATTATGCGTAAAAAGCCTTAAAACAAATTAATCCTTCATGACATCTTCTTTTTCAACAAAGTCAGAGGTGTTCTAAGAGCTGCTCCTAAAAAAACCTCTCTAACTGAAATGTTGTTTTTTTTACAATTTATATTTTATTTTATGAAGCTGATCATAGGTTTTGGAAACTTTATTACTTTCTGTTTCTCTGGGAATTACAGGTGACATAGAGGCTCAGAGAGGCTAATTTTTCTTAGCCATTCCTCAAGATGGGAAAGACAGGACAACATTCCACTGAAGTAAGGCAGGTTGGGTGGGTTGACCTTTATTATCAGTGGCAGCTGGTGATAAACCCTGGGTGTATCACCAATAAGGAGGGGGGGGGGGATTTGGATGACTCAAACCTGGCAGAAAATAAAATATTTACACTATATACTGTATATTGCAGAATATGCTATCTTTTTATGGCCAGCAGTTGTGTGTTATGTCAAGCAAACGTTTTGTCTTTCTTATTCTTCTTATTGCCATTATTTCAATGTGTTACAGTCAAATCCACTAGGAATACAGTCAATGGTCTTGAATCTGTATTTTTATGAAAGGCATTTCTCAAAGACTCCATAAATGCATGAAGTAAGACACCTCTGTGAGGGCGATTCATCAGCTAAGATGTAAACACTGAAAGGTGCGAAAATCAGTCCGCTGCTGTGAACAAACTGTGGAAAAACAAAAGTCTGTTTACAACATCAGTCGATAAGCATCTGTCGCTCATGTCACTAAGATCTACCTCCCTGAACAGCAGGTTTTTTTTAGTATTTCACTAAGCCTACAAATTAAGGACAAGAACACGCAATAAAAAAATTGCTGAGGTTTTTTTTAGTCGCCATCATTAGCTGTTATGTGTTTTTTAAGTTTATCATGGAAAATTTTCCATCTTATTTTCTCACAAAAGGTTTCATGTCCCAGTACATTTACAGTTGGTCCTGAAAAATGGTTCATTTTACAAATTTTGTGCCAATAAAGTTGTACCTAATTGTTTCATTGTTGCAATTTAACTGGGATGTTATAAGCATTGAAATGTCAATAAAACGGAAAATGCAGTATGATTCTGAGAATGTAGGATGATTCTAGTCAAATCTGGGCCTACAGCCTTTCGAAAATGTACTACAAAGTGCGCACTCTCTTCACTCCGGACATTTTTGTTAATTTCCGTGAGTTGGGCTGTGTTTATATGTCGTGTCATGCAATGGATTGTGGGATTCCTTACAGCTCCTTAGTGCCAGTAAGGGACATTGTGAGGTACCTGTGCTAAACTAGCTGTGAGAGGAAGCATCCAGGCTCCTTTTCCTACCTCCTTCCTTACTGACAGCACTATTCAGATGGCACTTATCATGACGACCGCTAACGCACTTCCACTTTGGCTAAACATTCGTTCGGTGTTCGGATGGAGCCAAAGACCAACCTCAAAGACCCTCTGGAGAACTATGGGTTTAGACTTGGAAGACCGGACTTTTGTCCTTGGCTAGACTGACTGCAAACTGTTCTGCTGTGCACTGAAGAAACCAGCATATCCCAGTCAGTGGAATGGTCTTAGATCCGTGCTGAAAATAGGAAAACAGCTCTTGATTTGCCAAACGAAGACCTAATAGCCAGCAGCAGAAACCCCTAGAACACCATCACAGCCCTTCTTCAGAATTACTAAACACGTGGGTCAAATACTTTGCATCCTTCCAATTTTTGCATTGAGAAGGAACTTAGCACCCACATACAAACCTTTTCATTAGATTTCCTCAAATATCTTTTAACCAAAATGTTCAACAACCACAATTAGCTTAATTATGGATTTATCTGTTTCCACCCTGCAATCCTCTCATTGCTAAACAGACTGTTTCGTTGGCAAACCTGTGGAAACAAATCTCCTTGACCAATACGCCTGCACAAAATCCTAATTCTAGCCTTTAGCTCATAAGTAAAGCCTTTCTGTGGCACCAATCATGCAGCCCGTAATCTAGCTGTACGGTAAATAGCCAAATGGCTGCCGTCCAAGCAACAAAATAAAAAAGACTCAACTGACTGTAGACTAAAATAGAACTGTTTTGTGACTATTTTTAGCTTCCGCATGTTTTATAAATAACTAATGAATAAGGTGTCATCCTATTAAAAATAACTTTTCAACATTATTGCATGTCAGCATTATTTACTACTTGCACATCCACACATTATAGTTTTCTTTCTTCAAATCTGTGTATGAGTCAAATAAGGACTTTAAGCATCTGTAAGACGACAGCTCTAACAGAGGTTTCACTTTGCAAAATGTATAATCGATAAAAGCCGTACTGACAGTCTGTTTTGTGCATGTGTATATTATCCTTTAAGTATCTAGAGAAGGCTGTAAATGTTTTTAATTTTGACAATGAAAAAATGTAGCAGCCGGAAGTAAACACAATAAATATTAACAAGAAATTAGAATAGTAAAATCTTCTCACTTTAAGTCACTAACTCATATAGTGAAGGCAAAGCATTGCAAGTGTATTTGTAAAGCACTGACAACAAATTGTAATTCAGGGAGATTTACAGAAATACTCAAATGCCTTGACTGCTTATCTCTGTGCATTTTTTGGGTTAAAAAATAATGAGTCTCTTGTCTTTTCTGCATTAAGCTGAACTAAATCCTTATAAATAAACAAATAAACTTTAAGAAACTAAACTTTTGGTCATTTAGTAACACATAACTTTAAAGTTGTTTGTCGCCAGCAAAGTGTTCTAAAGAATGTTGTAACACACACACACGCAAAAAAAACAACTAGCGGGAGGATTTAGATATTGAACAAAAGTGGCCCCAGAATCACGCCTTGAGAAACCCCACATATGATCTTTATTCCTTAGATTTATCATTTCCAATTGTCATAAGGTATTGCCAGTCTGCCAACTAAGATTTGCATCAGTTTTGCACAACACCAGAAAAACTCACTATTTTTCCAGTCTGTCAACTTGCAATTTATGATTAAGAAGACTAAAAACAAGCAGCACTGACACACTGGACCTGAAAATTGCTCTTCACAGACGTTCTCCGTCCAATTCGACGGAGCTTTTTAGCAAACAGAATAGCCAAAAACTTTATTCAATAGATTTACAAAGATGGTTGGGAAGTAGCCCAAAACATTTATACCGATTTATTCAAAGAACAAAATGCATCGTAAAAATACCAGAGATTAAAAATGATGTGCTCATTTTTAAAACAGCTTTACATACCATGGTCTCATTTGTTTACATGTTCATCCCACTTTTCCCAGTTCGTCAACTCCTCCAGAAGAAATAAAAGCAAATAATGGTATATATTGGACAGAGATCTGAAGTTCAAGTTGTTACTTGAAATATTTTTGAATGCTAAATTTAAAACAAGCAAAAAAAATTTGCCAAACAAGATAAAACAACAACAAAACAACAAAAAAACATTTTTTTCCCCAGACAATCATTTTTTTTTAAATGGCAAAAGTAGAAACTGACAAATATTTCCTCCCTCCATCAGTGATATCATTCACCATACCGGAGCGCCTATACAAGCAATGTCACAACAGTGTCAAACCAATTTAATCCTATTACAACCACTTTCCTAATCACCAAGATTTCTGGATTAAATTTCCCGTGTCAACAGCGATTAATCTGGGAGAGCAATGGGATTGTCGTCGCTTCCAGATGGGCTGACTCAACTGGAAATGATCAGTGATAGCATAAGTATAGATTATATGGTACACCGCTGGCTTGGGGTTTGCTGCACAACCTGCTGCAGCCTCTCCAACAAATGCAACCAAAATGCATCCACTGAAAGATGTAAATCAGAGAAGATGTCTTCCAAGAGGACTATGTTCTTGTCCCCATCATGGAAAAATACAGGGAAAATCTTGACCACATGGCCTGGCCAAGATTATCCTGTAAAGCATGTCTCCCTATCCTCACCCTGTGGTGCTCCATGAAAACACCGGGGGTAAAAGGGGTAAAAACTCTTCATGCGGCTCAGCGGCTTTCTTTGCTTGTTACTGTGCACATACATGTGGCGGGTAGGGGAAGGGATACTCAAACACGTGTGGTTTGTCTTCTGACCTAGCCGCTTTGAAACGCTCGGCACCACCCACACTTGTCTCAAGCTGTGTTCCCACATCTGTGCTGTGGCTCAAATATCACTCCTTCCCCCCCAGCGAGCATCTGCTGCAGGCGGAGGACGCAGTTCTGCACAAACTCTCAGATTATCTCATGTTTTACTCATCTGGAACACCAGCCTAATCGGGGGAGATAACCTCTCCTTTTTGAATGACATCAGGACACTGGAAAGGGCGGGCAGGACAGTCTGTGGAGCACTGGGCCGGTTCCAGTGGACCGGTGGGTGTTATCCGATCTGTCTTACAGAAACAGTGCGAGGACTGTCAGTGAGGAGAGGTGGAGTGGCGCGGTTGCCACAGTGAACAAACTCAGTTTCCTTGAGCCAGCCTCTGATTCGCTGAAGCCTCCCCTGAAGGAGGGGGACACTGCCAATGGGAAACAACTGATATTTTGTTGCCAGGCCAAGCTGTCCTGACACAAAGCTGATGTTAGCGGGCAACGAGATCACTCCTCAGGTTTGGAAAGTTGGTCTTTTCATGAGATGTTAATAAATCAGCAGAAAATCTGCTGTAAAATGTTAAATTGTTGTTTTAATACATTATGCAGCAACAGCTTAAAAGATGACCAGGTAAAACTGTATATTAAAATATTAAATGCAAAGAAAAAACACTTAGCTAATCAATTATATGATAAAAAATTATTTAAATCCGTGGCTGCACAGTGGCAGCACTGTTGCCTTGCTGCAAAAAAATGTTCTGGGTTCAAATCCTTTTCTGCATGGAGGTTGCATGTTCTCCCTGTGCTTGCCAGGCTCTCTCAGGGTACTGCGGCTTCCTACCACTATCCAAAACCATTACCAAAACCATAGGTTAATTCTATATATTGCCCTGTAATGTGACCGTTTTGACCAATCTGGCTGTATGATTTGATTGAATTGACTTTGTAAAGTGCTGTCAGATGATATGTGTTGTGAATTGGCTTTATATCAATACATTTTTAATTGAAGAACTGGCAACTTCTTAATTCCTAATGTTTGATTTAATGAATAACATACATGTAAAATTATACCCTTTAATTGTCTATAAAGGGATACTTTTAGCTGCTTTAGACCCTGCTTTAAAATAAAATAAAACTCAGTCCAAAAGTGGATTATCCCTGCGGAGTGTTGCAAGGTTTATTTAAGGTTGTATGGGGCCTTTAAATGTATTTTATTAATCTTTTTGGGGGATTTTAAGTGATGTGATTTTTCAGACAATATCAGAGAATGCTGACAGTCATTTAAATCCATCCTGTTTTACCCTGAAAAACTTAAATAAAACCCAACACAACCTGACTGCCTTCAGAAGTCACCTGATTGATAAATGGGGTGCACCTGGGTATAATTTACTCTCAGTATAACTCCAGCCTTTTGTGAAGACCTCAGAGGTCTGTTACAGAACATTAGAGACCAATCAGCATCACAAGGGCCAAGCTACACAACAGGCAGATCAGGGAGAAAGTTATGGAGAGGTTTGGAGCAGAGTGAGGTTATAAAATAGTACCCCAAGCCTTAAACATCTCTGGGAATAGTGTGGCAGACCTACGAAGACATGGCTAAGCTAAAAGAGCGTTAATCAAAGAAGCAATCAAGTGGCCCTGGAGGAGATCCTGCAGCTCAGGTGTGAAATACAGTCATGTTCAATACGTTTAAATAAGTGTTCTGATGAGGCTCATTTGTCAGATTAAAACAACCTTTAAGCAGGTATTAAACATATTTTTCATTATGTTTACATTTCTGTGTTAAAAATGGTTTTATTGAACTGATGTAAGATTCTAATCTTAACTGTTTTCAATCGCTGTAAGCAGAAAATCATAATAATTAGCAGAAATAAAGGCTTGTTTTTTGTTGGTTTATCACAGAAAATCCCATCTGATGTGTGTAGTTTTAACTTGGGAAAAAAAAAGAAGTGAAATTTCAAGTTGTATAAATACTTGTCCAAGGACCCGTACCGCCATTGTGTATTATAAATGGACAGGTCCTAGTTACAGCATCATTACAAAGCCTAGCTTTGCTCAGTCGTCACTTAATTGAAGCCAAAGCGCAGATACCGTACTTGTAGGTGCAACCTCAAACTGTGCCCCAGAGCCTCATGGCAGGATGTGGCTGTGCATTGTGCCTGTTGAGAGGAAGGTTGTGTCCTAATCCTGTTTAAAGAGGGCAGGTTCCTCATTAGAAGGCAATGTTGACATATAAAGAACGGTGAGGCCCCTGGAGAGTGAGAAATAGCAGGTAAAAACCTGTAAGGCAAGTACAAAGAGAATGACGTATGATCGCCTTCATCCTTGCCCAGAGAATTAGTAAATTTGTTACCTTTTTACATACTCCATCGAAACAGTAATGTAGCAAATAAACTAAAGGATTCATAATTTTCTCACATAAATGAGGCCTACTCATACTGCTGTAATTGTTTTTGGTGTATTAAATTTTCTCTGCACCAAAGGTCTCACTTGCTATGCCCCCAGGAAAGTTAAAATAAAGAGTTTTTTTTCTTTTTATGCAAATGTTTAAAGATTTTTTTCTACTTTATTGAGCCACCTTTGCACTATTATTCAAAATAAAACCACTAGACACACATTTGTTATTAACACAATACAAATGGAACTACCTGCTATCCTGAATTTCCCTCCTGAGGGACAACAAATATTATTTATTAGTAAATATCAAACCGTTCTTGTCAATTTCTAGCTCTTTTTTTGTGTGGAGGCGTCTGTTCATCCTTCACGTAAGTAGAAATACGGGTGTGGATTTAGGCCTACTGTTAAATATTTCCTAATATGCCAAATAAAAACACACACTGTGCATTTCAGCTTTTGCTTCCTTTCTCCTATATGCTTTATTAGGTTTGAGCCATTTATACCAACACATCCTCCCAGTTTTTAATAAAGTCTTTTCTCTCAGCAGTTTCTGGATATTTGAAGCTGTGGAGCACTGACTTTGTGAAGAAGATGAAAAACAATGATCTCACAGCTCCCTTTGGAGTTCACATTTTCTCCAGTGTAGCCTTTGTTTTTAATATGTCCTTTATAACTTGGGTGTGAGCAGTAACATTTTTCTTTGTATGTAAAAGCCATAAAGTTTTTAATTTAGCCAAGTCTTGTAGATGTGAGTGAGGAGCTTTGTATCTTCTGTTCTCATTCCCAGGGTCATGTTAAACAGTCAAAGACATGAGTAATTTGCTTTTTTTGTCATCTCTTAATTTTGATGCCATTGCATTGAATCATTAGGTTTGTAACCCATCTATCTGTCTCTGTCCGTCTGACCGACCAACTCACATGTAGTCGTTGTAAAAAGCAATAAAAATGTGTCCTATAAAGTTCTTGGATTTGAATATAAAAATGCTATGTGCCCGTGTTCACAAAGAGACCTAAGACAAGCTTAAAAAGTAAATCTTAGTGACATAATTTTAGGAAAAATCTTAGAATTTCCCAAATTCTAAGATTAGAGTTTTCCCTCAGTAAGATACAAGTTATTCACATATCATCTCAGGCCTTAAGGGAGATCCTAAAGTGAAAAAATGTTAGGAGTAGTGAGAAGGACAGTGTCTTAAGCAGCGAAGATGGAGGAAACAGAGAGAGCTGATTGGCTGATCCACCACCTAAACAGTGGAGGAAACAAAATAGACATACACTTCTATGGCAATCATACAACTATTAATATGTATATTAGATAAACTTTATCATCTCCATGGGGGGGACTTAATTAGTTTCAGAGGCCTGACAGGTTAAAGGTGCGGCTCTAACGTAATTTTACTGAGAATAAATAAATAATAGGAAAAATATTATATAATCTTGAATAAAAATTGGAGAAATGTACAAAGAATATAGTACAGAAGAAATTTTATATTATTTAAAGAAATGTACTCAATAACAAACATTTTAGAAGAATTGGAAAAAGATGCATATAAACCAATATATACTATATATATATATTGCTGGGGTTTATCTCATCTAGTTCACCTTCTCTAGCCACAACCAGGCTTGATTATTGCCACGTTTGTTCTCAATCAAGAAATCACTTAAATAGGACCTGCCTGTCAAAGTGAAGCACACCCAAAGATCCTCAAAAGCTCGACATCATGCTGAGATCCAAAGCAATTCAGGAGCAAATGAAAAAGAAGGTAATTGAGATCTATCAGTTTGGAAAGGGTTACAAATCCATTTCTAAAGCTTTGGGACTCCAGAACCACAGTGAGAGGCATTACCCACAAATGGTGAAAATATGGCCAGTAGTAGCCAGCTGACCAAAATTACCCCAAGAGCTCAGCGACAACTCCTTCAAGAGGTCATAAAGGACCCAACAACAACTTCCAAAGAATGGCAGGCCTCTCTCGCCTCAGCTAAGGTCAGAGATCATGCTTCCATCATCAGAAAGAGACTGGGCAGAAATGGACTGCCTGGCAGAGGTCCAAGAAGAAAACCACTGCTGAGCAAAAAGAGCTTTAAGGTTCTTCTCGTTTTTTCCAGAACACATCTTGATGATCCTCAAGACTTTAGGGAAATTATTCTGTGGGCAGAGGAGACAAAAGTTTAACTTTTCTGAAGGTGTGTCACGTTACATTCGGCGTAAAAGTAACACTGCATTTCAGAAAAAGAACATCGTGCCGACAGTAAAACATGGTGGTGCTCATGTGATGGTATGAACAACTTCAGTTCTGCTGTTCACCAAAACATCCTGAAGGAGAACGTCCGCCCATCTGTCCAGGACCTCAAGGTGAAACCAATTTGAGTTCTCCAGCAGGACAACAATCCAAAACGCAGCAGCAAGTCTATCTCTGAAAGGCTGAAGAAAAACAAAATGGATGACTTTCGAGTGGCCTAGTCAAAGTACTGACCTGAATTCTATTGAGATGCTGTGACATGGCCTTAAAAAGGCTGTTCATGCTCCAAAACCCTCCAATGTTGCTGAATAACAACAATTCTGTGAAGATGAGCGAGCCAGAAGTCCTCTATAGCGCTGGAAAAGTCCTACTGCACGTTATTACAAACGCTTGACCAGTTGTTGCTGCTAAGGGTGGCTTAAGCAGTTATTAGCTTTACGCCCATGCAGGTTTGGATTTTTTCCCGTCCCTCAACAACAAAGACTTTCATTTAAAAACTGCATTTTGCGTTTACTTGTGTTGTTTTTGACTAATATTAAAATTTGCTTGCTGTTCTGAAACACTGGAGTGTGAAAAACATGCAACAGGAAGGGATAAACTGGTTCTCACACCACTGTATTTATCGAGTCATAAAAACTAAACTGCTTGAGGTGATAAAAAAAAAAAAAATACCAAAGATATTCAGGACTGAGTGGTGGTTAAGGCATGACTCAACACTGAAACTGTTGCTATCCGGTTGTTTTGGGACTTATTATCTTCTTTTTGTTGTAAATCCCTCCCAGCTGTTGAAATCTGGACAGCATGATTGGTTATACAGCACAAAAAAAAAATACAAAACTGTAGTTTATGATCAGCAGTTATTGGCCATCTGAGATTGTTTCTGGTAGCTATTAAAGACAAAAGTTTGAATCCCTAGACTTAGAAAAGTGCTCTTTTTTCCAGCATGCCCCGTCACGTGAGTGTTAATCAGAAACAGGCCGACTGGATCGGGCCCCACTTTTGCATGGCTGGGTCAGAAAAGCTGAGAACAATTAACTACACGAGGGTCTGCCTTCCTTCAATGAGAGAGGAACAACGAGACGTGTTAATTTCTCAGGATTCGTTTAAGGAGATTTTAAGGGGCGCCACTTCAGTGGGAGGGATTTAATTTTTTAGAAGTGGAGCGGCTCCTTTCCTGCATTGTTGAGACACATTAAAACTGTTTCCCACATTAGGAGAAGATACATCGAGTACCCCTGACCCCCTGCTTGCATAAATTATGAGCGGGTAAAAAAAAAAGAGAAAAACACTTCGGTGTCACCACCCAGCAGCATTTTGGGTCGTACAGGGAGGAGTGTGTGTTTCTGTGTGTGTGAGTGTTTGTGGTGTTGGCTCAGCTCGGACTGGCGCCGCGTTTGGCCCCACGGCTGCGGCTCCAGATGTGCTTTGTCTTTCTTTGTGAAGAACGGCTCTACAAACTCCTGGCAGGCGGGGACACAAGAACTCTGCAGCAGGAATGACGTGGAGGGGAAACCGCCACAGGGATCTGAAACATGAGCTCTTCATCCCCCACCCCGTCCTCCACTCCTTCATCCTGGGAGAAACAGAAGTCTCAGTGGTTTAAGACTCTTTATTAAAAAAAAAAAAACAATGCTAGTGTTTCCTCTTTGTTCTCATTACTTTCTTTTTTTTTTATCACTCTGTGCTCAGTTTCTACCCACAGAAAACTGCCTCATCCTGGCAGGGCTCTCGTCTCTGTCCGTCGCTGATGCACTGGGTCCAAAGCTTTACCACTGAACACTGTAAAGATATGTCTAAAGCATTGATTTATCACAAAGTAACGCAATTCTCATATAATTTGCCGTACTTTTTAGATCTAACTTTGTCAGAACCTGAACACATTAGCCTCACATATTGAAACAGTGGTGGCAGCATCATCCTGTGGGAAGCCGGTCAGAGTCGATGGAAAGGTGGATGGAGTTGAATACAAGGTCATCCTGAGAGGAAACCGGGTTAAAAGGGTTTCAGATTGGGGTGGAGGTTCACCTTCCAGCAGGATAAACGTGCAGCCAGAGCCACAATGGAAAGGTTTGGAGCTTGAGTGTCCAACCTTTTTGTCGCATGTGCAAGGAATAAAGTACATGCCAAAAAAAAATGTCATTGAAAAAATAAAACAAAAGGACTTGTTTGTTTTTTACCTGCTCCACAAAATATGAGCGTGCAATATTTTAATTAAACAAATTAGTCAGAAGGGATGAGTTACTTATGGTAGAAAAGCTTTGCATTTTCAAGACAGTCATCAAGTTTGAAACTTATTTAGGTCTTGATTTAAAACAAAAACAGCTAATTTTTTGTGTCTATTCTCAGCAGTAGGATCAAGAGTTGGGTCGGTGTTTTTTTGAAAACCCTTGCTGTAGTAATTACTGAATTAAACGCAGATTTTGATGCAGCAGTCTCCATTTGAGTAGAAGTCATAGACGTGGCCCTATCTTGTGATTGTGTTCTGATTCTTCTTCATGTATGTATTCTTGACTAGTCCATTAAGTTCCTGGATCATGATCTCTTTAGCGTTTATCTATATTAGTTCTATCTTGTGAAGCCTCCCTTCTTAGTCTTTCCATGTTCACATTGTGCTATTTCCTGTAATCAACTTTATTCGCCACGTCTGTGGGTACAAACATGGAATTTGACTTCGTATTCCGACGCTCGCTTCGTGTGAAAAATAATAAAAACAAAACAAAAACAGGCAGACAAGTGATAGTAAGCAGAGCAGCAACTACACTTTGTAACATAAAAAGTAAAAAAACAGCAGCAGTATGTACAGAGAGTGTTTTTTAGAAGATATTATCCTCGTTTCTCTGCCTGTCTGCTGCAGCTCAGATTTCTGATTTCTCTCACCTCTCTTCTGCCACATTTATCCACCCTGTCCCAGTTTATATTGTCTCCTTTTTTCTGTTTCTTGCCGTCTTCTTTGCTAATACATGGACGTATGCCTCCCACCACCCTGATTCCTCCGTGACCAAAACGTCCCTGCCTGATTTTTCTGGTAAAGAACATTTTGTAGGTTTTCTTTGTTTATTGTTACATTTCTGGCCAAAACGACACTCCTCCCTAACCCCAACCATGACATATTTACTATGAAACTAAAAAGAATGAGAAATTGTGGGTAATAAATTCTCTTAACACTGTCCCACCACCACCGCCCACCCCAATTTGAGCTTTTTTTCCAGTTTTTAGTTAGTGAAGTTGGAACACATAAATTATGATTTCTTTTTTCTTTGTTCTCCTGCAGCTGCAGACTGAGGTACTGTTGGTATGTCTAGACGTTCTCCAAGGGTTCTTCCGAAGGCTCTAACTCCTGTTTACCTTAACATAGAGACATCAGTGAGGGATGCAATGAAAGGTCATTTCCAGTGGAATCATGTTCTATGCACAGATTCACTGTCAACATGATTGAAATGCAGTAAGGGTAGAATTAACTTTTTTTTTCTTTACACATGCCGCTGCAGTGGGGATTTGAATTTCCACTCCCAGAGGTACATCCATGTGAAAATATTTTTGTTGTCTACAAGCTGCATGCAGCAGAATGAGCGTTTGGTCTGACTGCGTGAAAACAGTAGGAAGGAGTTTAAGAAATTAGCTACGGTGAATGATATTATGTCTGGAGAATCAGCAGATCACCACAGTTGGTCGAAAGGATTGTCAATCCAAGGAAGGCCTGGACAACCATTTGAAACCTGAGTCTTTAAAACAGAAGCCTGCGGTACGGGCACACTGGTGTCCCTGTGACGGTTAAACAGATGCATACCTTGTGCTAACGTATACAACTGTAAAAAGGTTTTATCTCGTCTCTAGTAATTTTGCCAGAATTTACAATAAAGAGTCTACATCTGCATCAACCTCTGATTTATTCTGGAATTGGAGTTGTGGGATGCAAAGTATGAGTCCGGGTGTCCCAAAATGGGCCGCACTTTGGACATCGCTGGTTTAGATCAAAGCATATTCATGTGTTAGAATGGTCTAGTTAAAGTCTTTGTCTAAAAATAAATGAGAAATGGTGGCAAGTATTGAAAATTGGTCATAACAGACACTATTAATCCAGTCTAAATTTAGGCTGTTCTGCTCTTCTGGGGCGACGCGGTGGCCAGTGGTTAGCACTCTTGCCTCACAACAAGAAGGTCCCGGGTTTGAGTCCCGGGTCCATGCTGAGCCCGGGACCTTTCTGTGTGGAGTTTGCATGTTCTCCCTGTGTCTGCTCCGGTTTCCCCTACTACTAAAAGACATACTGGTCATTAGTGGCGGCGCACTTTCGTAGTATGCACCTTGTATGTATAATGACAAATAAAAGCACTTTTCTTTCACAGTTTGCAGAACCAATCACCAACATTTTGTGAATGTCAAGAGAGATTCATACCAAGAAGTATGAATACTTGCTCTTCTGT
This sequence comes from Fundulus diaphanus, assembly GCA_037039145.1. Lineage (NCBI taxonomy): Eukaryota > Metazoa > Chordata > Actinopteri > Cyprinodontiformes > Fundulidae > Fundulus > Fundulus diaphanus. The sequence continues at coordinate 16,136,601 of CM073124.1, forward strand.
TAAACTAATAAAATGCATATCAAGTACGTTTTCCATGACTAACCCAGAAGCAACAAACACGGAGACCAGAGTAAACGTTGAAATAGTTTATTAAGGTATATGTAGGCGGATATGAGAGGGAATCAAGCTCCGGTGCTTGCCGGCTGGGAAGAGCTGTGGTCGCTGACTGTAAGTGGAACAAAAGGACAGTGTGAGCATCAACAGTAAGCAGGAGGGTTAGACGATATAGCAGAGGCTGGCTTATGGATGATATGGGTTATGGTGATCTGGAGGGGACCTGGCAGCTGCAGACCGTGTCGGACGGACTGAGAACGGTGTGTGGCGATGCTTGATGCTGGAGGGTGGACAGGTTAGATGGTGGAAGGAGATCTGGAACGGCGGTCGGTCGGAGGGGCAGCGGCCGACAGGGTGCCAGGAGGGCTCGTGTGACTCAGACCTTTCAGAGGACTGGGTGATGGTGACCAAGGAGAGGTTTGACAGGACTAGAGTAGAACAAGGTTAGCTCTGAGGGGGAGAGGAACAAGGAAGTAGTCGAGGAAACTCTTGGAAAAACGAACAGACTTTTTAAACAAGGTTCTGGTTAGGTACCATCTGCACAACATTAATTTGTTGTTTTCCACTTAAAAGATTAAAACAAGAACTTCAATGGGAGTAGCAAATGTTTTTTTTTTCTTTGTAATTTTCAGAAAATTGTTTTTTAGTTCAGTTCCAAGACCAATAATATGAGTGCCTAAATAGCGAGAACTGTCTCCCTGGAGATCTGAAGCTTCACAAACTCTGCCTTTATTATACTGACAGGTCAGACAGCCGGGTTTAGCCGAGCTGGGTAATGAATCTGGTCATCCAGCTGTGCTGTGTCACGCTGATGGGTCACCGGGGAGCCCTCCATCACCTAAAGCTCTAATTGTCTGCTTGTGCTCCTCTCTCTGACATTGTGCTGAGTGGATTAACCAGCCTGGAGGTGGCACTTTAGCGGGTTGACATCCACCACATCCGGCCTGTGCAGCGGCTGGCCTGTTTGCTTTGTTTTCTCTGTAAACACAGCATACATTTAAGACCTGTTGCTGCAGGATGGAGCTGTTTACTGAAGCCGAGGCCACTGCTGTAAATCACACTGAGGAATGCTGTTGGAATTTGACACCCTGCACACTAAATGATGTGGAAAAACCTTAACAGAAAATCATTTAATGCAATGTTTAATCTGGATAAATTTATTCAGTTGGTAAAAAAAAATCCCACATTACCCAAAAACATTTTTTAATCACCTGAGCTGTTGATACTTTGCTCTCTCTGACCCACTTGAAGCAAACAGAAAGACGGATCTTTGACCGTCCCTTTTTGCGCAATCCCTCTACATCAAGGGAGTCCAAGGTGCAGCACAAGGCCCATATCTGGCTCTCTAAATTATTTTCTGTTCCCACTGACCGCAAATCAAGAATGGTATAAATTTGACCTACTAACAAAGACAGTAGAAGCCCTTTTTATATATATTTTTTTTTATTTCTGGGGTGTCAACTTAAATAAAAAGATACAGTAAAATAAAAAAACCTTATTGAAACACTTTTCAGTTCTAAATTCTCTAAGTAGGATCACAAACACCCTTTGATTTTAGAAAAATGAGACTTGTTCACTGAATGCAGACACGCAGAAAAAGATTTGAAAACTACTACATTCTTTTTAAGAAGTCAAACATGTTTGACTTACTGTATGTGTACAGAAATAGACTACTCTATCAGTTTCATAGAAATGTTGCATTTCTGCCTCATTGTTAAAAATAATACATTTCAAATTCAAAGTTTAATTTTTGTTCCTTGCCGTATTGGCCCATGGACCTTGTAGCAACATGTTTAGACACCGCTGCTGTAGTCTTGGATTCTCCGCTATAATTTATTTTCCACAGTTTATCCCAGGATCTTGCTCTGAGGACCAAGATGCCCAATAAGGTTAAGTTTGATGAAACACTTGTGTTGATTTGGTCACGTAATGGAACAATATTCAGCTAAACCCCGTTTCTGTTTTCAGTTTTCAGAGAACCCCAGATTTTTATTGAAAATGTTCTAGTATTTTGAAGAGTTTATAAAGCCATGTGATATAACCAGAGTTCCCAGATTCTTTGGAAGAAGAACAGACTCACAGCATCACACGTCCTCCACTATACTGAGCAATGGGCATGAGGGGCTTTCCCACATATTTGTCCTTTTTTCACTTTGAGTGTTGGCTGATCAGTTCCCTTTCAGTCCCCAGTTGCGTATATGCTCCACTTGTTTATGTCTGTGATGGTAGGAAAGAAAATGCTTTTTTTGCTGACATGCCTCCCAAACATGATATTGGCATTTAGACGGCTTCACATAGTTTGTTTATTGGTGATTTCCGGATGCCAGTTTGTCCTGCATGTTTCCAACAGTGAGCTTTGGGGACTTTTTCTGTTCACTGTTTGCGGAGGTGAGATAAACTCTGATCCTCATTCAGCCGTGTCTTAATTATGGCTCCTTCTGTATAGATTAGCACATTTGAGCAAGAGGTTGTTTTCTTAATGTTTCCAGACTTGTGAAAATGTCGTGTTTTCTCTTGTTTTCTCCCGGAAAGATAAAAAAAGGTTACTTTGAAACAATGGTTATCTCACTCTATGTACAAAACAAGCTTCAAGTTTTACATATTTATTAAGATGTCTAAAGTTTATGGGGAGCTGTTTCATACAAAATAAATACATGAAAAATAATCTAAAAATGTATTTTTAAAAATATACTATTTGTTTTGTTTCATGTGGACATTTATTTTTTTGATGGAATATTTACTAATAAGCTATTAACAACTGTATTTATTTATTAATTGACTTTTGAATGAAACAGTTCTCCGTACTCCATATCTATCAGCTGTCTCGATGAAACTTTTTGAAATATTGAAGTTTACCGTGAAGTCTGGGTGTTGCCTACAGTTTTGCTCTTTTGATACACTGCAGCGATTACAACACCTTTTCTCAGCAGAACCATGATTCACACATTCCTTCAACACAAAAGGTAAACACTCCCATCAAATATTAACAGCGTCATTAACAATTTACAGCAGTCTCCCACAAACACTTGAGTTTATCAGTTCAAAATCAAATAACCTTTTGTAATTCAGAGAAGGTTTGGCCTCGATAGCATGGTCCGGACGCAATGAGGCTGAAGCTCTCCTACTTTTTTATCACCGAGCTTTAAATTCAGATTTGACAGGTCGACTGAAACTCCCATGAAGGAGGGGGAGGTGATAGTGAGAGTGTTACTCTGGCTGTCCAGTTTCAAGCAGCACCGTGACTGAAGATATAGTTTAAGCTGAGGTCAGTCAGCTTTCCAAAGGTCGTTCCAACCTAAATCATTATTAAAAATACAAGCAGAAAACATACTTTTCTCAGCTTCATTTGGTTATAAATCAAACGGGTCTTAAATGAAACAGAATAGATTGTTTCTTAAAAAGAGCTTTTGTTCATGTGTTGATGTCGCTACATCAACTGCAGTTACAGGTTTGTATCTTGCCGAAATTCTTAGAAGCTACATTTGACAATTGGACATTAATTATAATACAACCAAATACTACCCCAAATGCAACAAGTTTAAAATGTCAACAGGTGTTTATTTTCACAGTTTTACCTGGTGTTCTTCATTTTTTACCAAAAATATAAACATGCATAGAAGAGCCAAGATCACAACGGAGTTTCACCATTTTTGTGTTTAATGACGAGCTGGGTTAAAAAAAAAGAAGTTAAAGCTATAGCTGATAATTCTGCTCAGAAACACTTTTTGTTATACTGGGTAAAATCATCCTTCCTTGCTGAAACTAGTTAATACATTATGTATTCACAAAAAGGAGATTTAAAAAATAAATCTCTGTAGGAGAAACTCTAACCAATCTCTGCCGTTCGGTCCGAAGGGCGTGGGTTTATCAAAGTTTTATTCCTGCTCTCATCCATAGACGTTATATACAAACCCCCCTCTGTCCCTCAAGTTCTGGGTGAATCACCTTATCTACTGGTTGTCCCACATGCCAATCATTCTGACGCACTCACATAACTTTTTGTAATTCAGAGAAGCGGCTAGGTTAGCGGTTAGCCGTTCATTGTAGCTCCGCTGCTCTCACCGTAGACTTTCAACATGGCTGAGAGTCACAAGTAGTGAACCGCGTTCATGTTTATGAGAAGAAGAGGAAGGCCTCAGTAGAAATACATAAGACCAGAGTGGATTTGGGAGATTTTTTCACACGATCCCGCTGAAGAGCGGAAGAGCAATGTAAGACGGTCTTGCGTTTGCGCAGTTATTCAAAAAGGGACTTGGAGATACGTCCGGAAAAATCGCCGACCCTAGCTTTAAAAACAAAAGGGATCAATGTGAGAAAATGATCAATGCGACAATAGACTTAAAGGCCAAGCTAGGTGACAATCAACAGGTATGTCAGTCAGTGTTTTATCATAAAGGTCTTCTACAAGTTAAAAATACGAAATGCAAACTGCAGAAGGAATTTAGCCTATAAAATAAGCAAAAATGTTAATAGATAGAAGTAAATATACATACATCTCCTTGTAATATTTTGTTACCCTTAGCAAACACTTGAAACACCCGCTTTTTTGGCCTCCAGCAAGCTTCGGCATTATTCTAACTGGGTCTTTCAATTTTCAACTTTCTGGTTGCTGAGTTGAGGGGAAGTTGAAGAATTTGGAGTTAGTCCTCATTAGTTATCCATTCACTCTGTGCACTACAGCAGATTCAATGGTAGAAAACCACAACATGATGAAACTGCCACCATGCATCTGAAGTTTGAAAGCTATTATTCCTCCAAATATTTTTCTTGTCTTCATTTGGCAAAATAGGCAAAAGTGAGAGAGGCTTGTTGACTTGATTGGTTGACTTGTGAAAGCCGGAGGTGGCTTGAATAAACAATCAGAAAGTCTGACTTTTGGGAAGAAATCAAAGAGTAATGTGATACTTCCATAGGGGACTTGTGCATATTTCTATCTCTTGATTCTTAAAAATTTCAGAAAAACTCTAATGGCATCAATGAGCACTAAAAAGACTTTTCATCAACTTGGCATCCAAACGGTGCAAACAATTGTCACATTCCTGTCTGTAATCTCAGCTCAGCCACATCTCCAGAATGACAGACTGCTCAGTTTAGCCAGCTGAAAATAGATAATGATGTGTTATCACCAGCCGAGGTGAACAGTATGTAACGGGGCCAGTTCCCGGAAGTATACGTCAGCGTGGAGAGCTCCCGATCCTAGCTTGTTCCTTGGGTTCTGCTGCGGTATGTCAGCCATGTTGTCAACGTTTGTAACAGAGCCACACTGACATGTGGAGACCACAGCTATGGCAGACAGGGCCGGTGATCGGAAAGATGTACCCATCCAGTCTGGACTCTAATCACAAAGATGAGATGGTTTGTTTCAGGTTTATTTTTCTTGCACCAAAAACATCTTGACCTGAAAAAGTAGAGGGTGGACTTATTTTCAAAAGACAAAACAGCTGGAAATTACAAAAAAAAAAAAATAGAACTCCGTGGCCCATATAGGTCTGCCAAGAGTCCCTCTCATTTTATCAGTTTATGAAAATGTGAAATGAAAAATAATGTCTTTGAAAAATCTGTCTTCAGATATTTCTTGGCCCAGTTTAGACGCTTCAGCTTCTGTGTGTTTTGCAGTGGTGGTCGATTTCAGCCCTCCTTACCTTGGCCACGTCTCTGAGCACTGAACATCTTGTGGATACTCCAGGTGGGTTGCTGGTAGGGGTGGGCGATATGAAGAAAATCTAATATCACGATATCTTTGGGCTATATCGCGATACACGATATATATATCACGATATGTTCAAATAACCTTGCATAACAAATGTTTTTAGCTACATAGTGCCTAAAGTTGCATTGGTATATCACATATTAACGTAGTAAAGTTTTTTGTTTTTTTTAAATTGATTGCAAAATAAAAATGAATTTAAAATGTTTTATTTTAGCCATTTTTTTTAACCGCAGCTGCACATAGAAGCTTTTCACAAATTACAATATTGTCACATTAGAGCTCTTTCATGGTCAACACTGGACCTTAAAAACAGAACATCCCAGCGGCCAAAAGGAACACCAAGGAAAAATCTGACACAAAATAAACCTGAAATAAAAGGTGCTCTTTTGTGGTTAAGACGAAATTTTGTATGATAAAAATGTGACAATCCCAAAAACAAAAGCTTGTATTGTGACTATAGAATCAACTGACCAGTCGCAGCTACATATTCAGAGCATCTCAAAAATATTTCCGTTGCTCTTTAGGTGCTGGGAAATTTTAAACAAAGTTTTTTTCTGTCATATGGGATTTAGCAAAAGAAGACGCCAGTTTCAACAGTTTTATGGCTGGTTTAATTAAAGTTCCCTTTGGTGTGTGTGGGGGGGGGGGGGGGGGGGGTGGAAGGAGGGGGTCGACACGCGGAGTTTACAAGAGTCTTCATTTTGCACTGGATGACGTCTTAGGTGGAACAAATTTGTGCTACTGCTACCTTTTGTGGCAATGGTGTTACGGCATGTTTTGCAAATTACCGCATTTTGTTCGACATCCTTCTTGTGAAATCCAAACCACTGCCTGAAACACCCGCTGTCGCCATAGTTCTCGCTGTCTCGTCAACGTAAGTAAGCGCACGGGTTCGTTGTTGTGTGTGCGCGCCAGAGCGCTTTCTTGTTTGGAGGAGGAGCGAGTGATGCGTACACAGCATGTGGGTAAAACTAAACTCACAGTGAATTCAATACAGCGGCTCAATCTTGCCATGAAAATTTACACTCGATGGTCGCGATAAAGTCGTTTTAACTATCGCGGACTTGAGATACATCGAGTATACTCGATATATCGCCCACCCCTAGTTGCAGGTATGAAATAGGACAGACTTGGAAGATAAAGCTAGCTTCACGCTTGATTCTTCTCTTATCCGTTAATTTCCCTCTCATTTATTTACACTTTTCTTGCAACCCTGCTGACTATTTGCAACAAAACAATATTTTAGCAATTTCAAGTGTGCTGCATCCCTCTGAGAGACTTTTGGTAATTTCTGACTTTTAAGAGTTAGTTAAAACTCTTTTTTGGCCCATTTTGTCTAAAGAAAAGATGCTGCCTGATAATTCTGCACACCTTGACATAAGGTGTTGACCTTCTTAGGCCTCACCCTCTCTCAATACACAGATACACATCACCTGCTATGCTTAAATCCAGTGAGCATTCAGGTTTATCCAGCTTGGAGTTAGAAAATATGCCTAAACATGATGATATGATCAAAAATACTAACTTGCATTAATAATTGTGCAGTATATGGGAGTGATTTTGACCACTGAGGCTGCACTAACCTGCAGGACATCAGACTCGCCTCTGACTGAATGTATTTTGACGTAAAAGCAAAATGATCACTTGTGACTAAAAAAACAAACCCATCAGTGTCATCATAAAAAAAGACCTTTACACGCCTTTTAAAGCTTCCTTTGTTAAAAACACCACATTTCTGTATATTCATTCAACTTAAATCGTCTTTGACTTTGTTGATGTCTAAACAATTTCTGTCTTGTTGTCATTATACAGACATTCTGTGCCTCCAGATAAAGGAGAAACATCTCATCTGAACTCAGTTTGTTTAGAAACACAAAATCTTCGTCAAGCTTTGCAGGGAACCTACTGTACATGAAAGAGATAGCAGCCAGAACAGGCAGGTCACGTCACGTCACCATGTCAAAAAGGTGTGGAGAAATTAGTCTAATACTGCTGTAATGGCCTTGAGAGGACATAAATCTGTCTCCACAGACAGCTGAGGATGATATAGATGAGGTCAGAAGGCCATGAAATGTTCTCATGAGCTCAGTGGTGGCAAATGAAATAACAACAGAAAACAGGTTGAAGTTGACTCATTCCTCTACCTGTGACTGAATACATCTTCTCTCACAGGGAACAACTGGGCTATTTTTGGAGGCCACATTATAATCAGATGTTAAATTATCTGCGGAAATGTTCAAAATCAACATATACAGTGACTTGAAAAGGTTTTCAACCCCTCTTGGCATTTTTCATGTTTGTTTTGCACAATTTTATTAATAGAACACACCTACAACTTTAAGATGCATTCATTTTAATTGTGAAGCAAACAGAAACGGTATTAAACAACAGAAAACTTCAGAGTGCATAACCGTTCAGTCTCACATCACCGGCAGACTCATAGGTTTAGCTCAAGAATATCTCTGTCTTCAGCACCATCCCATCTTTTTCTCAACTCACACCAGTTCCCCAGTCCCTGCTGCTGAAAGACATCCCACAGCATGACGCTGCCACCACCCCTTCAGTCTCATCTGACCGGAGCACCTTTCTCCATACGTTTGAGTAGCTGGGCACGTGCCTTTTGGCAAACTCAAAATGCGCCTTTCTATTTTTATCACTAATTAATGGCTTTACGCTTGCCACTCCTCCGTAAAGCCCAGCTCTGTGAAGTGTGTTATTGTAAATGTATTGTGGACAGATTCTCCTGTCTCTGCTGTGGACCTCTGCAGCTCCTTCAGGGTTACCCTTCCTGCCTCTCTGATTCAATTCAACTCAATTTTATTTATATAGCGCCAATTCACAACACTCGTCGTCTCAAGGCACCTTACATAGTCAATTCAATCAAATAATACAGACAGATTAAAACGTTTTCTATCTAAGGAAACCCAGCATATTGCATCGAGTCATTGACTTGCAGCATTAGCTCCCCCTGAAAGAGCGCATCCTCCTTGTCCGGTCTGAGAGTTTTTGGTGGGCGGCCCTCTCTTCTAGGTTTGTTGTGGTACCATGTGCTTTCCATTTGAACATGATAGATTTGATGGTGCTCCGGGGGAACATCAAAGATTTAGATTTTTTTTTTTCTTACCCCATCCTGACTTGTATTTCTCAACAACTTTGTCCCCGACTTGTTTTCATAGCTCCTTGGTCTTCATGGTGTGATGCCTGTTGCTTAGAGGCGTTGCAGCCTCTGGGGCCTTTCAGAAAAGGTGTTTATACTGACAGATCATGTGACAATTGCACAGAAGTTGACTTCATTTCACTAATTATGTGACTACTGAAAGTAATTTGGTGCACTGGAACTTTTTCGGAGCTTCATAACAAAAGCAGTGGACACATATGCACATACCAATTTTCAGTTTTTTCTTTATTTAATTTTTTTCTTTTCCATTTTCATTTTTATAAGTTCAGTGTACTAACTTAGACTATATTGTGCAGATCCATCACACAAAATAAAATTTTAAAAATCATCTAAATTACAGTTTGGAATGTAATAAAAAAAGCCAAACCCCGGGAGGTGAATATGAAGCGGTGATATAAATCACAAGGAGCAGCGCAGAGGGAAGGGCTTGTAATATAATCCACTGGTTTCCTTTAAGTCTACAGATGGGCTGCCTTTTTCTGACAGTCAGGGAGGGTTGTGGCCTTTAACCTCCACTGGATACCTTTCCTAGTTGGAGGAATCCTCCCTGCTTCTGCTGCTGTGCATCAAGGAAAATGGCTTCGTCAGGGGGAAACAGCCATATGTCTTACAGCAGTCTGCGTCGTAAAACAATGAATTAGCTCCACGATCATCTGCTTCACTCCTGACAGAATTGATTTTCTGGTGGAAATTGACATCAGGTGTCAGACGTGAAACAGATTTACGTAGCAGAGCTCGAGTGGCCTCTGACCTCTGCTGATGAATGCATTTAACCTCAGGATCCAAACTGGACTCATGTCCCTATAATCTGCAGGTAAATACTAAACAGAGCGGCTGGGGGAGAGGACAACTTATTTTCAGAGGCAGCTCTTGATATTGGAAATATGATTCACCACCCAGGGTGGTAATTTCTGTAGGTCGATATGAGCACTGAAAAAACAAATAAATAAATAAAATAAAATGTCCTGAACCTGCAGGTCCCATCTACTTACTCAGTGTTTCTATTTACTTTTAATCTTCACCTATAGTGTCATCGAAAAAAAACTCTGATTTTACTAAAACCAAATTCCTTTGGGCTACATTAGCTATTAAGAAACTCCAACATTAGACAAAGAAAGATACATTTGAAGATCTCGTGTTTTCAGGGAAAGTAAAATATTTTTTCTCATGACTGGTAGTGTAAAGCGCTTTGTGGTCGTTGGACTTGATATTGTGCTATACAAGTACAAGCTACTTACATAAAAGCCTCTATTCATTATATAAGATATCAACATGTCTGTTAATAAGGAAAAAAGAGATCAGAGGGAAATTTCTTAGACTTTTTGAATTATCACATTATTGCACCAACTATACAATCAAACATGATTAAAGGAGGTGTCATTCTATCAGGAGTGGCAATCTGAGAAACAAAATCCACACAGAGGTGTTTAACATTCAGCGTTTTAATTATGATTTACCCTAACGGAAAAATGTGGGTCATACTAAATTCTGAAATGGAGAAAAGGGTAATGACAATATAATAGATTAACTAGTTTTAGTCATATTTACCATAATATTTGTCTTATTTCCCAAATTTCATTATTCATCTTTTTAATTCCCAAAATTTGTTGTGATTTTATTGTAGGTTTTATTTTAATGATGCAGTCATTCGTATTACAAAATTACCTAATATATTTTCTCCCTTTATAAACCTAAATAATTTTCATGCCTAATGCTTTCATTTTGCTGCCAGCTTCATTATAAAAAATATTATACTGTAACATGGGGTCAACTTCTGCAGTTTATATACTCATTTTGACTTTTGAGACCAGTTATAAAAGATATATTATCATTTTACTGGGAATATTTTTTCACAGTAACGAATATAAATAAAACATGAGGTGAAATAACTTGCACATTGCCTGACATGAATCATATATGCTTTAAAACTATGACAGAGATCTATAAAACTGATCTACTGGCAACCTATTGGTGTCAAATATGTATTTCTATGAACAAACATGCAGAGGAGGCTACAGTTGTGCTTCTATTCTTAAAAAAGCAGACAGAAATTACAGCCAACTGCTGAAGATATAAAAGCAGATTTTAAGTTTGCTCTTCTTGAAGGCACCTATAACAAGCTAATAGGGCTATTATTTTTAAAAATAAGTCACAGTTATAAAATTTAATGAAGGTTACAATTGATCTAATCCATTAATGTTAGTGTTTTTGACATATCTCCTTTGACGAGTCCTTTATGAATGGCTGAGTAAGTTTTATGAGAGCTCAAAGCTGCCAAATAAAGTCTTTTTTGTGCAGCAAAATAACACCACCACCCCGCCACACCATTAACTTTATGCTCTTTCTGTTTTACACTCTTGTCATCACTGTCCAGTGGTGAATAATTTAGGGCGGGCACAGTTTGGCATGCAGTAAGAAAGTCATTTCTCTCTCCGCTGGTACATCTAACTCCAGCACTGTAGCGTCAGTGAGAGTCGTAACCTCATCATGAATAAAACATCTCTCCATCTCAGCCAGAGGGGTTACATTGCAACAGTTTATTTGACAGAACAACACAAAGAAGTTCAGAATTGTAAAGTGGAGGTAAATGGTAGCAAGCTTTTACATTGTTCTAGTATGAAAATCAGGGAAGAATCTGAAAAGTGTGGCAAGCCTTTGTCTTCCACCCGTCTGACTCAATTCTTTGTAGATCCCCCTTTCAATGAAATTAATGCTGCAGGTTTGCACAGTGGTTGTTGAAGCATGTCTTGTTGATGAGCTATCATCACGTATTGTCATAAGCTCTCGATTTCATTTAGATCTAGAGTTTAACTCTTGAATTTTTCTATTCAGTTTCATCGCTGTCCTGTTGGAAGGTGAACCTCCAACCAAGTCTCAAGTCTTTTGCAGCTTCTAACGCGTATTCTTGCTGTATCACCCTGTATTTAACTCCATCCTCCCTAACATCAGATCTTACACCCTTCTCTGTCCTTGTTGAAGAAATCCTCACCACAACATGATACTGCCGCCACCGTGTTTCACCGTGACAATGTTATGTTGAGGGGGATGTGCAGTGTAAGTTTCTCCCTATATATAGGAATTTGTGCATACGTCAAAAAAGTGAAAGCTTGGTCTTTTTTGACCAGAGCACTCACTTCTCCGTTTGTCGCCTTTTTTCCATTGGTAACGGTTATGTGGAGCCATTACTATTTTTAGTACCTGCTTCAATGTGGTTCCAAGTCAACGAGTCGGCCTTCAGACGTCAGAAGTCGCTGATTCGCTAGGGGGTGGAGTCACTGTTTGCGTATCTAAAGCAACTCCAAAACAAGAATTAGACCCACCATATTTTATATATTATTAGATGCTGAACGAAGACGAAAGCCCCCCAAATCACTGCTGTGTTCCGATGCAGAGGTGCACGCATGTGCTTGGTGGCTGATGAAACACGTTACGTTTCGGACTCGCTGCGCCGCCTTGCTATGTCGACCACGGCCACATTGGCGGGGTACTCAGTTGTAATGGAAAACCGCCCATGTAGAATTAAATCAAGCCGACCCGTACCAAATCGAATTGAAGTGTCATCATGGGAAAAGGGCATTTGCTGGAGGTTTTCCTGGTCTTACTGCTTGACCTGCGGCGCTCTGCTGATGGTTCCAGGGATAAAACATGAGAATGACCCAGGAGATGTCTGTCAGCTCTGGGATAACGTGTCAGCATCAAAAAATACAAAGGATGTCACTGTCACTGTGGGTGAGCAGAAGAGGAAAAGGAAAGAAAACCCTGAACTGGTGCAATGAGCAACTAAAAGTTTATTACCTTTTATGTCACTTAATTTGCCTTTAAGCTGAGGAGACATTTCCAGTGTGGAAGTCTACGAACACCAAAGCTTCTGGAAATCTCAGTTTAAAGAAAAAGACTCTGAAACAACCACTGTGACAGTCAAATTTTAAACATTGAGTTTATAAGGCTTGACTTTCTGACCAGGACAGCAGCCATTCACTTATTGTTGCTTAAGGATTCTTTGTGTCTGTGAACCAGTGAATCTCGAGTCCATATTTGTCTTACGGTGGACTGAGGAGATAAGCAGAGCCTTGAAAGAGTTGGTGATCCCTGAGGGGTTTTAAGGAAGTCCTCTGGGTTATACAGGAAGTGTGTGTAAAAGAGCCGCTGCACAAACAGGAAGTGAGTGATAGATTGCAGCTTTTGTTGCAGAGGAGAGAGGGAATTACGACAGTCCCTCAATCACTTCAGCACATGGTTGAGTTGTTAGAAATTTCTCAAGCTGTTGCTTTGCAGGAAAGAGTCTTTTAAGGTCGATTTTAGGGGCATATGCGCAATTAGTGGTTTGTTGTTTTAACTTCCTGAACTCTTGAGTGTTGTGTTTTTGTTTCTGGATTGCATTTTTCTCACTAGAAAGATAACTTTGCCTTTAATACAAAACACATGTATAAAAGAATAATGCTATCGCTCCATTATCTATTCATAAAACACGTTTTCAATGTAAAAGCAGATTGTAAAAGATTTTTTTAATTACTTTTATGTTGACAATCACACGAAAATTAAGCAGTTGTTTTGTTTCATTGCTGCTTATAAACTATTTTGTTTGAAGACGGCATATTTTGTGGTTTCAAATGTAGTCGTTTGCCCTGCTGTTTCTTTCTGGATGGGACCACCGTCCAACCATGAAGTTAGTCAGATGCAGCTAAGCCCGGTTTTGTCAAACCCCCCTTCAGGTCTCAGAGCACTCCAATCCACCCTGTTCTGCCATCTTTGCTGGGGGACGGTATAATGAACAACTGATGACTTACCCACTTATAGCTTCGGCATCCCTTCAACTGGGACTACAAAATTGCTCCTAGAAATAAAAATGGCGGATTCACAAGACTGGTAAACTGGAAGTCAATGACCTTGTTTAATTACTATGACATAATTTTTTTCAAAAAACATAATACAAAACAGAGAAAGCTGAAAAGCTTGAAAAATATGACCAAAAAAGAACATAAAATATATCCACGCAGCTCCTGGACAGACTACATTCACATTTTCTTCACTCCTGGAGTACACAACAAAATTTATCTACGGGCTAAAAAGGTGGATTTTTGCATGATATGTCCTCTTTAAGCAAATAAAAAGATAGCACACGATACATCACAAAGGTAATTGCATGTACAGTATTTTTAAGCCTTTAAAACAGAACACCATATGGTAAGGATTATGGGATAAAAAAATGGAGTCACATGTCTTCAATCTTCTCCTTCACTTTGCATTGGATTATAAAGGATATAAATCATAAAGTGAGCAGTAATGACATGTGACATGTTGTCAATACGATGAAAGACAAAGAATTAATAACCTAAAAGAGGCTTTAAAACTAAACGATCTTACAGTAATCCTCTGCACCTGTGCTCAAGTATCAACAAATAGAGACACATTTTCTGTTCTTCTTCACTGGCTCCCAAGTCTTCCTCAGCAGCAGGTTAACCATTTAACTATACTTCACGTGTTTTTGCTGCATTTCAAAAGTCACACAGCCTCTGGTAGTCATTTTACGTCATACATGCAGTCTCATCAATAATTCCCAGTTAAAATCACCTCTTTGCAAGAAACAGTCAGATAGAGGAGTACTGATTCAAAAAAGTAACAACACAAATGTTTTGTAACAAAGTTTCTTTCATGAACACATCATAGACTTTGAAAATAGCTGAAGTCACTTCCCAATCATAAATAAATGATTGCTTTCTTTCTGTTTAGATTCTAATAGCATTTTTGAAATAATTTTCAGAAGAGTAAATACAGTGTGTAAAATAAATAAAAGAATAAATAAATATCTGAAGGCTGTATAGCTAGCACCCCAGAGGGTGAGATTTTACACCTTGTGTTTGAAAAGGCAGTCCCATAGCTTCAGTTTCAGAGGATCAACAAAGGAGCCAAATCCGCTGAGACAAACCGAAAGTCTAATAAATATTGATAATTTGGCTCCATCTTGATATAATGCTATAATATCTAATGGAGAGTAGAACATAGTGCATTAAGAAAATGATGTAGTAAATTATTTTAAACAATTCAACATCATGTCATCTGTTTCTATATTTTATTTCACCATTTTTACCCAGGTAAATCTCATTAAAAATCTTTTTTTTAAATGTTTCACCTGACTGTTCAGTCTTGTATTCACATTCTGTTCAGCCTTCATGTTGTCTGCAGAAAGTCCTGCTCTCTCTCTCTCTCTCTCTCTCTCTCTCTCTCTCTCTCTCTCTCTCTCTCTCTCTCTCTCTCTCTCTCTCTCTCACTTGCAGCTTAAACGAACCGCTGAAAAAACTTGTCAATTTTTCCTTTTAAAATTGCGTCTTACATTTCTTTGTCTGATTTTTAACACTTCATTGTGTTTGAAAACAGTCTTGAACGTTCAATAAAAGTGTCTGAACTAAACAAAGTTAACCTGGCCAGCCAAATTGATAACATTTAGCACTCTATGGCTACGTTCACACTGCAGCCTGAAGTGACCCAATTCCGATTTTTTTGCCCATATATCTGATCTTTTTATGACAGTCTGAACGACACAGATCGGATTTTTTCAAATGCGACCCAGCCCGCTTGGATATGTGGTCCTGAATCCGATACGTATCTGATCTTTTCTAATGCGACCTGTGTCTGTACGGCTGGGTCGCATTTATCCGACCTGTACGTCACCGATACTCGACAAACGTCACTATTCTGCATCCTGCTATGCAGAAGCGGGAAGAAAAACGACACTCATGGCGGACAACAATGAGAAGAGCAGTCAATGGAGGGAAAGCTCCGGTTAGAAAATAAATTAATGACCGCAAAATGCACGCCAGCATTATAATCCATGTTTACTTCAGCAAACACTGAGGACGCCTGCTACGTGTGACGTCATCGCCTCCTCGAGTGCGCATGCGGGACACTTAGGTTGAACGCATTCAGTTCACACAGGAGATCACATACAAGTCGCAGATATTTGGAAATGTGAACGACCACGCAAAAAAATCAGATTTCACAAAAAAATCGGAATTGAGCATTAACACCTGCAGTGTGAACGTAGCCTTTGTTCTGCACATTATCAATATGGGACTGCTCCCATTTAATCCATTTGGGCAAAGGAGCAGAAACTCTCCACGTTGATTGGAATAAGCGACGCCTAGTGCCCGCCTACTGAAGATTGGTTTTAGCAATTCACGGTATCATATTTAAAAGTAAGCAGCACGCATCATGAGAAACCACAAGGTAAGCTAGTGAAGGCGCATTTTTGCTGTTCTTTTTAAAATAAGAAACTGTGGATTCTTACAAAACACATGTGATAGCCGCAGCTATGCGTGCGTCCTCCTGCGCTGCCATGTTTATTTTGGTTCGGCTGTGGGCTCAGCAGCTCTTGTTTTCATCACAGCTGTATGTACCGCCTTAAACCATAACACTGCAACATGATTGGCCCGAACCGTTTTAGGACCCAAATGGTTTAACCCGGAGCGTGTTTGCACAAATACTGCGAGGATTCATCTCGCAGGCAAGGTTAAAATGGAGATGCTGTTAATGTGAACTTTCAGCACCGTCAGTAAATGTGTGGCTCATCCCCAGCAGTCACATTCTTCCACACAAAAGTTTTGACTTACTTCACTTCTAGCTTTTAAGCAGAGCACCAGTGCTTCAAAAACACATGGATCCCCTCAGCTTACCCAGACACCGTCTAACAGATTCTCTACATTTGTTATACAAGTCCTTTTTTTCTCCTCACACAATTTTCTTTTAATCTTTAACAATTTGCATGCATTATCAGGCTATGAAGAAATAAAAGCCTCTTTTTTTGACCAAGAGACCAAGAAAATATTCAGAGGAAATCCGTACTCTGTCTACTGCTGCAGAAGATATCACAAAACTGGCCTTTTAAAAGAAATATATGCTCATTAAAACCCTCATTTAAAGCAACAACAGCGCTGCTGACTCTGTGAATTGGAAAAATACAGAGCCAGTAATGCATAATTATGCTCTCTTAACCTGT
This sequence comes from Fundulus diaphanus, assembly GCA_037039145.1. Lineage (NCBI taxonomy): Eukaryota > Metazoa > Chordata > Actinopteri > Cyprinodontiformes > Fundulidae > Fundulus > Fundulus diaphanus. The sequence goes on from CM073124.1 coordinate 16,153,536, forward strand.
GGTGTCCAAGCAAGCGGTTTACATCTAACAAAGCAGCAGTGTAAATGTGGCCGCTATATATCCTATTACAGTAAGCACATCTGCAGAACTGCTGAGGCTGATGCACAGCCATGATGTCTCTGACACAGAGCATGATGTATGTGCATGCCTCTACAGTCTGCCTATAATCAGCTTCCTGGCTGTAGGAGATAAGGCTCGGCTGCTCAGCCAAGCTGATGGTGCTGGATTTCTGCCTGGCGACTTCAGGGTCCCAGATTTAACTCCAAACACCACTTCACCACATTATCTAAATCATCCGTTGGAGAAATAGTTTATTTAATGTAATCACTTATCTAAGTCTGTTGTTGGCTTATTCAGGAACATTTGTTCACTATGAGGTGCATCTGCAGCTGTGAACAGATAGCAGAACAGATTCACGGGTACAAAAAGATGGATCTGGTCAAATAAACAAGCTGCTCTGGCTGAAAAGAGCCTGATGTAAGTGAGAGGGTGGGAAACACGAAAGTTAATAAAATGCTCTAAGCAGTTCAATATAAATGTTTTCAAGGACAATGTTTTTAACTTGTATTCTGTCTTTCCTTTGTCAGTTCTGGTCTGGAATTGTATTTAATTTGTGCCGCATTTCCTTTATTTATCATCAGATCTTTTATTCACGTCTACCGGGGTAATTTAAGTTTTCTCACGATCTGTTTGACAACTGCTCTACTGTGCAGCCATGCTAATATATATTAATTTCAACATCTTCACCTATCAGTGATAAATACGTTTTGTGTTTTTCTCATCCTCCTGATAAAGCAACTGTTCTTCCTGTCATCCATAAATCTTTCTCTATAACTATGCATAGTACAGAACAAAGTTATTATGCAAAATTCTTATCAAAGTCGATGCCTTTAATCTTTATCATCCAAATTTGGCCTTTTAAAAAGGTTATGTCTTCATTTAAAAGAAGTAATACCTATATATATATATATATATATATATATATATATATATATATATATATCAAGGAAACATCCTGTTTATTTTGTGTTTTTATTAGTTCATCCATAAAATAAACCTCCATTATGACGCAGATTCATAAACTGTAGACACAATCAGCTGTAACTACTAATTTTTATCTTTAAATTAGATCACAAATCCAAAGTCTAAACTTCACAGAGAAAATATGTGCCAGAGTAGGTAAACATAAATCCCAACCAGACAGGAGGTAGTCAACAAAAGCTTTGAATTTGTTTATCAGAAGGTCTTGAATCAAGTTATCGACATTTATTACAAAAACCTGCAGACCCGTTTATGTTCCACCGAAAAACCCACAACAGCACCTTTAAAATTAGCACCACAGGTTCATAAAGCCACATATCAAACAACAAAAAACAAATGTCACCTTATCTTCTTTGTTCTGACTGGAAGCGTGTTAATGTGATCCTTCTCTGATGCAGACCCCCTGTCAGCTGCAGCCGAAGCTTTGACTTGCTACAAGTTTGCTGCTACTTCGGTCAATGCTGCTGCATTAAAGACGTAGAAAACTTCTTCAGTGTGCAACTGACAGATAAAAAAATTAGATTTTTTGCTTGTGCTTTCCCCCTTTCCAGTGGCACCCTGGGCTATGACCTCCAGCCAAAACTGCCATTGGTGCCTGGAACCCATGCAGCTTGACTAAGTTTACCAAGATACATGTTTAGATGTTTGAAATGCACTAGAAACCTGTTGATTGCAACCACAACTCTTTAAGTAAAATTTAACCAAACATTACAAGGAGTGAACAAGTATGTAGAATATTGACCTTTTGTGAATAGATGACGCAGTATGTTTGCTGTGCATTCAGTCCAATCTGAAAGAAAATGCCTTACATGGATGCTTAAAGGCCTAAAACAATACAATATCCATGTCTGTAGACATCTAGCATAAAAATGTCCAAAGTCTAACATTACCTTTAAACAGCATTAAGCCCAAAAGGGTCTATACTCTCAGTAGTTTAACTTTAAAATAATATTTTAGTTTAACCAACATGGTTCTTCTGACTTGAAGTAATATTAATACTATATAGATAATGTGAAGAGGTAGCTAAAGATTAGAGTGATGGCAAGGAGGCCTTACAGAAAAAGTTAAATTGACCAACTACATGGCGAAAAACATACAAAAAAAACCTTGTCTTCAGTTCTAAGCACGGTTAGATTGCTGTAAAGTCAAAGATTTTTCCACTGAGGATATTTTAGGATTTATTTTACTTACATTTTTATTACTTTTTAAAAATATAATATTTTCAACATTTGCAATTGTGTAACATTGCATCAATGAGAGGGAAGACAAGCAGTGGCCTGTGAGGCTGTGTGAGTCGTTGTGATCCCAAAGACACAATCATACAGGGAAATCATTTAAATTAATTTGGCCTTTATTTAATGACATGAATTGTTTCCTCTTCCAGATATTATGAGGCATTTTTGCAAAGTTAACCCGCATAAAGAGAATAAAACTTTGCTTCAGAGCACCAAACAAACAAAGGGTTTTACCAGTCGACTTAGAAGTACAGCGGCTGGTTAAAAGTGACAATATTTGAGAGACGCAGCACGTTTGCATTTTCCATCTGTGGTTCAAAGAATATTCTCCTACAGATGCATAAAAACTTTCTAAAGTATGCATAGGTCAAAGGAATGTACTTTTAGAAATGTAAACCAGATGTTGAGAGAATAATTTGCAATAGCAGAAAGAAATGCAGAGGAAACCAGAGATACATTAAAGTAACAGTGAGGAACTCTTCTTAGACGCTTTAAAGCCAATACCAACTCTGTAAAGGATCTTAAGCTATTGAAAACTGCAATGTTTCTGAATGGCTTTGATTGTAAGTCATTTTAATGACTTCCATTCTTCTCTGTATTGCTGCTAAAGGGTCAAGCCAAAGATCATTCCTAGAAAAACAAAGCCCAACTCCTTAAAAATCATCTCAGCAACAGTTCTCCACCATAAATTAGATCCCAAACTCCTTAGTCAGGGAAAATACTCTCCATGTGGAAGTTGTGTTATGTTGCATCAGCCAAGAGGGTGAAAAAACACAACGTTTTAAACATCCAAAGAGGGGTCGGAGTGGCTGTTCAAGCCAAAGCTTCGACTTTACAATCCCACAGGCACAATCGTACTGGAACATGTGGTTTTGATCGGCTCACGTGCAAAGCCGGGGCTGGTTAAGGCACCAGTGCTCAACCATTACCCCACTGCAGCAATGAGAACCACATGTCAGTTTTCAGCCCATAATGCTCTGATCCCTGTCCCTGGTTACAGTCCCCAAGCTCGCAAACAATGGCTCAGCATTCAATCAGCGTTAAAACTTTAAAAGGCATCGGATGTGAAGGAACTCCCTGATGACAGATCTAGTCAGAAATTGCATAAATAACAAGCGGCAACAATAATTCTAAAGAAACAGAAAAGTGTGGGAAAATATTAGCAGTCAGACTGGCTACACCAACCAGATCGTTTGCTGTATCTACATGGGAAATTATTCACATAATGGCTGTAGTAGAGTCATAGAAAACCAACAGACCCAACACGCATGAATTGCATGCTGTGTGGATTCTGTCTAATTTAATTAACAACTGATTGTTATTATTTCAAACATCCATCTGTGTGGAGTCCATTCTGTGGCAAAATGTGGGCATTATCAAACAACAAATTCAGTGAATGTTGTGTCGGGTGAACTCATTTGTCTCCGAACATCAGATTAAAATGGGTATTTTGATTACAAAGTGAATAGGAAAGCAAGAGTGAAACCCATGAAGAAGCTCTGAAATTGCTTTAACATGGAAACAAAATCCAGAAACACTCAGAAACAGAAAAGTAACACTTAAAAGAAAAGCAAAAACAGTAAACCCCACGTCAATGTACAAGGGAATTGTACAGTTTACCAAAAAACATGCTCACTGGCCTAAAAATAAATGGAACAACTTTTTGTGAACTGAAAAAAGTTGAGGCATCATGTCATGTGGTGAATGCCATGAGAACAACCTCAAAAACATCGGCTGCATCTTGCTTCCAGACCAACAACATTAATGTTATGGAGTGTCCAGCTCAATTCTCCAGACCTAAACCAACAGAAACCTTGTAGGTTGACATCAAACATGCTGTTTCTGAGGCAAAAACAGGAAATTGTGGATGAATTTTGCAATGTAGTCCAATCGTGCTGGGCTGAGACACCTGTTGGCAGGTGCCTGCAGCTGGATGACTTTATGCAACACAGATGTGAAGCAATTCCCAGAAATAGTTGTTGTTATCAGCTAAATGTAACTGAATATTAGCTCAGTTAATCACAGGAAAGCTAAATCTTTGAGCCTCATTCAGTTTTTACACAATTTGTTTTCAATTTTCTTTGGAAAGAAAAATGCAGACTGCTAAGTTTTGAAGGGCCTAAAATCTCTTATTCCTCACTTTCTGTCGAACAAGTCTGATCATTTTTTCTTCGATGTGTAAGCGATCAAAAGCTGTCATGTTGTTTTGAACATGCTATTATTTTGAATACCACTGTGTGTGTGTGTGTGTGTGTGTGTGTGTGTGTGTGTGTGTGTGTGTGTGTGTGTGTGTGTGTGTGTGTTATGAGTCCAGACTGAACAACGAAAAAAAGTTGGCACTGATTCCTCAGAGCAGGCACGTAGTTTCAGCACATCATCCCCTAGCATCTAATGTGGTGTTAAAGACATTTTTCAAATTTTTTGAGTATCTATAAAGTAAAACATTTATCTCAAGAGCTAAAACAATCATTGTAAAAATCTCAAAACCTTGGAGTTTCAGTCTCTGACATTTGCTGGGAAGAACAGCAGTGAGCTTCTTATAAGTTTGAAAAGATTCCCGTCTCTCCTGTCATTTTTTGATGCTTTGCTTTAGTCAGTCAGTATGTGGGAACACTGACTTTTATATTTCCTGTTTTCCTGAAGCCTCCCGCCACCTTTGTCGGCGGACACGGCACACCTTCCCACTGACCGTCCCACTGGGATGTACTTGTAAACGTGCTCCTTTTGCCCCCAGCCGGTCTGTGAAGGCAGAACATTGGCAGCTATGTGTCATCTGTGTCACTCAGCTGTTTGGTGTCATCAACAGAGCACGAGTGTGATGATCACGGCCCACTTTGTACTCTCAATGCAGGCTTCCCGCAGTCTGGACGAGCCTGGGTGTGATCTATAGATCTTCAATCAATCCATCCATCCATTCATAAAGTTGTCTTTTTGGTACGCCTGTCTTTCCAACCTTTTATTTGTCCTCAGTTGAAATACCTGCTGTGAATTCAGACCAAAATCAAGCATAACTCAGCTGAATTGAGGAACCCTGTCATTGGCTTTTAGCTGGGTGGGGGGAAATAACCCTTTTATATTCCCCCACCCAGCAGCTGGCTGTAATCCCCCCCAGTGCTGTGGTTCCACCCAGACTGAGGCCAGCGAGTTGTGGAGAGCGACAAAACGGACGGGTCGTAACCTTGAACAAACTGCTGGCGTCGGAGCGGGGAGCATGTGTCTTTATCTCCCCGTCTCTCACACTGTTGCCGTTACATTCCTCCTCTGACCCTGACAGCCAGCTAATGCTCCTCAGCATTACTTTCACTCCTAAAGAGCAGGTGACAACCAGGAATACTCTCACTCTGTTGACAGGCCGCATACCGCTGTACGACGGGACCATAGCGACGACACGGCACATTTTCTACCACCTGGTAGAAGGAGAGCATTGTGGAGGCTGTCTTTCTAACGAGGTCAGGAGGATAATGTTCTTCTCAGGGCAGACAGAGCCGCAGCTCCAGACCTTCAGGCCATTTATGCTCCAGCTGCAGCAGACCGGCCTTTTTATGAAAACTTTCTCCAATGACCTCCTACTGTTGTATCTGTCCATTCTCCTAAATGCCAGCACAGATAATACATAATGCAGGTCATCAGTCTTCCCGCACCAGATTATGCCAGTGAGGGTATTGTGTTCGGCAGCCGTGTCCACGTTACTAAGACCAAGGCAGGCATGGCTAAAGCAACAGGGCTGTGATGTCTCTCGGGGGGGCTGTGCTGAGAGAGCCGAGTGTGGAAGCCATCTAGGCCTCAGAGGCTGATGTGTTCTGACAGTGTTGTGGTAGATCCGCTCTGCCGTGAGAGGTACATAGGAAACATGGAGCTTCACACGGGGAGATCTCTGTAACATCCACAGCTCGGCCTCAGCGGGGCTTCCGTACGTGTGTGTGAGCACGTATCTCTGCACCTCGGCCTCCTTTTTCCTCCACTCACCTGGTTTCCTACTCCTATTTCTCCCTTTTTTCTCTGTTCCTGTGCAGAGAATAAAATAACGTTTGTCAATTCTTTCTTGAGTGTCTTTGTACACATCTGTACACATGTGTCTTGAGAATTAAAGCTGAATACATTTCCTAACTAATAGAACCCATTATACTCCTGTTGAGATTGTCCCGTATAGGGATAAACCAATCGGTGGGATAGATCGGCCAATTTTCCCTTGATCAGCTCTTATCACTTACCAGCAATTCATAAACTAACAACTTTAATCCCTGCGGCGGTTGTCTGCCACCCTCCTCTGATAAGTAACCATGAAGATTTGATAGATAGCTGGGTATGAATTGGTCCTTCTTTCTTGTAAAGAGCCTCGAGGTGACATTTGTGGTGAACTGGAGCTAAATAAATAAACCAAATCAAAACTGTATTGAATTAAATTTATCCCTGAATAAAGTAAAACACTGATGCTGTGGTTATATTGGAGACAGATAATCGTAACTTTACGTCTGGTTCCTGTGGGAAAAGAAAAAGGATGAAGACATAACAAAACATTGGGCCTCGATAAGAGCGTGCTGTCTGCTTCTTCCAGACATTTTTTGTGTTTTCCACCAACCTGCTCTAAGAAAACCTATTGATTCTAGTGTGTTTTGGGCAAAGAATTGTTTTAATTAGCACTCAGGTAATCAAAGCAATTCATGCGGCAAAAAGTAGCAGTATAAAGGATCAAGAATCAAGAGTCTTTATTGTCATCATGTAACCACAATGAAATTTTGGTGAGACACCGGCTCAAGATTCACATATAACACACAGACACAAATCAAAGACATCCGTGAAAAAATTAGGACTGAGCATTCATAGACACGAGCTTCAAAAATGCAAAAACACTATGGAGAAAAGCTGCATTTAAAGTTATGCTGTATAGCAGAAGAGAAGGACTTATCAGCAGGGGAAAATACTGTGCAATGGTTAATAGATAATAGGCACATTCAGACATATATGAAATGTTCAAGTTTAATGTGCACTTTCTGAGAAGCTGAAAAGTGTGCAAAAAGTCCTTAAGATCTGATAAAATTTTAATCTAAAGTCAAAAAAGATATAAAAGATATAAAATACTGCAACTGTGTCAATGCACCAGACAAACGCTCCACGAAAAGCTAAACGTGCGCCAGTAGACATTAGCATGAGAGAGACAGTGTAATAAGGAGCCCACAACAGACAACAAAGACACAAAGAAATTTATGTTGAGGTTTTTCTTGCTTTTCTCCCACAATCCTTTGGGTTTTCCTCATGCTAGAGGGTTGGGATTGTTGTATTATAACCAACTGATCAACTTAAAGAAACACTGATAGTCAGAATTTTAATAATGCTGAAATAAAATGAAACTTTTAGCAGCTTTCTTCTTGCCAAATCAGCAAAGACCGAACTGTCCAGGACCGTGATGCACTGTGGGTAATGTAGGCAGTAGGTTCTGGCACAGCAAGGACTTTGACACAGGTTCTGCTGCGGGTTATGATTCATTGTCAAAGAACCTAAAATATTTTTGAAATCAGGAGTAAAGTTAATGAAAAACGTGCTTTAATGGGAATCAGTTTAGGCTTCGTTGAATTCCTGTGAGCTGTACTGAAGGCCAACACATTGTTTCTCAGAGCCTCTGCGTTGTGTTGCTCTACATGGGAAAACCCTTACATTCCTGACTCACTAGTTGACCTTTATGAACTCACATGGTGCTGATTCCTCAGAGATACCTCAGCCATGGGGGAGAAGATGTCCACGGAGCTCACAAGGGAGGACCAACACATGTGGTGGGAACGTCTAACGCAGCAAAAATACAGTGATGACACGTCTGGTTTTCTTTTTTCTATCTGCTGAAGGTTGTGATGTTGATCAATCATAAACTTGGTAAATTCCTTTTCATATTACTGTACTGTTAATTGTGCAATGAGAGATTGTCCCTTATTGTGGGGGTGGGGGTAGAGGACAGTTCAAGATCTTTATATCAAGATTAGCTGTAATAATCTCAACTGTGGGATGTGACATTTAACACAACTCAGCCTCTGAGCGCAAAACTCCACAAACACAATACTCCCAAAAGTCTTCTTTGGGGTATTTTTAAAAATCCAGATGCAATCTAAATGAATTTTGTTTTCCATGAACTGGTTACTCAAAGGAACACTGTTGCCTGGCAGCAAGAAGGTCCTGGGTTCAAATCCTGGCCTGAGATCTTTCTGCAGAGAGTTTGCATGTTCTCCCTGTGCATGCGTGAGTTCTCTCTGGGTACCCCCGGCTTCCTCTCATAGCTGAAAACATGATTGTTTGTCCTGTGTGTCTCTGTGTTGCTCTGTGATGGACTATTAGCCTGTCTGGGGTGCAGCCCACCTTTCGCCCAATGACCGCTGAAGATAGGCACCAGCTCCTTCCCAGCAACCCTGTACGGATAAGCGGGTATAGATAATGGATAAATGGATGGATGGCTACTCAAAGGAGGTTGGCAGTTACATTAGACATGAGAAATGTGTTTTCTAGTACAAGAAGAAACAGAAAATACTTTCAACAACAGTTTATGCTGGTTGGGCGCCAGTGGTCATTGGTTGAGAGGTAGGGGTACACGCCGGAAAGGTTCAGCAAGGATTATCAAAATAATTTCTGTTTATGAGAGATGAGAGATTTTTTTCTTCAAATTCAGAAGTTTATGTACTTTTTCTTTGTATTTAGGTAGATTTACTTTTTAAATATTTTTACCTGAGTGAAACATTTTAAGTATCCTTCCACAAGCTTCTGAGATTGGTGGAAAATATCTGGAGGTTTGTCTTGTTCCCCCCAAAAGCACTGGTGTAGGCTGGTTTTGTTGCACGCACCTTTTCAAATTGACCCTAATTTATTTTATGGGACTGAGATCAGGGCTTTGTGACAACAACCCATAATCGGAGTATTTTTCTATAAATGGATTCTTCCATCTTCGTACTGTCTTTTGATTTTTGTTCTGGTGCTGATTCGTGCATTTAAAATCAATCATATTCTAAACCTGTCTCCTTTGAAACCATATGCCGTTCAGACGTTTCCGTGGTGTTTACGTTTGCTTGAATTATCAGAACCTCACAAAGTCAAAACATCATCATTAGGAATTTCAAATTTTTTTAAAGGTCTGGTAATCACTTTCTAAATAAACTTCTACATTTGAAGGGTGTTTGAAAAAGTAAAGATAAAGGTCTTTCACTAAAAATAGGAAAAGTTTTGTCTTATTTCTTTCTTTCTTTCAGAATGAGTAAAAAAAAAAGCAAAAATAATTTGGTGTAAAATGTTCTTATGAATAAATATTTCCACAGTTTAGTGAAAACACAAAACTGCCAACAGAAATATTCTGATACACTATTTGGTTTGTTCATGGTTAGAAAATGGAAGCAGGACTGCACAAACACCTAAGACGGGTCCAAATTGGCAAAGTGTTAAATTGACCTGGAGCCTTTTGAGTTTTGTCTCTTTCTTAAACGTATCTGAACACAGATACCCAAAACAAAACTCATCTTGACTAACAGTGGAAACTGTCATTTTTCTAAATGTACACAATAATTTGTAATTAAAAAGCAAATTCAATGGGTGCATATATGTATTGGATCTCTTTAAATGCGCAGTAAAACATAATTAAATGACCCAGGAGATCAATTATCGTAATATTGTAATGCTTTTGATGAGTAAAACAATCATAGTAGTCTCTTATAAGCATTGAGAGCAACTCTGCTAATCAGTTCCAGGAGGAAATAACTTGCTTAAAATCTTTGAAAATCATTTAATTAAACAGTACTTTTAGGCTACAGAAACAAAAGCACACACTCTAGATGTCATAATACGGCTGTCCGGGTGTCTCCTGATGGTACATGTTGTGCCTTATCAGAAAGTGGTCTGAGGTGGTTTAATCCCATGCATTTCATTCAAAGCAACAGTTTGACACATTTCATTTTACTCCTCGCCTCTGCGGCGTGTGCCAGATGCCCCTTTCTTTTCTTCAGGGAGGCCCTTGCATTCAAATCGCAGCAGCTGGGAAGTGCTTTGAGGCAAAGGAGTGGCCAGAAACCGGGGGAGTTTTCAAAGATGTGATGGGGCGGGGGAGTCTTTTTGATAAGCCTCCACAAAATCTGCCACACGTCTGTATGAGAGAAACCCGTAGCCTGTCAGTCTTTGAACCAAATTAGCAATGTGAAGCCTGGTGGGTGAGGGGTTTCCCTGCTCTTTTGGGTCTTTTTGTGTAGGTGTGAGGGACAGAAGAAGGGGGTTGGCATGTAGCTGGAGAGACAGCAGGTTGTTTGCTAAGTCGCGATCATGATGCGGCAGCAGGGCCCGTCCTGGAGAAGAACACATGTCACTCTGCCCGGCTGACACTATTTTCTTTGTTAATGTGCACGTGGATGATAGATTCTGCTTGTGCTGCTTGCCAGAATGTGATTTTATAGTTTGGTTCCAAATGCTGACTCTGGTGTTTCAAATGGGTTGCAGTCGAGAATTCATCTGAAGCCTCCAACAGCATCCTTGTCCAAACTAGACTTAGACTTAGACTTTCTTTATTGTCATTTTGTTTGCACAGAGTGCATACAGAACGAAATTTCGTTTCCATACAGCTCAGAAAAATTGCAGTAACTCTACAGGATACCTTGTAGTTAATTTCAGTACAGGATACAAATGCAGTAATAAATTGCAGTCAGTTACAGGATAAGTTTCAATTGACTTCCGGATAAAGTGCAGCAGTGAACAGTAGGCAGTTGAAATGTAAACAAATGTAAACAAATGTAACAAATATGCAGCAGTGATTTAACAGTAGACAGTTGCAGTGTAAACAATTATGCAGTAAGTTTCCGGATAAAGTGCAGTAGTGATATTGGAGACTAAGAGTTGAGCAGCATTTATAATGCTGGATAAGGATACGATACAAATGTGCAAATCAGCGAGTGTGGTACACAGTCCATTTTATATTTCAGCAGTTCAACAGTCTGATGGCAGCAGGGAAAAAGCTTTTGCAGAACCTGGTGGTCCTGCAGCGGATGCTGTGGAACCTCTTCCCAGAGGGCAGCAGGGAGAACAGTCCATGGTGGGGGTGTGAGGGGTCCCTGATGATGTTACGGGCTCGGGACACGCAGCGCTGAGATGAAATGTCTTTAATGGAGGGAAGAGGAGCCCCGATGATCCCTTCTGCTGTCCTCACCACTCTCCTCACGTTCTTCCAGTCGGAGGCACTGCAGCCTCCACACCACACAGAGAGACAGCTGGTCAGAATGCTCTTTATGGTGCTTCTGTAGAAGGTCGTGAGGATGGGCGGGGGCAGACGGGCTCTCCTCATCCTCCGCAGAAAGTACAGTCACTTCTGTGCCCTCTTCGCCAGTGACGTGGTGTTTACAGTCCAGGTGAGGTTGTCCGTGATGTGCACCGCCAGGAACTTGGTGCTGCTGACCACCTCCACAGCTGAGCTGTTGATGAGCAGTGGAGCGTGGTGAGGCTGGTTCTTCCTGAAGTCGACGAGTCTGCATCTGTTATATTGATAGCACTGTTTCCTGATATTTATAGCTTTTAGCTCATTAGTGCCTTTTGAAAGTGTTCACCACAATAACATTTGTTTGTCTGACTCATAGATTCATGGACGCGTGCCTGGATGCCTTCAGAGATGCTGAACGAGTCAGCTTTTATCCTATAGTATATCATCTTTTCCTATCACGTGCAACTGTCACTAGAATGCCTTATACCGGTGAACCATGCAATGATTGTGTAAAACGTCGGGGCATAAAATGACAGCAACTAAAATCTCACTTTTCAACGCGCAATCTGCACCACAGGAACAACTGTCAAAACTTTATTCTGAAGGACACTGTCTATCGCACCGCTCACTCTGTAAGTCTGTCTAAAGTTAGTATTCACAAAGCCTGTTTCTTTTTCACTTTAAGATGTGTTGATGTGCCTTAAGGGGAAGTTTAAATACAATCAAACAGCTGCAGTCAGATCATTTGTCAATCAAAGAGCAACCCAAAATGCCAACCTTCAGCGATGCAATACAAAACCCCTCATTTCCCGTACAAACACATGTCCAAACTGCATGGAAGATTTACCTGATGGCTATGTATCTACATGTTGTCTGGCACTTTCCACCTGTCTTTGGCTTTTGGCTAAAAGTGTATGAAGACCCGTCTACAGTACATGCCCTGAGTACCCAAACCCAATCTACCCGTCACTTTGCCTTCTTGGTGACGACACAAAAGTACAATTGGAAACGAACGGCTACTACACCAAGTATTGCAAAAAAAAAAAATAAATGTTTAAGAACTGGAAGAATAAAAATAAATGATTCATTTAAAAGATTTGTTATCAGATTTTGTGGCTCCCCTGTGACCCTGGCCCGGTGGGTGGGCTGGGGGTATGGAGGTGTGGGCTGGGCGTGTGGGGGCACAGGTTGGAGAGAAAGTGTGGTTGAATGATTTGGTTTATGTATTAAATATTTTGATTAATTATTGAGATGAATAATCATGAAAATGCTCCCACATAGTTTAAATCTGCTGAATTATTTTCTGGTTTTAAAGGTTCTTATATTTTTTTAATGTACACATTAAGTCCTTTCCCAGACTCAGCTTTCCAGAGCTCTCAGTCCTTTCGCCTCATTTTAAAACTTAAAACAGCCGACAGATTTTAAATGTGGTGTCTGCGAATGAAACAGGAATTTAGGAAGAAAATGAAGGAAGGACGACAGAAAAACTTGAATGAAGGAGAGAATAAAAGAACACAGAAGACAAGACTGAAAGACACAAAAAGAAAAGAAAAGAAAGGAATGAAGGATGAGAGGTGGTGAAGAAGGAAGAAAGGACACAAGCAATAAAGGACGATTCAAGGAAGAATTGAAGAAAGGGAGGGAATGTAGAAAGAAAAGAAGAAGGGACACAAGGAGAGCTGAGGAGATGAGGGAAGAAAAACAGAGAGGACACCTGGAAGAATAGAGAGGAAAGGAAGGAAGAATTAAGGGAGGTAGAATACAAAAAGAAAAGGACAAAAGACAAAAGACAAGAATGGCAATGAAATAAAGAATAAAGGGCACAACAAGGAAGAAAAAAAATAAAGAGAGAAGGAGGGACACTGGGAAGAAATGAGAATAAAAGAATGAAAATGGCATCATGAGGAATGAAGCAATAAGGGAAGGGAGGAAGGAGGGAAGAATGTATAAAAGAGTCAGACTGGAAAGTAGGAAAGAAGAAAGAATATAAAGAAAAACAAAGAGCAAAAGAAAGGGAGAACCAAAGGAAAAGCTTTTAAACTATGAGACAAGGAATAAAGTCTGAAAATTCACATTTTTTGATACTTCATTTTCTCTTTTTGTGCTAAAACCACATTTCAAACTTAGTACTTTTCCAGACAATGTAATGTCTGAGTCATCAATCAATGTAAACTGTGTGTAATATAAAGGTTGATTGATGACTCAAAATAAAATAACTTAGAACAATCTTTCATTGCTGGATGTAATTCATGCCTCTCAGAAAAAAAGAAATTTTAACTCAGTGGAGGGTGAGTAGGTTATAGAAAATCTACCATAAATGATTAGTTGTCAAAGCGGGTAGAAAATGCCCTCAAGGCAGGTCGAACGTGGGTAAAAATCATTAAATTGCAGCCAACTCCTTTTTGTTCGCCTAGAAATTGCAAACATAACTGGAAAACTACAAAACTGTGAAGAAAATAACCAGCACCTCCATTTAGCATATTCCACTTGGACATAATACAGTATATACTGTATTAGCGCGTCTTTATAAATGCTGCTTTAGAGACCATTATCTGCTTTGGAAAACATTGTTAAGCTTGATTGTGTTGGGATTTTTAGATGCTCTGGCATTAACATTTGCCTTCTAATTAAGCTCCTTTCTATGCTATTATAATTTCCCATGAAGAGAATAATAGTGAGCCCTGGTTCCTTCAACCAGCAGCTTAGAGCACTTCTTATCATGGCTTTCACTTAGATCATCCCAGGACAGTTCACACAGTTAGGACTTTTACGAAACAAGAAAATTATCTATTCAGCTGACGCAGACAGAGAAGCATCCAAAGCCACTGGGGTGTTTCCTCCCTGCTCCAGCTCCTGCAAATTAGAATGTATATTCTGTTTCACAACGACATTTGAATCATGGAAACCTCACATTGGCTATGTATAACATTGCAGTGGTGAATGGAAGCAGTTAAAAATCATGCTTTCAGGATTTTTTCTTATGCTCCATTCTTGTAAACAAGATTAAATGTTCAGGTGCACAGCAACATTTAAACCACTGATGTCCTGAACCCTCCAGTTGTGTAAAACATAGCAGGAGTGAATGGAAGCATGTACAAATCTTCAATTTATCACATTTGATCCACTTCACATCAGTCCCTTCTAATGGGGTTGAATGTTTTGGTGCACAGCAACATCTGCATCATACAATAGATTTACAGTCTTACTGAGGTCTAGGAAGAAACTAATGCGATGATGTACACACTGGGTTTTCTATTTGAGAGGCTCATAAAACTCTATCTCTTTGTTTGTCTATTCATCCATCCATCCATCCATCCATCCATCCATCCATCTGTGGGCAGCACGGTGTTACAGTGGTTAGCACTCTTGCCTCACAACAAGAAGGTCCCGGGTTTGAGTCCTGGGCTCGGCAGGGGCCTTTCTGTGTAGTTTGCAGGTTTCCTCCGGGCACTCCGGTTTCCCCTACCACCAAAGACATGCTGGTCAGGTCGGCCATTAGTAGCGCTGCTCACAGTTGCAGTGGCTGTGGCAAACACTCCATCTGATCTACGAAATTTCTTTGTATGTACCTTGTATGCATACTGACAAATAAAAGCATCTTATCCACCCTTCCTTCTATTTTCGGTAACTTCTCAAAGGCTGCTGGAGCCTCCGCAAGCATTCCTTGGGCGAGAAGCTAGTTACACCCAGCACTTCACGGCGAGGATCAGCCCTGTACAAATAGCTAAGAGTTACTGTGAACATAACTTACGATTTTTTGTATTGTAGGAAAATGTCCAAATACTTAGAGAAATCTACCGATGCATAGCCAGAAAAAACCCTACTCCAAACAGAAGTTCCTGAGCTGAGATTAATATTCGTGACTTTATAGCTGCAAACTGACAGAGTTTGCTTCATTACTTTAATTAGGTGCTAGAATGCTGTTTAAAGATGTCTTTCATCAACAGACGTCAGTAACAAGATTGGGTAAAGGTGATTATACATGATCTGAGTCTACCAGAAATAAAGACAGAGATGTGTTCATCTTTAGTCAGTCACCTTCAGTTCATCATACAGCACTTTAGGAAATCTAGGAAAATCTCTTTGCCCAAGAGACAGACCTGAAAACCACCAATGAGTGTTGCCCCCTTTAGATGAATTAAAAACAGGAACACCTCTGAGGTTGAATTGCCCGGAGGTGAAAATCTCAACAAAGCTAGTTAGAGTGGCTGATGTTACCCTGAGCTACCTCTATAGTTATGCTGTAGGACATCAGGGCCTATTTTTCTCACTCTACTGATTTCTACTGTTCTCCAGTTTTGCATTGCATTGCATTGAAATGACTGTTGTCATTTCAGCTTTTAACTTTTTGTTCTCTCTCTTTGTTCTTCATAGTAGGTACACCTGGTCTGGTGTTCTGTTAGCTGTGACATCATCCAGGGAAGACAGATCACCCGCTATTACCATCTAATGTAGAACAGATTACTGGAGGTTTTCCTTTCCCGTTAATGGGTGGTTTTTCTTTCCACTGTCGCTTCATGCTTGCTCAGTATGAGGGATTGCTGCAAAGCCATGGACAATGCAGACGACTCTGCCTGTGGCTCTACACTTCTCCAGGAGTGAATGCTGCTTGTCGGGACTTTGATGCAATCAACTGGTTCCCTTATATAGGAAATTTTTTACCAATCTGTATAATCTGACCCAATCTGTATCATATGATTGAATTTGACTTTGTAAAGTGCCTTGAGATGACATGTTTCATGAATTGGCGCTATATAAATAAAATTGAATTGAATTGAATTGAATTGAACATTTTGAGGCCTATCTAGCATACTGCTGGCAACTAAAACCTGTACAGTTTATATACAGAGGAAAGAATGGCTAGTTTGAGTGAATCCTTTAGGATCCAAAGACTTTCTGAGACTGTACAGAGGGAAAGGCTGGCTTCATTTGCTTAAGCTACAAACTGCCAAATAGAAAGGGGAAGTTCCTTCTCAAAGACAAACAAATTCTAACGCTCCAAAAGGATTGTTAAACAAATTGTTTCAACGGTGAGCTGGAAATAACACAGAGGGGGAAGTAAAACCATCGCTTTATAGTGCACTGTGTTGTGTGTTGGACGGCCTCTTTATTACTCATGTTTCTGTGGTGCTTCAGGCCCGCACTCAGAATGAATCCATCCCTCGAGGTCTGCTGTGAACCCAGAGGGTCAGGAGATGGGACGCAGGCTATGCTGGGGCTGAACACGCTTGTCACAGTAGATTGTCCTCACAGAGGACAGGAGGACGTTTATTAAACCCAATGTGCACTTTAGGCTCATGGCGAACATTCACTTTCTAGGCTCGTAGCTCATACTGCAAGTGTTTGCTCTTGGTTAACAAACAAAATAAAGAACATTTTAAACTAAAATCTAATTGTGAGATTCAATTATTTTGTAAATATCATACATCACTACAATGATGTGTTCAGATTAGCAACAACCCAGATTCTAACTAACATATGAAATTAATGGGAAGGTAATTTCACTTGAACATGAAAAAGATTTCCCTCCCTTGCACTTTAAGTGGGTCTGGTTGATGCAAAGCTGCAGTTTTAGACACCTGGTTTTGGAGGTATTAGTTGGATCCTCTTTTGTGCACACACCAGGTGTCCTTGAGCTGCTGCTGGAGTTCACATTTGATTCTGGGGCCAGACCTGGAAAAGAGCTCTGGAAAACATCTCGAACTGGATATTTATTACTTTATTATATTAAACGGAGGCGTTTCAAAGCCACTTTCAGGCCAGGCAAATCTACTGGAAGACCGTTATTGAAGACAAAACAGAGTGGGGGCGTTATGGGGTGAACTGTAATATCCATCTCATGTCTTTCCACTCCTCAGCCTAACCAACACAGACAAGCCTGAGGAAGCGGTCTATGGTTAGTGGGAAAACAAAGACAAGCAAGGCATTTGTTTCACATGTCAGAAACTGGGCAAGAGCGACGCCCAGTGGCAAAATCTGGAATTAAGTCTTTTTTTGTCTCCTGTATGGAAATACTTTGTTTACATAAAAACAGCTTCAGATATTTTTTTACCAACTGGCATTTTAAGATTGGTTGAATCTGATTGTTTTTTTACTTTATTTTAAATGGCCAAACATCGATTGTGTGTAATTGGTTTTAAATGGGCAATGAATCAAACATTTGACAGCAGAGAATTTAATTTTCGTCTAAAATAGCTCACACGGTGAATGAACTAAGGAGATGGCAAGGCAAGGGAAGTTTATTTGTAAAGCACATTTCAGTAACAAGACAATTCAAAGTGCTGCACATGAACTGAACATAAAAAGAGAGAACATCACAGAGGAAAGTATAGGAGCAGGAATTTAACATATGACAAGTTGGACTACAGACTTCAACATACACATTTAAAGACAACTCTAAGTGAACAGATTTTTAACCTTGATTTAAAGGAATTCAGAGTTTCAGCACTTTTACAGTCTTCTAAGGGGTTTAGTCCAGATGAGTGGAGCACAGGAACTAAATGCTTCTTCTCCATGTTTGGTTCTGGTTCTGGGTATGCTGAGTAGACTTGAGCCAACAGACCTTCGTGTTCTGGAGGGTTGATACACTGATAACAAGTCTGTGATGTATTTTGGTGCTAAGCCATTCAGTGATTTATAGACTAACAGAAATATTCTTGGAAGTCTACTCTACGAGATACGCGGCGTATCCAGTGTAGGGAATTTAGGAGTGGATGGATTTGCTCTAATTTCTTAATCTTAGTGAAGATATGAGCAGCAGCATTCTGGATCAACTGTAACTATCTGATCGATTTTTGGCAGACTTGTGAAGGCACTGTTAAATAATCAATTCGACTAAAGATAAACGCATAGATTAGT
The DNA here is from genome assembly GCA_037039145.1 of Fundulus diaphanus. Classification (NCBI taxonomy): domain Eukaryota; kingdom Metazoa; phylum Chordata; class Actinopteri; order Cyprinodontiformes; family Fundulidae; genus Fundulus; species Fundulus diaphanus. The sequence continues at coordinate 16,171,875 of CM073124.1, forward strand.
CATTCAAAATCCTGCAGAGACATTAGTCCTTTAATCCTGGAAATGTTCTTCAGGTGATAGAAAGCTGACTATGTAATTATTTTAGATTTCTTTGAAGGTTCAGGTCTGAGTCAATTACAACACCCAGATTTCGGGCCTGATCAGTGGTTATTAAGTGAAGCAGCTGAAGCTGTGTGCTAACTCTTGATCGCTCCTCCATCTGTCCAAAAACTATTACTTAAGTTTTGTTTTTATTCAATTGTAGAAAACGTTGGCACATCAATGCATATATCTCCTCTTAGCATTTACTCAGTGCTTGAATGGGTTCATAGTCACCTGGTGACACGGTGATGTAGAGCTGTGTGTCATCTGCACAGTTATGGTTACTGATGTTGTCGTTTGATCTGAGCTAGAGGGAATATGTAGATATTGAATAGGAGGGGCCTCAAGATAGACCAAGATAGACCCTTGGGGAACCCCGTATGTGATTTTTGTGGTCTCTGATATAAAGTTACCTACTGACACAAAAAAGTCCCTGTCCTTTAAGTAGGATTTAAACCAGTCAAGTGCTGTACCAGAGAGGCCAACCCAGTTTTCCAGGTGCTCAAAGAATGGAGTGATTGACTGTGTTGAATGCTGAACTGATGGTCCAATGATACAAGTACTGTGGTTCTTCCACAGTCTGCATTTATATTGACGTCATTAAACACCTTGGCAAGGGCGGTCTCTGTACTGTTGTGAGCACGGAAACCTGACTGGAAAACGTCATAGTGATTGGTCATTGTTAGGAATGTATTTAATTGTTGAAACACAGCTTTTTCAATAATCTTACTGATAAAGGGGAGGTTGGAGATGGGCCTGTAGTTCTGCAGTAGTAGTTTGTCCAAACTGTTTTCAACAGTGGTTTGATAATTGCTGTTTTTAGAGATTGAAGGAACACACCTGAAGAAATGTGCAGAAGTCTCAAAAGTATTCACTATTACTCATGTAGAAGTAGAGATACTAGGCTTTAAAAATAAAGTAAAAGTATAAAAGTATCGGATATAAATCCCCTCCCCCATTTTCCAAATCTAAGGAGTAGAAAGTACAGATAATTGCATGAAAATGTACAGCGTAGAAATAAAAAGTTGGCTAAAAGCAAACAATCATGCATGTACTATATAAATGAGCACACACACACGCACGCACACACACACACACACACACACACACACACACACACACACACACACACACACACACACACACACACACACACACACACACACACACATATACTGCACATTAACAAAAGAGGTTAAATAAACTCTATAAGCGAAAAAGCAACATTATTATATTAATTTAAACTTATTTTAGATTATCTGAAACTGTTGCATATGCATAAGCATGCTGTTATAATTAGTAACGAATGTTTATTTCGTCTAAATGCAAAAATATTTTTTCTCAGACATTTTTTTTTTTATCTTTGACTCCAGTACCTAACAGTGACCGCATCGAAAGATATGCACTCGATTAGCTTTGACTTGAGCTTCGAGAAATAGATCGATCCTTAACCCAACAAATCTGGGTGTTATTTTTGTTCAAAACGCCATAAATGGACTGTCTAGCATCTTTTGCAAGTAAGTGACCGCAAAAACACACAGACATTTTTTAAGCACAAAAAGTGTTCCTTGAGTGTTAGCATCTTCGATGTTTTTGCTCAGCCGTTGAAGCTTGTTGTTAGCTAAGAGCTAACGTTAGCATTTAGCGATAAAGAAATCGCTGTGACTGTTTGAACCAAACTGTCGGGCAGTTCCGAAAGGCTACGGCTACTTATATTTTACGGCTGCTGAGTTATGCTGCGACTAAAAACCTCACATGAAAAGCTACGTCAGCCCCCCCAACATAAGTTCACCTAGGGCTAACGTTAGCATTAATGAACGCTATTACTGATTCACAGCATTGACCCATGAAAGCACAAATTTGAGTGATGCTACTGCCGTTTGATTATTACTGCAATCTGTTGAAGACACCAGTTCGCTTGGGGTAAAAAGACAAAACTGAAGCTACGTAATTAGGCTGGCTATGTTTTGATTTGCAAACAAAAGGACACTTAGTGGAATATTTTAATGACCACTGTCTACTTAAAGAAGGCTGATAACTGTAACATATTTAGAGCATAAGTAGCAAACTTAAGATAACCTTTCATTGGTCAACAAGTATGACATTAAAATCTCTGGAATTTAATAATGATAGAAATAATAGCTCTTCTGTAATAGAAAATTAGCCTGTAACAGCACTAGCTCAGTTTTTGAGTCATAGTAGACAAATAAATTAACACAAATATGAAATAATATTCAGAGAAAACAAATATCCTTGTCTTTTCAGTGTAACAAAAGTCGCAGTCTCACAAAGAGACATATTTAACACATTAAAAACACAAAAATGTCCCGTCTTTATTTTTCTCCTACATACAGTTTTATTTATTTTTTCATCCTCTTTTTTTCCTAATCCATATTTTGGTGCAGAGCTGATCTCACTGGTCAGCTTTTGGTTGCTCAATAAGTAAACATGAAATTCTTTTCCAGGAGAATCTTAGAACTTATATCACTGCAGCAAAAAAACCTCTGCAGCGAATCAACAGAGAGCTATTTCTTGTCCTTGGTCCACAGGCTCTGCATCAGTGAGAAAACCTTCTCAACATTTGGCAACTGCAAGGACAAACTGTCCAATCTTCACTGATTCTGAGTAACATGTTATGCTTTTGGCCTTCTCAAACATTTGGTCCACCTCTGGTGCACCCTGGCCCTTTTCCCCAGGTGTAACCAGAATCTCAGTCAGTTCGTGTGGCCATTTCATCTTTTTCGGTGTCTGTCTGACCGACGACATCTATGGCACCTTTGTCATACACAGAAACACAAATGCCAGCTGTGCACACGGTGTACTCCACCACCCGTTTGTCCCAACCGAGACCGGTACGAGAGAAATGTCTTTCGTGGTTCATCATCAAAGGTGCTTTGACATCTTGTAAACAAAAGTCATTGCTGATTTGTGGCAAGAAACACAACCTAAAATTTGCAGTTGATCCTAAAAAACAAAGAATTTGGGGGGAAAAGGTGCAAAAGGTTAACATTTTATATTTGCACCGTTGCGCTTCCCTTGAAGTGTTTATAGCGCTGCTATTATTTGAGCTCACATTTCCAGCATTCTCCTTCATCCTACAGTTTGTTGTGTTTTTTTTTTTTTTTTTGTCGGAAACGTCAAGTTGTGTTAGTTCTTGGAGACGATTGATTCCTTTCAGTGGATTGTTACAATGTTAAGTTCATTTTTGCGCACAGAAGAACCGCCCACAATGCAGGAGCTTGGGGATGACGTCACACAAAAGAAAGGCTGTCCTCTTCCATTAATCGCATCAGTCAATTAAAATACAGGCCAACTGGTCAATGGGGCCATGAAAAATGGACAATTTACCCCTGGATGCCCAGGACATCAAAAGAGGTTGAAACATCTAAGTGAACCAAATGTTACTTCATAGCCTGAATTAAAACCTATTGTAAGTTTAGGCTTGACTAGTGATTTTGTATTTAATGGTTGGATTCTATATAGATTCTATATGAACCGACGTCAGTTATTCATACCGTCTATAATCTGCCTGTAACCTGTAACCATGAGCTTTAAACATAATGTCTCTAATTGCAGATGACCCCTTTGATAAACCACCCTGCAGAGGTTGCTCTTCATATCTGACTGAGCCATACATCAAGTGTGCAGAATGTGGACCTGCACCTTTTCTGCTCTGCCTCCAGGTCAGTGGCTAACCAGTACTTCCTGTTACAGAGGTGGTCCATCAGCAGGCCAAACTGACTGAAATCAGTAAGAGTGATCAGTTGAATTTGTCTTCTTTACCACATCATTTTGGTCTAGTTTTTGTATTGAATGATCGGACTGCATGACAGAGATTAGCCCGTTACCTCTTTTCTTTTCTTTTCTTTTTTTTAACTCCACACGCCCAAAATATTGCTGGACTGAGTTAAGAAGATGCTTCAGGATCCGTTGGCTCCACTTCGCTCCAGAGCCATGTTCAGCCCTTTTCTGATTTTTATTATTGTTTTTTTTTTAATCTCGCCTAAAAAAGTGTAATCCATCTTGTTCCTGGCAGTGCTGCTTGGGCATTGATTATTTTGGCAGCTATCGGTGGGAGAGTAGCAGTACCAACTAAAAGTTGATTTTTTAAGTGACAGGTTAGCAGCTTAGCTAAATTTCGTACTTTTTGTCTGTTACGATAATCTCACATTTATGGATATATCCTAACGAAGCTTGGACGTGTCCAAACACGGCTACTTGCCATGCCGTTTGCGGTTGCACCTTTACCTCTAGTTTACACATTGCCGTACCCGCTCCGCCCCGCCATTCGCCGCCATTCGTTCCAGCCCTAATTTACATTAGATGTGCTTGCTCATGCTTCTTGTGCTAAGGTTATCATTTGGTAAGATTCTCTTACCAGCCCATGCGCAGTCTAATGAAGATGTAATGATTATTCTCGATGAGTGAAGTTTTTCGCCTTGAGAATACTCCTGTTGTATAACTCATTGCAGTTTATTCCAATTAAGGTCAGAAAACTTATTTGAGTTATTCTTATGATTTTTTTTTTCTTCTGATATTATGTCTAAGGAGGGGGATTTTGCTGGAATCTTGTTAGATAAACCTTGTCATGACCATATCTCGATGCAAATTTTCAGGACATCAAATAATCACCATGCATACGTAGGTACGGAGGTTGCTCTGATATTTAATCAAAGTTTTGATCACACATCAACAAACTGCCCCGAAAAATAGTTTAAACATATTTTTTTTTTTGGCCTGTTGTCTCTCACCGTAACCGCATGGATCTTTTTCAGTGTTTCACCAGAGGATTTGAGTACAAAAAACATGAGAGTGATCACAAATATGAAATCATGGTGAGTATCTATTTTTCCCCTTCCTTTTCATTGTTGCTCACACGCTCCATTGAGATGTTCTATGACGTCTCCCCACCTTACAGACATCAGACTTCCCGGTGTTGGAGCCAGGGTGGACGGCGCAGGAGGAGATGGCGCTCCTGGAAGCTGTTATGGACTGTGGCTTTGGCAACTGGTACGCACTGACACTTCTATTTTGGATTTAAACAACAGTGTGTCTGCCTGATTGTTCACAGTCAGGCATACACACTTGGTTTCCCTTTCCCACACTCTGTTTTGTCATTATTTAAGGTTTCAAGGTTTGTTTCCGAGTTGCATTGCCTCAGGGTTGAAACTCTTCATCACAAAGTGCTCAAACGCTGCTGTTGTTTCCTCTGAAGTTAAATATTACATTTTTATCTAGTAGCTCTGAATGCAGCATAAAACAAAAAGCTGAACAGTCTTTTGGGGACGGGAACATTTTAGCCTGAGCGAGTTTGGCTTATAATGCTTTAAAATGTTTAGTGTTTTGGTTTTATAGGAAATCTATTCCTGCACGGGTTAATTACTTTGTCTAAAAGTGTTTTGATTTTCTAGCTCTAAATAATAGTGGGAGAAAATAATGAAAAAAAAAACAAAAAAAAAAACATCAGTGCTCTAAACTTTCCTCCACATTCCACCCTCTAAATATAGTTTCCTTCTGTCTTTTCTTGTATTTGTCTGGACATCCCCCTATCCATTTGCCTCTCAATCCCATCCATCCATCCATCTAATCATCCACCCATCCACCCATCCATCCATCCATCCAACTTTCCACCTGTGCATGCAACCAACCATCAGTCCATCCATCCATTGTCCATCCATCCATCCATCAGTCCATCCATCCATCCATCCATTCAGCCAACTATCCACCTGTTCATGCAACCAACCATCAGACCATCCGTCCGTCCATCCATCCATCCATCCATCCATCCAACATGTATTTGTATTGACTGACAGTAGTTAATACATTATGTATTCAGGAAAAGGATTAGATCTCTCTGAGAGCTGCAGGCCCGTAAAAACTCTGACCAATCCCTGCCATTCGGTCCTAATAGCAGGGATTGGTCCTGCCCTCAAACCCCTCCCTCAAGTTCTGGGGGTATCAGCTTATCTATTGGCTGTCCCACATGCCTTTTTCATACCCTTTTTATTTCTCTAGAGGGTACGCACGAGAATTCGACTTGCATGTGCGCGCGTTCATGTGCCACGGGTTGTTTACCATCGTTTCCCTGTGTCAGTGCTGCCGTAAGTGTCTGTGTGTATCTCTCCTCTCACACACACACACACACACACACACACACACACACACACACACACACAGACTGCAGCTGGCCGTAATAAAAACTCTGCGCTTGCGGTCACACCAAACCGAACAGAGAAGAGAGAACCACGGTAAAAAGTTACACGAGGAACAACATTTACTGAGTGCACTGCAGATGAGTCCCTGTTGGAATCGCCCCTTTCTCCAAACGCAGGCTTGATGCCATCTTCGCCTGGTATTGTTCCAAGTTAACGAAACACTCGGGTGCAAAATGTGACGCGCATACAGAAAGAGTTGCATGCTTGAGCTCGAGGGAGCGCTCTGCTCGCAGGGACAGTCGGTTGACGAGAGGTGGGTAATGCTTGCGTTAGCATCCTTCCACGAGTGATGTAAATCTAAGAGCAGCACCAAAATCTCGCTTGGTAGAGAGCACGCTGTTGTGGGTTTTTATGATTTGTGCAAAGAGCCCACACAAAAAAAAATGTCACTTTCACACTCCTGATTTTCTGGAAGGTTTTAACTCAGACACATCACCAACACACAAGTTTTAACATGAAAAGGTCTGAATTCCAGGTGATGAGTCCTTTAAGGTCTGCTTACAGACCTTCTTTCAGTGTTGTAGTATGACCGCCAGCCAAAAGAGGGCACCACCGCTCATTCTAATGTGAAGCCAGACCACAGTAGGTATCATGTTGGAGGCAATGCGAAGAGGCCCAAACAGTCCAGTGTGGGATTATTTTACACTGTTAAATGACATCAAGGATGCAAAACTCACTTTTTGTGGTTCTGTTTATAAATATAAACACTCAACAAGCTTCTTAAGTCACAACCTAAATTGCTCCAACCATGCAGCACATCTGGACTGTGCTGCATGGTGGCATTAGTGGAGGGTATTACGCAAGAAATTGCAACATTATAGAAAAAGACATGAAGCCAAAAGCACGCTTGATGAGGAGTTTCGTGAGGTTTTTAAGTGTTTCACATATTTTATTCAGTTTATCTTATTTGTCAGTAAGGCTCTTGTAATACCGGTGCTGGTCATATAATTTGAATATCATGAAAAAGTCGATTTTTTTTCAATAATTTCATTCAAGTGAAACTTGTATATTAAATCAATTCATTACACACGGACTGATATATTTCAAGTGTTTATTTCTTTTAATTTTGATGATTATAACTGACAACTAATGAAAACCCCAAATACTGTATCTCAGAAAATTGTTATATATTTATTAGACCAAAACAAAAAAGGGTTTTTAGAAATGTTGGCCAACTGAAAAGTATGAGCATGTACAGCACTCAGTACTTAGTCGGGGCTCCTTTTCCCTGGATTACTGCAGCAATGCGGCGTGGCATGGAGTCCATCAGTCTGTGGCACTGCTCAGGTGTTCTGAGAGCACAGGTTGGTCTGATAGAGGCCTTCAGCTCTTCTGCATTGTTAGGTCTGGCGTATCGCATCTTTCTCTTCACAATACCCCATAGATTTCCTATGGGGTTAAGGCCAGGTGAGTTTGCTGGCCAATTAAGAACAGGAATACAATGGTCCTTATACCAAGTACGGGTAGCTTTGGCACTATGTGCAGGTGCCAGGTCCTGTTGGAAAATGACCATTGAACTTGCAATAGTCCCAAAATAATATCTAATTAAGGTTTTTGCATATGTATAGCCATTCTTAATGCTGCACTGCCAGACAGGACAAGAAACTTAAAATATAATGATGTGCCTCTTTTTGAATTCAGCATATTGTAAAAAAAAAAAAAAAAAAACAGCCTTTCATGTTATGGAAAGACCCTCTGGATACAAGAGAAAACTCAGGTTTTTAAGAAAATGGCCGCAATTAAGCATTAGTTGATCTACAAAATCAGTCAACTATAGATTAACTCATTAATCGACAACTTGCATACCTACAAGCAATGCAACATTGTAACTCAGTTTTAAGTGGCTGGATGCATTTTCTTCATCTCTTACTCCTAACTTTAAATAAACAATAAAAACAATGTTTGCTTTGTTTTCTACACCTGTCAACCTGTAGAATATTAGTTTATAAATCTGGACAAACCTTCCTCAGTGGACTTAAATGCTGCCCTTTTTTTCTTTCCTCCTTCTCTCTTTAGGCAGGATGTAGCTTATCAGATGCGCTCTAAAACCAAAGAAGAATGTGAGAGCCACTACATGAAGAATTTCATCAATAACCCGCTCTTCTCCTCCACCCTGCTCAGCCTGCGGAAAACTAAAGACTCTCGTTTTGCAGATGGAGCTATTCCCTTCAAACGTAAGCATTCGTCTGTTTTTTCACTTTTATTTTTATTCACACATAAAGACATTGTTCAAAGAGACATAATGGGACTTTTTTTATGTTTTTTAAATGATGATAAATTGCTTCAGTTTAGTTAAAGATTTAATGCTAAAATTTCCTATTAAGCTGTTTGACCCCATTACTCACTGATATTCATATTACTTTCTTTTATTATGTGTCTGTGAGATTAGTCCTACACCTGGTTCCAAGACAGTTTTAAAAATTATGGAAATTAATCAAATTTGATAAATTTTTTTGAAGTCTGGAAAGTGTTTGAAATTCCAGATTTCTTATATTATATACAAATTGCATCTAAATCTCTGAGAAAAAAGTTCTAAAAGACCTTTATTTGACCTTTCCCTTGCTACTTAAGATTTAAAATTTTTGTCCTAATCATTGAGCGTTCTGATTTTTTTAATTCGTTTTTGCCACTCATCCCTCTTAGATCCTCTGTGGTTCCTATTCTTCATCTTGTTTAGAGGCCATCATTGAAACTCCTAGTTTTTAAATAAACAACATATTGGAATGCATGAAAGCACACACTTTTAGGTGTGGCATTAATAGGACAAAAGGGTGGGATTTCTTAGTTCGGAAGTGTTTAATGAATAGGAAAAGAATCGGATAGTTCAGTATTTGATCTGCCGTTCACCGATCGGAGCCGATTTACAGCTTTGGACGTTGGTGCATCTCCTGCATTGATAGCGAACTTCAAATTTAAAGTCAAGAGAACTTGACAAAACCATGTAAAAGCCCTAGAGACTCATTTTTTAATATATTCATGAAAATATGTCAGACTTTAATGAAATTGCTTTAAAACTTGTCCACAATGTTTTTGTTTTTCTTTGAATTTTTATTCTGCACTTTGGTCAAAATTGAGCTATGCTTTGACAAATACTTGATAAAAATAATATCAGTGTTAATTATGATCCTCCAACACATCCAGAAGAGACACTATAGTAATGAAGAAATAATAAATAAAAACATCTCAAAAGAATAGGCCTGAAAACTTCAGCTTCCCAAGTACTTGAGCTCTCAACAAACTATTTTCATGCTTAAGACTAGATTATCAGATGATTTACTGTAAATCAACAAATATCGCTGAATAGTTTTTTTTTATATGCTTTAAGGAGACTAGTTTAAAAAATGAATTTCTTAATCAATCACTTAATCTGGATGGCATTAAATTGGCCTCTGGTAATAAAGTAAAAAATCTTGGTCTTATTTTTGACCAAGACATGTTATTTAAATCCCCTATTAAACAGGTTTCCAGGGTTTTCTTTTTTCACTTTTAGAATATCGCCAAAATTATAAATATTTTGTCCAGGAGTGATGCTGAAAAACTAGTCCATGCATTTGTTACTTCAAGGCTGGACTATTGTAATTCTTCACTATCAGGAAGTCCACAAAATGCAGTTTAACGCCTTCAGCTGATCCAAAACGCTGCAGCAAGAGTTCTGATGAAAATCAACAAGAGGGATCACATTTCTCCAATTTTAGCTTCCCTTCATTGGCTTCCTGTTAAATCAAGAATAGAATTTAAAATTCTTCTTCTAACGTATAAAGCCCTTAATAATCAAGCTCAGAGCTCTGATTACCCCGTAATCAGAGCTCTGAGCTTGATATGATATAATCATATATCAGAGCTCTGATTACCCCGTATGTTCCTAACAGAGCACTTCGCTCTCAGACTGCAGGTCTGCTGGTCGTTCCTAGAGTCTCTAAAAGTAGAATGGGAGGCAGATCCTTTAGCTATCAGGCTCCTTTCCTGTGGAACCAACTCCCAGTTTTGGTCCGTGAGGCAGACACCCTGTCTACTTTTAAGACTAATCTTAAAACTTTCCTTTTTGACAAAGCTTATATTTAGAGTGGCTCATGTTACCCTGAGCTACCTCTATAGTTATGCTGCTATAGGCTTAGGCTGCTGGAGGACATCAGGGCCTATTTCTCTCACTCTGCTGATTTCTACTGTTCTCCAATTTGCCTTGTTTGTTGTTATTTCAACTTTTAACTTTATGTTCTATGTCATTTTTTTTCTTCATAGTAGTTACACCTGGTCTGGCATTCTGTTAGCTGTGACACCATTGAGGGGAGGCAGATCATCTGGTGTCACCATATAACATAGAAAGGATTCCTGAATCACTGTGTGCTTTTGTGTCTCTGCTCTGTCTTCTCTAACCCCCAGTCGTTTGAGGCAGCTGACTGTTCACACTGAGCCCGGTTCTGCTGCAGGTTTTCCTTCCTGTTAAACGGGAGTTTTGCTCTCCACTGTCGCTTCATGCATGCTCAGTATGAGGGATTGCTGCAAAGCCATTGACAATGCAGAAGACTGTCCCTGTGGCTCTACGCTCCTCCAGGAGTGAATGCTGCTTGTCAAGACTTGATGCAATCTGCTGGGTTTCCTTAGATAGGAAACTTTTTGACCAATCTGTCTGGAGGATTTGATTGAATTTGACTTTGTAAAGTGCCTTGAGATGACAAGTGTTGTGAATTGGCGCTATATAAATAAAGTTGAATAGAATAGATATTTTACTTTGTGTTGTATTCCTCTGTCTCCGCAGCCGCTGATGATCCCCCTCGGCCAACATTTGACTCCGTGCTGTCTCGAGACATGGCAGGATACATGCCAGCCAGAGCAGACTTCATGGAGGTGAGGGGATCCCGCTCCTAATCTGTGTGCTAACGTCACTTGTAACAATGAATGAATCAGTTAAACCGCCACCTAAGGGTGTCAACAATAATCGATTCAGCAATGCATTACAATGCGGGGCATGCACGATTCAGCATCACTGTTTATTTCCGCGCACGTGACGTCACCATCTCATGAGCAACGCCCCTTGCCGGTAAGGTAGGACAAAGTGTGAGAGCGCACGTAGCAACCAGCCATTACACATGCAACAGACACAACGATATGACCGACTTTTCAGCTGTTAAACTATCACAAGAGGATGTCCCAGGCGCCCAGTTTACTGGTAGAACTGTGGAACAACACACCAACGTTCAGCTCAAACGATGGCTTGAATGTCGAGGTCTTAGAAAGCCTGGAAAACGGGCTGAGTTGATAGAACGGTAAGTCGATGTTTTTCTCCTGCTAGGCGTTCATGGCGTCATCGGCCGTTTTATTTCTGTTTGTAGTCACCTTCCAGGAATCGGTATAAATTGTCCGGCCCGCCGAACAATTTAGTCCGGTCCAGTGGCCAAATGCATTATCATTATCTGCGGTGGCAGGCGGCCGGCGGTTCGCGCACCGCCGCGGCTCCGGCCGGCCGGCACCGCGGCGGTGCGCGAACCCCGCCGGCCGGCCGGCACCGCGGCGGTGGTCAATAGGCCAGAGCGTCAGGATGTTCTTCGGTTGGGCCCTTTCCTCCAACAAAATGCTTGCTACACATGAACGTGCATTTGGTAACCTTTTCCGGGTTGAACTGTTGTGTAGGCCGACCGCACCGGTGTACCCAGCGCACATATTTCTCCTTGGCAGTCTTGAATTTCGGGAAATTAATGAAGAAAACATCCTTCATATGCGGCCGATCAGCGTACCTCGAGTCGCTGTTGCACGTTCCATAGCTACAGTGTTTAGCAACCATGGTCTTAGGCTTGGAAAAAGCAGTCGTTTTACCAAGTAAAACCAAGGGTAACGCACAGCACTTTTACAGCGAAACAGCGGCGGACACAGCAAGCTTGCCCTACCGCGTACCACGTGATATGATGTCTCGTGAGGTCACGTTCTAAAAATAGCTCGCTCGCGGTACTTTCGGGGGCATAACAACAACAATCAAGATTGCTGGGTGCCTGTATGGTTGTTGTTATAATAGTGTGATTACTAATTAATGTTTGCACAGGAGTTCAGGAAGTGCCCTGTCTTAGAGCTGCTATTTTACTGTGTGTAAAAAAAACACTTATGGTCACTGCTGGAAAAAGTTGGCTGTTATTGCTCTATTTAATTTTAATTTAGGTTCTAAAGCAGAGAGAATGCCATATCCAGTATCCCTGTACCAATTTAATTTTATTTAACATTGACATTTATGTCAAAGATACAGACATAGCAGCCAATAAAATATGTTATCTGATTGCTTTTGTTGCCTCATGACTGATGAAAAATTTGAAAAATTTGCCTTGTGTGCAGTAGAATTTTGATGCATCGCAATGCATCGTAGAATCGAAATGAATCGAATCGTTACCTGGTGAATCGTAATCGAATCGAATCGTGAGGGCAGTGCCAATGCACACCCCTACCGCCACCAGAGGGCCCAGCCTTAAATATTGGTGAAATAGCAAGTCATGCCTTCGTTGTTACCTCGCAGTGAGAGATTCACCCCGTCATAATTTTCTAATCATTGATCAGCTGTGTGAAAACCTGGATCAGGCTGGCAGATCTTGACGCTCTTGTCTCTCTCCTAGGAGTTTGACAACTACGCTGAATGGGATCTGAAAGACATCGACTTTGTGGATGATGACTCCGACATACTGCACGGTGTGTGTACTTTGTTTTTGAGATAATTTTGTTTGTTGTACCTACCGCTACTGCACTAAAGACTAACTCTCAGCTCTGTCATTTTTTCTCAGCTCTCAAACTCGCAGTCGTTGATATATATCATTCAAGATTGAAAGAGAGACAAAGGAGGAAGAAGTAGGTGTTATTTTCTTTATTTATAAAGTGATGAAAACGTATTCAGTAGCATGCAGTGATGTCAGTCCTTCACCAGATGGCACCAAAAGCTTCTGTATTCACTTTTCAGAGCCTCCATTACCCTGCTGTATTTTATGCTGGGTTACAATTGGCAAATCAAACAGCTCTCTGCTTACTTAGTATCTATTAATTCAATGCATTGACGTTTTTTTATAACATTGTGGGTATATTTGTTTTTCAAAAGCAGCAGTCCTGGTAAGATGGGATTGTCGCCGAATGGGTTGCTGATTGTATCCCAACATTGAGCCGATCTCTTTATTTGCTGCTGTACATGAAGTCTTTTAGGTTAAATTTACAAGCTGCAGGGTGTCTGTTCGATCCCCGAATAGATTTGGAAATCAGGGTAATGCATTTGTATTCCTGCTACCATGTGAATGCCAGTCTGTTTGACCACATGCCCGGTTTTAGAAGTAGCGAAAACGACCGAATGAGGGAAAAAAAAAAAAAATTCAGTCCCGAAGAAAAATCCAGTTTGCACAGAAAACGGTTTCTTCACTTTCGGTATTTTCATATTCCTGCATTATCTCTGCTGTCTTATACCCAACACAGTCTAGATTTGTTCATCCCACCTTAGTTGTTCCAATATGTGATCATCTAAGCTTTTCTTACTCTACTTTGTCGGGCTTTATGAAAGCAAAACAAAACCTGAACTCTAAAATTATCTGGCTCTGTAATCATCTTGAGATGTTGCAACAAAAACTAAATCTTTTTTTATTGCCCGGACTAAAACTTGAGTGCCAGACAAACAACATCACATATTGAGTGTCCAAACTTACAGTGATATGCAAAAGTATTCATAACTTTTTTCAGATTACAGCCACAAAACAATTTTTTGCTACTTAAAGTGTTAAAAAAAACACAAAAAATATTGCAGAATAGTGAAGGTCAATGATAGATGATGACAGACATGTTTTCAAATAAAAATCTAAAAAAATGTGATGTGCATTGCTTTTCAGTTCCCTTCACTCAGATACCAGTAGATCAAATCCTCTTTGCCTAATTGCCTTTAGAAATTCCTTAAAGCTGTGTAAAGCAGGATTAGGTTATGAAACAATATCCCAAGCTTGGACCATTTCACAGAAGCACGTTTCAGTACATCGTCCAATAATAGGAAGAGTATTGCACAGCTTCCAAGACGGGGCCATCCTGGCTGGACTAGAAGAACCTTAATCAGAAAAATACCCAAGAGGCTAAAGGTTGCTCTGGAGGGGCTGCAGAGATCCACAATTTTATTGAAAGAATCTATCAACAAGACAATTATTAGACATGCCTATCCGAAATCTGCCCTTTACGGAAGAACAGGATGAAAAAAAGCTGCTGTTGATAGAAAGCCAGAAGGTCTTGTTTAAGGTTCGCCACACACCCTTTAGGGGACACAGCAGACATGAAGAGGAAGGTGCTCCGGTCAGATGGGACTGCAATTGAAATTCTAGGCATACGTGCAAAATGTCAAGTTAAATGCATAATGAATGACATGTTAAATGCATGAAAGTGTGCTTGCAGATGTATGCTGTGCGGTCGATTGTTATTCAGGGGGGAAAAGGAAGTAAGTTGATGGGACGACGGAAGAAGCTAAATGCAGGACAATCCCAGAGGAAAACCTGTTAGTAGCTGCAAAAGACTCGAGACTGAGGTGGAGGTTCACCTTCCAGCAGTATACTGAAATAAGCCATGCTTATGTGTTAAAATGGTCTAGTCAAAGTCCAAACCTGAATCCAATCTAAAATCTGTGGCAAAACCTGAAAACTGCTGTTTACAGAAGCTGTCCAACCAGTCGGACTGAGCCTAAATTATTTAGCAAAGACGGATGGACAAATATTTAATTTCCCTTGGTGTGAATAGCTGATGGAGGCATATTCCAAAAGACTTGCAGCTGGAATGGCAGCATAAGGTGTTTCCACAAAGTATTGAACCCGGAGACCACATAACTGCACACAACATTTCTGAGATTTGTGTTTGTACAAAAAAGTATACACCTTGTATTATTTTACTTCCACATTAATTAGCCAATTACTGAAAATCTGAATAAAATGCATTAAAGTTTGTGGTTGCAACTTGATAAAATGTGCAGGAGTTGAAGGGTTATGAGTAGCTTTTGCAAGACACTATCACAAAGTTCTGGACCGTAAACTGTTGTTTCAAAATAACATGACAGGTATATCGATGTATTTTAAGACCGATGGCTTCAGAAACACGTTTTATTTATGTGAAGAAAAGAACGTTTTCTCCACCATCATCCTGCTAGCTGTCACCCTTTGTCACTGCACAGATGGGGCTCGGTGCCGTGCATCCATCACCAAATCAACATTAACGAGTTTGTCTTCCCTGAACTCTGTGGAATGGCATGCGAGGCTGGGAAGGCATTTTCCAGCTACCTCAACCGGCCAAGCTCCTATTTTATCTCCGCTTACTTGTCAGGGAGGATTGGACGATCTGACCTCCAGCTCTGCAGCTGACCATCAGAACTCACATTTGTGAGCCTTTTCAGGGCCTAAAAGCCCTGAATGCAATTTTCTAGAAACAGACTTTAGAAGGTATTAAAAGGTAAAACCTTGTTTCAATTTCCAAGGATCAGCAGTGATGTCGGCTCTACATTTTCCTCTGTCGCCTTATTGATCCCTAATGCAGATCAAATCCTGCCTAAGAACCGTTGTTTGATTTTAGTTCTGTGAGTTTCAGCTGCCATCCAGGTTAAACAGCACTTAGTTGTGAAGCGTTTGTCTCACAGGTTCTCGATAACAAAACTGATCAGTGAGAAGTGATTTAGGATAATTATACAAAAACAGATTGGCATGCTTAGTATAATAACACTATAGAAAAATAGACTGCTACATGTTATAAGTATACTCTGATTTGTATAGTATCTATACCCCACAACATTTTGTCATTTTACAGCCACAAACTTCCATGTATTTATTGCTGTTTTATGTTATGTACAAAGTGGATTTTGTTTTCTATTTTGTGACTGTGGGTCGTTGGTTGCACTGTGTTTTATTCAGGGGTATCAAAGAGATCAGACTGAAAAAAAATGCATGCCACACTTTTCAGATTTTTAATTTTAAAAGTGTTTGAAAACCACCTATCGTTTTTCTTTTTCCTCTCATTAGTGTGCTACTTTGTGCTAGTTTATCGCATAAAATCCCCAGAAGGGGTATGCATAGTTTTGTCAAGGTAGTGTAAGTTGCTTTTAATATTTTTAATAGCATTTGTGAATGCAATTTAAGATTGATTATATGAATAGGGTTGATGTGTAATTACCAGCACCAAGTTAGTTTTAAAGGTTCTTTATTGTAGGTTGCCTTAGCGATTTTCTAAACTGATTTTTTCACCTCTTCCAGGATCATCCGAGACCATGGTTTGATCAACCTGCGCAAATTCCAGAGTGAGTTCCCTCTTCAGACTTTTATGAGCTCTGCTGAGGCATTCACAAAGGCATGGACAGGCATTTCATATCTGCTTGCCAAATTGCTGCTCTGCTTTCTGACGACCGTGTGCAAACAAAACTCTGCTGTAATAACCCCAGTTCACCTTTCAGGGTTCCTACACAGTCCTGGAGTATTAAAATAATTTCTAGTGTTTTCTGGGTCTGGATAAGTACACAAAACAATAGATGTTAAGTTTTTGACTTAAATAGTAATAAGTAGTCACCTGGAACGAACCTGAAAAACAACTTAAATTAATTAACATACAGGGTCAAAAGTATGCAAAGAGGTTCTAATATACACATACACTACCGTTCAAAAGTTTGGGGTCACATTGAAATGTCCTTATTTTTGAAGGAAAAGCACTGTACTTTTCAATGAAGATAACTTTAAACTAGTCTTAACTTTAAAGAAATACACTCTATACATTGCTAATGTGGTAAATTACTATTCTAGCTGCAAATGTCTGGTTTTTGGTGCAATATCTACATAGGTGTATAGAGGCCCATTTCCAGCAACTATCACTCCAGTGTTCTAATGGTACAATGCGTTTGCTCATTGGCTCAGAAGGCTAATTGATGATTAGAAAACCCTTGTGCAATC
The DNA here is from genome assembly GCA_037039145.1 of Fundulus diaphanus. NCBI lineage: Eukaryota > Metazoa > Chordata > Actinopteri > Cyprinodontiformes > Fundulidae > Fundulus > Fundulus diaphanus. Next base: position 16,189,078 of record CM073124.1, read on the forward strand.
ATGTTCACACATCTGAAAACAGTTTAGCTCGTTACAGAAGCTACAAAACTGACCTTCCTTTGAGCAGATTGAGTTTCTGAAGCATCACATTTGTGGGGTCAATTAAATGCCCAAAATGGCCAGAAAAAGATAACTTTCATCTGAAACTCGACAGTCTATTCTTGTTCTTAGAAATGAAGGCTATTCCATGCGAGAAATTGCTAAGAAATTGAATATTTCCTACAACGGTGTGTACTACTCCCTTCAGAGGACAGCACAAACAGGCTCTAACCAGAGTAGAAAAAGAAGTGGGAGGCCGCGTTGCACAACTGAGCAAGAAGATAAGTACATTAGAGTCTCTAGTTTGAGAAACAGACGCCTCACAGGTCCCCAACTGGCATCTTCATTAAATAGTACCCGCAAAACACCAGTGTCAACATCTACAGTGAAGAGGCGGCTGCAGGATTCTGGGCTTCACGGCAGAGTGGCAAAGAAAAAGCCATATCTGAGACTGGCCAATAAAAGAAAAAGATTAAGATGGGCAAAAGAACACAGACATTGGACAGAGGAAGACTGGAAAAAAGTGTTGTGGACGGATGAATCCAAGTTTGAGGTGTTTGGATCACAAAGAAGAACGTTTGTGAGACGCAGAACAAATGAAAAGATGCTGGAAGAATGCCTGACGCCATCTGTTAAGCATGGTGGAGGTAATGTGATGGTCTGGGGTTGCTTTGGTGCTGGTAAGGTGGGAGATTTGTACAGGGTAAAAGGGATTCTGAATAAGGAAGGCTATCCCTTCATTTTGCAACGCCATGCCATACCCAGTGGACAGCGCTTGATTGGAGCCAATTTCATCCTACAACAGGACAATGACCCTAAACACACCTCCAAATTGTGCAAGAACTATTTAGAGCAGAAGCAGGCAGCTGGTATTCTATCGGTAATGGAGAGGCCAGCACAGTCACCAGATCTGAACCCCATTGAGCTGTTGTGGGAGCGGCTTGACCGTATGGTACGCAAGAAGTGCCCATCCAACCAATCCAACTTGCTGGAGCTGCTTCTGGAAGCGTGGGGTGCAATTTCTCCAGATTACCTCAACAAATTAACAGCTAGAATGCCAAAGGTCTGCAATGCTGTAATTGCTGCAAATGGAGGATTCTTTGACGAAAGCAAAGTTTGATGTAAAAAAAATATTATTTCAAATACAAATCATTATTTCTAACCTTGTCAATGTCTTGACTCTATTTTCTATTCATTTCACAACATATGGTGGTGAATAAGTGTGACTTTTCATGGAAAACACAAAATTGTTTGGGTGACCCCAAACTTTTGAACGGTAGTGTATATGCCCCAATAATATTTTGTTAATACTCTTTAGACTGCTGGACCACCACCAAATACTTTGTTTAGGCATTTGGAAACGTCTGGCTCAGGATTGGACCACTCCTTCTGGCAGAATCATCAGTTCCATTAGCTTAATGTTGGCCTGCATTCTCCATTCTATGTATATTTGGCAAATTGTCCTGTTGGACTCAGCTGTTTCCAAGTTTTAACCATCTATCCAGAATTATAACTATAAAGACTGTCAAGCAGGGTAGTGGCAGCATCATGCTGTGCAGCTGCTTTCCTACCAGCTGTACTGATGCATTGCACAAAGCCGGTGGCGTAATGGTGGAGGAGGACTACCTCCAGATGTTTAAATTTCACTTGAACTTTTGACACAGTTGGATCTTGCAAATATATCCATGGTTCAAATACATTAAAGCTGGTTTTGGATTGGATGAAGCGATTTAGCTTTTTGATTCGCGTTCCCGTTGGTGTTTACGGACGCCGATGGGATCGTCCTTACCGAGGAAATCAACCAGTTTATATGAACTCCAATTGTGGTCAAATATCTGCACAGAATTGCGCCAAAAGCTTATTGTCTACAGATAAAGTGTGGAGGGGATGTTTGCTAAGGAATTCTAGAGTAATTTTAAGACTACAAATAAATTTGACTGTCGGGATTAGAACAATTTCCGAGTAGTATTGCCTTATGCAGATAATAGTTGTCTTTAATTTTTCTTTATTATGAATCATTAATTGTATTATGAATTTGATAAGCTGTCTCAATTAATATATTGACGCCCATCAAGACTGTATGTAAACTTTGAAAGATATTCTACATAAGAAACAAAAGGAGAAACTGAGGGAACCAAACCGGCACCCTCCGTTGTTTTTTTATGCCATCTTGATGAGGTTTTGTCGTTTCACTTTGTCACTTCCTGTTTTTGTGTCTTGAATATCCTTCTGTCCATTAGTTTGGTCGAAATGAATAAGTAAGGCCTTCTCTAACTACAGCTCTAAGATAATTACAGGTAATGTTCTCACGTGAAGATAAAATCAGCTTTTCTGAGAAAATTGGGAGATCTTTGTCAGGCTGGCTGGGGTAAGCTGTGGGAGTGGGCGCACGTCGGTGTAACCTCACTCCCTGTTTGAAGGGCGTCGCTGCAGAGATGTCTGCACCGTTTCATGATCCACCTGTTACAGGTTGGATTTCACCGAGCCCGGTGATATAACGCTTTGCATCTCTGGGGTTTTGATTTTATGGCGTGCCGCCGCTATGAAAGGATTTGATCCAATTATAGTCCCTCGTATCTCCCTTCCCTGTGACGTCTCCACATGTTGCTCCGTGGAGCCGTTTGTGGTCTGGGAGTCAGGATGCTTCTCCTCTCATGTTTTATTGATGTTTCCCTTCAGCCCACCGGTTAGCCTTGCTCCCTTATCTCTGCAGCCTTTCAAGACAAAAGCCAGCGCAGACTCGAGCTGCACACCGGTTGCCATGGAGACTGTCAAAGAGTGTGTGTGTGTGTTCATGTGTTTGTCACATGCAATAATGGAAGTGGAATCCGTAGCCCGGGAGGCTCACGGTATCATGTCTCGGCGCTGCTGCAGGGGAGAGCGACCAGGTGACCAGCTTGCCGTCTGCTGTTTGCAGGCAGAGTTCGGATGCTGGCGTAAATCTACGTGGAGGTTTCGTCTCCTCCGGGTCGCCGCTCTGTGTGTGTGTCCAGTGTTTTGTTAGGAGCATGACTTCATACGCTCAGCCTGAGACGGCAGCTGTTAATTAGCGCTCACACGCCGCAGCCCGAACTCACAAAGAGCCTATCCTCGCGGGCTTCGACACTCGTCTGTTACTCAGCAACGCGGCCGAAGCTTTCAGGCGAACACAACCAGCCTCAGAGTGCGTATCCATGTTCAGGGAGTTAAATGTGCGAACACACACCGGCAGAGCGTTGCTCTTGCAAATCATGCGGACAGGGATGTGTTTCTGTTCTTACGCGGGAAGGTTGCTGAATGCTTTATTGAGTATGAGTTGGAATTTTCTGCGATAGATTGTAAATGAGGGAAAATCGGTACCGCAAACTTAATCTACAGGTGATGTGTTTTCTGAGCTCATTTATGTTGTTGGACAACTTGTCAGTGTTGCATCTTCTCATTACAGTTGAAAACCTCAAAGTATGTCACTTGGTTTTTGATGGTTTTATGCAATAGACCATCACAAAGGATGTATAATTGTAAAGTAGAACAAAAACGGCACAGGGTTTCCGCATTTTTATTTTCGTCAACAGAAATCCAAAAAAAAAGTGCCTCACATTTGTACCGTGCCTTTAAGTCAGAACTGCAGAGGACATCATTTTGTTCCAGTTTCAGACATACACATCCTTGTTTTAAATACTTACTGAGGGCCATGACTTGACTTTCATTGACGTTCATTCATTTTCAACCCTTTTGACGGCCTAACCTTGACCCTAAACCTAACCTTTACCAGTATACACCTAACCCTAACCTAAATCTAAACCTACTTAACAACAACCTAAACCTAACCCCTAGCCCAGAAAAAAAATGAAGACCAAGAAAAGGTCCTCAAATATCTCACTTTGGTTGTAAAATACGAAAAATATGTTCACACACACACACACACAGTGTTTTTAACATAGACAAAAAAGTTTGGTTTTGGTTTGCTGATTACAAATCAACCAACATTCTTGTTGGTTGAGGTGTGGATGTAGGGGCCGAGAGTGTGGCAATGTGGGGGCACGTTTGACCAGTTTCCCAAATGTGGTTGTAGCCAGTCAGAATGAAGCCAGCTAGGTAGAGGCACAAATTATGGTACCCAACCCCTTTACCCAGGAGGGAACCCCCTGCAAAAACGTGACATTATTTTTGAATGAAACTCTTTGGAGAATTTACATATGCAACAATAAATATAGAAGAAATAGTTTATACAGTGATGTCACCACACTTTAAAAGCAGCACTGTATAATTTTAAGCCACTAGGGGCGCTAGACCTGTAACTTCCAGGTTTAATACCCCTGAAGGCCATTGGCAACATTGCACTGTTGCAAAATTAAACAGTCTCCCTCCGTGTTTTGGAATCTGATAGCAGACCACTTTAGACCAGCAGATTGAGAAGTCAGGGAGATGGTTGTAAAGACAAGGCCACATTCACCTCTCTACATTAAATCCTACATCAGTGAATCAAAAACATGTCTGTTCAGGTAAGTGTCATGTCTGTTTTGTTTTGTTGTTGCGGCAGTCTGAGCTCAGACTGTCATAACCTAGAATTGGTCATGTGACTGAGAGCGGTGCTCTTCATTCAGCAATGTATTCAACCCTCTAAAGTTACATTGGTGAGTGTTTGAGAAGAGCAGTACAATTTGCGGCATGTGCAGTATGTTGATCTGAAAAATAATTTGATGTATCTTAAATGAAGCGAATACTTGGGTCAAACTGACACAGCGCTGCTTCAAAAACAAATCCTTAATACCTGTGCAGGGAATTTAAGCACCTTTCTCTTCATATGTTACTAATGAAATTTGAATTTTGGTTGCTTGAGATGCAAATTAAATGTCATTAGGAGAACAAATCTCTCCGTGACCCTTCAATCTATCTTTTAGATGTTTTACTTTTCTGCCTCACCTCACCTCAGCAAATGTGTCATTAACCGGCTCATGCTGGAAATGCTCACTACTCAATTAGCTGATTCAGTAATTTGAATCAGCTATCTTTTCCTTTGTGGGTGTTTTTATCCAGTTAGGAACATTTTATGTGTCTGTCCCCTCCGACGGTGGGACTTTAGGACCAGGTGGTGTTTTTACAGGGAAGAGTTTAGATTTAGTGCAGCAGGTAATCCCAGCTGCCTGGTTCGGGTGGTCTTTTGTTTCCTTTAGCAAATTAAAAGCTGTGCACCTTGGAAATCAATATGTTCTGATAACATCTTCTTCTCCCATTCCAAATAAAAAAATAAGAAGAGAAATTGAAATCCACCGTTAACAAGCAGTTACTCATGTTGTTGTTGTTTTAGTATTTACTGCAGATATAATCTTAAAATTCTTACTGCATTAATTATTTAAATATGTCCCCTCTCCAGATTGAGCGCTCTGACAGGAAAACCCATACATATCGTTGACAATTGCAGATCATATCCTTATACTGACGGTACTGTGCAAACAGAGCTGTGTAAAGATATCCTGAGTGTTAATAGCTTTTGTATAATCAGTCTTTGGATTAGAAGTAAAGATCCATTCGGCTGCAGGAAGCAGATTCTCTCCCTGCAGCGTCCTCAGGAGATCATATCAGCCGAGTCTCCACAGAGCGGTTGTGATAACAGGTGCTACAGTGGCGCGCAGGAAAGGGTTTTATTCTGATCTCTGTTTCCATGAGCGTACATCCCCACCAACGTGCTAAATCTACCTGTGGGTCTGTTGAAGTCACACTTTTATTCCTTTGATTCCTAAACTATTGCTGTTTTGTTTTTTTATGTCTAACTGGACCCACATCAACCCTGTTTACTGCTGCTTTTAACTGCATCACAAGCTCAGGATAAAAGGTTGGAAATGTGTTGCTGTTTTCCTGCTGCCTTCCCCTGAGTTGAGCATAAATAAGTAGAAATAAAGCTGTGAATTGTGCACAATCTGGCCAGGAATTACCGCAAGCTATGTGCATTCCTCACAATCTAAAGGTTATCTACGTTTAGTTATTCTGTGTAATTGAGCTCTTTTTTGTTATAGTCTTAAAAAAGTTTGATAGATGTTGCAAATATTTATATTTTTTAAGAATTGAGTGCAATAATTTTAAGAACTGAGTGCAATAATTTGAATTTATTTTTGAATTTCTGCTAATCAGAATGATATATTCACGATCAACTATACACAGTTCTATTATGATTATAATAGGCCTTAAATAGCCTGCAAGCCGTTCTAAAATCTACATCTGGCAAAAGTTATTCTTACCCTTGGCAGATTTAGATGCAAAATAATTGTCCTTGAACCAAGGTTGTTTCTGACAGCTATTTTTATTCACATTTTATTTAAAAATGCCATGTCGAAAATTATTTATATCTACTTTATCTTTACAGCCATCAACACTTTCTTATAATTACTGATGTGTTGTTGTTTTTTTAAATTTTTCCTTCCTTTCTTTCTCCGTCTTTATTGATGAGCGTCTTTGAGGTTGGAAGGTCCTCTTTGCCATTGCCCTAATCTTTTCCTCCCCATACACGGATTGTCCATCAGATTAGTGCAGGGACTCTGGTCGGGCTGCTCTTAAACGGTGAGATTCCTTCCAGTCACAAGAATCATGGTAAAATTAAAAGGTTACTTTAAAGCTAAATCTGCCAGAGGTGTGAATGATTTTCGGTTCAACTGTATCTGGGGTTCAACCTTCCTTATTTTATACATGTTGTGAAGTACACCAGCAGCACCCACAATAAGACACGCCCACAGCATGGTGCTGCCACCTCCATGCTTGACAGTTGCTACAGTACAGATGTAGCTGGCTTAGAGTAAGCTTCTGAAATGGTCCCCCAACCCCAGCCTTGTTAAAAACATATGGACTATACTGAAAAATGTAGGTGCATGGCAGGAAACCAACCAATTCAGATGAACTCCACCAGTTCTGCCAAGAAGAGTGGTCTGGCATCCTGGTAGCAATATGCCAGAAGTTTAGGATTAACTTAAAAAAACAGTGGAACTGCAGCTTGCGAAGGGAAAGTTAGAGTAGCTATAAGTAATAATGACACCTTGTGGTTCAGATCGGCACAACAGCTTGCCAATCACAACAATCTAATATGCCGTTTTTAAACGGTTTGTTGCTGTTGTGAATTTTTACTTCCACAGGACAGGTATATGATGTTGTGTTCTCTTCTATTTCTGCTCTGCTTCTCTTACTGGCTTCCATGTTAGCAGGCCGCTGCTCTTTTGCCAAAATAAAATACCAAAGGCTGCGCTCTGTTTTGGGAACCCTGGGAAATCTCAGATGATTGGCTGAGGAACCAGGAAGTAAATACAGGGCTACACACTGCACTGAAGTAGTTCCGGACCGTACCTCTAGGTTTGAAAGGAGAAAAATGTAACTCAGACATTGTTGATGGAGAGGACCAATTGTTTATAGAGAATGTTACTTCCATCCCGGGTGACAAATCAGAAGGATTTAGGTTGATTTTACAATAAATATCTTACTTATAGCTCCTTTAAAGTATTAATATGTATAATTATGACCCTGTGTAATTTGGAGAACATGCGCAATAAATTTCAGCTTCTGCACTTTGGGCTCTTTGTTTCGTCAGTATGACTAGAAAAGCGTGATTTGGTCAATTTACCATCACTTAATCCTTGTTTTTTTTTTTTTTTTTAAAACAGAAGTTAAATGTTTATTACAACCTGGAAAACAAATGGTTCAAATACATCATTTAAAGCAATTAAAGAACATTCATGGCTGTGATAAATGGATGTAAACTTATGACCAGAACGGTTTGTGGTAACAGGTTTGTTCTCTGGTGATTAACTTACAATCTAAATCACTTTTCAGCTAAAGCACTAGAAAACATAAGCTGCTCATGTACCTGAGGGGGCGGATGGTTTCTTTCATATTTGTGAGTTATATTTGTCTATATCTGCTGCCCACTCACTCCTCTCCGCTCTTCTCTCCTTTTTTAGTGCTGGAGCGATGCTACCCGAAGGAGGTGCAGGAGCTGTATGATGTGATGAGAAGGTTTGCCAGAGTGGTTGGACCAACTGAACACGACAAATTCATCGAAAGTCATGCACGTTAGTGTTTGGCTGAGTGCATCTGGCACGTTCACACGCAAACATGCGCAGAATTTATTCAGCTAGAATCCGGCCAGATTGTGTAAACCTCGCTTGCAGATTTTGATTTGAAAGGCTGTAACTTTTTATCTTGGTGGTAAGATGAAGTGACATTCCTGCTGTCTGTTTTTAGAAAGTGTGTTTGTACTTTACTAGTTAGCAGCCAGAAACTTTATTTAATCATTTGAAGTGTTCCTGACCAATGTTTTTTCACGCTTCCTGGTGAGGTTTTTCTTCCGGCTCCTAAGAAGATGCACATTTCGGTACTTGTTGCCCCAGATAATGTGCTTTAGGATATACATCATCCCGCCCTTGTTTGTTCACGGTGAACCAGCCGGCAGGGTGTCATCTTGCCAGAACACAAGCCTCTTCTCCGAAGGCATGTCTGCAGTCAGGAATCGGAGGCGTGACATGTAACACAGCAGCGTCGATGTCTAGTGTGGCATGATCTGCCATGCCTCCTCAACCTTTTACACACAGATGTAGCTCTGCAGCGACCTTGTCATTCTGTCAGTGCGTGCGTGTCTATGGAAGGGTCTCTCGCTGCAGCAGGTGCTGCACGCATGATACAGTCTGAAGTTTCTGAAACGACTGGAGGGCTGCTTGCCACTTTTTTCTAAATATCTTCCGACTTTAAAAAGATTCTGTATTTCACTCGGTATGGGTAGATTCAGGTTTCTCGCTCTCTCGTTATTGAGCAACACCAGGCAAACTGTTTTCTGCTGATCCTGGTCTTTATGTATTCGCCTTCACCTGAAGTTTAATCGCAAGTATAAGGTATTTGTCAAGCCATTGTACTATTGGGGTTGAAGACCAGCTATGTGTCCCAAAGATTAATATGTTTTGGTTAAAAAATAACACTTCAGCCTGAGAACAAAAGGAAAATACCTTATATAGATGCAGGGTGAAGCTGGTACGATAGTGTTGTTCTCAACAGGAACGGGTCCTGTACCAACATGGGCTGAAAGCCCATTCAGAGAGGAAGAAGCCGTTATTCCAAAAGCAACAGAAAAAGCAGTTTATTCAGGGGATAAAGACCTTTATTACTGGAGGGATGTCCTGTGGTGTTTAGAAAATAGAAACATTTGGCTATTATGGCCATTGTTACAGGAGAGAGGAAGACTTGTGAGCCTGAGAACACCATCCCACATTGAAGTATGGGCTCCATACTCAAATTAGATGGAACCATGAGGAAAACACATTATGTGGAAATATTGAAGCAACGACTCCAGACATCTGCCAGGAAGTTGAAGCTCGCGCATAAAAAAAACAACGGGTCTTCTAAATCATTGACGACCCTAATCATACCACCAAATTCGTTACAAAGCGGCTTAAGGACAACAAAGTCAGTGTTTTGTAGCGGCCACCGCACAGCCCTGGTTTCAGCTCTGTAGATAGTTTGCCAAATCTTATCCCAAGTTTTTGAACCACTGCATGCGGTTTAAAGACAAAGAAACAAAATGTTAAGGAAACCTGTGTACATGTCTGACTTTAAATTAGGTTAGGAATAAATGTCCTGCTCAATAAGGCATTGAGCAAATAGTAATAATGTTGGTAATCTCAACTAAAACAGCAAAAAATGGATTTGGTCAAAAGCAGTGATGAACGTGTAAAAACATCTGATTTTAACTATGCATTCAATTCAACCAACTGAAACTTGCTCAGTGTTGATTGCTTCTTTAAAGCCGTCAGTGGCTCTGAATGCGGAGTCATTGTGCACCGTGAAGAGTTCATTTGAAAGTGTTGAGGACTGTTTCTGGAACAGTCTGTGCACATTTGCATTAAAAGGCCTCCAACTCTTTCTCTTCACAGTCGAGTTTGAGCTGAGGCGAGAGATCCGCAGGCTGCAGGAATACAGGAAAGCAGGAATCAAGTCCTTCTGCAGTGAGTAGAATTCAACATTTTCAATTTCTGTCAAGAAAACTTCTACACATAAACCAGAGAGTTTGCTTATAGTTAGTTTTCATATTAGGGACTGTTTGGATTGTTCAATGGGATTTACTGAAGAGCGATATTTTTGACATCGGGTTGAGCTGTGGGGAACATAAAGTAAGCAAAAACAATTCCTGAAGGAATATTGGTTTTGCCTGCTTCTTGATACTGTTGCACATCATAATACGTTTGCTTGGTAGACCCCAGTAGATTTCAGTTGTGGTCTTTAAAGGCCACAAGGGACATTGAAAGTATGTTTTTAATGATTACTGTAAAAGAAAGCTTTTTTTATTTGGAGGAGTCTTTGTGAGCTTTATTTTGAAATGACAGTCTAATCCCTTTTTCATTGCTGGCTTACCTTTAATGTAATTTAGAATCTATGAAATATTGACCCTTAAACGTTGAAGAAGGTATTCAAGAATTGTTTTGAAAGGCCAACAACTTTGCTTTTTCACGATTGGGTTTAGTTCTATTAGTGAAGTAGAATAAACCTGTTTCTCTGCCTCAACATGCCTACGTGAAATAATTAGGTCATGAACTGGACTCTGTAGAACCTGACTGCATGTTGAGGAGGAAATTCAGGGATTTAATTGGTGTGTTTGACCGCGCCCTTGATGACTGGAGATCGTCACCGCTGATCTAACCTCTGAAATATTACGGCTTTTATTTTGAAAAGTATCTGGAAAGTTTACTTTGAAAGACCAAATTAGTTTACTAACCTTGTTGAACGCTGGTGTAGACTGTAATAATAATCCACGACATAGAAATTGGAGGCTCTTACTTTGAAGAGTATCAAATAGCTTTATTTTGAAACTCCTATTAATATTAGTCACTTGTTGACCACTGGCATAGACACAGTAGTACTCCACTCCATAGTACTTGTAGTACTCCACCATTGATGTCTTTTATTTTTAAGTAGTATCTGGTAGGTTTATTTTGAAATCATGATTTAATCCCCCTTTCAATGCTGGCCACTAGGAATTTGATCTCTTGTTTAGTTGCAGTCCCATTTTAAAGAAAGAAAGCCACCAGGCATCTGTGCCTATACAACTCCTTGGTTGTCATGGTGATTCCCCCCATTTCAGATCAGCACAATGAAGCCCCTCAGTTTGTCTTACAGATCTGTTGCCTGTTAATGTTTGCTTTCCAAATTTCCGCGCATGTGTACCCTGCACTGGTTAGCGGAAACGAGGAGACAGCTGTAAATTAGCGCTAAAAATTTTTTTTTGATAAATTAAATACGATACGCTTCCGGTTCTACATTCAAACCGGAGTAGGTTCTGGAAACGTGCTCAGCAACTGTGCAGAAATGTTCAGTTGGGGGTGTTCATTTACGTTATCTACTCTCCACAATTCTTTACGCAGCAGCGTTTCAAAACAACTTCTGATTGTAGCTAAGCAGCCGCATGAACCAAAGATGTGCCTTGTTAGCATGGAGGCTGAAAAGCTCAGCCAGTTGATCTGCTTAGTTATTTAAATCACAGTTCTTACTGTTAATACTCTCCATGACAAACGGAGCTTTAATAGCTGCTGCAGCCCACAAATATACAAAGCTAGCTAAACCTAGGTCAGCTATTTATCTCTAAAGCTACAGAGACAAACAATTACCAATCTTGTCAAAGGCAAACAAACTGTCTGAGATAATGATGTGCTCAGGAGATATTTTATATCTTGTTTTACCAATTACCAGCACACACTTTATGCTCCGAACCAACTCCAAACACACCGATCAGGGAGCTGCTTCATTGTGCCACTGAGGTAGGCGGACAGGAAACGCTCCCAAGCTCCAGCTAGGCGCCTGCAGGTTTTACTCAATGAGCCGCACACCTGTTTGGCATAATTAAAGAAGAATATTGTTGTAAACATGCTTGCAGTACAAAGCAGACGATACATGTGACCGTGATCTGTAGGTTTCCATAATTTTGCTAATCAATGATGTATCTGCACTGAATAACTTTCCTAACCTGACGCTCGCCAGAGCTCCAACACATCCATCTAGAATCGCTCCATTGGAGATGTATTTCTTTTCTTTTTTTTTTTCTTTCCCAGTCTCCTGTCTAGCAATGTGGCAATAAGAATTGATGTCTTAATGCCAAATAGAGTTCGACAGATTTTACTTTCACAATTGGAGCAAACAGCTTTTGCCGTAGTGCTCCGGTTGATTTATGCATGTAAATAGTTTTATTGTGATTCCTGCGGGGAGTATTTCAAATTATGTGGACCCTACAATGGGAAAGTAGGAGAGTAAAGGAAGTACAAGAAGAGAAAAAAAAGAAAGAGAAGAGGTGAAAGAAAGAAGAGATAAAAGGGAAAGAATGATAAAACGTCTTCAGTCTGCGTCATCAGCTGGAAAGAGAGATGTAAAAAGAACAGCACAACCAACGGATATAGTTGGCCCGCTCCTCCTCCAGGCCCCAGACTCCGTGCCGCAATCGGAGAACGGGGGTGTGGGAAAGACCCCGATCCTTCCTACTCCCGCTCAGATGTTGTGCTGTTGCATGTTGTTCTCAAGTGTGTTTTAAAACTGGGAGCACCAAAGGGGGTGCCCGGCACAGTCCACCCCCCCTCCGGAAGGTAGCTGGTGCCAGCGCACCCCCTCCAAGCAACTCCCCAGAACCCTCAATGTCTAAATGCAAGAGAGGGTGGAGGGAGCCATCAGAGGCGAGGCTCACACAACATAACCCCCCCCCCCCCCCCCCTCCCCCTCCCCCGGATGACTTACTTGCGTGCAGTAAGATCAAGCCCCGAGAAAGCAGAGAAGTACTGACTCGGACCAAAGTAAAGCGCGGGTAAATGAAATCAGTCGGGTGAATGTGTATTGAAACGCTACCTGTGATTTGCAAAGCCCCAGGCTTCTCAAAAGCCCCAGGCTTTTCTAGTGGCAATTGAAAATGGGCTATTGTTGCCGCTTGCTTCCTCTCTGTGCGCCGCCATTGTTCTCTGAATCCAAACAGTCGCTTCTGTGATACGTCATATCTACGCCGTTTCCCGGCGATCCTGATTGGCTCGTCCATTTTATGTGGTATTGAAATCACTCCCAATGGCAGCGAGTCCAGATGGATGTGTTGACACCGAGTGGAACTACATCCATCTGGCGAGAGTCAGGTTAAAACTTTCCACCTACTTTTTTTTTTCTTTCTTTTTAATTAACATTTGATTTATAAACCTTAGAGTGTAATCATGCAAACAGTGGTTTGGGGTTTTGTCTTTTTTCTTTTTCTGAGATTTTTTCTTTGTGTTCCATGTCCTGCTCTGATACAGCATTACAACTCTTTGAGCAGCTAGAGGGAGAAAAGGTTCTATAGAGACGAGCAGAATCGTACCAGAAGTATAAGTCCAGACAGACGGGTGCTTTTTAACAGCTCCTTTGTCTTTGAAGAAAGTTTTGAACTGAGTGGGCAACAACTCCTTTTTCCAGCTTAAGGTGGTTTCCATATTTGTATGATTGTAAGATGATTCAAAACTGTTTTTCAAATTCAGATTTTATGAGACGACTCACCCCTAAACAATTATCTATGGACAGATTCCTGTTGCCTGCGGCAAATTTATTTTCCAAGAATCTCCCTACACTTGAACAACAAACTTTAACTCTCTAAAACAGTAAACTTTCCAAAATCTTTGCCTGACTTAAATGATAAAACTGTAACAGTCATAAATAATCCATCTTTACTTAACAACTTAACTGTCTGCAAATCAAAGGTCAAAGTATATTTCTAGAAGGAAGTATGATATTAGAGACCTTAAATTTAGGTGAAACTTTCTTGATCTCTTATTGATTACATTGATAACATTTAGGTAATGTTAAGGGTGGCGTTTTTTTTGTGAGTTATGCCGTCACAACATAATGCATTAAACTCCTTTCCATTCGTAACTATAGCAGGCACCATAAATAAACAATAATTTTTTGCTACAGCTCTGGATTTAAACCCTTTCTCATAGATTCTGTGTGTCTTTGTCGCTGCATCAGGTGCGAAGGTGTACGAGAGGGTGAAGAGGATACGCGAGGATGAGCGGAGGAAGAGGACCATGTTGAATGATGTTCTGCAGTACATTCAGGACGGCAGAGCATGTCAGCAGTGGCTCAGCAAGCAGGCGGCGATGTGAGGGTCCCGTCGCTCTGCGTGTTGATCAGCGCGTAATAGGCGGGCCGGTGGAGCCGTGCTCCCCGGATATGCCGACCTGTGTCACGCTGAGATGAATCAGGCAGACGTTTGCAATGCCGTGCATCCCGTTTCCACCTCAGTCTGTGCTGCTTTTTTAACATGCGCTGCTCTAGTTGTGTTTTTAATCTTCATCATTTTTTCGCTGGCTGCCATCCAACTTCCGCCTATAAATAAAACCTCTCAAAGAGAATGATTCACCGTTTTTTGGATGACATTCTGCATCGAGAGTAGTGAACAAAGCCCAGAGATGCTGTAAATAAGTGGGATGTGTGTCTGCATAAACACGGCAGCAGAGATAATAAGGCTGTTTCTTTCTGCCTCTTTGTTACAGAGATGCTGGCGTCACTCCAGCTGTCACAACAATCACGGTGTCAGGTACAAAGTTTCTCTCCAAGTCTCCCTCTGTGCTCCATCCTCTGTGTCACGTTAGCATGGCCCCGGGGTCCATCACTGCAATGCATCTTCCTGTCTTAAAAACTCAAAAATACATCTCTGTGTGCATATTTATGCTGCTCCTTCGTGCTTTTTAAAATAGCATCGTTTCCCCTCAACCCCAGAGCTCAAATTGGACAATCCTACACCTCTGCACGTGCAGAAGTTTGCAAAACTCTCAGGTTTCAGACTTTAAGCTTGATTTAAATGAGACAGAATTTCTTAGAAGGTTTTTTCAGTATTATCTACGAATCCTTCTACTAGACTAGGCTATACAAAGCTGTGGTATCTTTATTATACTGAGCCCTCCACATCTATTTGCACCCTCTGTTAGGATAATTAATGTTTTATAGTTGTAGCGTAATCTGAAACCGCACATTTTAGAAGAACTCAAAACCTTTAATGTCAGTACATTAATTCACTGGGGCAAATCACAAGAAGTAATTATTTTAACTAAATCAGTGGACCTCTACTAATGGTCTTAGTTTTCTCATATATCATTAAACAAGGTTTGAGGACATAGAAAGGGGATCTTTGACCGTTCCTCTCCATAAAGCCTCTAAATCATCCAGATTCTTCTCTTCTGCTCACCACAGGTTTTCTGTAGGATTGAGGTCTAAAGACCGAGACGGCCATTGAAGATTATTGATATTTTTTTTGTGTTATAAACCATTCATGTTAACCACACTATAAATAAAGCAACGACCAGCAGAGCACAGTGAAACCATTTCACGCTTTGTAATGTTTTGTTCCCATGACAGCTAACGGTCTGTTGCCTGATGCTTTAAGTGCTGCTGTGGTGTTAATTGTCGGTTTCAATGTTTTTGTAACATCCGCTGCACAGCAACAGGCAGACGGAGCGCACCTCCTCTCAACCTGACCGGACTTCCAGGGACGGAGAAGCTCAACGAGCGTGAAAAGGAGGTACAGGCGAGACAGCTCACACGCAGACCTTTAGGGTGATAAAGACGAGGATGCCTTTCTGCCCTCTGGGTCGTAGCTTTTTAAAACCCACCCACCAGGCTTTGGGTGCATTTAAATGCTGTTGTAAACTACATTTACAGTGTGTATTTGTCTCTTTGTGGCACACAAACTGACATTTTAGGATTTCTGGAGGAGACATTTTTGAGGAAAAGCTGCTGAGTCAGTCCCAGTTTAAGTATCGGGCAAACTGAATGAGCAGAAAGCAAACTGCTCACTCTTTGCTAATAATAGAAGCCAAAAGTTTACCACTCAGTTCACATTAAAGCTTTTCTCTTTTCCTCTTTGACATCTCTGTCAAAAGGAAACTTTGACCAAAAATTATGTCATATAATGACAGATTTTAAGTTCATTTGAATGTAATTCAGTTTTATTTATGTAGCACTGATTCACAGCAAATGTCTCAACTGGATCTGTTGGTTATAAAACCAACAGATCCAGTTTAAGTGCAGAATTAATATGAATACATCTAAAAATATTAGATTTTTTTAATATAATTCAATTTATTATTTTTTTTTGCTCGTTTTAGAAAGTAAATCTCATATATGTGAATAATTAAAGGAACACTATTATAAAATGGAGTCAGTTAGACTTGTGTAATATTGATCTGGTCAGTTCAATAGTAGAGGGGGTTGTTAATCAGTGTTTTGGTGTTAATAAAATTAACACCAGGTGCCCTAAATGCTGTGCAGCAATGAGACGACCCCAAACACAGGAATGCTGTTGTTGTGGGGAAGGCAAATCCATGGAGGGGCACACAGACCTGTAGAGGATGACAATGGCACCCTGGCTACCATCAGGTATCTGGAGGAAAGCCTCAGTCTCATTGTTAGACCCTTCACTGCTGCTGTGGGTCCTGGTTTGTTCCTGGTGCACGATAATACCGGGCCTTATGCAGCGAGACTGTCCAGGCAGTTCCTGGAGGATGAAGGAATTGATACCACCGACTGGCTTCAGCGCTCCCTGACCTAAATCCAACAGAACATCTGTGGGACATCATGTCCATTTGATGCCACCAGGTTGCACCTCAGACTGTCCAAGAGCTTAGTGATAGCCTGGTCAGGATCTGGGAGGAGAAACCCCAGGAAATCCTTTGTCATCTCACAAGGCTCATGCCCCAATGTTGTCAGGCAGGCATACAAGCACAAGGGGGAGCATACGAACTACTGAGAACCATTGTGAGTTGCTTCAATGTCATTTCAGCAAATTAGACGAGCCGGCTGCCTCAGTTTTTTAGTTTCACTTTCTCTGTGACTTCAGATTACCCCTCTGTGGGTTGATCATTTTCATCAATTGGCATGGCATCATTTTGTCCCTAACACATTACCCATTCCAGTATCAATAACGAGCAGGATTTTCTTTTAGATCTGATGGGTTTTCCAATCGTTCCTTTAATTATTATTTTTTCTTTGAGCAGTGTATTATGTAGTTTTATTACACATACTGAAATATTTCAAGCCTTTATTTTTTTGTCATTTTGATGATTATGGCTTCCAGATAATAAAAACCCAAAATTCAGTGTCTCAGAATAATACGAAATGGTGTAGAATCACTAAAAAAATATTTGAAACAGAAATGTCAGGGTTCTGAAAAGTATTTTCATTTCTATGAACTCAATACTTGGTCGGGCCTCCTCTTGCATGAGTCACTGCATCAGTGCAGCGTGGCATGGAGGCGATCAGCCTGTGGTTCTGCTCAGGTTGTTCTGGGAGCCCAGGTGGCTTTTATACCTGTCGGGTCTGGTGTCCCTCATCTTCCTCCTGACAATACTGCCTAGAGCAAGAATCACCAACCTTTTTGAAACTGAGAGCTGCTTCATTGGTACTGTTTCATACGAAGGGCTACCTGTACTGACCTTTGAACTAGAGCCAGAGCTCACCTTAACTTCATGTGATATAAACATGTTTTTAGTGCATTTAACTCAATCTAAATACAAGTATGATTTAAATGGAAGAGCAACTGAATAAAATAGCATTTTTAATGCCGCTCAATGGAGGGCTGTGCTATTTTTATTTATTTTTTTGGACAGGCTTGAGGGCCCCACGTATGGTCCTGGTATGTCGGACACCATGTTGGCGACCCCTGCCCAAGGTCTGCCCGTCTGTTGGCATTGAACCAGCTTTTGGTAGTTTTAATTGTTTTTGTACCAACTAATCAAGAAACTCTCCATCTGGGAATTTCTCCGAGAATCACACCGGTTAACTTACACTCGTTTTTTTTTTTTTTGTTGTTGTTGTTTTTTCTAAGTTCCTGTAAATATTAACAAGTAGCTTCATTATTCAGTTACCCGAGATCCCGAGGCTGTTACTGTGCTACTTGTGCTGCTCAGGAACATTCGCTACAAGAACTCACAAGTTGTTTGTTCCCATGGCCACCGTGACCTCAAGCGTTAATTTCAGTAACTAAACTCATCTGCAGCTCAGTGTCTCTCTTAGAGGTATGTTAAGAAAGTTTGGTCCTGTCAGAGCAGCAGCCTTAGTGCCCACACGTCTTGCTTGTTGCTGCCTAATTGTTGCGGCTGTAGTCGTACATCAGCGATTCCCAAAGTCCAGTGGGTGGGTAGGCGTACAGATTATGAGTATCCGTCAAAAAGAAAAGAGGAAGCCTGAACATGATTGTTGGTGAGGGAGTGAAATACAACACCAGCACCACACTACTGCACTACATGTAATACTAATGAAAGTATTTATTTTTCATGATGTCTGGTTTTTAAGTTTTTACTTTACAAAAGGATTAACTCTCATATGAAACATGTTTGTGATTAGATACTTTTTTAGGTTAAAGTTTGTATTCATATAAAACCGAATTTGGGGGAAAATTTAATTTCTCCAGGCTCCATGTTTAAGGCATCTCAATGCAGAAAAACAGTGGTGTCTTTATACTCGTACAGTTTTTATACCGTGTATTAAAACTGTATCTTTCAGTTATTTTCATTACAGCTTTTGCTGCATTTTAAATTTTGTTAATTTTCCTAAAAAAATTCATTTTCTTAGAAAATTGAACCTCGTAGAGGTTTTAATTTTGGCCACACAGTTAAATTAGGGTAGCAGAGCATTACTGCTGCTTAGTTTAACTGGTAGGCCTGGATTTCATCAGCAAAACAATGAAAAGGGTTTGTTAAACGTCCTAGAGATTGACCCTAGCAGCAGCGTTCACAAAACAAACATTTGATCCTATCTAGAAATTAGATTTGGATCTTTGACCGTGAAGTTTTGAGACCCCCTGCCCTACAGGTTTAGTTTTTTACTGTTTATCATGTAGTCAGATATGAATTTTAAGCATCATGTCCGACTGAGAAGGATGTTTGCTTTGTTTTATTCCTGTGTTTTACTAAGAATTTACTGAAGCTAGATTCTCTTTTAAATCATTACCCAGTGAAAATTTAATAGTATCTACGCTATTCAACTTCATAAGCATCTGAATGTACAAAAACAAAAACTTCCGATCATCTGACGGTTAGTTTTCCTGAAGCAAAGAGCGGCCTTAATCCCACACATTCCACGTTTTAAAGGTGGTGTTTCTGATCTTCTTGTGTGACCGTGTAGTTGTGTCAGGTGGTGCGACTCGTGCCGGGGGCCTACCTGGAGTACAAGCAGGCGTTACTGAACGAGTGCAGGCGGCAGGGCGGCCTGCGGCTGGCGCAAGCCCGAGCTCTGATCAAGATCGACGTCAACAAGACGCGGAAAATCTACGACTTCCTCATCAAGGAGGGATACATCACGAAGGCGTAGGAGCTGAAAGGAGGCTGGACTGTGGTCAGAGGTTCATTTTACCCGAGTCCTGCTCACACTGACAGTATTTTTAAAAGTTGGTTGTTTTTCCCCAAGTATTACTATGTTGTGGTTGTCAGTTTTTATATGTAATGAAATGATGTGTTTGTGTTATTCTCTGACTGATGGTCTCCTGTTGAAATCAGTTATTTATTTCTGCTTTCAAAAAAGTTAATAAATATGATTTGCTGCACCATATCTGGGTTGCTTTTCTTCTTCTGTTGTTTCTGCCTGATTGTCCATCCATCCGTCCGTTGCCTTCCTCGTGTCCCCAGGCGACATACTCCAGCTCATCCTGGGGGACCCCAGGGCCTGATGGGACTACATGTTTGATAGTGAGCTACTGCAGGGAATGCTTCTTTCTCAGTGTTTGAGCCAAATGAATGACAGATTACAGCCTAAACATGACACATGTAGCAATATCTTGAGGTCATTTTTAGGGCTAAATGACAGATTGTGGGAAAAAAACTAACCAGCAGGGTCTAAGTGACATTACATGGAGGGACATTTGGGACTTTGAGTCCTGAATTACTTCTGCGGCAATAAAAAAGTTAACATTTAAGATCACGTTGGAAGCGCGGGGGAGACTTAGTGGACGAAAAACCACAATGATTACCTTCATATAAAACAGGACATATGATCTCAACTTTGAATTAATGTTTAAAATGTGTGTTTTCTTCTGTAATTTTTATCAAACAACCACATTCTTTGAAACTAAGCTGTTGTGTCACAGTTTATTCTTTACCTTCAGCCCGTTTACTGCAAAAAATGAGCTGAATGATGCCTGTCTGACAGAGACGTCTTGATTATTTTGGACACGCGGTGTGACGCTGGGGGAAGAAAGTGACGCAGGGAGCGAGGCGGCCGCCGGCCTCCGACAGGCTTATCGGAGCTGAGAGCACCCTGAATCTGATTAGAACGGCGGATTCGAGCTTTGATGATAAGACGACCAAGGAGGGAGCCTGAGTTGAGATACTGAAATGCAGGAATTGGAGATGCATTTGAGAAGATCTGAAGGAGAAGAAATGCGTTTGTTATGCCTCTGTGCATCTTATTAAATGAAGTCTCCAGAATAAACAAGAAACAGCAGAGGGAGATTGTTTCTTTCCTTAGATCAGGACTTCTTTTTGTTGGGATTTTATTTCTGCCAGTCTGAGCAAACTAATCAGTTTTTTTTTCTCCCTGTTGTTAAAGCTTGAGTTCACAAAGTTGCACAAGTATAAAATTATGTTTGTTGTGTTTGCTCCTCAAGTACAACCTGACCAAAGTTAAATGTGTAGCACTTTTATTCCAAAATCAACGCTGGAGGTCAAGGTCTGTCGCTCATTCAATACACTCTTCTTCACTCGTACTAAATACAGAATAGCGAAGTCTAATTAAACACGCTGGAAGCTATAAACCCATCAATGATGAGGCTGTCAGGACAGGAAAGTAAAGCAGTGAAAAGACATGCAGAGAAGAACTGTTCTGAACCGCAATTTAAACCAATGTGCAACTAAATCCAAATGAGCTCAAATAATTCCCACGGACACCCAGATTTGATATTTCAAAGTACTGTCAGAATGCCCTTCCTGCACCTTTTACAGTAAACAATCTCTTAGCCGTGAAGCATTAACACGGATGTTTGCTGTGCTGTCACAGTTAACTGGAAAATGTTCTCATGTTTTGCACTTTGCTCTCAGGCTGCAGGTTTACTACTGGTTCCTAGAGTTTCCAAAAGTCGAGTAGGAGGCAGATCTTTTAGTTTTCGGGCCCCTCTCGTGCGGGACCAACGCCCGCTGTCCTCTCGACACCCCTGTTTATTGTGGCAGATTACTATATTTTGGTGAAGATTCTCAGTCATCCAGGTCATGATCAATCCAAAAAAAGGTTTAAAAAAACAACTGGACTTCTATTCTGGAGCTGAAGACATTTTGCTTCCCATCCAGGAAGCTTTCTCAATTCAAAATGCCTGGAGTAGTGTGGAGTTTTATAGACCTGCTGACGAGGCCTTGTTAGAGTTTGGATGTGCATGTGCTGAGCCTGGTTCTGCTGGAGATTTCTTCCTATTAAAGGGGAATTTTCCTCCTCACTATCACTACATGCATGCATGGTATGAGGGATTGCTGCAGAGTCAAATCAGAGTCAGTTTTCTTTGATAGAGTCTTGGTAAGTGGCCTTCTCCTGGCAGGTTGGTTGTGGTACCATGTGCTGTCCATTTGAAGATGATGGATATGATGGTGCTTCAGAGGGCAAAGATTTTGATTTTTTTCTAACCCCATTGTACTTCCCAACAACCTTGTCCCTGACTTGTTTTCAACCTTGTCCCTGACTTGTTTTCAGAGCTCCTTGGTCTTCATGATGCCTCAAGATTAAAAACACATTTGTTTAAAATTGCCTTTGACTTTTCTAGTTAAACAGTTTTACTGTTTTTAATGTTCTTTTTTGTTACTACATTCTATCCCTACTTGCTTTTATTCTATTTTCTATCTACATTTTATTATTTTGCTATATCTTAATCATGTAAAGCACTTTGTATTGTCTTGTACTGAATTTTGCTATACAAATAAATTTGCCTTGCCTTGCCTTACTGAGTGCCGTTGCAGCCTCCTCGGAAAAGGTAGTTCAGCGTAACTAGGAATTTGTCACCATTGCTAAGAATTCGTTTTCAATGTGATCGTAGTGAGAAATCACAGAAACATTAAAGGCAAATACCAGCAGTGACCGTCAGTTTCCAGTTAAAACCTCAGCTATCTCTTGAGACGATTCCCGACTACGAAGCTCAGAGACGGGAGAGTGGGAGTTGCACCGGCCCGGGCTCATGGGCACTTCAGAGAGGGAAGAGACGCAACAACCCAATTTTGGGCCCCAGTAGGGCCTCCTTTGTTTAGCTCTATTGTGGTGGTTCTGTGACGGTTCATGTTTCCAGGTGATTCTTAGTTTTTTAATGAACCCTCTTATTAATCAATCTTCATTCAAAATAAGTATTGGGATTAAGTTAAAACTAGACTTCTTTAAACTTTAGTCTGAGAGACATTTGATGAAAGTTAGATTTTGTTCATTCCTTTAAGCACTCCCCCTTTAAGTGATTGTTAGCATTCACGTTTATTTTATGTTTTGTTTACCTAAGTAAATCAGTAGTAAACATATCTGTGGTTACAAATATATTTAATCCCTAATTACAGGTAATGTTTTTTTTTTAAATGAAAAGTAATTATTTAAAACGTGGTAAGATACCTTTCTGATTAAGAACACAGATGTGACTCAAAATCTTTGAGAGACTGAATTTTGATGCACTAATCTAACTCATCATAGCTCCACTTCCGTGCTCTTCAGGTGAAATTCTGTTTTTTTATGACATTCAGTCCCATCTTTGTTCCCTTTTTCTTTAGGAGGACATCTTTACAGTCTGCTCCTGCATGCTCTTCTTTAGAGCTGCTTAGCAAGTAAACATCTCATGCTTAAGTCGATGATGATGTTTGCAGATTAAAATAGTAGTAAAAAAGACGTGCGGAGAACTTCTGCGCAACCCGAACCCAAAGCATGATGGCTCCACCACGGTGTATGACAGGTAGACTTCATGTTTTTTCATGAGTTTTAGCTTTGTTTTGTTTTGTCTCCACAGATGTCTTTAAGCTTTAAATTTATACATTGTTGATAATATGGAGATTACATATTTGCTTTTAAGTATTATATTGACTTTAAAGGGGACATATCATGCTAAATCCAGATTTTAGCTCTTAAATACATTTTTGTTGTACTTGGAGTCTCTGGGAGTGCAGGAAATTTGAATTTAGTCTGTCCAGGTGCTGTATAGATATCTTTATATTCTCTTTGGGTCATATTTTTCAAGCCCTTTGGTTTTCTTTGTTCTTTATTACATTTTTTTAACAATTGGCCACAACTTTGTAGTCCAAGCAGAAGGTTGCCAAAGCCACAAGTGGATAAGCGAACATGTTCAGTTGTTGGGTGCATTAACCCACACAATTCATTAAACCGTCCCCCAGCGTACTACAAAAATGGCCGAACGGGGTGGAGGGGGACGGGGGGGGGTATGAAATGCCTCATTTGTATTTAAAGAGACCGCCCCAAAATGAGTTGCTCTCAGACGCACTTTAGAACAAGCGCAAAAATAACGTGGAATTCAGACCAAAGCATTGCAGTTCCGCTTTATATAGACCGCAAATGAACGATTTCAATGGGAAAACGGAGGCATTCCCCATATTATGCATTTTATTATAATGCCATAAAGAAAGAACATCCCAAAGCTGTTTCATAATATCCTGTGAGCGTAAACGAGGGATTTAATGGAAGATAACAGCAAGGAGGCACTTTTCATTGACATTTAGCTACAAGACGGTCCCGAAACAACAACTAATCAATTCAAGAGTCAATCAGCCTTTTTATGTGCTTCGTTAACCGAACGTTTATTTCCTGAGCTGAAGCCGAATTTAACTGGGGCAGATTCCTCACCTGTTATGCCCCCCGCACATGTTTCAGAGCCGCCTCCTCTCCATCACCGAGGAGTCGGTGCTGAAGGAGCAGCAGATGGAGCAGATGTCAGTGTCAACGCCCGGCGTGTGCACAGACACGCAGCACTTTCTCAGACCACCCACACACTTTCTTCTCAGTCCGGCTGCTTCCTGCTCTCTGCTCGTCTCAAACTCCTTTCAGTGATAAACTGCCGCTGACCTCCTTCAAGTGACAAACTCGTTAGTCTGTGTTTAACGCGTAAACCTCATGTTCACACAGCTCATCCTGACACACACAGGTTTAAAATCACGATAAGGCTGGACAATATGAGCTAAAACATACCTGTAGGTTATTTTACACAAATCAAGAAGTCACTGAAACCAATAAACAATATCTTACTGGTTTATGAGGATTGCTGAAGCTTAAAAATAGACCTTAAAGAAGAAAATATTGTTTCACGGGTACATTTCTAACAAAATCTGTTCACACCCTCTTATATACTTCATTCACACCTTTGCTTTATGTTTTATTTATGTTCACAAAGCGGAGTTTTGCTTAGCATACTTTGTATCTTTATTGTTGCATTGCACAATGTTGATGATCCTTTTTTAGTTGGGTTGCCTGTTTAGCACATTTTATTTATTTGGTTTCCAGATAAAGGGTATCTGTGTAACTTGTTTCGTTCTTTCTGTTTTCTGGATTATTTTTATCAAAACAATTTTTTCAGTTTAATATTTTGGCATGTTTTATTTACTGAATGTCCAACGTGCAGTCATTTTTAACTGCATCATTTTTATTGTTTTGTGTCATATAAGATATTTTCAAAAAACAGATTTTCTCCTGTTTTTTGCTTACAACACTAAGAGAATCCAAGGCAGGAAAAGCTGTTGCAGTTTGTTAAGTCTGTTCTTATTCTCAAGGGCAATAAAACATAACCTTTGATATTTTCCCCTGCTGGTATTGGCAGCTTTGTATTTTTTTTATCAACGCATTTTTGTGTTTCTATCATGTTTTGTGGAGATGGAGGACCAAAAATGCAGGCAGGCAGGATCATAGTCAAGTGTTTTCTTAAAGCCCCAGTGTGTAAGATTTTAATGGCTGAATGAATCATGAACGAGCTTGCAGAGTATCTTGTCAACATGTCCTCCATGTATGAGCTTATGCTAATGGCTACGGTGATCGTGTGAAATGTTTTTTGGCAGTATTGCCACATCCGTTTGTTTGTGTTGTTTTTTTTTTTGGTAAATTCCGTGAGTTGCGTTTTTTTGGACTGGTTTCTGAACATACAGTCGTTTATTTGGGCTCTAAAAAAGCGACTATAAACACAAGTAAAGAGACCCGGTCTTGCTGCTGCACTACACACGGCACATATCCCTCCACCCCTCTGTGTAGACATCCTCCCTGGGAGGGAGAGGGAGAGAAGACAAACAAACAAGTAGTTGATAGACCACACTACCCTGTTTCTAACGTGACGCCAAAAGTAACGTGCTCCTCCACCGACAGCACATTTTCATATAGAAGACAGATAAGGAAAACGCATAAGGCTGACAAGTTTGTCCCCTTTCGGCTTCTGATATCAGAAATGGCGACGCATCATGGGGTCTCCCAGTGGATGCACCGACACCTATGTATTTATAAACTACTAATTCTAAGTTATGAGAACGCTTTCATTTTTGATATAATGTTATTAGACTTTGCCAGAATATGTATTTATAAAAGCAATACTTGATTTTTGCTAATTAAAAGCCAAATTAGTTACACACTGGCCCTTTAATGAAATGCGTAAAGCGTCAACCAACAGCAAAAGATGACATGGAGGGAATTTTTAAACATTTCTGTTGCAAACTCATAGAAAATATTGATGTCTCCATTTTGTATTGCTTTTATCGAGATTGTTGTAGAAAAGCAATGTGGGATTTAATCGTTGATATAGTTTCTTTGACTTACTTTTACGGGTCAGGACAACACTGGTTTAAAAGCCTCTGTATATTTCCCGAGTCAACCAAAGTCCAAAAACAAAGAATGTATAAACCATCAGCAAGGCTTCTCAAATACTGATCCAGAAAGCTCTGAAATATTACAAGCCTTGACTTTATGAAAGTGAAAGGACAAAGAAATTCCATCCCATATATTTGTCTAATACAATAAACTCAGTATGGTAAACCTGAATAAAAATACAGTTGTGGGACTTCGTCTGACATCTAATACAAGAAAGTTAAACTTTAGAACAGGTATAGTTTGACTCTATAACATTTAACATTATTTCTTCTGTAGTTGCTTTCTTTCCATATTTTGCTGTTTGAACTGTTCTAATAACTTCTTTTTACTTGAAACTCTTTTAGTTTGCGCTCCTGCCGGCACCTTGACCAGTAACCCCTGGGAGAACAGACGCTGTGTCTTAAGCGAACCTTCCTGGGTATATAAAAACTTTATCATCATTATAACCAAAAAGAAGGATATTCTAATGTATTATAAAGATTTTCATGGCTGCAGCATGAAGACATTAAAAAAAACCTTTCTAACCCATTAGTTTAGTGTTTTTATTAGATCGGTAAATCATGTTTTTTTTTTTTCCTTCTTATAGAAAATGTAAAAGGAAAGCGCAAGGTGCACAAGGAGAGATCGATCCATTGGTTTTAGAGCTTCTCCTCTGCTGGTGTCTTATTGATTTTTAACTTGGGTTCTATTCAGGGAAAAAGGAGGAAGATGTCTCCCACATCTTTGCTCTGTGTTGCTGTACGACTCTTTAAAGGGCAAACACACATGCTTCTGCCTCTATCTTTGCGAGGACCCCCCCCCCCAACCCGTTACACCTGAACCATCACAGCTGAACGCATCTGTTCTCGCATTGACTCTAGCCTAAATTGGTTCCTCACACACACACACACACACACGTGTATCCCCTCTGCGCTCTGTCTGTTAGAGCTGCCTGCTGATTAACACAGAGATAAACCCATCAACAGGAGCAGGAGGGGAGGGGCAGCTCACATTCACCCTGTTGCTCACATTCATCTGCTGGGCAGAGGAGTCGTGACTAACCAGAGTGGTGAAGTCTGCCGTACCCCACCCTCCACCGCCGCAACCCCCCTCCAACCCATCTGTGCGCTCCCTCTCCTCACTGACTCACATTCAGGAGCAAGACGTGCCGGACTCAGAAAGATGTGAAATAGGACGAGAGACCTCCACTGCACCAGGTCCAGGTTTCATCTGCACAGCAGCAAATGTTTGTGCTGGAAGTCAGAGCAGCTCTGATCAGAGTGACAGGGAGGCGCTGAGCTGAGCTGCGCTGAGCTGAGCTGAGCCACCTCGCCGCTCTCGCATGTTGCCACAGCAAACATTTAGATCCCATGTCTGTTTCACTGCCATCACAGCTGGAGCAATGAGGGGGCGCCTGTGGGATCAGCAGCAACTTTATTTAGACCTACACACACACTCCTGCATCTCTACCTCTGCTGACCACAAAAAAAAAAAAAAAACACTTTCCATTCCCCTCATCTTACCATCATATCTCTGTCACTCACACATCCGTGCAGACAGAAATAAACATCTCTAATGTTACCAGCCGGCGAGGGTCATCTCATCCACACTCTGGTTTGCTTTCTTACTGACATCCTGATACTCTGGAGACGACTGCCACTACAATCAGTTTATAACTCTTAATCTGCAATCGATTTATTATCGAGTTATTGTCGCATCCCTGAAAAAGAGGGCTCAGTCGGTCAAAATGAGGAAAAAAAGTGGAGACACATACCGATCCCCTGAGAACCAGTAACCCCAATTTAGCTAAAAGGGAAAAAAATCTGTGAAAATGGGAATACAAAGAAAACCAGTTCAATTAGATCACAGACGGATGAGCCCCAAAATGATTTATTTGCTGATGATATCCAGATGAGATGTAGGATGGGAGTGTTTTTGGGCCTGTTTTTTATTTTTTTTATTTATTTTTTTTTGTCTTTTTTGTGGGGGAGGGGGCATCCTGTCTTTGTTTTTGTTAGTGTTGATTGTCACTGTGAATTGTAGCGTTGTATTGTGTTGTGCCTTGGGGTTGAGTGATGTGGAGTTGGGGGTTGGAACCTTATAAGCATAGCTTCTTTGGCATCCCCTTTTCAAATCCTGTAATTGTATCTTTTGTTTCTTTGGATCATAAACATGAATGCTGATTCTTCTTCTTGCACGTTTAAAACAAATAAACAAACAAACAAAATATGAGGGGCTCTGTGGTAAATAATGTCTAAGGATAAAACGAAAATGAGAGAAATAATAAGGCACTGAATCTATCCATCAATACAGGCTTGTGGGAGAGGAGGGGGACACCATAGACAGGTTGCCAGTCTATCTTATGGGAACTACTGAACCCAAATCATAGACTTGTATAGCACTTCATCAAGTCCTGAGGACCCCAAATTCACCCATTCAGAGCTACATGGTAGCTGCAGCTACAATGTAAGGCAGACTAGCATCTACTGTATGGTCGGCTCCTGGTGGGTAGAGTGGAGTCAGCTGTGCCCAGTTACCTGTAGGGGCTACCAGAGGCCTGGTACTTCTTAGCCCCAGAGGAGAAAGCCATGCCAGAAGCTTTCAGTTTGTAGAGATGCTGGCTGAAAAAGCTGGAGTCACACTTTTCTGCTTCTGAAAGGTGCTCTCTGTCGCGACTTGCTCCTAATTCAAGATTTTGGGGGTACAGCAAAGGGTAAATGAGTATCCAGAACTGAGCAGGTTACTGAGTGTCCCTTTGTTTGTGTGTTTGAGGGATGTGCACACAATTTTACAGTTAAATCCCCATGGCAGCCCATCAGTTATCTGGTGTTACAGGCGCTCAGGGTTAATCAGTGTTATATCCCTGCTGATTCAGAGCAGGCAGCTCCTTCACCAAGCGGCTGCAGGTGCTTGTTATTACAAGCGAAGGTGTCATTGTAAATTTTCAGCCTCCATGACAGACGCTCTTCCCAGAATGCCTCTGACTCATCTAACATTTCGGCACGGAGCTGGTTCCCCTTCTCCACCCCTCCAAAAATTTCTTTCCCTTTACTTTTCCATTATAATAATTCCTCATGCAGGTTTCCCCGTTTTCCATTATCTTTTCCCCGGGTGAGACCGCTGTACTCAGACACAGTTTCAGAAATCTCCCAGACAGGCTGGTTTATCCTTAAAATGCAGAAAAAAGTCCCCCTCAAACTGTTTTTTTTTGCTCTGCTTTGTTTGGTACTGCTGCTGTTTGTTTCCACATGATTGAACTGGGAATGTAATCAGGGATGATTGAGGCAGGGGCCATAGGTTTACGGGCAACGTAATATCTCCGCCAGGAGCCCTTTGAAATAGGATTGGGTTTGGAAGGCATGTCTAATTATGGCTCTGCACATGGATGTATTCACTAAGGGTTTGCACAGAGAGCCCTACAGATGCAGCTGCGATCTCGAAGGTCTCGGGAGTTGAGGCTGTTTCTTTCAGGGCGGCAATAATGAGATTTGAAGTAACGGACCTAAAAAGAACTGTTGGTTTATTCGTCTTCTCTGTACGCCTGCAGCCCACCAAGCCAAGGCAACATTTAAATTGGTAATTTGTGAGGAGTTGCTGCATCTAAACATATTACCTTAGCTGCAGTGGACTGTGGCCCTACGCTGTACAGTGCATTAGAGCTCAAGACCAACAACTTGATCACACCGGTCTCTTCAGACATCAAAATAAACAAATGTATATAAAAGAAATATCACATGTTGTTGTATAAAGTGACTGTGTGCATTGCAAACTCAAAGAAGCAACAGAAATCCTTTAGTCTGTTAGAAGGTAGATTTTATGACATACATTTTAGACAATAAGAGCAACCTTATCTGAAACTAATTTGTTTCTAACAGATTCCAGTGTTGTTGTTTTTTAACCTGTAGTCTACTTTTACGGTGTGTTCCCAAATTAGCAATATGCTTAAAATCAAAGATTATTCGTATTTTAGTAGCAAATCTGTTGAAAATACAAGTGAAGCCACTCTAAAATGTTAAGTTTTGGAGCTGAGATAAAAAGTTCAGGAGGTTTGCAGCAAAGCAGAAGTATTAGAAAAATTTGTTACGTTTTGCTATTTAAATTAATCAATCATCAGGATTTCGGTGATTGTCTCTTTTCCTTTTTTTTTGTTTTAGCAGGAATTAACAACAAATGTGTCATAACACCTTAAAAGGCAATCGGGGGTGATTATGTGCTACTTTACTGCTAATCATTTTGGTTCATGCCAATGCATTCCAGTCATATAGTCAAGTTCTGATCCAATTGCATTCCAAAGCCTAATAGCGTTTTCCAAAAAGAAGCACAGAATTACTGAGTCATCAGTAGTTTCTATGGGAAAGATCAACCAAAACATCACACAAAATTAATAGCAGTCACAGCTTCATAATTGTCCAGGACAGAAACACAGCTTAACACTGAGCTAGGGGTACCTTCTATAGAGCAGATAAACAAAGAGAGAACACCTGATTAATGGCAAATATGAGCAATAGCTTTGTCCAGAAAGGAAAAACAGATTAATACAGAGTTATTGAACAGGGGATACTTTCTATCGAAATAATAACCCATTCAGTTCTGAGTTTAGGGCCAAATCAGCTATTATTTGTTCAGAAGTGTAGTAAGTTTCCGTTACTTACTCTTTTCTCTAAGGCTTAGGGTTAGGTTTGCAATTCATCCTGTTCTACTTTTGCTTTTATATTTCTTAAAAGGCTGGCTGAGAGCAGACAACAAATGGCTTGTGATAACGTAATAAATGTCATCATACACCAATGTTACAAAAGAACTTTAAGAAACACTCCATGAAAATACATCTCAGCAATATCATTCTATAGCTGTGGATTTTCTAGTTCAACTCAGAACATCAATTTATTAATCAAACTGTTGTCTTTATCAGTGAATTTTGTTGACAATAAACTTTGATGAATGATAACTGTGACAAAAATTTTGTGACAAATGTCTGCCAACAAATAAAAAGAAGCCAAAATCTGGGAAACCAGATGAAATCTAGTCAATCTAGATCCAGTTTTAGTCTTGTGGAAATGTGGGACGAGAAGAAATATCCTCTATTGCAGGGGTCTCCAAACTTTTTGGCATGTGGGCCGAAATTCTCAAGTCAAAAGTTCCTGAGGGCCAAAAAATAATAACAATGAAAAATAACCCAAAAATTGTGTAGTGAATTTTTTATATGATAATTTTAATTAAACAAATTATTCAGATTTTCTTAAGGAAAATGGTGTTAAATCACTGGAGAGCCATAGTTAAAATGGGTTTTGCACATTTGCTTTATTAAAAGCAAATTATATTAGACGTAATTGATTAAAAAAAAGAAAAGAAAACTGAATTCTTTTTGGTCCAGCAATAGGAGAGCAGGATTTAGGCCAGCATTTCTTTGAAAAGATCTGCTGTGTTTAGCTCATTTTGAGAAATGATTTGAAAAAAAGTAAAACAGCTTTTAATGCACAAAAGCTTGCATCTGAGTTAAAGTCCTCAGACAGATGTGGTCGTTTTTACTATGAAATGAAATAGAATGTAAAAAGTGTGGTTATTGAAAGATGAATACATTGTGTTGTACCCAGTGTTTTCTGTTGTAAAATGGCAACCTGTCTGTATTAATTTTACCCTAATAAAAATAAAACGTTTCCATCTCCATCAGCCAAATCTTTGCAGTAGACTAAATCTTGCTTGAAATGCAGTTGGGGGGCCAATCAAAGTCAGTCCAGGGGCCACAAATGGCCCCCAGGCCGCACTTTGGACATGCCTGCTCTATTGTATCTCAGTAGGGAACTTCAGGTGTACCAGCAGCAAAGGGAAAGGCGAATGGAGTCATTCGAGGTGAAATTATATATAAATAAATAAATAAAATAAGAGAAAACATTGTACAGTTATTAAAAAAAGCATACTCAGATTAAAGAAATGCGTGGCTGAGTGGGGTTGATTTAAAAAAAATGCACCAAATGTACATTTATATTAATGCACACACACAAAACAACAAAAAAAACAACAACACAGCAACAGACTATTAACAAGAATGACAAATAGGAGAAAAACAGCAGGAATGTAAACACCTGTTGAGACGGTCAGGAGCCAATAGCCAATGAGAGATGATCTTGTACAACGGTGGGAGGTAAATGCCAGAGCAAAATGGCGGTTAGGTGTCTACTGTGAGGATTGTCATTATCGATACCAAAACTGAGACATTAAATTCTGGGGTGAGATTAAAT
This sequence comes from Fundulus diaphanus, assembly GCA_037039145.1. Taxonomy (NCBI): domain Eukaryota; kingdom Metazoa; phylum Chordata; class Actinopteri; order Cyprinodontiformes; family Fundulidae; genus Fundulus; species Fundulus diaphanus. Next base: position 16,221,129 of record CM073124.1, read on the forward strand.
CAGTGCAGTACTCCTCAAGACAGGCAGAATAGTCTTCTTATTCTCAGCAGCAAGGAGAGGGTGCAATAAAAGCAATAGAAAACTTTTTCAAGGCTTGACTAACTGATGAGTTAAACTTGTTTATTAATTTTGAATGGGCCCTATCCAAATTTGCCACCGCTTGAGAGCTACTTCAGTTTTTTTTTTTACAAGACTAGAAACTGAAAGAATGATTGGTTGACATGCTTATGTTCCTCATTTGGCCAGTAGCTGGAAGCAATTTAGCAGCATCCCGGTGTCCGCAGAAAGAAATATCAGTTTGTGATTTTATATTTCCTGGTCATTTCAGTTGTATCTAGAGTCTGAAATGGTGGAAAATGCGTCACATTGATGCAGTGTTTTCACAGTTTTGAATTTATTAAAGGCTATTGAAAGAATACACATTTTTGTTGAATGTCACTTTAACTTCATCTGTTCCATCGATGGATACATATTTTCAGCGGGTATGCTACTGGTTTTCCTTAACTGCACCAGAGACACCCCCCCCCCCCCCCCCCCCCATTCTACATTGTCCTCACATTTCATGTGACTAAATTGTACATTTTGTCCTGTAAAATATATGAGGATTGAACTTTGACAACAATTTGACTAAACCTAAAATGACAATCAACTGCCAAAGACCTATTAAATTAAAATGAATTTAAAGGACTGAGTAAAACTCAAACTAAACTAAACTAAACTTCTGCTAAATTCTGTTGATCTCTGAGGGCCTTGTTGCTCAGCTTTACCATTGAAAAGCCCGGAATCATGGTGGTGAGGCAGCATGCTCCTCCTCTTGCTCCGCCCCCTTGTGAGTGGCACTGATCACCCGTCATACCGGAGGCAGCGCTGCTCGGCACGCTCGTCTCCCTCAGACAGCGGACGGGTCCTGGCGGATGTACCGATGGCTCCTCTCTCCGCTGACTTTCCCGTGATGCTCGCGTGTGTTTCGGCTTGTTGTCGCCGCCCTGCCGGCGGTGTGTCCGCTCAGACCGACTGACGGTGGATGTGTGACGGCGGCGATGCGCTCCGGTTGGTTCGGCTTATTGCTTCAGGCGTTGAAGGCGCTTTAAAAACACCTCCATCAGTGACCGAGTGAGAGCCGACTGGTAAGTTGAGTTTGGCGACTGACGCGGGCACTGTCTGCATCATGTTGGTCCGAGTTTAGCTTATTTTACAAATAAATGCGCATATATATATATATATATATATATATATATATATATATATATATATATATATATATATATATATATATATATATATATATATATATATATATATATAATGTTTACAGGTGTTAGTGCATGTTTTAGTATGGAAATAAATAGTAAAACTGAGAAAGTGCTGCAAAGGAAACGTTACTCTCATTTCAGTTTAAATTTATTTTTACTTTCTATTTGTAGCCCTAACGTTAATTCCTTAAATTATTGCAGTTTAACTTAGAAGCGCGTGCAAATCTCACGTCATTGTCACATGAACGAGCAGCGTGTGCGCAGAGGCGCTCCCCAATCACGGCCCAAGCCTTATTAATTAATAAACGTGGGTCTATTCAATTTAAAGTGCCTGTTCACGCAGTGGGAGGTAGAAAACAAATAAGAATAAAATATGAAGGAAAACAGCCTGATTTTTTTCATAGATTACTTTTTAAACAGTCAAATGTAACAAAGCGCTTGTTTAGAAGTTAAAACAAAGGAACAAAACACTGCAAACCTAAATTAATAGTCTGATCATCTTGCTCAAACAGCTATAATACAATTCATTAAAATGTAGACAGATTTTGACCTTTAATGAGGAAAAACCAGAGGTATTGTAAAATATATTTTAATATTCTGGAATTTTGCTTGCTTTCATTTATCCCCCCAGAAAATATTAAAGAAATTGTAAGAATAAGCTTCTGTATTCCTTTTTACGTGTATAAAAATCAGGAAATTCTCACATTAAAAAAAAGCTGAAAAGCCTTATAATCTTCATTCATCTTTCCAAAACTCAATAATCTATGTTTATAACAGTAGGGTTTTCTTGTAATGTACATAAATACCACTTTGTGTCTCATTTACATTACTTTCAACATCAGTTATGGTTAATTAAAGACTTTAATTGAAGACCAGATCCATTTATCTGTTTTCATGTCTGCTGCATTGATGGGCGATGTTTTAACTTGGCTCTAAAAGTGTCTCTGAGTGAAATATGCGACAGGAAAGACAAAAGGTCTGAACTCGCCATCTCACCGTAGCTGACATTTGCTTGTCTCCCTTTCCTCTGTTCTCCATTTGTGCAACATTTAAGCTGTCAGGTTGAGGCGTCTGTTTAATACATTCCGAAATGTTTCCATTAGCATTGAACTGGACTAGTTATGTTTTAAAAAGGGATTGTACGCAATATTTAGAGTTGAAACCAGATATTTACATACTCTGTATAAAAAGACACGAACGGCATTTTTCTCACTGCCTGTCATGAAATCTTAATGAAGATAGAATGACCAGAACGGTGTCTGTTTGCTAAATACCAGGATAATTAAGGGAATCTTATACAGGATTATTTTATAACTTTTTCAAAGTCAGACGTTTACCTAAACAGTTTTTGAAAATGCAGATGATGCCATGGGTTCGTAAGCTTCTGATACGTTTATTCCCCAGTATTTGAGTTAATTAAATGCACACTTTTAAATGTATTTGAAGGCAACGCCTCAAGCAGGATCTTATTCATCTTGGGGTATTTTTTTCCCCCTTAGACATCTGAAGGTGCAACGTCTCTCTGTTCAAACAGCGTTCAGCTCAATCCATGTACTGTTCAGGAAGGAGACGGGTTCTGTGACCCAGAGCTGAGCAGGTTTTTGGTGTGAAATGTGTAGATCGACTAACCTGACTCTCGCCAGATGGGTGTAAATCCACCGAGCTCCACACGGCTCCACGCATCCACCTGGAATCGCTGCCATTGGGAGGGATTTCGATACCACATAAAACGGACGAGCCAATCAGGATCGCACGGGCGGGATTTTCGTAGACGTGACGTATCAGAGAAGCGCCTGTTTGGATTCAGACAACAATGGCGGCTCACAGCGAGGAAGCAAAGGTGACCGGACGTCCCCGAGCCCCCATTTTGGATGAGCTGTACCCAGCAAAAGCTGTCCCTGGAAATGTCCCCGATTTCAGGCTGATGGAGTAAAAAGGTTTAACGCAGCAAAAGGTATTTACCCGGTCCCTCCGCTGTCCCGACGTAGTAGAAGAGCTGAGCCAAACGCACCTTCCCTGGTGTGTCGGTGGTGCAGATCGAACAAAACCAACCAACCACCCAACCGCTTAGCAAAGTCCTCAGTTTTTATTAGAGAAATCTGGTCACCCGGTAACACTGATGCTGTTAGTTCAACAGTGTTGTCCAATCTACTGAATAACAATTATTTAAAAGAACACCAGAGAACGCCTTTGAAGGCGCTTGTTAGTGGAAACAAGGTTTGCAGTTTAGATGTGAGTGGTTGAAGTGGCACATCAGGAAAGATGACGGGCGAGTGGTTTATCCAATCATATGCAAGAATTTTTGATAAGGCCCCTCCTTGTGAAGTACATATCCAATGGAGCGATCCCAGATGGATGTGTGGAGGTCTGCGGAACTACAATCATCTGCCGAGAGTCAGGTTATAGATCAACTCCAAAACAGAAGCAAAAGACCTCGTAAAGATGCTTAATCTGGTATTTCTGGTGTTACATTCTGATGAAAAACATGGAAGCTTGTAAGTCCGAGAACACCTTCCCAACTGTGAAGTGTGGGGGTGACAATATCATGTTATGGGGGGATTTGCTGCAGGGGAGACTAGTGCACTTAATGAAACAGATGGCCTCCTGAGGGAAGAGCATTATGTAGAAAAATTCATACAAAATCTCAAGACTTCAGCCAAGACATTAAAGCTTAGGCTCAAATGGCTCTTCTAAAGGGACAATAGCAATATTCTTACCATAATAATAGCTAGAAAGGGGTTTAAGGGCAACATAGTCAATGTTTTGGAGCAGCCACAACAGAGCTGAAGAGGGATGAGCTGGCAGGCAACCTACAAACGTCCCTCAGTTACACCAGTTCTGTCAGGGGAAATGGACAAAATTAAGGTTAACTGTTATGAGACACTTGTAGAAGGATATCAAAATCCAATAGTTTAAAAGCAATGCCAACAATTGTTAAGTGAATGTATGCAAACTTTCGACTTTAGAGAAATTAATGAAAATATATCTCTTTATTCTGACATTAAATAAATAGAACTAATTTTGGAAATCCTAAATGACATAAAACAGGATAAATCTGGTCTTGTTTAATGTCTGACAGTAAGAACAAACCTTTTTGAAATTTAAAAAAGGTCTTGTATCTTATTATTTAGGGTATGTAAACATCTGTTCACAACTATTAAATTATACAAGAGGCATAAGTTGAATCTCATATAAGTAATTAGCAGGTCATGGTTGTGACTTGTTCATTTGTGGGATTACCAGCCTTTATATCTTTTTAGCAGTAAGACCAGAAAGATCAACACAGAGATAACACCACTGTCTGATGCAATAAAGGGGAAATTTTTAGAGTTGCATCAAAGCTTTTACTACCTGATGCCATTTGTTTTTTTAGGTTTTCCCAGCTGATTCTAGTTGGATTGGTTTGTACGCAAAACACAATCACCAGATAAAACACAACTCAAACATGTCATATTGTTCTGGACACTAGTCAAAAGCAACTTTATATTGATTTTAGAAATACATTCAAAGTGTTTGCTGTTTAATTTGATAAAACCACAGGATTAAGAACGCTTTTTTTATGTATATGGTAGGGGTGGGCATTTATCGTATTGTAAAAATGTCTTATCATGATAAAAATGTGGCTTTATCATGACAATAATAAATTCCTATTAGTGATGGCTGAAAACCCCAAAAGCTGTCAATATTGTCAGTATTGTAATTTTTACTATTTTTGCACTCTTTGTTCCTTGAGAACAGTAATAAATATCAGTAAATGAAAAAAATCTAATCAATTGTAGTTACTGTGTGGAGTTTAATGGTGAAAATCACAAATTTTTGTAGTTAATGTCCTGATTAAGCCTATTTTGAATTTTGTATGTTATGTGTTAAATTATTACATATTTTTTTAAGCACATTATTTGTGTTTGTGGGGCTACAATTAATGTGACATGCAGCCATACAGTGACTTAAAAAAAGACTGCAAGAAGCTGTAAATAGTCTGTTATCATTATCACAATAATATCACAATGTATCGGGGTGAAATTTAAAGTCTGTGTCACCCACCCCTAGTATCTGGTAAGAATAAAAATACAAACAAGTAAAATAAAATTCAACAAGATCAAGTCAGGTTTTGTTTAAGCAAATGAAAATAGATTCCCAAAAATCAATGTGCGAGGAAATGAAAGCTCAAATAACCACCTCTGCTTTAGCTCTAATGACACATGTATTACCAGTTTTTGTTTAATGCTAAAAATAAGATCTAAAAAGATGATTTAAAGGGTTACTCACCCTTTAATCAACCTTTTTTTGCCAATAAAATGTTAACATGGCTGTCTTATAGTACTGTCTACATGTCCTGGTCATTATTTTGAAAAATTGGTGCATATTTGTTTAAATCCTGCTTCTGTGTCTAAAATCGTCACCGTTTAACCGTCTTGCATTGAATTGCGAATTTGTATTGCTTTGGGTTGCTGTGTGAGACCGTAGTGAATTTGCTTTTAGGTTGGACATTTGATATTCACGTTCCACGAAGCCAGTGATCCCGCCTGGATTACAAAGCGGGAAATAATTATAATATATAACTGGACTGATCCTGTCCTCCATTGCCTCTGCAGCATTGGGTTTGGGCTTCACTGAGTCAGTAGCTTGAGTCAGTGGTTCACACTGAAAATGCTCAGCCCCGCTGGGCTCCACAAGCCTCCCTCAACCTCTGGGGAGGGGTGAAAAATCCTCCACCTCAAAAAGACCGAACCGTGGTGTAACTACCAGCATAACGCTGCTCACTCTCCATGATTTATTATAGCAAATGAAGCTCGTGGCTGTCTGGGGGCTGATTGTGTTTTTACATGGGGGTGAGTTACACGTTAAAGAAAGCAAAAAATCACAACTAAAACAGGGACAAGAACAGAACCCCGTTGAACTCCCTGGTTAAGTTTAAATTTGATAATATTTGTACGCAATATTGAAATCCAAATGGAGTGTTTGGGTTGCAATGTTTGCTGGCTAAGATACTCTGCTATGTCAACATCCTTTTTATGCCTATAGAGTATACAGGCTGTTGGATTAAATCTCATGGCAGCAAATGCCCACATTTGACACAATTTACAGTGTCCAACATGCTACAGACTACAGTCTTTAGAAGATGATAAATGGTAAATGGCTTGTATAGCGCTTTAACTAGTCTGACGACCCCAAAGCGCTCTACACTACAATCAGTCATTCACCCCTTCACACGCTGACGGTGGTGAGCTAGGTTAGTAGCCACAGCTGCCCTTGGGCAGACTGACAGAGGTGAGGCTGCCATACATCGGCGCCACCGGGCCCTCTGACCACTGCCAGCAGGCAGTTCGGGTGAAGTGTTTTGCCCAGAGACACAACGACTGAGATGGTCTGAGCGTGGGATCGAACCGGCAACCCGCCAGTTTCACTACGAACTCTTACTAACTCTTGTGCCACTGTCAGAAGAAAGACAGAAGTTAAGGAAAACGTGGATTAATCACAATGGATATAGTGTTTACGGTAAAATTGATGTGATCAAGAACAAAAGATGTTAGTAAGTAAAGTTTTTTCACATTTGTGTCAAGAGCCAGTTGTATAAAGTATCTAATTTCTTACCAATTTCATGTACTTATTTTAATTTGCTTCATGACATTTCCATACAAGGTTAAGGAAAATAACCTGTTATTGAAACACGTGTTTCTGAACTATGTCTCCTGTTAATCCCCACCAGCTTCCAGACGTCACTCAGCTTGAATATATTGCTTTCTACTGAGAGACGACGCTGGCAGTGGCAGCCTTCCTCGCTTGTTTCAGTCTTTTCACTCATTTCATCTCGTGGGGGTGGAGGTCTGTCTTTTCAGCTCCCATCCAGTGTTGTGGGAGCGAGGTCCGACCCGTCGCTCTACTTTTCCAGCAGGCGGTTCATGTTTCCATTTTGTGTTAATGGAGGGGCAACCGGACCCCTGTGGTATCCTACCAGCGTGGGAACTGCAAGAGGAGATTTGTGATCTGTGACCACTTGTTGACAGATCCCCAGAATACATTGAATTTTTCACGTGTTTGAGTCATTTCTGGACGAATTAACCCCTCTGCTCGGATCCTGTGACTGCCGATGAACCTCACTGCAGTTTGAGTCCGGCGCTCATTTGATCGTCATTGAGCTGCAGTTTCTCCAACGCACAGTAGACTTTTTCCGTGGCGACAGCTTGTGCATAATTCTCCCTCCTCCGCTCTGTGCGGCTTCACTCCTGCCCAGGCAGGAGTATAAATAACTACATGGATAGAGCAAATCTCAGCAAAAGCCCAGCACTGTGGTACATCAGCACTTTGGTGAGGGCCCGTCTGGGATTATTTGTTCCCTTATCATCCCTGCTGATGTTGGGTGAGTTGCACTAGCAGCCAAGTTTTTATCTCTTTTTTTTTTGGCAAACTGGTGCATCAGCTGTGAATTACAGGTACAGACTCTCTACAGATTGTTTTTTTGTGTTTTAGCAAGATTAACATGCGTTTTAATATAGCATTAACCCTATGTTAATGCTATAAGGTTATAGCATTAACATAGGGTTAATGTGTGCAAGGCTAACAAAGGAAGTGTGGGAGTTATTAAGACAGAAGTTTCATGATGTGTGGGTTGGGTGAAGGACCAAAGTACAGAGAGGAATTTTGGGAGCAAGATGACAGTATATGGAGAACAGGATGTGAAACAGAGGCAGAAAAACTGGCATGAAACCCGGAGCGTATAACGAGCCATCAGGCAGTGCAACAGAAGGATCCAGTGGGAAACAATGACACCTGGTATGTTTATCAATAGAGGATGAAGAGCAGCTGAGACTAATTTACCAACAACAAAGGAACCCTAGAGTCCCTGGAAAGACCGGATGTGTAGATGGAGCAGCCCTAGAAGGTGGTAGTGCAGGAACCACGGAGGGTGGCACTGGCAAAAGAGGTCTTGAGGCCAGAGGTGGCAAAGCGCTGCGAAAACCCAAGAAGAACTTTGTCTGTAGATCAACCAGGAGGAATCGGGAGTTGGGACCCTTGACAGACTCCAGTCGTTTGTGGCGAGAGAGTGAGTTTGTGAGAGGAAAGGTGGAGAGCTCAACTGGGACTTCCTCAACAGGTGTGGAGGTGTTGGTCGGACCTTCTGGGACCTAAATGGCGGTGGCCTGATGTAGGCGCCATCCGTAGTGTTGGAGGAGGTTGGAACTGGGCTGCACGAGACATGGTTGCCATTTCTGTGTTCACTGGGACCCAGGAGTGTAGATCTCGGCCAAAGCTCTCTTAGCTGTAGTCTAAATAGCCCTTAATTTAAGGTCACAGCAAGGGAAAATAATTGCTTACTCCTCCAGCCAGCTCTTTAATAGACTGGCCATGGCTAAACATCACCATGGTAATCTGGGGGTGAAAAAGAGCTGCTGGTAAACATCAGTGATAATCCTGAACATTAACAAACTCCTGTCTACTTGGTCCAAATCATGGCTGGACCCTTCTGGGTGAAGGAAGAACAAAAGCGTAGACAGGAACCTGGAAGTAACATGTGAGTAAAGAATTCAATGAAAATGAAGATAAAACTTTCAACACAGCACGAAGAGAACAGGATGTGGAACACAGGCAGTGTGTTTCCCCAATGGAGAAAAGTGGCAAACAGTGAACTTAAAGGAGCATGGCATAAGTTACAGGATTTTTTTTTAGATGTCTGCCCCCCTCTGGCGACAAGTTGAAATGACACCGGTGTTGTGCACGTGAATGGGAGAAGAGGAAAAGCATCTTCCGCTGCGACTGCGCAGGTCTTTTGTTTAGAGGCGTGATGTCTTCTGAGATAAGAAAGCTAGAAATATTGAAGTTAGCCCGTGTTCCCAAAGTAGCCAAGCGAACGAGAGCACAGCGAATCACAACCACGCATACGCCGAGGTTTCAGCCCGAATCAGTCTCTCATGAACTGAATAATCCAGCCTATAGAGACAATGTAGTAAATAGAGGAGGACTCAAGTTACATGTCGGGCCATTGTAAGGTCATGTATGGGAAAGAAAATAAATCCTATTTAATTTTCAAACTTGTGCTATGCATTTTTAATATATGGAGGGAAATGTGGAAAAAGACATTTGAAACCGGTGTGTTAATGATGTGCAGCTAAAGCAGAAGGTAATGAAGAGACTGAGGAATAGAGACTAATTGAAATCAATGAAATCTTAAAATCTCTTTTTTTTCAATCTACACTTTTACTTTAAATGTGCTCAGTATCAATATCCTCATTCAGTATCAGTGAGTTTGTATTGATGTCTGCATTACCTATTTCTAACCAGGGACTGAAGACACTCATACAGTTGATAGGATCTGCAGAATGTCGATTTCTTTTCTTTTTTATTCTTTTTATAAGTATCATTCTTTTATCTAACAGAATAATTGCTATTTTGCTAGGAGTGGTTATAAAACTGATGATTACATCATAAGGGTTTATGTTTGCTCTTTCCCAAGTAACAAATTAAAAATAACTGTAAATCTAAAAAATGAGAGAAATCTCTCAAGATCTCATTCCTTTAAGTAAATCTGAGCAGTACTTTTGCATAAACCAATTATGTCTTTAAAGTTATAAATATACTAAATCCAAGTAAACAGACAAAATGTCTGAATATAATATAAACGCATTCAGTATCAGTGAATTGCCAAATAAAGTTTCAACGATAAAGCGTAAGCAGTACATTTCTGTATGAGTGAAGGTATTGTGTGCTTGGTGCTGTGAGGCTTCCTGATGTGGTCCGCTTTGCTGTTAGAAACTCTGTTTTTGTTGCCTCATCACTAGTTGGTGTCGACGACGGTGAATCTGAACTGCAGGGGCAGCGCTTCGAAGCCGTTGTGACTGGGCATTGGTTGTCGGCTGCCTGAGCAGGCATCCAGGACGGTGTAATTTCAGCCTCTCAGCCTCTTTTCTTCCTGAAAACAGCTCAGACTGTGCTGAGATGGCAAAGCTGTGATCAATAACAGTTTGTTAGTTTTTTAACTCCTGGAAGGTGAAGAAGAAGCAACATAAATTGGGCCTTTGGGAGAGCAGGGCTGTTATCGCATTGCCTTTTTTCGCTCCAAAAAAGCAGATTATAGGGAATGAAACCATAGTTATATTTATATTTGACTTATTTTCTCATGGATATTTTGAACTGTATGACTATTTTCTATTAGAAAGCAAAACCATTTAGTCAATTCCTGTTTTATATGCATACTAATTTAACCCCCCACACTTTTCTAAAACTAAATTCATATCTTCTAGGTTCCTTCTTCTCAAAAGTCTCATTTTGTTTTTGTCCGCTGTATCTGGAAACTAGGCTCTGCCAGGACTCCATAAACAATTGCATGAAGGTCTAATTTCAGATTTTCTTGATTCAAAAGAGCAACAGCTAAAGAAAACTGCAAGTCAGATGCCACACAAAAGCACAAATGACAAAAATAATGCTTGTCTTTTAATAGTTAAGGTTTGTGGTGGATTTCCGATCACTAGTTTTGTGAAGCTTTGACCTCTCCACATGGATTTTAACCAAGTCCTGAATTCAATTCAGTTCAATTTAATTTTATTTATATAGCGCCAATTCATGAAACATGTCATCTCGAGGCACTTTACAAAGACAAATTCAATCAAGTCTCACTCTTTTCAAAAGTAGCAGCCTGATTTGGCCTGTGCCAAAAAATAATAATTTCTACAAGCCTGTGTCAATAATATAGAATTTCAAGAAGCTTTTTCACAAAGTTTTTCTTGATTTAATTTTTAAGTACTTCATTTATCTTGAATACTGCCGTGTTTTCATCACTCTGTAACAGCTGAAGAGTTTTGATGTCAACCTGCCCTAGTAGCGCTTAGGTATGGATTCTTCACTGATCAGAAAACAATCAAAGTTTTTTGTCTCATGCATAAAAGAGTCCGATTCTGGTCAACAGGGCATTTCTCGGTGCATCTCTGTTTCAAGAAAAAAACGGTACTGGGATTTATCTCTCTGAGATGACAAGTACACAAAAACTGCATTGATATGATGATGGAAAACTACATTTTTGTTCCTCTTCTCCAGTTAGATAAAATTTTATTTATACACTGCCAATTCACAACAAGTGTCATCTCAAACCACCTTTGAAAAGACAAGTCTGATTTATCTATATTTAATTCGTTCCAAAAATCAAGTCGAATTCAAATTCAGGAACATTCATTCCAATTCAACAATAGTTATAAAACAATTCCCCCGTGTTTTAAATTTATTATGCTGACAGATAAAAGGTTTTCTATTTAAAGAAACGGTTGATTGCTCTCAATTTCTGACTTTGCAGCAATCTCCTGATCAGTCATGTGGCATCAGTGAACAGTTGGTTGCTTTAAGTCAATAACTTTGCAGCGATTCCCGAGCATGCACAGGGAAACATTATTGCGTGCTATTGAGTTTTAGTGAAAACTCCAAAAATGGTATAAAACAGGGTGCATATGTGTTGGGTTTTTGGATTCATTGCATCAAATCAGGATGAAGAAGGTTTTGTTCAGTCGCTCCAAAGCTGGAGTGTTGGATCACCAAGTGTGGGGTCTTGGAATCATGTCCAGTCAGTGCATGAGTGCATGGCGGATTGGAAAAAGCTTCTTTTTATATTTAAATGAAAACTGCACTAACAAATGCATAAGAGCAATGAGGTGCCTTGAAAAGGTATTCGCACATCTTCACCTTTTTTGTCACACTGCAATCTCAAAAGTCAGATTAGTTGGCGAGCACCCGTGGGCATCAATTTTCAAATCTTGCAAGAGGCTCTCGATTGGATTTAGGTCATGACTTTGACTAGGGCCTTCTAAAGCATAATCATGCTTTGACGTAGCTCTGGTTGTTTCTTTAGTGATATTGTCCTGGATGAATGTGAAACTTTGCACCAGTCTCAAGCCTTTTTCCAGTTTTAGCTCCATCCAACTCCAACCAGCTTCCCTGTCTCTGTTTTTGACTGGTGTGTTTGACCCTAACCGCACCAGAGCAGGTTCTTCACATTTGCCGTGTCCCCTACATTGCTTTTGGAAAACTCTAATCTGGTGTTATTACAGGCTTCTTCCAACAAGGACCTTTTTCTTACTAAACTGTCATAAAAGCCACATTTGTGGAGTGCAACTCCTCCAGAGTTCCCTTGGGCATCTTGGCTGCTTTTTTAAAACTCTTCTTGCCTAGCCTGTTGCTTTAGGTGGTCAGCCACGTGAAGAAAAGAAAAAAAAGAAATTGAAAACCACGTATCATTTCCTCCCACTTTACAGATATACACCTTTCTGTATTGGTTTGTTACATTAAATGCAATAAAGTTTCTGGTGTTCATAAAAAGAGGTTGAGACAGTTTTTGTCATCATTATACTGTTGTTTATTTGAGTTACTGGTAATGTTAGTTTGCCTTAGGGTATCAAGTCTCCACCAAGTCATTTTGTGGGTCAAGAGCTAAAAAGACTGGCAAATATTAACAAAAATCTGGTGAATGAACAAACGAGACAAATCCCAATTTGCTCCTGACCGCAGTTGAAGAAAATACAGAGGCAAATTTCCATCTATTTCTATTAAATGCTTGTTAAAACTGGCAAATGGCACAATTTTAGCTGTCCTTTCAGCAACAATAAATAAAAATAAAACTCAAGATTATAAATATTGTGAAATTGTGCCCTAAAACCCTAATGTATAAATAAAAACGGGCATCACGTCAACAGTGGCCATGAAGACGAGGTGTAATTTGTATGTGGGAGCCATGGGTGGATGAACATGAGATGAGGTGAGGTTCTTTCTCCCCCTCAGGGCTCCTCCAGTCACGTGGCAGGAGGAGACGCGACTTGGCCTGCAGCTCTGAGGCCGTTCCACCTGAATGCTGAAACAGCGGAGAGAGTGAGAGAGACCAGTCCTTGAGTCTGAGACATGAACACTAAGCATCCCTGAAAGCCCTTTAATCACAAATGTACATATACATTGTTACATTGTTGTGGAAGGGTTGGTCATAGCCTTGCAGTGTCTTTTTGAATGGATTTATATTAAAATAACTCTCAGGAAAATATTTTTGAAGCACAGTCCTCTTAAAGGTGTATGCACTTTTCTTTTAGTAGTGTTTACAAACTTGAGATTTTACTCATCCTCATGGTGCTTGTAGCACCATGCCTGGGTACACTGATGTGCTTTATAGGGAAATAAAGGTCAAAACATTAATTCAATTGTAAAACAAATGCATTAAAAATATTGATTAAAAAAAGAATAAGAAATAAAAACCTAAAATGCGACTTAAAGAACTAATTAATCTCTCACCATGTTTTCAGTTGCCTCCCACAGCATTAATAGACACCATTAATGCTGTGGTTTTCAAATGTTTTCTGTTGCGCCCCCTTTGAGGAAGAAAACATTCTTTCACTCCCCTCTCCATCCCAACAAAATGGCTCAAAAATGTAACTTTTATCGTTTGTTTTAATGCATTAAAGCTGTCGTTCTGAAGATTCACCCAGAATCCTTTTTAAAATCTATAACGCATATTTGGGTTAATTTATAAAATATTACAACGGTTTCTAACAACTAGCACGTTTCAAAATTGCTACACTTTTTTAACTAGATAATATTTACAACATTATAAACGGCTTTTAACACGACTTGTACCTGCAGTCGACTTTTAAGTAACTATGAATCTCATTTGCCAAAAATCATATCAAGCCTTTAATATTAAAGATAAACTTCAGGTACATATATTTGTACTTTTTTTTAGCAGTTTATTAATAGTATTCATCATACTACTGACCACTGTGTTTTTCGACAATTTTTCAGATATTATCTTCTAGATATCCTGCTTGATGTGTTTGTAACCTTGTGATGCTGAAGAAAAATAATGTATATATATATATATATCAACAGGATCTCCCTCATAATTCTTAAACTAAGCCAATAGTAAAAATGTTGGAAACCCTAATTGACCCGGTGAAGAAAAAAGGTTGTGTAGTGCATGTAAACATCTACTTTCAACATACCTGGTGACTAAATGCCTGTGGTCATTAGACATGACATGAACACAGTCCCTTAGTTATCGTGCCTCACCAGGGGGGTAAGAAAGGTTGCAATCCTCTATAATCTTAGCACATTACTCTGGAATTAAAGTGTCACAAGAATGGAGCCTTGAGGAACTCCACATGTAATGTTTGTCTGCTCCGATTTATAATTGCCATACAAAGTGTCCAGCTAAGATGAAGGTGGAAATTTAAGACGTAAAGCAGGGCTTTCTTATTGCTGTGATGCGTTCAAAAGCCTGAAAAGCGATGCAGAGATTATTTTTCAATGATCTTTGCCAAAAAGGCCAGGATGTGTATGTGATCATTTATTATTGGGGTGTCCAGAAGGAAAGACTTTTATTCTGTGTAGTTTTCAGGGCCTGTTGAAAATGACTTCCATCTATGATAAAAAAGAAAACTTTATTTTGGAAGACTAGTAAAATTGGGTTTTCTTGTCTTTCAGGAGCTGTCTGGTGAGCCCTACTGTGCTATGATTCTGAGAACCTGAGATTTTTTCCCTGTTTGAAAGCTTTTACGTCCCGTCCTGAATCCTGCTTGATTCCTCGATGGGTTCCCGCAGCCAGAGCTTTTTCCACCACCATCGCACCTCCATGGTGCCCGCCACAGTGCCAAGGCTGCTGCAGGAGAGCGGGAGTCTGCTGGGGGGCATCGCTCAAATCACCCCGAACCTCTTCCTCAGCAGAGGGAACGTGGCGTCCAACCGCAGCCTGCTGCTGTCCAAAGGCATCACCTGCGTGGTCAACGCCACTATCGAGCTGCCCAACTTCAACTGGCCACACATGGAGTACGTGAAGGTCCCCCTGGCAGATATGCCCCACTCCCCCATCTCCTTGTACTTCGACAGCGTGGCCGACAAGATCCACAGCGTGGGGCGCAAACGAGGGGCGGTGCTGGTGCACTGCGCGGCCGGGGTGAGCCGCTCGGCCTCGCTGTGCCTGGCGTACCTCATGAAGTACCACCGCGTGTCTTTGGCCGAAGCCCATGCTTGGGTCAAGGCCCGCCGTCCCGTCATCAGGCCCAACGGTGGCTTCTGGCGCCAGCTGATCGAGTATGAGAGGAAGCTGTTCGGCAGGAACTCTGTTAAGATGGTGCAGACGCCCTACGGGATCATACCTGATGTTTACGAGAGGGACCGCAGGACCTTCGCTCCCTACTGGGGCCTGTGAGCATCTGCGCTGACTGTCCGTCTACAGTGAGAGATTAAGGTGGAAAGTGAACCTCTTTTACCCCCCCCCCCCCTCCCTGGACTCCAAGTTCAGGCCTGTTCTTGTCAGGTTAGGTGAGATGCGTGACTGTAGATGTTTCTGAAGCGTATTTACTGAAAAAAGAACAGAGGAAATTTAACCAAACGCTGTTTGTTGATGGTGCTGCTCTTTAGTCTTTAAGTTGGAAGCAGAGCGACTTAAAGCCCAGAATCTGTCAAACCAGATGATCTGAGGATAACGTAGATGTACTGAACTAAAAACCCAGTGCTCGGAAGATGGTTCAATGGTCTATTTCCTGGTGTGTTTTCCCACTTCCAGAGGAGACAAGCGATCTGAGGGGGTGTTTAATGTGCTTGAGCCTCTGCAGCGCTGACAGTGATGTCCTTTTTCTGACGACGTGGTGTCATGTGGTGATATTGTGTCAGTTTCCCAGTAATATTTAATGTGAAGGGCAGCAGCATGCTCTGAATTTATGGTAGCATTAAAGAAGAGTCTGCAGAAAAACAACACATAGACAAACTATTTTATTGCAATGTACTGATGGGGGCGGGGGGCGGGCTTATGGTGCACTTTATCAGAATATTCAAAGATGTTAAATCTAGCTTTTTTTTGAAGGAGAAATTTCAAAACATGTAAGCTAGACGTTAAGGTTTAGTGAAAGCTCCTGTGTAACACAGGGTTGACCTTTCCATCGTGTGACCACACTATGTTATTGTAGTGCTACTTGATGCTGTAATAAAAAGAATATCTGCTGCTTTAATGGAGTGATATCTTTGTGTTGAATGTTTCTAAACTAAAGGATCTGGGTCTACGTCCGTCTGTGTTTTTAGATTAAAATGATAGAGGTGTATAAAAAAAAAAATCCCTGTTCTGCAGACTGACGATGAGTGAATCCTATCCTAAAAAACATGTAAAAACCTTTCTACATATAATAAAACATTTATCCTGTGCGAATTAAATGAAAGACAAACTCATCTGTTAGAGGCTGATAGCTAATTTGACATTATTTAATATTTTCTAAACTTTGTTCACGGATAATGTTAAGTATTAACTTGGTTGCATAAGTCTGCACACCCTTATATTAATACTTTACTGAAGCACCCTCTGGTTCACTTTCTGCATTCAGTCTTCCACTCTTCATCTGTTCTATTGCACCTAATTCATCTGAGTTCAGACGTGCTACTTGGATTTTTCCTGACGCCAATGCCACAGTTTGCAGAAAGGTTACAAAAGATCAAAATCATGTCATATTACGAAGTATCAGCCATGAGAAAGAAAGGAAGAAAAAACACTACGTCATACACATGTCACAACAGTGAAGCTTGTTATCAATGATTGAATGGGACAACAGTGACTTTACTAAATTTCTCCGAAATTATGGAAAAGCCAGAAGGAGCTGCTGCCGAAAGAGCTGCAGGCATTTGTGTCAGGTACTGTTTTTTTTTTTTTCTTTACTATAAGGATTAGGGATGGAAAATACAAGCCTTCCCTTCCAAAGAAAACATCAAGACCTAGTTATTCATCTGGCGAGATAAAAGCCCTAAACTGGAAGAAAACCATAAAAAAACGGTGCAGTCTGCAAGAAGCCATGTCGAGAAACCCTGGAAGAAGGTGCTCTGGTAAGAGAACAAAACGTAAACTTTTCCCTACATGCAATTTATCATGTGCAGTGAAGCAATAACACTGCCTACCACCCTGTAGACTGTCCCACCGCCCACAGTGAAACACGGTGGTGTCAGCATCATGCTGTGGCGATTCTTTATGTGGGGACAGCAAAACTGGTCTGAGATTATTGGAGGAGGAATGGAGCTAAATGCAAACAATCCTTGAATATAGCTGTCAAGATGTTCACTGTCCAGCAGGACAACAACCCAAAATGTTCAGCAAGACCTATAATGGAATGGTTTAGATCAAAGCGGATTCACATTAAATTATCCTAGTTAATGTTCAGACCAAAATCCAATTGAGAATCTATAGCCAGACATGAAAACCCACGGTCACAGATGATCTGAGTGAGCTTGAGCTACTTTGCAAAACAGAACGGCATAACACATTAAACCAAACTTTCAACTGTGGAAGCTGGAGGTAACCACACAACAATAAACACGATTGTGAATCTGTCCACGGTCACTGCTGCTGTTTCTAAAAGCTATGGCTGATAATCCTGTTCAGAAACTGGTTTTCAATACATTACAATGCATTTTGTATTCAGACAAAGGAGGTTAAAAAGTAGATCTCTGTGAAAGCTGCCGGACTGTAAAAACTCTGACCAATCCTGTCATTGGGTCGGAATGGAAAGAGCCAATCAGATGCCCTCACATCTCGTCCTGTCCACGCCCCTCTCTGTGTCTTGAGTTATTGGGGTATCACCTTATCTATTGGTTGTCCCCCTGCCAATCATTCTGACACGCTCACATAACACCAGTGTTCGTTCCTTGTTAGTTTCCGCTTGTTGGTTGCGCATGCACACTTCTAGTGTTTATGTATCCGGTTAGCTTAGCGGTTAGCTTTGGTGTTAGCCGTTCATTGTAGCTCCGCTGCTCTCACCCTATACTTTGAACATGGCTGAGAGTTGCAAGAAGCAAACCGCGTTCAAGTTTATGAGAAGAAGAGGAAGGCCTCAGTAGAAAGAAATAAGACCAGAGTGGATTTGGGAGATTTTTTTTTTTTCACACAATCCCCCTGAAGAGCGGAAGAGCAAGGCAAGACCATCTTGCGCACGCGTAGTTATTCAGAAAGGGACTTACATTTCTTACTAGCATTTCTGGAAAAAGCGCTGACTCTACCTTCAAGTCTGGTCAAACTAGTCCAAGTACCTTTTATGTGCTTTTTTTCCCTCCAGCCAAAGCTCTGTTAAATTAATATTTTGTTAACAAAAACAGAAATTTCTTATGGTATGTCATTCTCTCCTGTCTTCTTCTTGTCTGACTTGTTCCATTTGCAACAAAGCTGCCAAAGTTGTGAGTTTGATTGACAGGTATGATGAACTAATCTGACTGGATGAAGGACACAAAAAGCATTGATTTACCAGAGAGAATCTTCAAGTAACTAAATAGAGACCAGTTTGAAGTGACGTGGAAGGCAAAAGTGTTCGGACATACATACACACTCATCTTTCCAGCACCCCTCGGCTTTGTAACATCAAAATTAGGAGGCCCACCAAAAAATAAACCCAAAATGGAATGGGAATGCTGAAAACTCAAAAGTTGGACACATTTTATAAGAGAATAAATGGGATTATTACGTTTTATTTTGTAATTTATGTTTACCGTCTACACTTTTTCTAGCAAACCCTATTGACAAACCACCACTGGTCAATCATTTATTCAGCTTTTAGATGGAGCCTCTGAGAAGCAAAATGTTGTATTTGTCTAAAAATTCCAACTTTATTCTGGAAATCTATTTTTTATTTTCAGCATTTCAACTTTGTTCTATAATAGAAAATAAAAATATTACCAAAGAGCATCCATTTTTTTCCTTTCTGCATAGCGTTTGCATGTTCTCCTTGTGCATGTGTGGCTTCATTCCAGGTACTTCAGTTTCGTCAACCACAGACCATCAAACTATTTTATGCATAGCTGACTATTTTCTTCAATAATCTAAAGTCCTAAGAGTAAAAAGTCACCATGTCATACAAAAATAATGCATTTGTCTGTGAATCTGATGTAAGGAGCTATTTATATACATTTGTTAATGTTTTCTTTTTTATTTTGGTGGCAACCTCCACTGACAGCTGCTTCAGTGTCAGGAGCATCAACTGCATATGAAGATGTTACATCACTTCCGCCCACCACTCAAAAATGAGGTCGAATGGGCTGAAAATGAGCTCCGTAATCTTTTGAGCCAGATCGTGCGCATCCTGGATCTCTTTTGAGGCGCTTGTCACTAAAATGCTACAGGGAGGAGTGTTGTTTTGATGCTCCCTGTGTGTTTGTAACCTGTGGCCCACCAGAAAGATAAAGTGTAGAACTCTACGTTCTGCACATTACCAACCTGGAAATCAACTAGTTCTTTTCCATAGAATTTTTATTTGCTCCGAGACTTATAAACAACAAGTTATTGCAAAAACAAATGATCATCAAATGTAACAAAGTTTAATAAAGTATATAATGCAGGGGAAAAAAAAGTATTTGCCCCCAAACAAATTTATTCTGTTTTTGCTTTTTTTGTCACAATGAAATGTTTGAGATCAAACATGTTTAAATCAAAGATTACCCCAGTATATAAAAATAAAGGTTTCTAAATGACAATTTAATTTATTGAGGGATAACAGCGATCCAGATCAATGTCGCCCTGTGTGAAAAAGTTCCCACCCCTTGTTAAATCATAAATAAATGTCATTAACCTTTTTTTGGTGCAGTTTCACATGTTACACCCTTGGCTTGATTAGTGCTAGACCTGTAGATTCAAGACAGCACTTAAACAGAACCTGTCTGACAACATGAAGTAGGCTAAAATACCTCAAACTGCAATACATCATAGCCCAATCTAAAGAAATCCAAGAATTCACTGACATTTATCGACCTGGCAAAGGTTACAAAATCATTTCCAAGGTTTTAGGACTCCTTTGAGCAACAGTGGGAGGTATTATCTACAAATGGAGGAAAAATACAACAGTGGTGGACCTTCCTGGAGTGGACGGCTAACCAAAATTACTCCAAGCGAGCACTTTCTTCATGCTTGTCTAAAAACATCTTGATAAATCCCAGAGAATTTGGGAGAAAATTCTGAGGAAGATGCTCACTGCTTAGTGTAGTGGTGAGCGTCACTGCCTCTCATGCTGGAGGTGTGGGTTTGGATCCTGGCTATGCAGTATGGTTTGGGGGAATGGTGGCCTAGTGGTTAGAGCATTGCGCTTGGGTCTTGCAGGTTCTGAGTTCAACTCCCACAGACTGCCACCCTGGGTCCCTGAGCAAGACCCTTAACCCCAGATTGCTCCCTGGGTGCCACACAATGGCAGCCCACTGCTCCCCAAGGGGATGGGTTAAATGCAGAGAACAAATTTTGTTGGAATGTATGTTGCAATGACAATAAAGATGATTGTTATTAGATGTGCCTCCTGTTACATCTGGCATAAAACTAACACCGCCTTTAATAGAAACCTAATAACAAATGCAGGCTGTAGCTGTTGTTTTTTCCCCCTATGGGATAATTGCACTCAATTTCCACAACAGAATGATGCTAAAAGTGCCAGTAATGTTTTTTTTAGATAAATTTTGTCTGGTCATTGGGTTGGAAACTATTTGCTTCTTTTGCATCATTTCCCAAAATATCAACATCCCCTAAAACATTAAAGGAAATGTCTCCATCGTCTTTATGCTTTTCTTTAATTTAAAACCTAAAAACAGAGAAAAAAATTTGTGGTTCTTTAAAAATGATAACACATATTCACATTTGCGATAGCAGATATTTATAACAGTCGTTTTCCAAAAGGTTGTGTGACATTTGTGGCTCTAAATGAGTTTTATTTAGTTGAACTGGGAGCAAAAATAGCTCGCTGAATTGTAAGGGTTGCAGACCCCTGACCTAAACCACAATCAAATGAATTTCTCATGTTGACCATATTTTGTAGAAAAATCGCTGTGACCATTTTTGAGATCATAGATCATTGCTCTTCTTGTTATCAACCTTTCAAATGCCTCTCCATCTACAGCACACATCCCAGAGCTACGGAAGCCAATTTGGGCCACTTGCATTAGAAAAACTTCAGTGTGTTTTGTAATGAGTAAATATCAAATTTTAATAACAAAATGTAAACAGATATTTTCAGTAGGGGAAAACAAGTTTGTTTTCAAACTAACAAGGTGTTAACAGTGAAAAACATGGTGGGGGTTTTCCACCCTGTTTGTTGTTTCATTGTAGTTATTACAAAATGAAACTTGTTTTTTTATTCTGAAAAAATATCTCCTAATCACCATTTTGAGTTTTCTTATATTAAAAAAAACAACAAGATATTTTCTACTTACCTTCAAAAATAACTGAAAATTACTCATAGTAAAAAAAACAAGCATTTCTACCTTCTGTACAAAACAGAACCCGTCTCATCATTTGTGATAATTTGTTCTGCAACTCGTTGAAATCAATGGCACTGATCAGTGTGAAGGGATCTCTTCTGAATAACATTTCATTCATGGGCAAAACTGGGCCCTGATAATGTAATTTCAAAGCATGTAATATCCCATCATCATTCTATTAAAATGGAAAAGTAAAGGTCATGTCCTGCCAAGAAAACACTTCCAGCACATCATGCAAGAATCGGTGAAACATGAAATGGCTCTTGCTGCTGTTATATGCATTCACAAGTCCACATATTGAAGCAGAAGCTAATGCACAGAAAAGAAAATCATTTTCCTCATTTAAATGAGCGCAATGCAAAACAGGAATGCGGAAAATACGTATTCTTTATACAGATAAATATATAAAAATCTATAGTTGTATTTGCTTTCTAATTGGCACTATAGTAAAATGAAAACGTGTTGATATCTTTTAAAAATATCCATATTTTTGCCATTTAACTACAACCCTCAGTGTATTTCATTGGGATTTGATTCATATAATAAAAAGGCTACATAGTTTTCAGTTGTTTTTACGTTTTAATAATCTTAAAAGTGGGGCTTCCATTTATATTCACCCCCTTTACACTGATACCCCTGAATAAAGTCCGATGACTCTAAAGGTCGCCTGATCAGTGAACTGAGACTATCTGTGTGTAATTTAATGTCAGTATAAATCCCGCTGATCTGTGAAGGCCTCAGCGGTTTGTTGCAGAACAGACAGGGGGTTGGGCTGTGAAGAAGCTGAAGCAAGGTTTTTCAGGTGGTTCTGCTGGGTTTCATTTAGTGCTATTAGATCAAAGGGCGCTGAATACAAAAGGGGAGCCCATTGTTTAGATTTTTATTTGAAAAAAGGTTTAAAACCACCTATCATTTGTTCTCACTTCTCAGTTATGTCCTTCTTCACGTTAGTATATCAGATACAATCCAAATGCAACACATAAAATGTGTAAAACAAACAAATTGAAGTTATTGTAGCATTAAATTTAAGTTTAACTTATTCATACCCCCTTTCAGACATAATCACTAAATTTTACATATAATATCTATCTATATCAATAATTTTTTTACATAATTTTTGTATCTGTTAAATTTATAATTTCAATGGATTGTCTGAAATAAATGATTCATTCATTCATTCAATGTGAAAAAATGCAAAAAGTTTCATCACATAGTTATGGATTATGAGATAACTCACGGAGCCAAGGATGTGCGGCATGCATAAACAAATGTACTGTTATCACCAGACAGGGAAATCCCTGGAGCCAAGCTCAGTCTAATGGTGACGTGGATCCCGGAAGACAACATGGGGGAATCGACCAATCCTGAGCAGGCTTTGCTCATCCATATAAGCTGACGTAACCGAGAGCGGGCCACTCTCGAGCGTCCGGAAATCTGCCCTTGTCACATTGCTTTTGTATGAGAGTCCAGGACTGAAGCTGTAAACATCCCTCTGCTTTTTAGATTAAATGTGTTCAATTTTAATATTCGTTTTCGAGCGTCATTCCTTCAAAACTTTTATGTAACAAGTGGAGTTTGCTCAAGGGAAAAAGAATCAGAGGTCCACCAGGTTGTTCATCCGCCAGCAGGGTGCGGTAGCTTATAACAACACTAAATAATTATTCCCACAGGGATACACGGTGGTAGCAGCATCATACTGTGAGGATTATTTTCTTCAGTATATAGGGACAGGGATGTTGGTCAGGGTTGGTGGGAAGATGGATGAAGCTAAATACGGGAGAATCATAGAAGAAAACCTGTTAGTATGGAGGACTGGAACTGACAGGATTAAAAAATAAAAGCAGAAATATATAAATGTCCCAATAAATAAATAAATAAAAAACGGAGGTTATTTTTTTAATTCTGTCAGTTTCAGTCCTCCATATTTAGATGCTGTGAAAGATTTGAGAGCGAGGTGGACTTTCACCCTCCAGCAGGGCAACTGCGTTAAACATCTAGAGCTACAATCAGTGATCACTCATAAGGGCTGAAAGGGTCCAGTCAAAGCCCCAGACCTAAGTACAATTAGGAGTGTGTTCAAAGACTTTCCATTGAACTTTTATGTTTAGATGTAAAAAGCTGTCAGAAACATGCTCCAAAAAACTTGCAGTTGTAATTCCAGAAAAAAAGAAAGACAGAAAAAGGATTTCTACAAAGTATATCCTTCCTTTTATGTCAGTATTATACACTACTTTGTGTTGGACTGGCAAGTAAAATACAAATAAAATTGCTAGAAGTTTGAGCTTGTGACATGACAAAATGTGAAAAAGTTCAAAGCACAATAAAACCAAGAAGAGCCGCAAATATGAGCTTCACTTTAAATTTACATAAGATAAAACATGAGTTACTTCTGCCTCAAATCTGCAGGCTGTCTCTGGAGCCACGGATGATCGTCTATCTAAAAGCAGACTATGGCTCCGCTGTCATCTTCCCTTTTTTTTTTAAAAAACTCCGCTTGGAGGCGTCTCTGAGAGGTTTCCACATGAACAGATTGCCGTTATTTCCCTCTCCGAACGCCTCTTGGTGTCGATGGCGCACAGACGTTTCTCTCCCAGGAGAGGTCTTCGTGTGTCAAAGAGGTGTTCTGCCATTCATTTTCGTTTGCTGTGGTTACCGAGCAGCAGGCACAAACCGATGAACGCCATCCGTCTTGTGCCCACACTTCTGAGAGACCTCTGGAGTGGCCTGCGCAATGAAGTCCATCATCCACAGGGAGGAGGACCGTCTGATGATCTCCACAGAGATGGCCCAAGTGATGGGTCCACATTACACGCTCTTTTTTTCCTCCAACACAATAATGAATCCTTCTCTGCTTCTGGCTGGTGTTAATGTGAGCGCAGGCAGGTGCTCCGAGTAAACATGTCCTTTGGCAGCGGAGGAAATATCATCTATCATTCAAGAAGCAAAAAGAACCATTTATGGGATGCCGAGCATGAGCCGTGGGCCTGGACGCAGCATTGCAGGCGATGTGGAGCATGTGCCCTCATCCATTTCTGAGGATGAGGGCAAATCAGCAGGAAGCATCAGACCAGCTGCAACACGCTGCTGCATGTGGCGGTATTCAGGTGGCTCCTGATGGCCATTGGTCGGACTGCATTTCATTCATTGGTATCGGAGTAAAAGGGAATGAACACATTTGCTTTTTCACATTTTCATCTGTTACAAAAAACAATATTTTCCCTTCATCTTTTTTTTACCTGTGCACAACTTTTGTTTTTGCTCTGTTTTGTTTGTTTTGTCTTTTGCTCTGGCACATGTTGCCTTGACTGTCCTGGTTTTTTAAATAATAGAGGAAGGCAGAGTTGGTAGCACTGTTGCGTTTAAGCAAGAAGGTCCTGGGTTCAAATCCCTGCCTGGCGTCTTCCTGCATGGAGTCTGGATGCCCTCCCTGTGCCAGCACGGCTTCTCTCCGGGTACTCCGACTTCCTCCCACAGTCCAGAAACCTCACTGTTTGGTTAATAATTGGTCTCTCCAAATTGTGCGTTGCCGTGGGATGGACTGGCAAGCCCTCCAGGGTTGCACTACGTCTCTCAACCAATGACAATCGATTTTCTTCACGTCATACAATTTAATGTTTGTTACTGGTCTCACAACCAGTGACCGTTTCGAGGTGTTTATTATGTTTGTATGTTTTCATGATGTAAAGAACGTTGAACCGCCTTGCTGCTGAAATGTGCTATACAAATAACGACTGCTGGAGATAGGCACCTGCTGCAGTCTCTGCAGTACCCTGCATGGATAAGCAAGTGTAGATGATGGATTGGTGGGAATGAATAACGTGCTGTCTGAATACAAAGAAAATTGAGAGGGATATTTTCTCACTAAAGCTCACAAACAATGTAGGGGTGGCATTGGTATGTATAAAATATCATGCCAGTCCAGTTACATCTAGAAAATACATCTGAAGGGTAAATCCTCATTATCAGGGAGTTTAAACCGTACACAATGAAATTAAAGGAACACAATATAAAAACACATTTACTCTCAGGAGTAATAATATTACACTCTAATTGCAACCAAAATATTGCCTCTGGTTTCTAAAATAATCTGTTAGTAATCTATTACTAGCCTGGGGGTGGCTAGTAATAAAAAAAAAAGCAGGGTGCTCCAGGGTGCTGGAGTATGGAAGAAAAACAGTCTCATTGGAATCTGTTTTCATTTTAACAATGAATTTTTTGCAGCTGCTGGCAAATTTTTACCAGACAAAAATTCAGTGTAAGGAATTCAATGTCTAAAAAAATTCAGTGTATAAAATTCGGTGTTAAAAAAATTCAGTGTTTAAAATTCGCAGATTCCAACGAGACTGTTTTTCCTTCCATAAACGTGACACACTGTAGCAGTGGGCCGAACTGGAACAAGTCGACTGCTGGGTAATTAGACGTGTGGTTGAGGCGCGGCGTTGTTCCTGAGTAATTACCTAATCACTATACAATCAGTAGGAGATCAAAGAAGACAAACAAATAAACCTGATATAGGATTAATTAAAGGGAATTCTAAAAGGGTTGGAAGATGGTCCTTCAGATTTTCTCTAGCTGATAAAGATTATTATTTTTATGTTTGCAAGCAGAATGGTGCTTTGGCAGCAGCCAAAAATATTTGCTTCACCAAGGGAGGCTTTATATCTATGAATCCTCACTTGACACCCAACCCTTAATGAGTTTCTTTAGTGCAGCTGATAAAGAAGAAGAGGAAATCTTTATTTGTCATTGCAATTGTAGCTTGCAATGAAATTAGTCTTCTGCATTTAACCCATCTCTTACGGAGCAGTGTGCAGCTAATCCAGCGCCTGGGGAGCAATCTGGGGCTAAGGGTCTTACTCAGGGACCCACAGTGGCAGCTTGCGGGTGATCACACCAGGTACTTGCAACCTTCTCCGAGGTGCAAGCGTGCTGCTTTAACCACTAGGTCTCCACTACCAGTTTCTGTCTATCTGGATGGCATTCAAGGTTTTTACCTGCATGTTTTTTCCTGCTCATGGGACAGGACAGGAGGAAGGAACTCCAGTTGGGTCAGATTATTATTATTATTTTTTTCCAAACCAGTTTGACTTTCTGCTCCAGGTTCAGTCAACTCTCTCTGCTGAAAAGGTTGTCAACCATGTAGCCACAGTGGTTCTGTTGACCCGGGTAGGTCTTGATTACCGATTACTGTCGGATGATTGTATGGCCATGCCATTGTTTGCGACTGTGAACCCAATTGTAAGCAATAAAAAAAAACAAAAAAAAAAAAACATGTTGGTCTGAAAGATTAAAGAGGATTAGAGGCGAACACAAACAATGCAATCAAAGTTTAACCAAGTTATCCAGGCTCTGTTGGTCCGATTGGGCACAACTTCTTGATGCTGTATGTCGATCGTTCACTCAACGATAATCTGTTTCCGTCTCTTTTTATTCCTTTTCAATCTGAGCTCACAGGAGTGGAGCCGTGCTTTCACACCTCTCCACTTTAGATTGGTGCAGGGAAAAGTAGATCCTTCGAGTTTTCAAAATCCTGGGTTCCCCTTTGGCTAAGAGAGAACCAGCGATCTTTACAGCTTTGTATTCAAAAACATTGCATCTCAACAATCTGAAGAGCTCAGTCTGTGCAACAGAGGATTATTTATCTTCTTGCGTTTAGATCTCTGTATACTAAAGAGGTTTCAAGGTGCTTATATATATATATATATATATATATATATATATACACACACACACATATATATATACACAGACAGACAGACAGACAGACAGACAGACAGACAGACAGATAGACAGATAGATAGATAGATAGATAGATAGATAGATAGATAGATAGATAGATAGATAGATAGATAGATAGATAGATAGATAGATAGATAGATAGATAGATAGATAGATAGATAGATAGATAGATAGATAGATAGATAGATAGATAGATAGATAGATAGATAGATAGATAGATAGACGTTGCAGTATTTCCTCATGAAGACAATCTTTGGAATAATATGCATTAGCTGCACTGAATTATTAAGTCACTGCTATCTGGCCTTCAATGATTCACTGTAATCAGTGAGAGCTACAGCACAACTCCCACACCAGTCAGCTATAAATCCCACAGTACAACTTTAACAAGACCATGCTGCTTAAATTTCAGCTATCGCCCATGTTATACTTAGAATCTGACAACCTGATTTAGCCCCACTGCAACATATGCCTTAACTGGTGGACATGATTCATAGGCAGCATTTTTTTTATTCTCTGTACACTCGCAAACATTAAGGGAGCTGCAGCTTCTGTGGCTGCCAGCAGCTTCAATAACGTTCCCTTGGGGCAGATTTAAATCCTGTTAGTGCTTCAGGTAATGGTAATGAAAATGCATGATGGAGGCGGTTATGTAAAGGCTCCATAACGGAGCCTGTTAGACGGTATGAAAGAGGAAAAACAGCCTCGCAGCCGGCGGAGGCTAATCCTAAATGCGGCAGCAGAATTTGGTTTGTAATGAAACAAGTCCTTCTGTCTCAGTGGGCAGCTGAATGAGTGTTGTCTCTGTGGTGTAACAGTGACTCATCTCCCTGTCGTCTCTCACTGCCTCAGTTGTCTGAACTGATCGATTGAACGCCGTTAGACTGAGAGAAATGAACTGTATTCAATTTTCACTGAACGTCACAAAAGGAGGAAGAGTAATGTTTGTGTTGCGCCTGTTAAATGTCAAAGTGAGGCTTCAGAAATTGGCAACGTTCTGATTGTTCCGTTAGAGGTTAACATCGCTCACCTTTAGCCAATTTAGGGAATCCCCTCAAATGATAGGTTTCTCAAATTCTTGTAAATCTTGCGCTGAACCCAAGGTTGTTATTTTTTTTTAACAGTTTAAGGCTGATCTCGGCCTTTACATCAATTTAGGATGAATTTGTGAGCTTGTTAATCCTGTAGACCAGGGTCACCAACCTTTTTGAAACTGAGAGCTACTTCATCAGTACAGTGTCATGCGAAGGGCTACCTGTGCTGACCTTTGAACTACAAGAGTCCAAGCTCACCTTAACTTTACGTAATATAAACATGTTTTTATTACTTTTCTCCATTTTAAATCTATGAAATACAAGGATAATTAAAAAGGAAGAGCAACAGAATAAAATGGCATTTTAAATGCAGCTCACTGGAGGGCTGTGCTATTTCTTTGAACAGGCTTGGGGGCCCCACATGTGGCTACCTGGTGCCCCCGCGGGCACCATGTTGGGGACCCCTGCTTTAGACAGCACTCTGAATAATTTCAGTTTGGATAGATAGTTAATAGATAGTTAAACTCACTGGTCAACTAGTCTTTAACAACTAGTCAGAGCAGGACATGTTAAAAATACTCCAATTTCATTTGTGTTTCAGTGATTCATGTAAGGGGTTTTCAGTTTTACACTGCCAACTTTTTTGTACAATGTTTTGTTTTTGTTTTGTTTTTTTACATAGAAGTGTATGGTTTGTTACACAGAAACACGTGTTGGTTAATTAGCTATGATGCTATACCCTGATACCAGGTATTCAGTCATACTTGTAGATTGAAGATTCATTCTTCCTCTTGCAAGACAGACTTGTTCCAGAGTTAGGATTGAAGACTGAAGACTTGATTGGGGTCTAAGAGGAAAAACTCAGGACTTGACTTTATTATTTACAATTGACCTTGGACTGTTTGAAATACTCAAGAGTTGAATTTAGGATAAAAAAAACCTTGAGACTTGTTTTGAGGTAACAAGACAACTCAAACTGAAGAAGGAACGGAAAATCCTAAAAGAGAGAACTTTGGACAAGGATTTTAAGCCAGGAATGCTTGAATCTTCATTCAAGAACTGGATCTTTAAGGGACCAACAGCCTTTTGTACTGGAGTGAACAATTCTGAGACGAGTAGCTTTCAAGAACTGAAGGACAAATGTGGACTTAGATATCTTTACCTAAGAGAATATCTAAAATAAATGTGACAGGGAAAGTGAACTTAATGCAGTTCTGGAAATATAGCTGGCTACATATAATCATAAAACAGCAAAGATTATTTCTAAATTGTACGCTTGTTTAATGGCCTGTCAGTAATGTACCACCGTGTATGTCGAAAATAAATGGGAAAAAGAAATACCAATCACACTCTTGATGAAAAATGGTTACAGATGTACACGCTGGCTGACTGGGGAGGTGAAATCTCATTACCTGAGAATGAGTTTGTGCTAAAATAAAATGTAATGACCATGTTTTTGTAGCCCATAGACCCATCCTAACTAGTTTAAAAGGCAGCATAATAGGTCCCCTTTATTCTTGACTTGGACTTGGGACAAAATACTTGACTTTTGGATGAAAGAGTGAGGACTTGTTTTGAAATTGGGATGAAATATTCTAGACTTGGCTTGAGCCTGGAATGAAGGATCTTAAACTTGACTTGGACTTGAGATAAAAGACCCGACGTGAACCTGGGAAAAAAAACAATCTGACATCGCCTCTAGTGCGCCGCTCTGATTAGCTGTTAGCTTGACCCTGTGATGAGGCCTTTTCTAAGATACTGACCTCTGATTACTCCACAGAACCCCACTGCAATAAATCAAAACTTTGATACGTAAAAAACGTATCTTAAAACAGACATACATCTCACAAACCTATGTAGCTAACATCAACATATTGAATAAAATCTATAGTTACCCTTTTTCTGACATGAATATACTTGACGAAACATTATGTGGGTATTTTAAACCAAAGTAGCTTATCTGACAATTTTATCGTGTTTTCTCTTCTTTTTTAAAGCTACTGAAAGCTAAAATGGGTTGATAAAAAAAGTTAAAATCAGTGATGAAACTGAAATAATTATTATTTTTGAAAGTTTCCTATTCTAAAAGCAGCCTTTAAAAGCAGCTCAGCCTCATTCAGACTTGCCTGATTGCTGCTCGGTCAGCTCAGCAGATGCTGGGTAGAGAATGCGAGAAAGAAAATGGTCGCACACTAAAGATCTTCACATGCAAATGTAAAAATTAATTTACACAAACATGAGGGCTTCGCATGTCAAGAAGAACACAAACGATAAGCAACAAACACAACAGCCCTCGCACACCGACTAAAAGCAGATGACGTATAAGCAGCTCATCTTGTAAATGTTCTCTAAATAAAATAGTCTAAAGCTCAGCCGCGTTAATCTGCTTCACGTCAAAGAACTATTTTAGAAAGCCATTAAATCACATTTTACAGCTTGTGTACCTTATTCAGCAAACAGCCTGCCAAGATTTGAGGTTCCATGTTAGTTAGGATTTGCATACATCACTGCTTATATGGTAAGAATCAAACTAGTCCAAGATGATGAAAATGCTAATATATGTTTAAAAAATAACTGGCAAGACAAAAGATCAAGTGAAGATAATAAACTAATGTTCTACCTACATATTATAGCTATCTTTGTGTTATCTGAGCTGCAGTAGTCACTATAATTTTAGTCATACAAAAATAAACAGATATTTACTTTTAAGTTAAGCATGATTCCCTTTGATGAAACTGAAAGGTCTCTGATATTGCTTGGAGAAAATATCACACAGACCGTATTAGATTCATGTTATAATAACCTGTGATGAATCTGTAAGTAGAATATGCCTGTGCAAATTCTCAGTTATCTGGATCATCGCAGCAGCAAACAGGCAGGAGGCAACCGGACTTTCGTTCAGTTCTTTGTGAAAACGTTTCAGCACCTATCCAGGAATCTTTGTCGATTTTGATGGCTCACACTTGAGCGACCTGTAGTTGGAGCGCTGCTGTTTTTAAGGACATGGAGGCCCATACTCCTAGGCACATTCTAAGCCAGATGCAAATCAATGACCTCTTGGTCAAAAGAGAAAAGCCATCACTAGACAGAGGGGGAGGATTGCGGTTCCAACTCCCCAGTGTTTACAGCTCGGTCCTCCAACACGTTCCAGAGAGATCACATCAGCTGTCTCATCATCATTCAGGTGACCAAGACCTCCACTCACACCAAGCGATAGTTTCTAACGACCCAGGACAGTGAGGGGCCTAGGAGGATGGGCCTCCATGTCCTTTAAAAACAGCAGTGCACCAACTACAGGTTGTTCAAGTGCGAGCCACCAGAATTAACAAAGACCCCTGGATAGGTGCTGAAACGTTTTCAGAAAGAACTGAACGGAAGTCCAGTTGCCTCCGATTTAAGCCTGTTTGCTGTTAGCAGAACCTCAATCAACACCATGTTTTACTCCAGTCTTCACATAGCATCTGGACAGAACTTGGACTTTTTCAGATAGTTGTTTTACGGCATAAAAGCATCCATCCATCGATTATATCTGCTTCTCCAGGCGGGGTGACGGGGGCTGGTGCTTGGAGGCAGGCTCCATCCTGGACAGGTCGCCAGTCCGTCATCAAAATACACAGGACCACAAAAAACACAATTTTTAGAGAACCAAATAACACAACAGCCATGTTTTTTCAAACTGCATGCAGAATGACCCCAGGCTGGGATTTGAACCTAGGACCTTCTTGATAAATCAAATGTTTATCTGGGGCAGATTATGAAAGGTTCTCAGCACACGCTTTGGCAACAAGTGCAACATGGCCAAAAGCAACCATAATGGCTCCTACTCATGGTGCTTTTAAAAACACACCGGAAAATTCTGATTTTTACCCACCCAAAAATTACATATGAAATAAAATAAACTGATATTTAAAAGACTTTCCTCCAGAGTCACCATGACATCACCTAATAGAAACTGAAACATGTCCTTTGGTCTTTCCCATCAAACACAAGGGTGAAAGTGTTTGCCTCTCATCATAATGGCTGCCACGCATTAATCACTAAGAAGAGGGGCCATGACAACGAGGGATCAACAAAAGAAGCAGCATCCATCCGTTGCATTATATCTTTCAGGTGAATATCTGAGCATGATGTTGCAGACAATAGGTGTGAAAATGTCAAACACAAAGCGTAGAAATACATGGCGCATTTTGAATTCTGCAGCCCTGTTTGGTAATTGATTTCTGCTTTTGTAATTTTCTGTAATCCTCTCCCGGCGTTCGCTGCGAGAGGAGGGGAATTCATTTTCTGCGGGAAATAAATTAGACAGCAGCGGAGGATAAAACGGATGTTTGAGGACACACCTGAAGAGTGCGAGGACCATAATGAGACAGGTCTCACGGCGCCCTGAGACATCTCATCTGATTGGCTGAGCTCGACCGCCAGCGAACGGCCCGCCAGGCTTGTTGGAAGTGAATTTATTCCATTTTGTGGTAATGTGATGGAAATGACGAGGCCTTTTCTGGCCTTGGGGAGAGTGCATTATTGAGAAGGAAAAAAGGTAGAGCAGCATTTGTGTGTTTGGCAAAGAGAGACAGAGAGAGAGGGAGTGAGCAGACAGAAAAAAATAAATAAAATAACAACACCTGAAAGCCATTTAATTAACTGACCATTTTACTTCGGGGCTGTACTGGGCTTTTTGCTGAGCAAAAATATGGGCAAAATAAGTCTAGGAAACCATTTACGACACACAACATTAATACACTGCAAAACAAACATTTGTACACATTGAGGCTGCCTAGTTATTGCAACAAAATGCAGAGGCATTGGCACAACACAGTGTCAAGTTTGATAAGAATTCTTTGGGACTAAAGAATATTTGTACAGATGTCAAATTGACTAATACTTGGTATTAAGTGCTTTGCCTGGAGGACTTGAACCAATAACCTTCCAAGTGCAAGATGACTACTCTACCCACTGAGCCACAGGGAAGCTCAAATGAAAATGTTGCTGATATAATAGCAATTGTTCTCCAGTGCATACAGGTTTGTAGATTAAAGTTTCTTGTTCAGACGAGTTCGAAGCCGTAATGTCGGCTTCAGGATTGGCCTAAAATAGGCTAGCCCTCGCTAAAAGGCTCTCAGAGCTCTCAGAATGTGAATGTTTGTTTTTTTTTTGCTTGTGTTCATGTTGTCAGAGGCTTGCTGCGGTTGCTACCGGTGCGACACTGATCGCAATATTCTGTTTCCCTTAATATGAACTAGTTATTACTTGTGTGCTCACACAATAAAACAGACTTTGAAATAAGTTTCAGGGCTTTTAATACAAACGCTTAAAATGTCTGGAGTGTTTTTACTGTTCCGTACAAAAAATGCCCAAAAGTATTTCCCTAACGTCCAGAGCTGTCAAGTTACATGAAAGGCTTGGCGCAAGAACAGGGGGGGGGGGGGGGGGGGGGTATGTCCACGCCGCGGTAATCATGTCGGTTTTCAGTATTACTTAAATGGAGTTGTAAAGCAAATGTGCTGCTGTGACAAAGTGTCTGGGCTTTCTCTTTCTGTCCTTGAGAAATCAAACCCTCAAACAATAAAACTGTGTCAGTTTAGTCTGACTGTAGACAGGATGCTTTTAAACCGGGATTTCATCACACTTGAGCTGCTTAAGTAGTGTTAGAAGAAGATTCCCATGAATGTCAACACATCATTGCCCATCCTTGTTTATTTTTTTTATGGTTTTAGCGGTAAAGCAGGAGCTTGGTGCTGATAATCAAATGGACGCCATTCACCGATCGTCCGTTTGACCGACTCTCTAAAAACAGGAGGTACAGTCATGGGTTGACACAATGCCAAGATAGACACCAGGAATCTGGGAAGGTTAAGACCTTGTCCAAACCAATCTTCCAACAAGTGGAATCTCATTGTTTGTCAGACATGCAATAATCAGTAAAAAAACAATAAAAAATTCAGACGCTAAAGAGCTCAGTTGACATGTTAACTGTGAAGGTTCAATTAGACAAGTATGGCTTATAAGGAACCACAAGTCTAATGGAACCATGTCTTTTGGGTAGATGAGATCAAAGTTGAGATGTTTTAGCATCATGGTGGTAGAAAACCAGCTTTTTGTTGGCAAAGTGATTATTTGGGAATGTTTTTTCAACCCAGGCACCCTACAGTTATTAAGTTAACTTTTCTATATAACAAAATATTCAAGAGTCATTGGTGAGTTCATCTGCCCAACAACAAGCGACCAGCAAATCTACAACTGAATGTCTGAAAAATAAAAGAAATGGGTCGTTACAATGATCCAAACTGGGCAAAATGCTGTGGTGGGAGCTTAACAAGGCTGTAGAGAAATAAATGTCTGCTATAAGCTAAAAAAAAAAACATAAATATGAGAAGAAGAGAGGGCCAAACTTCAGCAGCAATTATATGAGACTCAAAGTTACGAAGAAATAGACTACTTCAAGTTAACTCCGTACCAGAGTCAGAGTTCCCCACAGACTACTTGTTTTTTACTCAACATCATGTTGCTGTTTCTCAGGACGGATATGATGAATACAGGGATGATCTGGATAATTTTTTAATTTTTTTACCCCTAATACCAAGCAGAGTCATTTTCCAGCAGCCGTTTCCCGGTACCGAGTCCCAGTCTTCAGACTTGGACCAGAATAATCAACTCTGACTCGAACCTGTAAGCACTCTCATTTATTCACATAACACTCAGAGATAAATACAATGCTACAACACGACGACACAGAGGAATCAGCTGCTGTCTGACGTCACACAATCACTTCCTTCGAGACTCTCAAATATTCACACCAACAGAAAAACAGACACAAAACACAGCCTCCTTCAGGACCCCTTAGGTTCACTCCCATGCCATTAAATATTTATAAAATACTATTTAAATACCGTAAAGGTGCTGAAGGTTCCATTCGACAAAGACATTCAACGCAGCGCATAAAAAGAGAGACGGATGTAGTACAGCAGTGTGTTTGAAGGATTTTCAAAGGCTTGCTTTAAAGGAGCCTGCCGCACAAATGCAATTCAAGTAAAAGAGTTGACTTATGATTAGGAGTTGTGGATAAAATCAAACAGAACGGGCGGAAAAAGGGACATTAAAAGCTCTAGATGTTTACGCACATCCGTTTTGCCAGTGTTTTTTAATCATATTGCACAGCTAATCAATAAAATATGACTCTTTAGGTAATCCTTTTCCATATCTTTATCTGCAGATAATCAGGTGAAATAAAGCAGCGTCCGTCACAGATTTAAATACCACCTCCCCCCCCCCCCCCCCCCCCCACTGACCCAAGTGATTCACATGAATGAGAAAAACGTAACAAAAAAAGAAAAGATGTTAAAATAAACCCGGAGAGGATAAAAATCTGAACTAAAAACAGAAATAAAAGGAGGAAGAAGAAGAAAACAGCAGAATCCAGTGGCTCTAAACGTCCTCCACTCGTTCTCGGCGTGAAGCGACTGACCGCTCCGCCTATTTGGAGTTAATTATTTCCTGCTCTGTTTCCATGGCAGCTCAGAGCAGGTCAGGCAGGATGAGGCCCGGAGGTTTCGGCTCCACGCAGTTGATCCAGAAATTGGCACAGCTGGCGTGGTACTGGTGGCCCCCGTACAGCAGCTTGAAGTTGTCCGTCTCAGAGTTGAAAGCCTAGTAGACAGAAAAGGGTGAGGCTGTTAGAAACCCTGAGCCACAGGCACGAGGAGAGGAGGAGGTGGCGGGGGTCCGTCTCGTCCATCTACACCCTCTACAGTGATACAGGTAAGAGGATTTCATTTCACGGTCAGTCCACATGTAGGAAACCTCCAACATGACGGTGGAAAGCGCATTTTCATGGCAGTTTGTCAGCAGTATGAGGTGAAAACCAACCAGAAAACACAGGAAGCCTCTAAAGTTTGGGGTTAATGCTCACCAACAGCCCGTTAAAAGATGGAGGAAAGGGGAAAGAGCCTTGGTGAAGGACAGCACTCGACCGTTCTGATGCCATTTTCATATAGTTATTATATTATATATATATTTAGCTTATTCATTTGTCAATGTCATGTTTTTCTTTTCCTATGTAATATTTCCCTCTGTAATGATTTTCTGTCCATGTCCAGCACTTTGAATCGTCCTGTTGCTGAAAAGTACTATATAAATAAACTTGCCTTGCCGTAAAGTAGGGCTTGATTTCTGTCATTTTTGAGCCTGTAGTTCAGTAACGAACACAGCTGTAACACCCAGATTCCACATCCTTCGCTCCGTTCCAGTCCGCCTCCGTGAGTCCGTCAAAAGCATCGCCTGCTGCATCCGCGGTTACTCCGCTCTGCTCTCAGTTCGTTGGAGGAGAGCAAGAGGTACGAGTTCACGTGATAAAAAAGGGGATATAAAGGAGCCGGAAACAAAACAAACTTTTCACGAGCTTTGGGTCGTGACCGAAAGAACGAGATCCCGGATACAAGCGGCTGAACTGAGTTTTCTCCGTAGTGTGTCTGGGCTCTCCCTTAGAGATAGGGTGAGGAGTTCAGTCATCCGGGGAGGACTCAGAGTAGAGCCACTGCTCCTCCACATTGAGAGGAGCCAGTTGAGGTGGCTCGGGCATCTGGTGAGGATACCTCCTGGACGCCTCCCTGGTGAGGTGTCCGGGCACGTCCCACCGGGAGGAGACCCAGGGGAAGACCCAGGACACGCTGGAGGGACTATGTCTCTCTGCTGGCCTGGGAACGCCTTGGGATTCCCCCGGAGGAGCTGGCCCAGGTGGCTGGGGAGAGGGACGTCTGGGTCTCCCTACTGAAGCTGCTACCCCCGCGACCCGACCCCGGATAAGCGGAAGACGATGGATGGATGGATGGAGTTTGACCTGGCTGGAGTCCAACGGACCGGACCGGACCGGAGCAGAAAATTGGACTTGTTCCGTATTTTGACGGTGAACGACAGAGAGCGTGTCCGCCGACGTTGACGTTCGGAGAAGTCACAGAGAATGTCCGGTCGGACGGACGTGAACGGAGGACGTGGAATTTGGGGGTTAATGTATCTTGCAGACAGAGGAAAAGAAAAAACACCCCTGAACTCAGAGGTCTGAAGGCAGAAAGCATCTTCTCACAAGCTAAACTTGACTGGAAAGAACTGGATGGGATTAATGAGGATGTATGATAAGTAGAGAACGAAGAAGTTAAAACAATGCAAATAAATGCAAAATCATTCCTGCATAACTTCTGACGTTGTAACGCAGGTATTATTTGCCTTTTAAACCAAATAAATGGAACCAGCGTCCCAAACAGGTGCGTTGACTAAACTACCACTGATAATTAATTTCCATTTTAAACATTTTCAATTCTCTATTTTTAATCCAACAGGAGAAGATATATTCTATGTATTGTAAATATACCAATTTCCATATATGGGATGGAAAGAAATCAGCCTTTTGACAACTTTACACACACACACACACACACAAATAAAGTCATTAAAATCAACGTTTCTGTCAATTTTAGACGCACCCAGGCTAGAAAAAATCTCTGTTTACAAGTATGAGATGAAAATAATAATTGTGTTTTTTTCATAAACAGGAAAACACCTGAGAGGAAAAGAGACTTTAATAACTAGAAATGGACCATTATGTTTCTGCCAATTTCTGTCCCTCACATAATAGCCGCCGCCCAAAAAGACAATCTATTTTGACATCCCAGATTGGAAAAAAAAAAAAAAATCAATAAAACCAACTGGCAATGGCTTAAAATTCCTAAAACATTATATGTATATTTGTCAGATATGGTGAGGACCAAAGGCAATAACGGCATTTATAAAACAATGACAAAACAGGTTGATGTATGCTGCTTCTATGCCAATCTTTGAAACTTCACCTTTGTGTCCAAGCGACACAGGTGGAGCTATGATTGATCAAATATCAATCAGATTCAATGCTGCTCCCAATTTCAGACACTCAGGAACCCCAAAACACTCAATAAAAGGGGGTTGGACTCAAGGTAATAATGATATTCATTAAAAAAAAGAAATAAAATATGTTAATTCATAATATTTCTCATGGAAGCATTTATTTTTGTCTAAGGGACTCAGGTGGAGCACAAAATGAAGAGACCCCAGTGGGTTAAGCAAGTGTTGCACAACCTGCTGTGAACATCTGACTGCATCTGCATCTGATTGTTTGAGTCTAAATAAATCCAAATGCTGTCAGAAGTGGTTTCAAAAGAATAAAAAGGATTCGTCATGCTATGACATTTATAAATTTGTTGATATAAATCTTGTGACGGCACCACGGTCTTCAGATATTCATCCGACTTCAGTGAATAAATGTACGCCGCAGGAAACTCAGGTACACAAGATGCAGCCAAGGTACATTTCTGAGGATCTCTTCATCCAGTAAACATTTAGTCAACATGCCCGGCTCTCAGCAGAGCGCGGTGCTGGAAACGGCAGAGACTTGGGGCTAAATTTCCTTATGAAACCACATGTAAGAAGAACGGAGAAAGCATCATGATTGATGCCTTTTTTAGAAGTCTGAAAAACAAATTTGTGGTGATTTATCTCCATGGAGGCAGAAAAAAGGGGATGAATGCAAGCTTAGCTTTGAGGCCGTTTGTCTCATACGATTAAGATGCTTTGGCAGCAATTCCTGGAAATGGGTTCTTCAGCAACAGTATCTTCCCGCAGCTTTTTCTGTCTGCGTTTCTCAGACATGCTTTCCACAACCCTGACTTCTTCTAAAGAACATAATAAAAACGTGTCTGTTTCCCATCTTTCATGCTTTTCTGACTTTGGCTGCATCTTTATAAATCAGAGTATAATGGAAATATTTCAATAATGTGCTTTAAAAAGAAACTCATAATATGGAGTCAGCACAACAGTTTCCCAGAAAATCTGAATAAGACCCATAAAAAATGACTTTTAATAAAAGAAATGTTACGATCATAGAAATGTTCTGAGGTCTGTTATGACTTGGTGGTGTTTGGCACACTTTTCTGACCAAACTAATTTTCATATCAGACAAATATTAACCAAATAAATATAAAACTGTTCTTTTACATCACTGTGGAGAATTTCTGGTTAACTTTTTAACAACAAAATAACAAGATTTTAACAAAATAGAGTTAATTCAACCATATTTTAGTTTTTAGGGATAAACAGTCTATCTAAAGAGATTTTACAGCATCTCAGTCAGAATTCATGGATCCAATGACACCAAGCAGCCACGTGGACAGCAGACCATCACATCACCACCACCATCGTCTCACACTAGCTGTAATTTCCAAAATGTTCCACTTTTAGAAACTTCTGGTCAGTCCACATAATATTTCATCAGTAGTCTTGGGGATCATGAAGATGTTTTCGGGCAAACATGAGGCGGTCTGCTTTTTGATCGGCTGTGGTTTTCACCTTGGAAATCTTCGCATGGAGGCCATTTTTTGTTCCAGCCGCTTTTTTATTGTTAAATCCTGAATGGCGAGCCCCAATAAAGGCCAGCGAGATCCACTGTGTTTCAGATGGGGTTCTGGGTTCTTCTGTGACCTCCTGGATGAGTAGTCAGTGTGCTCCTGGAGTAATTTGGTAGGAAGGTTCTCCGCTGTTCCGTATTTCCTCTATTTGTGGATTACTGTCTCACTGTGGTTAGCTGGACACCCAAAGTTCGTGAACTCCCTTAAATCGAGACATCACTTGCTGCTTTTTGAGATTCTTTTCGCCTACTTCATGGCGTCAGTCAGGTTCTGTTTAAGTGATTCATTAAGTTTACAGGTGTGTCAGAAACCAGACCTGGATGTGGCTCATAAAACTGAACTCAGCTTTACAAAAAATGTGTTTCATCAGAGTAGATTTGTGATTTGGGAGGGGTGATTACTGTTATTTCTCTAGACAGGGAAAATTTGGTTTGGATAGTGTTTTTCCCTTTAAAAAATAAAATAATTGGAAAACTATTTTGTATTTGCTCAGGTTGTCTTTGTCTAATTTTAGAATTGATTTGATAATCAGAAACATGTAAGTGTGACAAAAAATAAACAACTGGAGAAATCTGTAAGAGAGGGGGGGGGAAATCATTGAATTTGGGTTTTCATTAGCTTTAAGGAATTCTCACATAGAATTAATATCCTGAATAATTTTAAACTATTATAAAACCACATAATACATGGATTTCACGTCTTTGTAACTCGAAATAGTGGAAAAAGTGTAATTATATTCGGATTAATTTAGATGAAAAATAAGCTTATTTTGGTTGGTTCACAGAGTCTTACTCCATGCTTTGATGTAGCAACATAGTCGGAGATCTAAACAGGCAAAAATGACTCAACTTCATTTACTTATTTGGATACAAAACAGCGAAGGCCCCACAGTGAAAGCCCCTCGCTTCATGGTGTGATCTGATTTGGTCTAAATGTAGCAATATGACCCCTGCTTGAGTCTGCATTTCCACTGGCCGCAGCTGTAGCTGTGTGTGCAATCAGTGGATGCTAATGTGTGTGATGTGCAGTTTAGGAGTTCGCCTCCCCAGTGGAATAATCGAGGC
This sequence comes from Fundulus diaphanus, assembly GCA_037039145.1. Taxonomy (NCBI): domain Eukaryota; kingdom Metazoa; phylum Chordata; class Actinopteri; order Cyprinodontiformes; family Fundulidae; genus Fundulus; species Fundulus diaphanus. The sequence goes on from CM073124.1 coordinate 16,261,865, forward strand.
GAGGAATGACTCATGTGCAGTGAATCATAGAAGCAGAGAGAGAGAGAGACGCAAACGGAAAGCAACAACTGCATTTAAAGAATAAAATAAAATAAAAAAAATCCGTCCCAGCGCTAAAACACACCATTATGTCAAATACGTCTCCACCTGCCTGAATGCAGTCTGCAGCTCAGATGCTCCGCTGCCTCCCTAATGCAGACTCAATGACATCTTTTCCGCTCTTCACTTTTTCGCTCACATTTCACAAGCAGAGTGATTTCCTTTTTCCGAGCTCTTTGCCGCCCTGGCCTACTTGTTCCTGCAAAACTACGCTCAGGAAAGCCGGAGCTGGTCATCTTGGCGGGAAGAGAGCATGTAAGATGTAAAAAAAAAAAAAAAAAAAAGGAGAGAGTGGTCATCACACAGAGATGCTCTGTAGCGAATCTGCCTTCTTCTTTTTAACCTCGAAGGATTCTGCGAAGGCTTCATCTGCACAAACGTCAATCGGAGCTGATTATAAATGTTTTATTTTTAGACGGGCAACTTTTTTTTTCCACCACCGCTCTGAACTAACAATAATGGGACTTCTGTATTCAGACTGAAGTAGACGGATCAAATAGGGCATAATTATTTGCCTGACCTTTGCATCTGCTAATTAAAATTTGAGGTTCAGGACAGATGATTACCCATTTTGGCTAATCCTACCTAATTGCAAAGCTTGCTCTTTTTTTTTTTTTTAGTTTTTTAGTTTTATGATCATTATTTTTTGGCAGAATAAATCGAGTGGAGCAGCTGGTTGGCACAGTTCCACCGTTTTGATCTGAAGATGAAATGAAGATGGTTAGAAGAGATGCTAGCGTCATTGGCACCCCTTGAGAAACAAAAAAAAGAAGTATGGTCTGTTCAAGGCTAAAATAAATAAATAAATAAAACAGAATAAAATCATCTTATCGTTTGAAAAATAACATTCAGAAGCCACTGGGCTCATTGATTCCTTAAAGTCACTTCCATAACTCGACCGCCCCTTCTTTGTAATCTGGCTAAAACAAACAAATCGGCACTCCATCGCCAGAAGACAACGCACCAATCCGTGCCGTCTGCTGTCACTGAAGCCGTTCTTTCACTTCATTACAGACAGAGGGGAAGTCAGGCCTCCGCTCGGCTCTTATGCCTTCTTACCCAACGTGGCTCTGCCAAAATTGTAATTAAAAGATGCTTTATTAATCTCAGGCTAGTGGCACACAGGCACAACAAATTGGTCTAAATGTCAGCTTAAGTCTGCGCACAGAGGAGTGAGAGGTGAGAGACGGTGTGCGCTTGTGTGTGCGCAGGTCTATTATCCGCCTCACTCCTGACTAATGTTTAAGGCACATCTGCTCGCAGCCGAGATGCCTCGCAGTCAGCCGTATCTCACCCGCACCATCCATCTGGCTCTGGCAGGAGCGGTAGAGGGATGACGAGAGACGATCAGCGCCGGCGTGCTGCCCTTTAAACCGAAGGCTCCGAGAACACCATTAATGGCCCGCACCGATAAAAATCACAGAGCTGGACACACACACACACACAGAGCGCCCCAGCCAGAGAGCAGTTATTAGAAACAGCAATAGATGTGAGCTGGAAGGAGGGAGGAGCAGCTACCTTCGAGGTGGAGGTGAGAAGAAAAACATTGAAACGAACCCTGTTACCTTGACGGAACCAATCCCAGAGTGCAAAAACGCACCCCGAGGAGCCAAAGTGACAGCTCTCCACTTATTCCAGAGTGTGTTGTTATCCTTTGATACTTTTTTGGACATGCTTTGGTACAGAAGCTTAGCAACAACAGCGTATGAGTCCATCCAGACGTGAGCAGCAGCATTTACACACGGCAGACCCGTCAGGCTTTCAATCTCTGAATTTCTTTGCGCGGTAATATGGCGGCTCTGTATCCAAACAGGTTCTCTTTTAAATGGGATCTTGGATCTCATTAAGACTACTTGTGTAAATAATACGTTAAAAAAAATGTGTGCAAAGCCTAGAATATCGCTTAAAACTGCTGTAAAAGTCTTACTTATTTTATTTAAAAGCAGGCCTTGGATTTTATTAAGTAAACAAATGTGCATGCCGCACCTTTCAGAATTTGATTGCATTTTTATTTTCCTAATCACATAAAAATTACAACAAAATCCATTCAGTTTGAGGCTCTAAAGTGACAACGTGAACAAGTTCATGGGGTAAAAAAAACTTTAGCAAGGCACAGTAATTCAGAGTCGAGTAGCTTAAAAAGCAAGACAAAGGGAACTGGAATGAAGTTTATTTAAAACACAGCGAAAGTACAAAGAAAACCTTTGGAGGAGATTTATAATGGCTGGAGACGTATTTCACAAGACCACCTAGAGGTCTGGCTATTCAGAATTTAATTTAAAAAAAGAAATACTTTGGTGTAGGGTTGGATAATAATTAAATTTCAATATATATTGTGATATAACTATTCAATAAAGGTATATATTTCAAAATTTCAACATACAATACAGTCTGATTACAGCATTTTTCACTGACGGACATTACATCTTATGTAATTTTATGTTTTATTTTTTAAAGCAAATATATTTTTTTAAATGTTATATTGGAGGAGTTTTATAAACATGGCAAAATAATTGTTGTGCGAATTCTTTGCAGTCTTCCTGAGACTTTAATTTGTTTATATCGATATCATAATTATATTGAAGTTTTGACCATATCGTCGAGCCCTAACTTGGTATTTTTGGGAACCTCTACAAAAATACAATTGATGAACTGCTATGAAAAAAGTACTTAAATTTGGCCTGATAGTTTTTCTCTCCTTTTTTTCTCTATAAACTAAAATATCCATAAAAAAAAAATTTTTTATTCAGACATTTAACTAAAAAAATTAACCTAAACTAAACGGGACCGGAACTTCATTAAAAAAGGACGCTAAAAAAAGTAAAAACAATTGAAGAAATTAGTTCACTTGCACACTGACAGCCATGCAGTCGGGCTCCAGCAGCGCAGAGAAAAAGCAAGCCAGCCCTTTAGTTAAGGGCAACATGTAGGTTTTTACAATTTGCAAGTGAAACAGATGGAAGAGAAGATCGCTGTTGCAGATAAGATGCGAAAATCAAACCGTCCGTCCGTCCGTCCGTTGTCTTCCGCTTATCCGGGGTCGGGTCGCGGGGGTAGCAGCTTCAGTAGGGAGGCCCAGACGTCCCTCTCCCCAGCCACTTGGGCCAGCTCCTCAGGAGGAATCCCAAGGCGTTCCCAGGCCAGCCGGGAGACATAGTCCCTCCAGCGTGTCCTGGGTCTTCCCCTGGGTCTCCTCCCGGTGGGACGTGCCCGGAACACCTCACCAGGGAGGCGTCCAGGAGGCATCCTGACCAGATGCCCGAGCCACCTCAACTGGCTCCTCTCGACGTGGAGGAGCAGCGGCTCTACTCTGAGTCCTCCCCGGATGACTGAGCTCCTCACCCTATCTCTAAGGGAGAGCCCAGACACACTACGGAGAAAACTCATTTCAGCCGCTTGTATCCGGGATCTCGTTCTTTCGGTCACGACCCAAAGCTCGTGACCATAGATGAGGGTAGGAACGTAGATCGACCGGTAAATCGAGAGCTTCGCCTTTTGGCTTAGCTCTCTCTTCACCACAACGGATCGGTACAGCGCCCGCTTCACAGCAGACGCCGCACCAATCCGTCTGTCGATCTCCCGCTCCATCTTCCCCTCATTCGTGAACAAGACCCCAAGATACTTGAACTCCTCCACTAGGGGCAGTACATCCTCCCCAACCCGGAGAAGGCACTCTACCCTTTTCCGGTTCAAGACCATGGTCTCGGATTTGGAGGCACTGATTTTCATCCCGCCGCTTCGCACTCGGCTGCGAACCGCTCCAGTGAGAGCTGTAGATCACGCCCTGATGAAGCCAACAGGACCACGTCATCCGCGAATAGCAGAGACGCAATCCTAAGGCCACCAAAGCGGATCCCCTCAACACCTTGGCTGCGCCTAGAAATTCTGTCCATAAAAGTTATGAACAGAATCGGTGACAAAGGGCAGCCTTGGCGGAGTCCAACTCTCACCCGAAACGAGTCCGACTTACTGCCGGCAATGCGGACCAGAAAATCAAACCAAAGAATAAAAGCTGTTGAAGGATTTCCACAGTGGTGGATCTAATAGCAGATCCTTCAGGTCACGTGTGCGTGGCAGGGCTGATCTACTGAGACATCCTGTGTATTTATGTAGTCAATGTGCCCAGTGTTGTTTTCAGGTTCAGGATGAGCCGCCTGAGAAGCAAAAGACGTGAAAGGAGGCCGTAATGAAGATGGTTTTATTCAGGAAGTCTCATAAAGAGGAATCTGAAAACCCCTTTTTTGTACCGTTCACAGGAAAGTTCTCAGACGTCATTCTTTTTTTTAATATTCTGCACAGTGAAAGGACTTTTATGTGAACGTGGCTGCTCTGTGTCAGAAAAGTTGCTGTACTGTAATAGAGGAGGTGTGGAGAGATGGATCCTGTCACTTTGTCCTCCTCAGGGCCCGACCGTTAAGAGGAGAATAGCCCCCCCCCCCGAGGTCCCAAGAGACGGAAGAGAGAGAGGAATGAGACGTGGATGACAGTTTGACTGGTTCATACTCGTTTTAACAGACGTCCAATAGCGCTCCCCTCTTTGCTCTGTAAAATGTTTCAGAGTCAAACAGACGTCAGTCGTTACACGCTGCTGAGGGCAACGTCTAGGTGAAACTGTCTCTGCCACAGGTGTGTCTGTGTGTGCCCGATGAGCGCACAAACCTTGCTGCGAGCGTCGACGTTCAGCAGACACACTCCGCAGGCCAGCTCCTTGGCGTTCTTGATGCCGGGCCTCAAAATGCAGGAGGAGAAATCCAGGGAGGTTTCATCTGGCTACAAACATACAGGAAAAAAAAAAAAAAACCACAAACACGGTTCATCTCCACCTGCAGGGCAACATGCAGTCGTATCTGTTTTATACAACCTGACTCAGAACGGATCAGATCACAGAAAATCGTCTTCGTCTATCATCGGCTTCACTTTATAGCAACCTTTCATCGTAAACATTTTGTTTGGGAAACTTGTTTTTCGGATTTGGGAGATATTTAACGTTTGCGCACCTTTTACCTTTTCGATCTTTAAAATCCACTTAAGATCCAACGGCTCGACTAGAAATAGAAAAGTCTCTGATAAAAAGTAAATCTTTGTTGCTCTGACGTTATTTTAAAATCTCCAACAAATAAATCCCTGCTGGTCATCTCTGTTGGTGTGAAAGTGAATCTGTCAGGAAACTCTGGCAGGACTGCATCAAAACTGGAAAGTAAAATCAACAAAACCCTGATTTTACATCAACGGACCAACAACACTAAGCGCGTCACTGGTGAAGTATTTTTGGCTCGACCTCAAACATTTAGTAGAAGGTCAACTAAATGTTGCACCGGTGAAGATAGGACTAAAGGAGCCTGAATTGGGATGTTTTATGTTAGTCGCACGCTCCATTTCTCTGATCCGGATGTTTCTGTGCGACTTACGACGAGTTTGGCCAGCGACATGAAGCCAATGAGGTTGTTCCACACTCGGCTGATGTCCTTCATCAGCTGCTGCAGCTTCTCGGAGCACACCGCGGTCGCCTTGATGCCCAGCTCAACTCGTCTGGTCACCCGATACACCTCCACCACGCCTGGTTCACAAAATACAAAAACAAATACAAAATAACACATTTGCATGCTTCACTTTAAAAAGCTTTAAAAAAATTGTTCCTCAACCAAAAAAAAAAAATTATATTGAGGGAGCTGGCGTCTATAAGAACAACCAGATTTTCTCCTTCCTGTTTCCATGTTTGTCAAAATATGTCAGATATAAAAAAAACGATTGGACAGAGTCCACAGTCTACTTTTCCAGATAAAACTTTAGTAGCTTTCCAATCAATACAAAAGTGCATCTTTTGCTGTGTTTGAGTTTAATTTCTACACTACAAACAGGCCTTAGTTGCTTAATACAAATAATCCAAGCAGCAATGGAGAAAGACAGAGGTGGGAAAGAGGTCCATGTTTACTCAAGAAGGTGTTGTTTGGATGCCACTATAGAAAATAGAAGCTTCTGTGATTTGCCAAAAATTATGTGACAGAAAATGTAAGAAAAAGTCCTTATGTTTTTAAAATGTTCTTATATTTTTTACCATTTATCTTTGTTCTTGAATGACAAAAACAAACTCAGAAGAACCCAGAATAGGGGTTCCTGGGGCCCTGGGGGCACTTGGAGTAGGGCGCCTGGTGGATCCGGCTCCGGGGTCTGTTGCCCCCATCTGGGAGGAGTTTGGGAGGCCTACGGGTGGCCTACAGCAGCCGCTTGCGGCGCTCTTTGGGAGCTGCGTGTTGACGGACGTGGGTTGCTGACCTGGTGGCTGTGCTGCCGCTGGGTGGGGCCGGGGTGGGTCTGGGGGTCTGGGGTCCCTGGGGCGCGCCGCCCTCGGGCGCGGGCCCCGGCGGGGCCTCGGGGGTTCCGGTTCCTGGGGGGTGTGCCGCTTGGGGTCTGGGCCGGCGCGCGCCCGGGTGTCCGCCCCTGCACGGGGCCTCTGGTGCGCTGGGGGGCCTCGGGGCCCGTTGAGCTGGTAGGGGGGCATGGTCATTAACACCTCTGGGCAGATGCTCTTCTCCTTTATTGGAAAGGCACTCTGCCAGTGGGGGGAGGGGGAAAGGAGGGGGAGTAGGGATCTACCCAGCCTGGATGTCTACTGTCGAATGTATGGTGAGTTGTTTGAACGTTAATGTTGGGGAGGGATTAAATCCACGGGTGGGGGGGGGGGGTTGGGGGGGGTTGACGTTCTGGTGGGCTTGTGTCCGGCCCCCTGTCCCGGTCCTGGTCCGTGTCGTCTTCCGGTGCGGGTTTCACCTGGGGGGTGGGGTTGGGGTGGCTCGTGCGGGCCGGCTGGCCAGGGTCCCCCCCTCTTATTATTATTATTATTATTATTATTATTATTTATGTATTTATTTATTTATTTATTTATTTAGTTTAAGTAGGCTTGGTGGGTGGGCTGGGGGGGGCTTAGGTGTTGGTCCTGGTGGGTGGTTGGCTGGCGGGCCCTGCGGCCTCTCCCTGGCCCCCGGGCTACGGTGGTGCCGCTGGCGAGGCCCCCTTCTCTAGGTGGGGCTTTCGGGGAGCGGGGGTGCCTATTGGAGTCAGTAGGGGAGCTGGCTCCCTGGGTTGGCTTCCCAGTCATTTGCTCCCCATCCCCGGACTCCTCCCTCTGCCTGCTCCATCACGCCGCCACACATGTAGGTCCTGGGGGAGGGGGCGTTACTGGAGGTTGCCACTTTCTGGTGACGCCCCTCTCCCCAATTTTATTTTGCATCTTAGACACTTTCACTTCAAACATTTTTCACATCACACACTCATATAGGCCATGGTAGGGGGAAGACGTCTGGGAGGGGGCTTATGTTGTGTGGGCCTCACCTCGGACGGCTCCCTTCACCTCCTCTCCCACTTAGACATTGAGGGCTCTGGGCAGTCACACGGAGGGGGTGCGCTGGCAACAGCTACCTTCCGAAAGGGGGGTGGGCTTTGCCGTGCATCCCCTTCAGCGCTCCCAGTTTTTAAACGCACTTGAGAACAACATGCAACAACACAACATTTGAGCAGGCGTAGGGAGGGTCGGGGTCTTCTGCACACCCCCGTTCTCCGATGGAGGCAAGGAGTCTGGGGCCTGGAGGAGGTGCGGGCCACTGTGTCCGGGGTCTTGGCGGGGGGCTGCGGTGTGCGGTCAGCGGCCTACCAGGTCTGGGGCTGATGCCTCCGCACCCCCCAGGGGACGGGGGGCAGGGATGGCAAGGGTAAGGTGGGGGGAGGGAGTGGGTTTATTAGGTATTTAGGGGGAGGGGGGGGCTCTGGCCGGGTGGCTCGTGCGGGTCGTGTTGGCCCGCCCTCTTGGGGGGGCCCGGTCCGGGGGGCGTCTGGTCGGGGGCCGGGGCCGGGGGTCGGGCACAAGCAGTCGTATAGTCGATTTGGGGTGACCCCCCCCCCTTTGGTCAGTGTTGGATGTGAGTGTTATGTGGGAATGTGTGTACAGCGTCTTTTTTTTTATTTTTATTTATTTATTTATTTTTTTTTTTTTTTTTTTGTGTGTGGCGAGTGGGGCACAAGGGAGGGATGGGGTGAATGAGGTTTTTTTTTTTTGTTTTTTTTTTTTTTTTTTTTCAGGTATGGGTGTGGTCCGCTCCCTCTCCCAAGAACATCTCAAGTCTCCGATAGGTGCGGAGCCCATCCCCCCACGTCCTGCCCTCCTCCACTTCGTTGGCGGGCGCCTTGGCCCCCTGGCGCGTTAGTTGGCTTCGGGTTTGGGGCGGGTTCCCGGGCGTGCGCCGGCCCGCTCCTGGCGGCCTCTTCGCGGGGCCTGGCCCCCCGGGGGGCGGCCGGGGCCCTCGTCACGGGGGCGGGGCGCCCCTGGGGCCTCTGGCCTTCAGGGCCCATGGCCGGGACCACTTCAGCGGGGCTGGCTGCCGGCGGAGCCCACGGGCTCGTCTCCGCGGCTCTTGAGGGCGTCGGCATTGCGGTGGCTGGGGGATTTCCTCGGGGTCGTCTCTGCTCCTTCCTTGGGGGGGGGGGGTTGCAGATATCCTGTGTCGGCCCCTCCTGGGCGACCTGCTTTAGGGACCCCTTTGGGAGTCCGGGGCTACGGGTCCCCTGACGCCTGCCTCTGTGCTCGGGGAAGGTGGGTCTTTGGTTCTCCACAATCACTATCAAGCTATTTCTGGATAATCTTCACCTAAACTAGTGCACTTTCACATCTCCCACTGGTGCTGGGTCCCAGGTATTAAGTGTTCACTTATATACAGTAATCTTATAATTTATTTATTTATTTATGTTGTGTCACGTTCTTTTTTCAAATATCACATTACACATGTCAGCTTACATAATAATATATATGATTCAGCAATGGCATCTAGGTGTTATTCGAGTGTATCTGTTGCTTTATGTCTGTTGGTTGTGCAGTTCTTTTTGTGTCTCTTTCCAGGTGACGGAGCAGACAGAGGACATTTTATCATTCTCTTCCTTTTATCTCCTCTTACTTTCACCTCTACTCTTTTTTTTTTCTTTTCTTTCACTTTTTGTTCTTCCTTTACTCTCCCATTGTCATGTCCATATAATTTGAAATTCTCCTTGCAGGAATCATAATAAAGCTATTTACAAGCATAAATCAAGTGGAGCACTATGGCGAAAGCTGTTTGCTCCACTTGTAAAAGCAAAATCTGTCGAGCTCCATCTGGCATTGAGATATCAATTCCTATTGCCATAGTGCTAGACAGGACACTGGGGAAAAAAAAAAAAAAAAAAAAAAAAAAAAAAGAACCCAGAATAGACAATACAAGTGATTTTAGGAATGTGCTTTTATACCAGAAATAGGTTACTTACAGATCCATTAAGGAGAACATTTTCAATCAGTATGAACGTGAATGTCTGATCAACTTTAAGATTCATTTAAACTGTATTTTATTCCTTATATAAAACTGAACATATATGACTTTAATCACTATAGTGTAAAGTGCTTTAAGTGGTCAGAATGACTAGGAAAGTGCTTGATAAATTCAGTCCATTTACCATTAAAGTAATAATTTATGCTGCTAAATGACATCCAAGTCTATTCAATAAACTAGATTATTGGAAAGCGAATTTAATTCAGTAACTCCTTGCTAAATTAATAAAACAGAGAGATGTTTTAATGTGTGAGAGCAGGACCAAACCTCCAACAAATCCCTGCCTTTCGGCGTTAACGACAGAATTGGTCAGTTTTTACAGGCCTGCAGCTCCCACAGTGATCAATCTTTTTAACCTCCTTTTTCTGAATACATAACGTGTTTACTACTTTCAGGATGCACCTTTTCCCCCACTACAACAAAAAGTGTTTCTGAACAGCACTACCAGCTATAGCTTTAAAGGAAACAAATGCTTTCAGTTCTTCCTTTTCACATTGAAACCATTCAGTTATGGTCTATATAAAGTGGAACTGTGATGCTTTGGACTGAATTCCTTGGTTTATTTAGCTCCGAACCTCAGGACCGGCCTGTTCTGAGGTGCGTCTGAGAGCAACTCGTTTCTGGTGTGGTCTCTTTAAATCTAAAGGAGGCACTTCACACGCCGACCCAACTCCAGATCACGAAGCGCCCCACTCTACTCGGTTCTTCCATTTCTGCAGTATGCTGGGGGACGGTGTAATTGTGTGGGCTAATACGCCCGACAACCAAACATTTTCACTTATCCAGTTGTGGCTTCAGTAATCCTTCAACTTGGACTAGAAAGTAGCTCAGAGAAATAAAAAATGGCAGATTCACCAAATTGGTGAGGTAAATGGTTTGTACCTGTATAGCGCTTTATGAAGTCAAGAAGCTGTCATACATCGGCGCCACCGGCAGGCTGGCAAGTCGGGTGAAGTGCCTCGCCCAAGGACACATCGACTGAGACGGTTAGAGCGGGGGTTCGAACCAGCAACCTGCCAGTGACAGGACGAACTCCCTAACTCTTGCTCCGCCATATGTCCCCTTTAAAGGTGTCAGTCGTGGAACGGGAACGTCTTTGATGCCCAGCGTGCTCTTAGTCCACGCTGACGTAAAATTGCCATAATATTTTTAAAGTTTTGAGGAGTTGTAGCTGTTTCTATTTATTTTTATATTTGTATTGTTCACTGTAAAATTCTTACTTCTGTTTTTTTAGGTAGACAATTTTAAGATCTGTCCAGGGACAACAGATGAAAAAATAGCCTTTTGGCTAATTCTGGTGCATTGGCAGGAATGCTAATTAATGTACACTGTCCCTGTCAAATAAAAAAATTTAAAAAAAAGGTTAACGCTCATGGCAGGCCTTGTTGGTTCTTGGGACGTTGCCCAACATCCTAACTTAAATTTTTGGTGTTGTACTTCGATGTTCCAACAATTACATGATAAGCTGACTTAGTACTGGATATAGTAGTTTTCAGGAATGGACACCTGAAAGGGTTAAAAATGATTGGAAACCAGCGGATCTGAGGCTACGTTCACACTGCAGCCTGAAGTGACCCAATTCCGATTTTTTTGCCCATATGCGACCTGTATCTGATCTTTTCATGACAGTCTGAACAACACAGATCGGATTTTTTTAAATGCGACCCAGGCCACTTGGATATGTGGTCCTGAATCCGATACGTATCTGATCTTTTCAAATGCGACCTGTGTCTGTACGGCCAGGTCGCATTCATCCGACCTACACGTCATTGATACTTGACAAACGTCACTAACGGTGGACCTGGCTATGCCAAAGAGGTTGGCTAAAAAAAAAAAAAAAAGAGGTTGGCTATTAATACAGTAACAAGCACCTGTTGCAAGTCCATACAGCCCCATGGCAACGCGTTTACTCGCTGCTATGGCCGCCGAAGACGTGTGTTTTTACGTGAGAGCGCTAAAGAGATCCGTTCAGACGCACATAAAGGTTGCCTTTGTCATTCGAAAACTATGAAGGAAGTCCGTATCAGTAAAGCCGCTCACATCACTAAAATTTGTCTCTCTTTCTTTTCGATCTTCTTAAAAAGATTGCGTTGGTAATGTGCTGCTCCGGTTGGAGAATAACGTAAAGAACGCAAGATACGCTGCAGCATTACGACCCCTGTTTACTTCCGCAAACACTGAGCACGCTTGCTACGTATGACGTCATCGCGTCCTCTACTGCGCATGCGGGACACTTAGGTGCATGAATGCAGTTCACACAGGAGATCACATACAAGTCGCATATATTTGGAAATGTGAACGGACACGCAAAAAAATCCGATTTCACAAAAAAATCGGAATTGAGCATCAAGGCCTGCAGTGTGAACGTAGCCTGAATGAGCTGCGCCGAGTCTGCAAAGAATAGTGCTGAAGCTTCCAGCCGACGTTACGCCAGACGCTTGTTGATGGCTACAAAAACCATGTGGTTGAGGTGCAGCTTCCCTTTTTTTATTTGTTTGGAAAGGACAAAAAAAAAAGCATGTGCTGACCATTTGAATGGCAGCCTTCAGCTGCACTAGATCACTACCAAGATGTTAATGGATCGTTGTTGCTCAAGTTGGAGAACCTACCAGTGTTATCATCAAATAAAAATATTTAGGTAGAAATTTTACCCTTTTGTTTGAAGAAAATCAACAACATGCAGCCAAATTCTTTACCTTTAAACAACGATAACATTTTATGTTGTATATTAAATCCACCATTTGAAGTCAAACTAAAAAAAAAAAAAACATTTCCTGAATAAATACTTTAAAGCCCCTAATCAAAACGAAATGCATCGTCATGAGAATATGGTCAGCGGCTTTCACGCTGCTTCCTTCTTCCGTCTTTTAAAACTCAGAGCTGCTAAGCGATTTATACATTTAAAACCAAGGCCCCTGATGTTTTTACAGTGTGTGCGCATGGGAGTGTGGTTCCTCACCCAGCAGGTACTCCATGCCCTGAGCAGACTGGATGACCTCGGTGCAGACAGACGAGCTGCTGATGCCGTTCAGGGTGTTGTTGGCCTTGGTGATGACCTTAACGTGCAGCGACAGAAGCCAGCGTTGTGTCACACATGCTATTTTTGTTCGTCGCAATCATCATTAGTGAGAGTAACATGACCAGCGTTTTGACACAATAACCTTTGACGCCGACTGTGGATTATTTTTGACATCAACGAATAAAATAAATGTTCACCACAATCTCAGAAATGCATACTTGTCGGCTGAGACGTACCTCATGTTATGTATTTATTCTACCAGTAAGAGTATTTTCCAAGACATTTTGGATTCCTCAGAAATGTTAAAACATTACTAAAGCTGTCAGGTGTGCTTTTAAGTCCCATGAAATAACATCTCAGAACATCTTTAAATTAGTTTTGGACTTATGGAGAAAATATTTTGCCATTGGGTGTACACAAGAGAAGATCTGGGAGGGAAAAAAAAAAAAAAAAACACTAAAAAAATGTTGAACGGGGGAAAAAGTTGGACACAAACCTCCAGAGCACTTTCCAGACACCTCTGCCACTCGAAGGCGTACCGCTCGCTTTCCTGCAACAAACCCAGAGCAGAGTTATCTCACATAAACAAGAAGGAGCACAGCTTCTTCGCAGCTTCCAACAGCCCCGTCTACTAAGGCGCTCGGAGAAAAGAGGTGGAGCACAGTGAGGCGCTGCTCACCTCCACCTCGCCTGTCAGGTCCTTGTACTTGTCCCGGATGACAGGCAGGGTGGGCTTCTCGTTCAGCGTGTTGGATCGATCTCTGAAGGGCGGCTCCGGAGCTGGAGACGGAGGCGACCGCCCGATCTCCTTCTCGCCTAAACTGTGACTGCGTTTGTGAGAGCCTGGCGCCACGGCAGGAGAGAAAATACAGAATAAAAGGATGAATACAGAAAATCCTCCACCTGTTGCCATGTAACATCCACAGGATCGGGCATATTCTACTGGGATTTTATGCAATATAGCAACATAAAGTAGGACATAATTATGATGGAGAGGGGATTCAGGGTTTTTTAAACTTTCTTAAAAACACAAACATCTTCAGCCACTCTAAAGTCGATACTTCGTAGAACCATCTTTTGCTGCAGTATTCTGGTGTATGTATCTGCCAGCTTTGCAGATTTTAAATCTTCTTTTCTAATCTTAATTTTAAATAGCTCAAGTTAGTTTCAGTTGACCCAAAGCACTGTGTTGTAGCTCCAGCTGTATGTTAAGGGTTGTTGTCCTGCTGGAAGGTAAACCTCTGCGTCTCCCAGGTTTTCTTCAAGGATCGCCCTGCATTCAACTCTGAGCATCTTCACTGTCGCTGCTGAGGTAAATCACCCCCCACAGCATGATGCTGCCACTTCCCTGCTTCCTCATGTGGATGTCACGCTCAGAGTGACGGGCTGTTATATTTTAACCTGACTCTCGCCAGATGTATGTCGCTCCGCCTAGCTCCACTCACATACATCTGGGACACCGCCATAGGAATTGCCTTTTTTGAAGGCTGGGCCTTATCAAAAATCCTTGCATATGATTGGATAAGCCACTTGTCTGTCATATTTATCGACGTGCTATTTCAACCACTCACACCGAAGCTAACCCATGACGCTGTGAGAGCGACGCAGGAAAAAACTAAACTTTTTTTTTTTTTTTATGCGTTTGCGGCTCTAGTGGCACGCGTTTTATTGACAGTGAGCTGACAGGAAGAGGGTGGAAGACAGGCGGCAAAGCGCCGCGGGTCGGAGTCGATCCCGGGCCGATCCCGTTCGCGTTAACCGCTCCGCCACGGGCGCGCCCCGGAAAACAAAACTTGCCAAATCCGGTCGGGAGAAGGGCGAAAACATAGTTTCCACCAACAAAAGCCTTCAGAGGCGTTCTCTGATGTTCTTTTAATGAAACAATATTAGGTAGATTGGACAACACGGAAGAAATAGCAGCATCAATGCTAATGCTTGCTTCCTCGATGCGAGCCGCCATTGTTGTTGGAATCTCACGGTCGCGTCTCCACTACGTCACATCCATGAAACTCCCGCCCTGCTTCCTGATTGGCCAGACCATAAAATTGGTTGGAGAAATCACTCTCTATGGGAGAGGTCCCAGATGTATGTGAGTGAAGCTAGGCGGAGCGACATACATCTGGTGAGAGTCAGGTTAGTTATATTTACTCCTAGCACAACTTTTCATTGTTGGGCATAAAGTTACATTTTAGTCTCATCTGAACAGAGCATCTTCTTCCAGAGGTTAGCCACTTCCCTTTACAAGGCAGATGACAAAACTATGTCTTTGTTTTGGGTAGCTTTCTTTAAAAGCCGTATTTGTGGAGTAAAAAAGGCCGAGAGATTCTCCGCTACAATTGAGGACCTCTATATATAGCTCCTCTGACGTTGCAGAGGTGGGTAAAGTATCCAAACATTTAACTCGTGTAGTGTCATTTCAAAACAGTATTGCACAAAAAAAGTTAAAATTACAGAACAGGAAAGCTACCCATAGAAGTACTTTTTATTTTCTTCAAAAGGTTACCGCAGTGAGCGACGTAAATGATCACTACCCACCTCTGGTCTCTTTGGCTGCTTCACAGATTAACGACCTGACTGCCTGGCCGGACATCGTAGCCAGACGAGCGATTTCTTTCCATTTTCACATCATGAATTAACCAACGATCTGTGAGATCTTCAAAGCTGTTTATATAAACTGAACCTACTTTAAAACGTCTCCAAAACTTTCTGCCTGACCTGTCTGCCGGGTTCCTTGATCTTCCTAATGCTGTTTGTTCCTGACACTGGTTTATTTATTTAGGAGCATTTGCATTTGCATTTTAGGAGAATACCTATGCACGCAACACTTTCCAGATGTTTTTAGTAAAAAAAAATACATAATTTTCCACCCATTTCACAATTATGCACTGCCTTGTGCTGGTTTATCATGCAAAAATCCCATTCAAATGTACAAAAGTGTGTTTGTAATGTCACAAAATGAGGAAAGTTTCATTAGGTATGAATATTTTCTGGAGCTCTGCACATTTAAACAACTAGCAGTGGTTTGCTTGCATCAGTATACTCTCGCTCTGTGTGGCCAAACTCCCTTAAGACCATTACGGTGGAAACAAATGCTTCATTTTTGACAAATCATAATTAGGTACCAAAACAAAGCCACAAATATGCAAATAGGAATAATTGACAGGAAAACAAATCCTGGCAACGGCCCACAACAAACAAGTCCAGGCTATTGTAACGGGAGCTGAGGCTTGTGTGTTTGTGGATCGTCCAGGGTCAGGTAATCCACCCCTTACTCCTCCGCAACCCACAGAGGGACGTGTCATCTTCCCCACAGCCACTCATCCCGGCACAAAGCCCCACTGTGATCAGATTACTGCTTCACGGGGCGAAGAGACGTTAGCGAGGGCCCTCTACTTCAGACAAATTAAATCCAGTCCAGGGAGAGGAATCCGTGGGGGCTTTTATCTCTGGTGCAGGAAAGTGTAATTAATTATTTGTGGAACATAACACCGACAAACAGCAGTTAAAAAAATTAACAGCCTCAAAGTGGTTCCGGTTAATTTCAGCTCATGGATTTTCCGGCCTCTGATAATCCATCTCGGCGGCCGGTGCCGTTAGAGCGGGACTGTCATGGCAACACCACCATCTAATGTCTGACGGCTCCATTACAGATCAGGAAGGGACGGCGAGTGCGGGCAGAGCAGCACGCCAAGCTGGAGCAGCTGAAAGGTGCAGGATCACCTTCAGCTGCTCCCGTCCCGAATCTTAAAACTATCCGCTTTCATTTGTTTCATATGGCACTCAGAAAAAGTAAAAAAAAAAATCTGTTGTCTGTGTTTATCTGTTTCTTTCATCGTATCATGGTTATAGTGGCCCTCAGAGGGACCGCTGGTTAAATGCTAGATAGTTTCTAACCTGAAACACGAGACCATGCTCATATTTCACATCTCCAAACTTTGTTGAAGCGCCTTTTGATTCAGGTTGGGTGTTTATTCCTCTTTGATAAGAGTCTAAAGGAGACCATTTCCTGACTTGGCAGTATTAACCCACTCTCTAGTGTAAAAGTTACCTAAATCTATAAGATCGTGTGGAGCCTCTTCAGGTGAGTTTTAGTGTCTGGGTATCAACTTGTATGCAGGTTTGGATGGATGCACGGTTGAACCATGATGCTAAGAAATAAAATCCCGTTTCATTCCAGCCTGCTAAGAGTCACCCGAGGGCTTGGGGTCAAAGGCGGCTGGTATTTACAGATGTTAATAATTTCCCCCACCTTGACAAAACATCTATTTCCATCTAAGAAAAGGTTCTACTGAGCATGATGCTGCCACCACCATGTTTCACTGGCGGTAGGGTACTCGCTTGGAGATATTCAGTGTTGTTATTGTGCCACAATTAGTTTTTGGAGGTCAAGTTTGGCTTCATAAGACAGTAGGATATTCAATATTTTAGCAGATTTGAGCCAGAATTGCATTTTCTAGTTGGACTGGTTTCTCTTCCTGCTCCTGAGGATAGAATATTACAGCAGGAGATGGTTGTCACTTGTAGATTTCAACCAGTTCTAACCAAAAAATACTCTTAATGCCGTTTTCCTTTCACCATTTTCTTTAGAAATATCCAGTTTTTGTAATATACTTTCCCCGACATTGGTAAATGCCTTCACTGTGCCATGGAGTATCTACAATGAAGTGGCATTCAATTTGTATTCGTCTCCTGACTGATATCTTTGATCACCAAGGTTAGTTTTTATCCTCTGTGACCTCTCTGAGAAAACTTTCACTTGATCTAAAGTTGGGGTTCCCAAAGTGGGTGTCGGGGGTCACAAGATGATTTTTTTGCTCATGGGTTAAAAAGATTTAGTCTTACCTTATTTGTGAAACCGATACCAAATGATCACTTTAACAAAGAGTTCTTAAAAAAATACTGCTTTATTTTCGTAATTTTATGACTTTATTCTCATAATCCCCACCAAAAAAAAAAAAAAATAATTAAAATCCCACCCGCCAAAAGAGGGTCGCCAGTCTTCAAAACTGTAATTTTGGGGATCCCAGGCTGAAAAGTTTAGGGGGGGTCGAGTAAAGCCTGGTGGGCCGCTTATAATATGGTGGAGGAAACCTTGGCTTAGCTTGGAAAGTTAATATATATAAGAATATTCAGTTTAAAAAGAAAAACGGGTCTAGGTGAGGATGGGGAACTGCTTCTTTGAAAAGATTGTGCATCTTGAGGCGAGACTCAATTTAAGCGCACAATCAAAAGGGCAACACACGGAGGACTGCCCCCTGAGCTTCACGGGTGTTTCAGCCTCTTAATTGCAAAAATAAAAATATCCTTCTGATCTGGGGAACTAAAGAAGATAATACAGTAAAGTAAAAATTGTCGGTAAAATCCTCCAAAATCTCAGAAGCAAACAATAAAACTAAAACTCTCCATCCAAATACATCATTAATTTTGCTCACATGTGGTCGAACGGTCATGAAGACTCACCTTGAACGGACAGGTCAAAGGTTGCGAGCTCGTTCTTGATCATCTCCTCGCTGGATTTGACTTTGGTTTGAGCGCTGGCTTTCAGGAAGTCAAACTTGCCGAATTTGGGCTTGTCCCCTTGGAAGAAGCCAAATTCGTCTAAGGTCTCGTTTTGGTTTCCCTCTGAGCACGCCTCAGCAGTGACAGCGGGCGAGTCTGATTTTTCGGACACGGTACTAGCAAAGTCTCCAAAATCGTCGTCGTCGTCGTTGTCGGCAGGCCGGTCACAGGAACCGAAGTCAGCGAAGGCCTCGAACTTGTCACCGCCAGAAGACCCAGTCTCTGTGGTTAAAGAGGTGGTGATCTTTGCCAGGGAACTGCCTGAGATGTTTTCAGTGCTGCCAAAGCTGAGTTCATTCTTCTGTGACGGTACTAAAGATGACAAAGAAGGCCCTTCGGAGGCCTGAGGCTTTCTCAGCTCACTGGCCAGACCTTCATCTTGAACCGACCAGTCGTAGTTGGACAAGGTGCTGAGGGCTGACGTCCCAAATGGGTCAAATTTCATGTCGTCTCTTTCTGTAACGACAACACAGACATAACAGGTGGTTCATGGGAATAGCACAGATGTGATTAAGACACAAGGACGTTGTTGGGTTACTTATATTTATACAAAGTGTTGCCTTTGAATGATGCCCAAACAACTTCGACTTTTAAGACTTGAGTTCAGTGCACAAGCACAAATTTAATGCTAAATGACTTTAAATAATAATATATTCATGCTCAAATAATATAAATATACCCCTAACAACATTTGGCTAAATGTGTTTTTGCAAGTTGGAGATAAACCACAGTTTTATGTAGCCATCAAAAAGCTTCTGCCATAATTCTGGATACATATTTGACCACTCAGGACTTATTGAAAGCGTTGCAGATCTGGCCTTTAATCCTGGTTTATTAAATCTTAATAGGCTTCAGGTCAGGCGTTTGAAAAAGGAAATAATTTTTGATGTGCATTTGGCAGAAGTGTCCTGCTGGAACACCCGACTGTGTTCGAGGTTCAGCAGTCTGACCAAAACCGTCGCCTCAGCTCAGAGGACACTGGTCAGGATGTCCGATTACGAGCAATACCCGAGCACAGAGCACAGAGACAGAAATTAGCCAAAACCAAATGCCATCAGAAGAATAATTAACTTGATACGGTAATATTTATCCCAACATTAGTGAAGCGTCTGATTCCGACCAAAATAAATTCACAGATTAAAACTGGTTCTTGTTTTCAGAAATCATTTAAGGGGTATGTTGTATAATTATAGCGGCCTAAAAAAAAAAAGACAATGGTTCAAATAAATGATTAAAATCCTGTTGGTCAAACTTTACTTCAAAAAGGGTTAAGACTCTCCGACAGCACAAAACATTTTCCCCTTTAGTCCTCGTGACTTCAGAGCCACTGATTCAGTTTAGCGTGCCAAATACTCCTTTCATTGAGTGTGTTGTTGTGGCATTGTAGTGCTTTCCCAGCTGTTCAGTTAAAACAAGGGCTGGACAATTAATCACATTTGCAATATAATCGCAAGCTTTCAGGAATCTCACCATAACATTAAGTACTGGTCAAACTGCTTAATACATAGACTTGTTTGTTGGTGGCCCTTTGCACTTGATGTTCTATAGGCCATTTTTGTTCCTTGTGGTTAATGCAGAGAAAAATGTAAATCAAATCGCAATTGCTATTTTTTCTTTTGGGAAAATCGTACGTCCTTAGATAAAACCCAGTTTTCACTCCTTCAACCATCCTTTCCCTGCCGTGGAGATCAGCGAGGCACCGTGGAAAGCAGCACAGCATGCAAAACATTTGCTGCTACAGTGAGCAGCTGTTCCATTTAGCTGCCTTATTCTCTTTTCTGCTGACCCATATGCTACCTTTAACAAACCTACCAATATTCTGCTTAGAGTCATGGGGAAAAAGAAAGTACGCTCTCTTTCTAGGTTTTTTTTTTTTTCCTTTCCAGCCTGATAGAGATGGCCTTTTTTTAATTAAATCTCACGTGCACAAACAGCAGATTCCACACCGTCAGTGTTGTTCAGTAAATAAAGATACGACTTAAATCTAAAAGTGATGTGAGGGAAAATTCCCAACACCCCGTGTTTCATCAAAATATAAAAACACCTTAAGCATGAAGAAGTTCAAGTACGTTGCAGAGCTGGAGAGATCTTTCGGTGACGGACTGCTGCATCCCAGATGCTCTAAGGAGCGCTTCCACAGGTCCTTCCTCCCAGTTGCTGTAAAGCTTTATAATCTCTGCTGCTCACAACAGACTCAATAACTGTTTACAACATGCTAATGGTTGCACGGGTTCTGATCTGATCATCAATGCTTTACACTGTCTCTCAGATGCTAAGGTAACTTACATACGCTTAGCTACTTCGGGATGCTGCTGCACTGCCATGCAAAAGGCTGGCCGATAAATTGATTTAATCGATTAATTCAAATTTACAATTTATTAAGATTGAGTTTTTGGAAAATCTGGATTTTTTTTTGCCCGATGCACTCATTGGACTTCCATGATGAGAATGCAATGCTGAATATATGTGTAGGCAAATATATATTGTGAAAATATTGTAAAGAGGAAACTTTTTTTACCATAATACGAGGCACTTTAATTTACTAATTGTGTAACACCACTAGCAGCAAACATTTTGTTACACTTTCATTGTTTCCAATGGCAGGGCCTGCCATCTTGCTTTACAGCTTGTATTTAGTTGCACTTTGAATTCAGGTCAACTCTCAGACAAAATGCTTAACATA
Source organism: Fundulus diaphanus (assembly GCA_037039145.1). NCBI lineage: Eukaryota > Metazoa > Chordata > Actinopteri > Cyprinodontiformes > Fundulidae > Fundulus > Fundulus diaphanus. The sequence goes on from CM073124.1 coordinate 16,282,572, forward strand.
AAAGCAAGTTTTTAAAGTAATCGCTTTAATTTTTTGTTAAACAAAAAGGAGGGGAAAAAAACTATTAATCAGATTTGTTAGAATCAAATCAGAGATTTTATTTTTAAGCCATATATCGCGTATTGCATATTATGTTATCGTGTTTTCTGTAAATAGGCTGGAGTCTTTTCCACTGTTAAACTTGAATATTTCATCTTATTTTTTGCCATATCAATAAGTTAATTGTGCAATATTTACTCTGGTATTTATTTATCTTCTATTCTTGGCTTTTCTTTGGAGCTAATTTGAGACTCGAATAGTTTGTCCTTTTTTTTTCTTCTTCTTTTCCTTGCTAATAATTGTGTATAACGGTCTGTTTTTCACGGTCACACCCGAATTTCCCCACTGAGATACAATAAAGGAACTCTTATCTTAATCTTCTGTTTGACATTAAGACTCTGACATTATTGTGAAATAACTTTGGCCGATTCTTCTACACGTTTCTTCAATAAATACGCAAACTGGTTTCTATCGATCCTCATATAGCGGACAGATGGTCTCAGACAGATGGTAAACATATGAGGTCATGGTCAACTCTACGACTGCAAACATGCCGTTTTACAGTGGATTAGTGGCCAACACTTTATTTTGGTCCCACTTGTCCACAGGATATTGTTCCAGAAGCTTAGCGGGTTATTCAGATGCAACTATAAAAATCTGAGTCATGCTGCCGTTGTGTTGTTGCGTAATACCACTGGAAAACCTTTCCAAATAAGTCATACATGTTTAGTGGGTTTCTAACTGAGCAGTCATGAACTTTAACATTTCACATGCTAAGCGAGGGCTGTGGAGTTTCAGATGCGGTTCTAGGTTGTTTTTCTAGTTTCCCTGGAGGCTGTACGGTTTGTTCAGGAGGAAATTGGCTCCGACGGCCACAACGGGGAACATTGGCAACTGGCTCAAATCTTTTTTTCGCTCCCGAACAACCTTCCTTACTGTAGAAACGGTTGCCTCTGATTGCCTGGAAACGATTCTTCCAAGACTGATAAGCAGCAACAGTTACGTCTCTGCGGTCAATGCTGACGCCGGGTCCTTCCAGGCTATATAGTGTTAACACTTATCTAAACGCTCCGGAGCAGCAGACCGCCAAGAGCCCTCTGTTATAGAGGTGAGCACAGCTGCTGATGATCAGTTTTTCCAAGTGCATTTGATTAGCAGCAGCTTTAATCCCAGACCCAGAGCTTTTCCATTTTAATTTAGCTCGGCATAATGAGTTAGTAGATTCTGAATATGTTTTTTCTACACTTGAGGATTTATTATCATAGTGTCCTGATATATAAAACCCTTTGGATTGAAGGACGGCGTCTTTTCCAAGTACCCTAATTTTACCTGCGGACCTGGTAAGAGCACAATGGTTATGAACGAGCCTCAGCTCCTGTTGCTAAGGCGCTGAAAACAGAGCTATTTTCACGTCAGACTTCCTGCACCTTTGTGTCCAAGACAGACGCTTCCTGAGGATCCCCTTTCCTTTCCTTTCCAGCTGTTCGAAAAACGCATGCGAAGCCAAACTGTGAAGCTCTCTGATCCAAATGGGCCACACATTTCACTTTCACATCTTTTTAGCTGTGAGATCAACAATAAAACCGTCAAACTTTTGCACTCTCAATAGGGGGAGACGGCATAATTTAGACTGTAGCGCACAACACCTCATTTGTAAAAGACATGCTCCCTTCCCACACAGCGGGGAATTATTCTTAATAAAATGTGATCATTTTAATGCATGAATTGGATAATAACAGCAACCAGCCACAATTGTTGTAGTAGTGCTCCTTATAACAACTCATCGTTGTTACAGCTACTAAAATCCTGCAGAATGTTTGGATGAAAGCAAACCTGCAATTTAATTACATTTATTAAAGGTGGAAGAATTATTGTTTCGAACCAAATCCCAGGTGGCACTATAGTTTGTAGCCCTGCTGCTACAAACTATTACTACTACTCTGCAGAGTCACCTTTTACCAACAGGACAGCACTTAATGTCCTCTTCTATAATCAGACCCATTTAAAATATTTTGGTGTTTTTAAAGATTTCATTAGTGATCTCTTAGAAGCTTCCCGTGAACCTTGAAAGAGCAACAGGCCCACGGCATCACAGATCCTCCACACACTGGACAGTGAGCACCAGGTGTTCTTCCAAGTATTCGTTTACATTCAGGTTTGTTGGTCCAAAGCCCAATTTCAGTCTGCAGAACGAACTGGTTCTAGTTGAAGACTTAGTAGCACGCGGCAAACTTGGTGTTTCTTCAATATGGCAGCAGAAGAGGCTTATTGCTGGCCCCAGGATGCTACTCTTTCCTGCAATTTCAAACAGCAATCTTGTTTTTATGTTCCTTACTGTAGTGCGTACTGCGTGTGGGTCCCCATCACGCCTAGAGGCCAGTGGCCAATAGAAACAAGACTCTGTGTCACATCATATCTATATGCCAGGGAAACAAAGTGCTATGGGTTATTAATAAAACAAGGTTTCTACTATTTCAAGGCTTTTTAAGCAGCATCACAAGGCTTGGCAGTTAATGGGACCAGCACCATATTCATCCAATGGCTCCACTAAAGCAGCGATTTGTCTTTTTCTTTTTTTAATCCCTCTGGCTTTAATACAACATGGACTCTGTTCTCACTGGTGGCAAACAGCTTTGCCGGCAATAACCAATTGCTTTGCAACGGATGGTGAAAGGTCATTGGAGTGTCCCTGTCCTCAGTTTCAGAGAAGTGTACAGCTGCTGCTCTCAGGTATCCCCCATACTTACATTTTTTCACTTCTGCTACCATGAAAACAGTGTCGCAACTTCAAATGAACCCGTTCTCACGCAAAGTATTTTCCGCAAACTATGCCCTTCAGATCTTTCCAGAGGTTTAGAATTGGATTTAAGCTGGGTGGTAGACTGAGCCATGCTAGCAGCTCTGTTTCCTTTCTTTGAACCCACTTGGGTTTCCTTTTGTCGTATGTTTGTGATCACCGTCTTGCTGGAAAATCCAATTCTGATTAAAAATGTCCCAGTGCAATTTTCTGTACATTTCCCTTCATTTCAATCAGTTCTCATCTCCAAACTTCACTCTTTGTACGGTGCTTTGGGTGATGAGGAGGGCCATTTTTACCTCCAACATAGTCTGTGCAATTACATCTATATAATTAAATTCTGGTCTCATTTTACCAGACCAATCTCACATTATTTCAGTGACTTAACCAAAGATTAAACGAGTTTGAGCTTGCCTTTTCTTCAACAGTGGAGTTTTGTGCAGTGAGCTGGAATAGGGGCCATACTTAATTATTGGCAGCTCCGTATTAAGAAACGTGGCACTAAAGAAACCAGGGACTATAATTAAAAAGCCTGCCAGGGGCCAGAACGGGCGACATAGAATCCTACCTAAAACTGCTGGCAAAGGATAAGCCTAAATACCGCAAAATTGTTATTCACGCTGGCGGTAATGACACCCGGTCACGCCGATCAGAGGTCACCAAAGTTGGTGTTGCTTCGGTGTGTGAGTTTGCTAAAACAATATCGGATTTTGTAATTTTCTCTGGTCCCCTGCCTGATCTGACCAGTGATGACAAGTTTAGCCGCATGTCATCATTCAACCGCTGGTTGTCTAGGTGGTGTCCAGAAAACGACGTGGGCTAGATTGATAACTGGCAAACTTTCTGGGGAAAACCTGGTCTGATCAGGAGAGACGGCATTCATCCCACTTTGGATGGTGCAGCCCTTCTTTCAAGGAATCTGGCCGGATTTATTAGTTCTCCTAAATGGAGAACTAATGTCGGACAGATTCCAGTTTGTTCATGTTAATAATAAATCTTCCTCAAACTCTAGGGTCACCTGTGGAGTACCACAGGGTTCAGTCCTTGGACCAATTCTCTTTACTATATATATGCTTCCGATTGGCAAAATTATGAGACAGCATGGGATTAATTTCCACTGTTATGCTGATGACACTCAGCTATATTTATCCATAAATCCTGATGAATCCAATCAATTACTTCGACTGCAGTCATGTCTTGATGACATCAAAAGCTGGATGACTTTACATTTCTTGCACTTAAATTCTGACAAGACCGAAGTTGTAATCTTTGGGCCAGAGTCCTCAAAAAATAAACTTCTTAACCAATCACTTAATCTGGATGGCATTATCTTGGCCTCTGGTAATAAAGTAAAAAATCTTGGTGTTATTTTTGACCAAGAGATGTCATTTAAATCCCATATTAAACAGGTCTCCAGAGTTTCCTTTTTTCACCTCCGGAATATCGCTAAAATTAGAAACATTCTGTCCAGGAGTGATGCTGAAAAACTAGTCCATGCATTTGTTACTTCAAGGCTGGACTATTGTAATTCTTTACTATCAGGAAGTCCACAAAATGCAGTTCAAAGCCTTCAGCTGATCCAAAATGCTGCAGCAAGAGTTCTGATGAAAATCAACAAGAGGGATCATATTTCTCCAATTTTAGCTTCCCTTCACTGGCTTCCTGTTAAATCAAGAGTAGAATTTAAAATTCTTCTTCTAACGTATAAAGCCCTTAATAATCAAGCTCCATCATATATCAGAGCTCTGATTACCCCGTATGTTCCTAACAGAGTACCTCGCTCTCAGACTGCAGGTCTGCTGGTGGTTCCTAGAGTCTCTAAAAGTAGAATGGGAGGCAGATCCTTTAGCTATCAGGCTCCTCTCCTGTGGAACCAACTCCCAGTTTTGGTCCGTGAAGCAGACACCCTGTCTACTTTTAAGACTAATCTTAAAACCTTCCTTTTTGACAAAGCTTATAACTAGAGTGGCTCATGTTACTCTGAGCTACCTTTATAGTTATGCTGCTATAGGCTTAGGCTACTGGAGGACATCAGGGCCTATTTTTCTCACTCTACTGATTTCTACTGTTCTCCAGTCTACTGTTCTCCAGATTTGCATTGCATTACATTGAAATGACTGTTGTCATTTCAGCTTTTAACTTCTTGTTCTCTGTCTTTTTTCTTCATAGTAGGTACACCTGGTCTGACGTTCTGTTAACTGTGACATCATCCAGGGAGGACAGATCACCTGCTATTACCATCTAATGTAGAACAGATTACTGGATCAATGTGTGCTTCTGTGCTTTTTGTCTCTCTTGTTGTGTCTCTGCTCTGTCTTCTCTAACCCCCAGTCGGTCGAGGCAGATGACCGTTCATACTGAGCCCGGTTCTGCTGGAGGTTTTTCCTTCCCGCTAACGGGTGTTTTTTCTTTCCACTGTCGCTTCATGCTTGCTCAGTATGAGGGATTGCAGCAAAGCCATGTACAATGCAGACGACTCTCCCTGTGGCTCTACGCTTCTCCAGGAGTGAATGCTGCTTGTCGGGACTTTGATGCAATCAACTGGTTTTCTTATATAGGAACATTTGTGACCAATCTGTATAATCTGACCCAATCTGTATAATATGATTGAACTTAACTTTGTAAAGTGCCTTGAGATGACATGTTTCATGAATTGGCGCTATATAAATAAAATGGAATTGAATACTAGTTGAGAGCATTACCAATTGTTTAAAGTAAATAAACAATGTTTTCTTCTAATTCCAGGTCTTTCAGAAGCTCTTGGCAAGTGGTCCTAGGCTCCTAGACAACCATTCTGGTATTTGTTTGAATACTAGCCCGGAAAGCAATGAGCACCTGGTCATAGATGGTTAAATGCTGGTTCACACGGCAGAATGTTTAGCCCAATTTTTGCCCCGTTCCTCCCCTTCTGAGAGGCGGCAACTATCGTTGTGTCTCTTAAAATAATCTTAAGAGATAATCCTGCAGTGTGTGGTGCGTTAACAGTGATCTGGTCCGCTTGGTGGAACCTCAAATCAGGGATATTCAACATGTTGGATTTTCTTGCCCCAATATCCCAGCGTGTGTGGTGTCCCCCGAGGACAAATGAGCACGCAGCCCGTTAAATGTGACGTCTAGCCAATCAAAAAAGTACGGCGAGGGAAACCCAGAGAGCTAAAAACCCAACTCACCTCCTTATATTAGTGCAGCAAACATAGAGCCCCCCCGGTCGCATTGTATCCGCTTCTTTAACTAACGCCGTTTCTTTTTGTTATGTTTTTTTCTCCGTTAAAATCAGTCCACAAACTTTTATTAAACCATTATTCTTCCCCGCCGTCCATGTTTATTTACTCTGAACTCACGTTTGACCTTGAGAGGATTCGCAAGATTTCCCGTCTGATATCTGAAGGATCCCGAGCGAAATCTGTTCGTGTGTGGTGTGTTGAGCTTGCCGAACAAACATGTTTTAACTAAGATTTTTTAGCGACTTTTAAAACCCTGCCGTGTGAACCAGCCTTTATGGTAATGATATTCTCTTCTATTCCATTCAAATTCTTCTCACTGGAACATCCAAAATTTTAAAAATATTTCTCTAACCAAAACTATCAACATGTCTAACAGGTTTTTGAAGGTCTTGAGATTGCTCTTTGCTTTTGCCCATCATGACATGCTTTTTGTGTCATATTTTGGTACTGAAAACCCTTTTTATCAGGACATCAGTGCAGACTAAAGCAGATAATATTGATTTGGACAAACAGAGGATAGAAATGGTTTCTAAATCCTGACAGATTTCAGCCAGTTTCTTGGCTTTATTTGACTAGCTGCAACTAATTTTCTCCATATATTAAACACTTACTCCCTGTCAATCCACTTTATTACACATAATTTATGGATCATCTGTTGTAATTTCTTTGCAGGTGTCGATAACTTAGCTTGCTATCAACATCAAGCCTCAATTCCATGTCTAAAAACCCCGCTAGAAACATTTTTCCTGCAAAAAACATTGAAAAGTTCAATACTTTCCCCCCTTGCTATCACAAATTGTCTCGTTTTGTTGTATGCTATTAGCTACACGAGGAAACGACAAAACTGATATTATTGACTATTCTTATGCACTGTGAAGGATTTCTATTTAAAAAGGACATCAATCAAAACGTCCGTGTCTCTGGATCTCACGCGTTTCTTTAAAGCTAATTTTAACTGACACCTCCACAGCTTGCAGACATCTGTCAACAATTTTTCCCTTCATTTGCACGAGCACACACTTCCACCTTGTTGAACCCTTGCTATTTTTTGCATAAACAGGGCCAGAAGTGCAAGAAAGCAATTTGTGAAATTGACAAGGACCCATTTAATATTCGTAGTAGCACCAAGTTACGCCTCTCAAAGAAGGAAAGAGGGAGAAATAATAAGACGGTACGCGTTTTAGCAATACCAACAGTAAAGTTTATTACGACAACATCAGTAGAGAGAAAGAGAGAAAAGATCACAAAGTACTGTGTGAAAGAAGTCTATCAATACAAGAGGTTCGTCAAACTAACACTTGTAAAATTGGATTTTAGTCATTTCTGATTACAGGAGCATGCAGTCAGGAGAAGAGGCAGAAAAGAAACAACAAGAAGGTGAAACGAACAAACAAAGATCCAAAGATAAGGAAGCAGAAACCAGAAAGAGAAGGCACATTCACAGACTAGAATCAGCAGTTTTTAGGGAGTTGACAAACTTTGTTCGACTACTAAGAAGTTAAGCAACATGAGATTTTGGAAAACGATTTGAATACAGAACATTTGGAAAGCCTGGTTGAGAAGATAGTCCAAAGAACAAGGCAGGAAGCAATAACCCTTTGAGGCCCTGATCAGGGGGGGGGATGGCAGAGCAGTCCAATTCACCTCATATGAGGAGGGAGCAAAAAGAAAAGCTACCATTTGGTCAAATGTGAACCAAGATAATTAAAACAAGTGGAGGAGAAATCGGGTTACAATATCTGCCTCAATCAGCTTGGAAATGTGAGGAAGTTCAAGCACTCAAAGGGTTACAGAAAACAAAGAGGGCCAACTTGCACCTGAAATCCCAGAGAGGGCCTGAATTACATCCAATCAGACAGATTTAAAGAGACAGTATCCTTTTTCTCTTGCTACAGTGATTGTTTGTCAGAAATACCTCTATATTAGGGTTTGAAAACACTAAAATCCATTACTAAATACTTATTTTAACATTAATAGTTTGCATCATAGCTAGACCAAGGAGTCTCTCTAGCCTCAAAATAAGCCATTTCCTATTCCTGTAAGAAAAATACACTACTATATCTTTATGTATACATTTCTTCTTGGATAAAAACAGCTTGCAATTATTTTATGCACAAAATGCTCATCATCTTTTATGTTCTTGTCAATTTCACAAATTGAAAAAGCAGGCACACTGCAGCAAAAAAAGCAAGGCAGGAAGGGTAATGCTAACTTCATTATATTCTCAGAGAGCCAGACCGCAGAGCCACGAGTGATAAATTCATGCGGCGATCAAAGTAAAACAAAAGGAACAAAAACAATAAACGACCATCTGAGTCCTTTTGGGACTCACACGGTTAACTCGCAAAAGAAATACTGTCTCTTTAAGAACACAAACAGTTCCTAAAACACAGTGCAAAGCTTATAGAGAGCAGCTCAAAATGCTTGGCCTGCTACATTTAACAACAGGTTAGTCCCAAAGCTCTCCAAGAACAGTAGAGAAATAAGAATGATTTTACAGAAGCTTAAAGTTTCTGAGGAATGTATCGATGCATCTATGGACCAGGTTTTTGAGATACGTGAGCTCGTTTGGATTAGCCAAGATGGCTTATCAGGGCCGTTAGCATGTTCACATTGCTGTTTTTTCCTCTCTCAAGTGAAACAGAGCCTGGATGAAATCATTTGCGTTGCTGAATCGTATTTAGTTGCAAATGTATTCATAGCCCCTGAACTGTTCCACACGTTGCCACATTACAGCCACAAACTTCAGTGTATTTATAGGGATTTTATAGCAGACCAACGGGACATAGCTGTGAAGTGGAAGGAAACGTGTGTTTTGACTGGAGAGTGTCCAGTGGGGCTGGGCGATATGGCCTGAAATCAGTACCGCCATATATTGAGCTGTTCCTCGATAACGATAAATGGACGATAACATTTAACAGCTGCTCCTCTTCCCCCTGGAGCAGCACTAACGGCGCTTAAACATTTGAAATGTCCTCCATTTCCTCAACCTCCCCGTCTCCTTCGCTTGTTTCAGACTGGATGGAGCGGAGTCACGTGACCACAGACTGTTCACGTAGCGCAGCGTCTTAAAGGGACAGGAGCACAGCCTACCTTTACCTATAAAAACAACTTTTTCTTGAATTTTTTTTTTTTAATACTGAAAATACCGACTTGGGCAAAATAACGTCGGTTATAGTCGTAAATTGTGGGTTTATTGCCCTGGCCTAGTGTCCAGAAGAGAGACGGCGGTGAAAGAAAGCCACGAGGATTCCCGTGTGAAGTTTGCCACAAGCAGTGTGGGGTGCTAACGTGGAGAAGGTGGTCAGATGAGGCTAAAAATGTAAGTTTTCTGGTCTACGTGCAAAAATCTAAGGCTGTTTTTTTGAGGAAAAACTAAGGCAGCACTAAAAACAAGGTGGTGAAGATGTCATGCAGTGGTTTTCTTTTCCGCTTGATGATCCTGACGTGGTCAAGAGTTACTGGAACAATGCATGGAGCTAAAGACAGGAGTACTGGAAGAAAACCTGATGGATTCACCTTCTAGTAGGAGGACAGTAAATGTTCATCCAGATTTACAGATTAATGGTTTAGATGAGAAGTGGCCAGCTCCAGTCCTCAATAAGCGGTGTATTAGATGTCGCACTGGTTCGACACACCTGAATGGTTCATTACGGCGCATTCGCAGAACCGGATTACGTGCTAAGGAGATATTTCATTCAGATGTGTTGGAGCAGCAGACGGACTCTTGACTCTGACTGGAGTTTAAACCATGTTTATGTGTTCGAATGGCCTATCCAAAGTAAAGACCTAAATCCTACAGAGAATCTGTGGCGAGGCCTCAACACCTTCAGCCAAGCTGGTTGAACTCTAGCTATTTTGCAAAAAAAAAAAAAAGAAACAAACAAAAAAACGGGCAAAAATAAGAGATCTGTAATACCAAAAGACTTGTAACTGCAACGGAAGGTATTTCTAAGAGGTACTTAAGAAATGAAAAACTTTATTTCCCTTCCACTTCACCATTATGTGCAGCGTTATGTTGGTCTTTTGCAGAGTTTCCAGTCAAACAGTGACGCTTGTGGTTGTTCAAAGGTAAAAATACATTTGCAAGGCACGGTATTTGGAATTACTGATAGCTGACGGCATAAAACAGTGCCATTGTGAAGTATTCGTCCAAGCACAATTACTTAAAATCTCAGATTACCCAGTTGAATCAGGTGAGATGCAATGAAACGTGAACCGTGGTGTGGAAGTGAGAAGCTCGATGAATAAATAATGAGCTCTGGTGGGGATGAAGAGCAGGAAATGCTGACCTGTAGACTACCTGAATATTAAGGAAACTGGGTTGATTTCCTTTGACCACAACAACAAGCTCTGGGTAGATTTTAACTCCACTTTTGTTGACATGAGGTAGGGACTAAAACACCTCGGAGTCAGAGGATCATTCGATCTTAAAACACTGCACGGTGGGACTGGAAATACTGCAGAGTAATACAATATTTGAGACATAAATAGAGAACCACATGCACTCACATTCAAGCACTCAGATCTGAAGTTTATATTGCATCCAGCAATAATGTTACTTTAATATAAAAGAATCACTCCCAGTTGCCGCATGCAAAACCTCCCATTTAAAGGAGAGCTTTCATTCCCACCTGATCCAAACTATATTTTCTTGCATGCCTTCAGCGTACGGCAGCTGAAGCGATACCCTTCAGGTAATGCTTTTGGAAACGTTGCAGTCTATTGTGCAAAAAAAATAAATAAATAAAAACCCTGTGAGCTGAATAATTCAGAGGATCATGGCCCTCCTGTACTCATCTGTATTCCACTGAACCGCCTGTTGCCGGCGCGCGACACGGCAGCGGTGCACGGACGCCACACAGCGAGTCTGCTGCTGCCTCGGCACGGACACGACAGGGAGCGTATCCGGGTTGGCCGGACTGTGGCCGGGGACCCGGTCTGTGATCTGTGACGGCTAACGCATCACAGCCTGGCACTCATCACTTTAAAATAAATAAGGTATGGGGCCAGGAGCTTATGCCAGCATATACAGGGCAAAGGAGGGGGAGGGGGAGGCATGAAAGGAAGAGACGAATAAATAAATTCAATAAATAAACAATAAACAAAGAAATGAGATGGATGGCGAAATGTAACATGGAAATAATGGATCTAATCTGATATGTTATAGGAGCATTTGAGCACGTTCAATTCAACAGAGACCTCATTTAGTTGCTCTTTGACCCCGTGTTTGGTGATTTTTAAGTGGCTGGCCTCTGAACTAGCACTGTGTGTGACTGGGCGGAGCCTCACCAGAGCAAACGCACTAGTTCCTCACCTGTGGCGGGCGGCTGGTGGGCCGAGAGGCCCGGCAAATCCAGGGAGCTGTCTGACATGCCGTGCTTCAGGTCTCCGCCCATGTCCGACAGCTTCATGTCCAGCTGCACAGAGAGCGCGTCCTCCGAGTCGTCCTTCCCCACGCTGCTCCCGCCGATGGACGGGAGGTCCAGGGACTTGACGGACGCAGAGTCCTCCTTGCCGTGTTTGAAGGCGGCCACCTTGTCCACCAGCGTCTTCTCCGAGGCGCCGAGTGCAGTGCAGAACTTGGACGACTGGAAGTCGGCAAAATCGTCGGCGTCGCTCTTGAGGGAGGAGAAGGATCCGCCGCCGCTCTCTTTCGTGTCGTCGTAGGAGAGGCCTCCTTCCAGAGACAGCTGCTTGAACACGTCATACTTGTCCGAGCTCCGCTGAGGCTGCTTTGCTGAGGAGTCCGCCCGGCTCACCGTGCCGCTTTCGCCTTTCGGCTCTCCGCCAGAACTCCCGAACGCCATGAAATCTGCAAAGTCATCCTGAGGGGCTGCTGCAGCGCCTCCTGCTGCTGCTGAAGTCTGAGTGGAGTCGGAAGAGGCGCCGAAGAGCGCAAAGTCACCAAAATCATCGGCGCCTCCGCCCGGAGGTTTGGCTCCACCGGGCATGCCGCTTAAAGAGGGGGGAACGGATACAGGTGGGAATGTGCTGAGCTTCTTCTCAGTGGAGGAAGGAACAGATGGAGCTGCAGAAGAGAAAAGGTCCAAGTCGGTCATGTTGAGAGGATTCTTGGGCTGGGGAAGAGACACTGCTGGCTGCTGCGGAAGGTGCTGTAAAGTCTGAGAGTTTGGGAAAGCAGAGGGGAAGGCGGGTTGAAAGATCTTGGTCTGATCTGACGGGTCTAGTGGAGAGACGCTGTCGGCGGTTTTAAAGTCTGTGAAGCTATCGTCGGCGTTGACAGACTTGAAATCTGCAAATCCTTCCCCTGGAAAAGAGAAAAGACACAAGATCAGTAATAGAAATGGCAAAGACACAAGACAATAATCTTCACTGCGACAGCCAACGATTCAATTTAAAATCCTGTAAGAGAGGAAGCCTGTGGATTAGTTCCAGTATGCCTCCAGTCCACGGAGGACGGTAAACTTGCAGGTCCTGTGATGAGCCGTGGACAGCGTGTCGGAAACACAGCACACATCACTGCACAGACGAAGCTTTGCTGCGCCATTCCAGCCAGAAGTTTAGATTCACACATAAATGTAAACAGCATGAATGCCATTGATTTTGAGCTTTAATAAATGGTTTGCACTATTCTTCCTCGTCCAGGCTGGAATTCGTTTCCAACAAATAAGTTTAATGAGATGAAATGTACAACAACACTGATCGGACAAGTGTGAGTGAAATGCAGATTTTCTCTAATCTCAACACGGGGGTCAAAATCAAACGTACGGACTGAAATGTATGCATACAGTTCCAGAGACTTTTGGACAACAGTGAAAGTTGCGCACACTTTTTTCCCAGCTATCAACAAGGTTGAAGGCATAATTCTGGCTGAATATTTGACCACTCATGTTGGCAGAAACGGTGGAGCTAATCTACCTTGGTTGGTTGACTGGAAAAGGCCAGACCTTTGAACACATTTAGGTAATTATCAATAGAGTTTGAAGAAAAAGCTTAATCAAAAGCCTGATTTATCCCTGACTATTTATGTCTGACTGTCCCATCACAACACCCAATTGTGTCCAAGTTTTAACGATCTGGTCAACACTATGCCCACAGTTAAAAAGAAATTCATTAGATTGTTCGAGAACAACCCAGGAACACCCAAAGGGGCAAGACTATAGGAATGAGGAAGACGCTGGAACACAGGTGTTATTTTCTGAAACTCGATTGGGAAAATGCTTAATGATCAGATATAGCACATCAAATATAACAAAATTACTAAAAGGAGTTAAGGTGAGGCTTTTAATTTTAAGAACATTGTATCAGGTAGGGTGTTGGTAACATGCGGAGGGTGTGTTTTCACCGCTAGTTGTACTGGTGCAACACAACAAGTAGGAAGGATAACCAAGACGGAGGACTTCCCTTGAATTAACAGCTAAATGTTTGAAACTTGAACACTTTCTGGTGTTCCAGCAGCACAATGATCTCAAAAACACATCATAACTGGTTTAGAAACGGAATAATGCTGAAATAAACCCTGTTAAAATCTGAACGAGTACGTTTAAAAAGTAGAATAGGAAGAATCAAGAGTCGCCTTCATTTGTAGAAACTTTACCATTTCTGTACAGAAGAGTGGTCAAGTAGCCAGAATTGTGCCAAAGTCCTGATTATAGTGACAAAGAGTGAATGGAAGCTGTTGCTGAGGGATATTTAACAAAATATTAGTTGGAGTGTGTCGTCATATTTAATAATGTATATCAAGGCTCTTAAGTTTGAGTCCTGCAGGGCCAGTGTGCTGCAACCTGTGGATGCGTCTCTGCTTCAGCACGCCTGACTCAAATATCCGTTCAGTAGCCGAGCTCTGCACAGATTGACTGCATGCTAGTGAGGCAGTTTAGCCATTTGATTCAGGTGTGTAGGGCAAGGGAAACATCTAAACGTTGCTGGACACCAGCCCTCTGGGATTTGAGTTTGAGACCACTGCTGTACGCAAAACTTTGACCGTTTGTAAAAGAGATAAAAACCACAATGAAATCAAATTAACTTGCGTAACTGTAGTATTTTGTGTAAGCTTTACACCACTTTCAAAAAATCTATTTGAATTCATGATATATGTCATAAAAACCCCATATTAATGTTGTTTTCATTCCAGTGCTGAATGTAAACTTCTTCTGACCAACACTCTAAACATTGTACGTCCACACAATCATGCCAAGAGGAGAATCTGAACCAAAAATAATGATTAAGAAGAGCCTTTTCTGCACAAAAATGCCTTTTTTGCTTTGCAAAAACCACAACATGATGCTGATTTAAAGCACAAACCAAAACTCAGAATGCATCGATTTTCAGCATCTCTCCACACACTGTGTAGTAATATATGCACGGGCTGAGACAGAGAATCTGTTCACACCACTGGTGCATGGTGGAAGAGAGAAAACTAATGGGCTCATTAGAGAAGACAGAGCCTGACAATGCCAAAGAAAGGTCACAGCAAAGCATGACTTACTGGAGATGTAAGAGCAGCCCCCATCAGAAACTGTTCTAATGAAAAACGGGTGGGAAACAGACTCGGGTCAACACGGAACAGTGTAAACACAGAATAATGGTGTCATGGCGGTCTGACAGCTTTACCCAAGTAACAACTAAATGTTTAATTAGAGGGAATCTGGCCCTGGCCCACATCCCTTCACCAGGATCATGTATAAATACATTTCTTTCCCAAAGAAGCTATGAAACTAGTCCTCTTTAACAGCTAACCAAACAGAGAAATAAGCTCGCAGCAAAGAGATGTTGAGTTTCTTACCGACTGTTTTCTTGTCAGCAGGCTGTTCGAACTGTCTGAATACGCTGTATTTGTCCCCAGAATCTAAACAACGGAAAAAAAGAACGGAAAAATGAGCAGAGAGGCAACAAGAAAACCAGCTGGTGACCGCTTCTCACCGAGCTCTACCGGGTCACAATGTCAACACTCTTCAGTGTGGACAAAAATACACAATGTTAGCTATTTTCTTGGTTGAGTGAGGTGTTTAAAATAAAGCAATCAGAGAATCCCTCCTATGACACGGCGAGACATATATGTGGTTCTTTAAGGCTGCCAGAGAGTTCAAGACTTTCAGAAGGTAACGATAAGGCTCATCGGAGGAAAACAAAGTTGATGCTTTTGAGCTTTAAAACTGCTTTTTTGGGAAACATGCTGGATTTGGAAATGTCACCATTTTGAAAATTTCATGGTAAGATACAACATGGATTAGCAATGGAGACTGATGTTTAGTAATACTAAACACGCTAACTGCTAATATATATTGCTCAGTCGCTCACATACTGATGTCTGCTCTTCTTATATGCTGGTTCTTAAAGGGGACATATTATGCAAAACTCCCTTTTTGCACATTTTTGCACTTCCATTTGGGTCTCTACTGCTTCTAGAAACAGTCCCAGGGCTAAAAAAAATCCATCCAGTAGTTTTTTGGCAATAAGTAAATGTTTTGTTGGTGTCTAAAACAAGCCATTACAAAAACCTCCCAATAATTGCCCCCACTGCCCCTCACCCAGCAACCCAAGTGGAGCTCCACCCACCTCATCAGCTGCTTTTACCTCTATATGCTGTACAACAGCTGATCGAAATGAACATGATAAGTCATTTAACACAAGCTAACGCTAACAATAGGCTACTGATGGCCCTGTGTCCATTCAAAAATAGAGCACTCAGAAATTGTTGCTGCATCCTTGCTGCTCGTCCAAGAGGTTCCACTTACGCTTCTGGGTCTGACTCAGGGTCAATGATTTATGGTTGTACCATTGAGCGTCTGTTTGCAGCTATTTTTACGTGTATAAACTGCAAATGTAAATACTGAGATGGGGGGGGGGGCACGGCCAGCTACAGCGTATTTGCATAAAAGTGTTAGAACCCTAAAACAGCTCATCCTGAAAGGAGCTCAAACTATGCAGAACTGAGGAGCTGAAACCTCATTATCCAAGAAGGATTTTTTGCAGAAAATGTCATGAACACTTTTTGTATAGCCCATAGACATATCTTAACTTGTTTAAAAGGAAGCATCATAAGTCCCTTTACAGAATAATTTTAATGCGATAAACTCTGTATCAACAGGCCAAATCTTTACAATGACCAAAAATCGGCCACAAAATTCAGACCGGTGCATCTTTCAAGAGCGGAAATTAGATCACATTCAGACAAAGCCATACATTTTCTTTATGCCATGGCAAACAGTCATTTAAAATATAAACAACTATACTTAAAAAAAAAAACACTGACAAATGACTGTCACTTTAGGATGATGTTTTCTAACTGTTAAACGTCTTTGTTTTTTCTATGTGGCTGCATCTGTGGGGAATATTTTACACAGGACAGAGAATGCTGTAAACATTAAACCCAAAATGAGGGGCAGACGGTACCTGAGACAGGGGGTGTGGGCTCTGCAGGCTGATCCACAGACAGCTGCTTGAACACGGCGTACTTATCGGAGGACATGACGGAGGAAGAGGACGAACCGGACACGGGAGTCAACATGGCCGGCGTGCTGCAGGGATACAGAAGCTTTGTTTAGACATCATGAAGTTTGAATACCAATAACAGAACTTTAGGTCTTTTTTGATTAGTTCAAAGAGTAGTTTTTAGTAAAACACAATTAGGCTCCAAAAGAAAAACACCTTTTCCCCCAAAAGCTGTACATTCAATCATTTGACGGAAGTGATCGAAGAGTAAGGAGGCACAATATATTGTCATCGTAATTTCAGTTTGCGCAATATTCATATCGCTAAGGACTGTTTGGAGAGCAATAATTGCTGGCTAATATATTCCAAGTGTTATGAACTTCCATTTCAAATGCTAATGTAATATTTATCCAGTTGGACAGATGTTCACAAAGGATACAAATGACCTTGTCCAAAATACTCAAGATCACGGCATGTAGGAAGCTTAGATAAGAAAGAGGAAAGAAAATATCGCTATATTGTGACTGATAAGATCATCGCAATCTTTACCAATTATTTACAAATTATTGCCACTGCATGATTTTCTAATAACAAAAATTTATTTTATTTGAAAGCCTCGTTCAGAGCACTAAAGGACACTGTAGAAATCCAACAATATATCACTAATAAATCAAGATAAAATCAGCACATTAACAAGTTTTAATGAACAGGATATTACAATAAGCATTTTAAAACAGATGTTTTATTGAGTTTGGACTTGAAGCGGCAAAAAGCGTCAGTATTGTGGATGTCTGGAGGGAGAGAGATCCAGAGTTTGGGAGCAGAGCTGGAAAAAGCTCGGCTACCCATGGTGCTGAGGAGGAACAGTAAGGTGAATGGAAGAGGAGGATCTAAGGACGCAGGAAGGAGTAGCGATGTGAAGGAGATCAAAAAGGAAGGAAGAAGTGAGGTTGTGGATGGCCTTGAATATGTCCAGAAAATTCTTAACCCTATTATTAATCTAACCGAAGTTTTGTCACTGTTAAGTCTTAAAATAGTGCTGAAGAATTTGTTTTATTTTGGATAGGTAGGAGGTGAGGTTGGAGGGTAGGAGTATAGAATTTGGTTTACTAGATAAATAGAGCTGGGTGTCATCTGTACAGCAGTGAAAATGGATGTTAAATTTCGGGAAGATATTATTACCAAGGGGAAGAAGGTAAGTAATGAAATGTAGGGGTCCCAGTACAGAGGCTTGGGGGACGCCGGTTGTAACGGGATGGATGGGAACTTAAGGACTTTAGCTGAAGGAACTTTGTGTGACCAGATGGGTAAGAATGAAACCAGTCAAGGGGGTGTCAGTGATGCCAATTAAAGATAATATGTAGAGAAGGATGGAGTGAGAAATTGTATCAAAAGCTGCACTCAAGTCCAGAAGAATGAGAATAGAAAGTAAACCAGAATCAGCCGTCATCAGGAGGTTGTTGGTGAGTTTTATTGGAATTACTCATAGAGGCCATTATGGGTTAAGTGGGAGTAAAGTTGAGAGGTGAATGTTTTTTCTAGTATTTTGGAGATAAAAGGTAAACTAGAAATGGGGTGGAGGCTACTCCAAGTTATTTGGATCTGAGCCAGTTTTAAAGAGAGCAGGAACAATTGCAGTGGTAAGTGATGAGTGAATGGTGGCTGTTATGGAGCGGAGAAGAGCCTGGAGACAAGATCAGGGTTGTAGAGATTGGATCAAGGCTGCAGGAAGGGGATTTAGATTTACACATAATCTCAGAGATATCAGAATTTACACATAATTTCAGAGACAGCAGAAATGTTTGGAAGTAGAAAAACTGGAAAATGGCTGACAGACAGGCCGAATTTCAGAAGAGAACAGTGGCGACATATTAGGATGCAGAAGCTGCTGAATCCTTTGAATTTTCCCATTCAAAACACAACACCACAGAATTGCAGCAGTCTGCAGAAAAATCTGGCGGGGGGGGGGGGGGTGCATGCAGAGGTTGGAAAATATTAATTAACAACGAAAACAAGGCCCTGGAGTTACCTTCATTAGAACAGATCAAGTTAGAATAATAACCATCATGCAGCCCTGTCTAACCGGTCAAATATGTTTATGACATGGAGAATTTGCAAACATGGCCCTTGAGGGAAAAAAATCCAATAAAATATCGCATCCCAGCAGTCCTTTGCAACGGCAATATTTCACACATTGATAATCAGATGACTACATTGATTCGATACACCATGCAGCTCTACAGAGCAATAAATTAAAATGCATCTGACCACTCTACACAATCATCCAAAAAGCTGTGTAAAGCCACAAAGTTTGTTCAGAAACGATAGATGTGCCACTGCGGAAAAAACCCCCCCCCAAAAAAAACGTTTGCCAACCTGGGTCTCTATGCTTTCACACTGACGTTCTAACCTAACCCTCACCGGAGGCCGTTTCAAATTTACAAGTTGGATCTCAGCCGAACAAAAAAGAAAAACCATAGTCTTAACATAACTAACAGTAAATTACTTTACAACTGCCAGTAAGTTTTCTCTGATCTTTAGGATGTAAATGAGCTAACCTGGAAAGAATAGCAGAGTTCTTTGCAACCTGATTGCTGCAGTGCATTTGACAGGTCGTTATAGATACCGGCTGAACTCTAGAAGACAGAAAGATCGTCTATTTGAACAAATATCTTTCCTTGCACTCCATCTCTCTGTAGATAACTGCGTGGCAGAGCTGTCTCAATGAAAGAACAGTCTGTTGGAAAGGGCCTAGAAAGTAATGGAGAGAAATGAGCGTCTACTGTCCACTGAAATGAATTCATTAAGACATAACCCGAGCTCATTGCTATTCTGAGGAGGTTATTACAAGACATTAAGACGGTGTAAGGCAGACAATGAGAGATGCAATTATTATGCAAAATAACTCGGCTATAAATAACCATCAGGGGCTGAATATTTGACACTTGCCTCTGCATATAATCACAGCTCTTCTTCAGAGAAGATAGTTTGAATGCGGAAAAGGAACACTAAGTATGCCATATATTAGTACTGCAGAAAGTTAAGCTCCACATTAGTCAAGTGCTTTGTAAAGACACTTAAAGTTATTACATTTTAATTGTTGAGACAAAAAATGCTTTCACAAGAGCCTCGCCCACACCTGTTTGGGTGCTGATGTGAAACAGCGGTGGGAAAACTTCCTCCTGATTCCCCCTGGAAATCGGCGAAGCCCTGGTCTGCTGCTCCGGCCTTCGGAGCCTCCTGGAAGTCCTGGAATTCGTCCTCCTCTGCTTTGGTGCCCTACGTGACAACATTGTTCTTCGTCAAGATGTGTGATGCGTGTGATACGGAGACGTGCAAAATAACCCAAACTTCTGGGTACTCTGGGGGGCTTTTATGACGGACCAGCATATAGAAGTGCGTAGTACTGAAGAGGAAGGTAATTGAAGCATGTTTTGTTTTTTTATGCTTACAATAAAAAAAAAAAAAACTTACCAACTTTGCTCATCTCTAGAGACTTTCATTTTGATATCTTTCTTTTTTTATATATACCTTAAGATCAGCCAGATTGGATGGAGAACCTCATAAGCTTTGTTTTCAGATCTTGCTACCGATTCTCTTTTAGATTTTGTTCTGGCCTTTGACTGGGCCACTCTTACACATGAATCAGCTTTGAGCTAAACGTATTATTTTAACTGGCTGAAATTTCAAACCTCCTCCCCGTTCTAAGGCCTCTAGCAGACTCTCTTCCAGGATGTCCCTGGATGTTGCTCAATCTTCTCTTCAACTCTGACTAGTTTCCCTGTCCCTAGTAATAAATCGCTACAGAATGATGCTGCCAGAACCTTCTTACTGGGGTGTTCAGGTTGTTGTGCAGAGTTAAAAAGTGAGGTTTTGATCCAATTTGACCACAGCACGTTTTTTTTAGCGATGGCTTTCTTCTGGCAACTCTTCCATCAAGGTTAGACTTGAGAAGAGCTAAAAGACAACTAACAGTTGTCTTTTTGACAGATTTTTCCACCTGTGCTGCAGCTCCTCCCTTGTTTCCATGGGACCCCCCCCCTCTTTTCCTTATTGCCTGGCTTCTCAGTTTTTTTTTTGGATGCTAAACTGAATAATGTCAAACTCAAAGCTGGGGAAAAAATTGTTTTATAAATCAACCTTTCTTTAAACTTCTAAATATGCAGGTAAAGACGGCTACATGCCGTTTAAAGGCAATGAGCTGCACTGTATTTTATTTAATAGTATCAGAGTAAAAGGGATGGGACCATACACTTCTCAGATTTTTATCTGGAAAAACAAAAGAAAATTATGATTTTCTGTCCATTTTAGTGTTATTCAATACTTTGTTTGGCTCTACCAAATTCCTATAAAACTACATTAAAGTCTTTGGCTGTAATGAGCGAAAACGTGAAGAAGATCCAGTCCTCTAACGTGTTCTGTACCTGTGTTGCTGGTGCAGGTGGGAAGCTGGCGATGAAGTTTGCGTTTTGCGGCTGAGCCGGTGCAGTGGGTGCCATGGCCATGACCGGTGCTGCTGGTGTGGCCATGGACATGGAGACGGGCGGCTGGGTCATCATCGGCTGCTGGTGCTGGGGGATGACGGGGGCCATGGCCATAGCCAGGGCCGGCAGGTTGGGCACGGGTGGAGACGGAAACTGACTCAGTATTTCCATGTTTAATACTGGGAGGCCAGTCTGAAATAAAGACATTTCTCCTTTAATTCAACTCAAAACGTCTTTCTCAAAACAATCTGATAAATCAATAATTGAATATAAACAATATATTGACTATTCATCTCTAGTACATTCATTTATTACAGTGGCGAAGAAGTATCTGTCTTTAACCGGTACCCTGAGAAATAAGGGCACTGACAGTAAACTGTTGCTCTTGGCCTGTAAACATGATTTCCATAGAAAATATTCAACGAAGCCAGCTTCTTTTCACAACAGATTTGCTGTGGCACGCTCCACAGAATGCACCTTGTTTGGTTTGTATTATAAGCCCGTTGCAGATTTACATCACCAGAGGTGTCTTATTATTCTTCGGATGGAAGCGGTGGCATGCAGCGATTCGTGAGCTGCCTGCAGATTTGCATCCTCCCAGGGGGTATGCGACAGGCTCGGGCTGAGGATGATAAGAAGCATCCTGCCAAACCCATCTGATGGGAACAGAGCTAGATATTGGGCTCACGGCTCTTTACAAGCCTGGAGCTGCCGGCTTTCTTCTTTGTTTTTAACAAAGGTTTCATGGAGGCATGTGTGGAGAATTATCCCTGAAGTCATTATAAGGGGATCGCTTGTTGTGATTAAGAGTTATTACCTGTGCCACACCAATTAGTGAAAGTACAGTATAGAGCTCCTCCTTGGTCAGCATGCCAGGTGTTGTGCGATTGGCTGACGCCCAGATTTGCCCCAGCGCTTCCCTGGGCAGGCCTGACGACATCAGTATCGGGTAGAGCTTCGCTGTGTCTATCCCGGACGGCGTCATCGTGACTTCAAGGACCTTCTTAAACATGTCTGTAGGAAAGAAAACAATAAACATTCGTTGCACAAAGTGACTTAATTATGGTAGTATTCATATTCATTGAACCTTTTTGTCAATTTTCACATGTTGCAACTTCAAAGTTTAATGTCCTTTATAAGGCCTTTATATAAACCAACACAGCGGTAAATAGCTAGTTTTCAACATTTAAATACTATAAGAATACCCCCCCCCCCAATACTTTGTAGAGCCACCTCTCATTGCCATTACATCAGCTGGTCTTCTGCACGTCTCTCCCTGCTTTGCACCAATCTTTACTCCTTCATTGCTATAGGAACTCGAGGGCCAAAAAATTAACATAAACCAAAAAATTATGTCAATTTTTTTACCTGCTCTACAAAATATGATAATTTAAAAAAAAATTGTCAGATTTTCTGTAGGAAATGAATGTGTAAATCATTGTAGATCCAAAATTTAAAAAAGCGTTTTGCTCATTATAAGATGGTCTACCAGTTTGCAAATTATTTTAAATAATTTAATTTGACCCTTTAACAATAATAATTTTTACTCTTTTTGGTCTAGCAATATAAGAACAGTATTTGGGTCGATTGTTCTTTGAAAACACTTGCAGCAATTAGCCAGTTTTAATAATTGAATTCAAGGCAAATTTTAATGCACCTTAGGATAGATGTTACTATGAAATTAGAGAGAATGTCAAAAGTCTGTTTATTAAAAGATGAATACTTTGTGTTGTACTTAACATTTTCAATTGTAGGATTTTAACTTTTCTGTAATAATTTTGCCCTAATTAAAAACTAAAATCTTCTATCTGCATCAGCCACCTGTGCTGGGGGGCCACCCACAATCAGTACAGGGGCCACAAATGGCCCCCGGGCCGCACTTTGGGCATGCCTGGTTTAGGTGGATGGTCACGTCTTGGTAGGTTTACAGATGTACCCCATTATTCCCATCTTCAGACAGATCCTCGAAGCTCAGTATTGTTTTACACCCAAACCTTTCTTTAAAACTACTTCCAACCTTTAACCTGTCTGCCATGTTCATCATTAACAATCATTAATGATCATTAACAATCTCCAACAAACCTGTGAGACCCTCACAGAACAGCTGCAGTTCTAACGAGATTAAATTATCACCCCACTGAATTTTATGGTATGAAAGTAAAAAGTGGGGTGAACGCAATTGCTTTTCACTCTTTTTAGATTTTTATTAATAAAAATTAAATAAAATAGATTTAAAAATGTAAGTACCAATTCACTCTGCAAAACAAATAAATGATCCAGTGGTGGTGTCCTTGAGGAAACGCTCACCTGGGACGAGGCTGTCGTTGTAAACCCAGGCAGGGAGAATGGTCTGGAGGTGCTCTTGTTGTGGATACACAGCAACACCTGCTGTCACAAGCAGACAAACACACACAGACCGGGAGACAGTCGGTTAGTCTTTACGACTATCGTCTCGTCCACGCCTCCTGACACCTGGGCCCCCCCCCCCCTCCCTCCCGCTCGCATCAAACTCAAAAATCATCCACTCGACGTCTGCGGGGCTTGCTGCCAATGAATCACAAGCGTCCCGCTACTTCAGCCGCCGATAAATCAGCCTGTGAGTCATCTCCATCTTCGGGGAGAGCAGAGACTTACCATGTGAAAAAACAAGTGACCAAAATCTAAATTCAACACCGACCGTTATCAGGTTTCTTTCTGGAGAGAGACTAGCACAACATTTCAGTGAAATATTTATTCTGGCATCCACTTCTCTCGTTTACTCTGACAAGCGGTTCAAAGCTAACGGCGGCTAAGAACAAACGTCCCTGACCTGCCGCTACATCCCCATCGATGACACAAGGAAACAAACAACACTTCAGTAGCAAAGTAGCATGCACATTCAGTCACGTGGGCTCCCCGCGCCACCTGCCAATCCATGCGCGTCCCTGTTAGAATCAAGGCAGCAGGCAGAGGCCGTTGTCTGGGAAGGAAATACGCGGCGAAGAGGCAGACGGCCGTTTATTAGTCAGCAGGTATTACCCAGAAACCTCGGCAGACAGTCCATCACCGCGAGCAGAGGAAGAGCCGCCGACAGAGGCGTAAAGTACGCGGAGGTAAGAGCGGAAATCTAGGGGAGGATTTACAGACAGCAGGAGGGAAACCGCTCCATGATAATCCCAGCGATGAAGAGAATCAGTCGGCTTGATTCGTTTAGGAGCTAAAAAAGCGTCCCCACTGAATTTCATACAAGCCGATTGAGTAAAAAGAGAAAAAAAAAAAGATAGAGTAATAGAAAATGTGAGTGTTCAAATGAAGATACTTATTGTTATTCATTAATGCTGCAGCAAAGCAAGGGAGAGTAGAAGCAGCAAGTGAGTCCAGTAAACAGGCACTTCTCTCACCGCTGTCACCACCGGTTTGGGCAGACGGGCTGTCGGCTGATGGGAGCTGGTGGTGGGGCGAAGAGGCCGAGGCTTCCTGGGCCTTCTCCGCGACGAAGACGGAGCTCAAGTCCTCCGTGGCCGCGGCCCAGTTCCTGGCCTTGGGGCTGGCCGAGAACTGGGACGCCACTTTAGCTCTCGGGGCCATCTGAGCCAGACTTTGCTTGGATTTAAAGCTAACGTGGGCGGATTTATCGGCGGTAAGATCGCACGAGGAGAACAGCTTCTCTTCCAGCGAGGGGCCTGGAGGGGTGAACGAGGCATAAGCTCCTTTAGCAATGCCCAGACTCTGCATCTCTTTTAGGAAAATAACCCAAAATTTAAGTTTCACAAAAGTTGCGTAGTTTAATCGACTCAGTTACAGCTCTACTTTTAGCTAAATAAATTGGCCTTGCCAGCACATAACAGCTCAGTAGTCCTCAGTAGTTCCATCATTCAGCTTGATTCATTAACAGAGCTCCTACTTATATTCAATAAAAAAATGTATTCACTGTCTTGATAACATTGGTTACATTTAAGGAACATTTACCTTGGCATTGTTTGAACAGTAGTCAGTAATTATTAACTGTCTGTTCTACAAATCATTGGGGAAAAAACTTAAGTTGTCTTATGATTGAGTTGTAAAGAGCGATTTCACAGCTTTTTTTGCCGCTTTGATCAACCTGGATCAGTTTTATTTCAAGATCTCAATCTGATTCCTAAGATTATTTGTACTCCAAGCCCTTCTGCAATCTAGAGTTGTCAAATGTCCTGATTCTGTCATTACTGTTGTGAACAGTAATTACTCCTTTGGCTCACATATTTTTTTTACCCCTATTGAGGATCAGATCTAAAAAAAAATCAAAATAACACCAGATATACCTTAGTGAAAAACTACTTTAATATATTTAAATTATATTTCTGTATCTGACTGCAGATACACTTAAACATGTCCAACTGTTATAGGAACTTGGCACAAACGGTAAGGAAATGTGTGTTTGGTTAAATATATCTTTGTTTTAACACTGTTTTTGGTAATAAATCCTGTACAACAGGCAGGACTTGGTAACTTTCATGGGGAGAACTCAAACTCAACTCTGCTGCTCAATCAACTAATGGATTTTCCTTACAAATGTGGCACCATTTAGGGGGGAAATAAACAGGCTTTCCTTAGACATGACAGTCACTTCCCCTAAAAACGTGTTAAACCAAAAAAAAAAAGATATATATTACCAAACACACGTTTCTTTACTACATTTAAGCCTTTTATTTTGAACTTTTAACACATCTGAATAGATCCCATAAGACACTGCAGAGGTTTTTAGGTTTTTGCTCAGTTTACATATAAGAAGCAGAAATAATATTTCTTTTTTATAAATAAAATACATTTAATACATTAAACTGCACATCAATGGTTTTTGTAATACTAAAAAAAGATTTCTTTGCTTTTATTTTTAATTAACAGTGATCTAATTTATAGCAGAGGATACGTTACTGTGGTTTTTATGTGTCTACAACTATTTTAACAGAACATTTGTGAGATGATTTGGAAGAGCAGCTGTTTCCAAGCTTGCCCACTGAAAACCTCGGATGAGAAATGCCTTCTTCTTCCCCTTGTCAACAGGATTATGACCAACTCTAGATCCTGTAAACCACAGTTTGTGATCTTACACACCTTTAATCAATTTGCACTTGGCATCGAACTCAATTAATAAGGCACCAAAACTGATTTAAATTTGTCTAAAGGCTAAAGAAAAGCAGTGAAACAGCTCTTTCTATTTTGCGATTAGTGCACATTTATCGTTAGCTTATCAGTAACTCAAAACATGAAATATTGATCACAAACCAAAGAGATGTAATTTGTATATACATCTATAAAAACAACCATTTAATGAAATTTGAATCTCTGTCCTGAGAGTCTGGAAACGATTGATGTTTTAGACACTATTTTCTGTTTTCCATGCCTATCCATACCCAAAACCAGGCTTGGGCAAATTTCAGACTTTTTCAGACTGTAGGAATCCTGCACGTTTCACACATTGCTTCATTTGATATTTCTTATTCTGGCTACAGTGTCGAAAAAACACAACAAAGCCCCGAAATCATTCATGGCTCGAGTCTTCTGTCAGTAGCCAAACTTCCTTATCCCAGGCGTTGAATAAGTAGTGAAGAGTCATAGATCAGAGATTTCACTGGACAGACGGTGGGCCGCTTCATTCCCCTGACCAGGAGGGGAGCTCTCTGTTTTGACATCCACAGCACATAACGTCATTTATGAGATAATAAATGATCTTCTCAGTTAGGGTACGGACTGATTTTTAACATCTCATCAGTAACAAAAAAGAAAACGAAAAACATTTTCAGCCTTTCTGGGGATACAGCATGCAAATCTATTTATTGCTCACTACAAATGCAGCTCTACCCCCCCTTTTAAAACGTTATCACATTACAAACGCAAACTTAAATGTGCACCATTAGGACTTCAGCTATTAGACCAACAATAAGTAGAACATAATTGCTAATTGGAAAGAGAAAAAAAAAAAAAAAAATCTGCTTTTCCTGTAGAAGCAAAGTAGACCGGCATCATGACGTCGGCCACCGCTTTGTTTCACCGCAGGGATGCATAATGTTGACCCGAGCAACAACAAAGACCTTCACAGAACAGCTGTATTTATAATAAGATTCAGTGACTAAACACTTTGAATCTATTTACGAATCAGGTTACTCAGATCCCCCTAAATAATGGGTATACAAGTAGAAGGATCAGAGTACAGGCGGCTCAATACTAATGCCGCTTTTTGTTTATGAAAGAAAAAAAGTGGAAAACCGCACCTTTTTTTTTTTTAACTCTCTCCTCAGTTATGCTCTACTTTGTGTTGGTCTATCACGTAGAATCCTGTTAAAAATGTGTCCGTTTGTGGTTGCAATGTGACAAAACGTGTAGAAGAGGTTTAAATGCTTCCTGAACGCACTGACCCACTAAGAAGCTCAAGCGTCCGAGGAAGACAAAATTAAAACAGAACTACATGGGCTGGGAGGACATAGCTGAGCGCCGATGGCGGGGAGAGGGGTTGTGAACAAAGGTAAAGAAGAGTTACCTTGAAATGAAGATTGTGAACTGGTGTTGACAGCAGAGTGTTGGGAAGCAGTGGGAATGGACACAGAGGCAGGGAGGGATTGCGAGGGAGTGAATGACGGCTGAACTTGGCCTTGAGAGGTGAGGTGCAAACTGGAGGAAGGGAAAGCGTTTACAGGTCCCTGAACAAAGTCACTAAACTCCTCATCGTCATCCTCAGCAAAACCTCCAGTGGCGGAGGATGAAGGCTGCGTGTGGGCCTGGGAGGAGAGACTAAATGTGGAGGTGGAAGAGGAGGAGGATGGAGGGAAGGAGGCGGGGGCGTCTACAGGCCCCTGAAAGTCACTAAACTCGTCATTATCCTCGGAGGAAGCTGGGGGGAGGGAATGAGCGGTGACAGGCGGGTGTGATGGCGATGAGTCTGTAAAAACGAAGACATAATGAAGACGGCAGAGAAACACAATGGTGGAGAATGAATTAAGGGTTGTGAGGGTGGATTAAATGGTTTGAGATGTAGAAAAAGTCAACCAAAACGTGTCAAAATAACTTTGTCTTACATCGTTTTTAGATCAGATACAACCATTTTCTATAAAAAAGGATATGATGTGTTTGTCTTAAATGCACAGAAATAAAATGCTGGTCCGTTTTGTATAGAGTGAATTTTGTTCCATTATTGTTGCAAAGAACAGGTTTTGTAAACGGAAATCTGAAAAGAAAAGAAAAAAAAACGCAATCCAGAAATTAAACTTGTAAAAAAAAATTTAAATAAATAAAAAGGTTTGAGAGTAACTGTTGTTTTCTCAGATGTACATTTTTTTTAAACTTTATTAAAATTATTTTTAATATTTTATATTTCAAGAAAAAAAATCAGATTTTAGATTTTTACGTTTTACTCTTTCAGTTTGAGTTTTACGAATTGCATTCTTTTCAAATTGCGTTTTACGGATCACATTCTCGTCCATGCAGACCAATACAAATGTGTCTTCGTTTGAAAATATAAAATCTGTAAAAAATATATATATATATTTGAAAAATAAATTATGGGGAAACAGCAAATTTACTCTCAAAGCCTTTTTTTTTTGATTGGCAAGTTTTTCAAAGTTTCATTTCTGGATTGCATTCTTTTTAAATGTCCATTTACAAAACGTGTTTTTTGCCTGTAACACCAATGGTAAAAAATAAATCACTCCATAGCTTTGGGTTCATACTGACTTGGTATTAATCCTACATTCATTTTTTGGACTTTTAATGATTTTTCACATGCATCTCATAATAAAACAACTTCAGTGATTCTCACACCAACACTCAGGTACACAAGTCAAGAACTTTTTCTAATCCAAACAGGTTCATAATTATATAGCCATCCTCAAATGTAGGCATATATTCCCACTAATATTTGTATACATTTACTTTAGCAAGTTGTGCCTCGACCACAGGCTTTCTGTGGCCACCCACAAGCTTCTGGCATAACTCTGGGTGGATGTAAATTGAGTTAAAGAGGTTGATGTCATATTCCTTTTAATCTAACAAAAAAAAGCCCCTGCTTCAAAATGAAACCTTCAAGCTTTGCTGAAATAAGCGGTTGTCCACAAGGGAAAGCCAACCCTCTTCTGGGGTTTTATGGTCAGAGTGGAGAAAGATCGAGCCGTCCACAATGATACAAATATGTGTGGACTCCTATTGAGGGCTTATACGCCATTAATACTGTAACAAATGTTAAGCACGGTGGTGGTAGTATCATGCTGAGTCCTTTTTTGCTTTTTTTTGTTTAAAAAAATGACTCCACTTTCACTGTAAAGCTGAACCCTGGACAAAATCAGGTTTCCCCAACAGGACGACGATGTGGCAGCATCATGGCTCAGGGTTCCCAGTCAGAGGTACTGGAGTATTCCACAAAGCAGATTAAGCTAGGAAGGACTACTTCTAATGTTCAGCTTAATCTGAAATCAACAGCAAGACGATTCAAACTTGAAGGAACATGTGATGAGCTGAAAAATAGCAGATAATAATTAACCTTTTGGAATGGGCCTGGCCTAAAACCATTAATGCATGCCAGGAAACCTGCTAATTTAAACTGGCTCAACCCTTCTGATAACAAGAGTTCAAAGACACCGCAGGAATTATGCACGTAGCGTATTTAGGCTACAAGAGGAGTTTGGTTCCTCCACCTCTGCCTCGTAACTATTAATCACAATATAAGTGGGACTGTATGTATAATTCTGACCCTGTATGCAAATTCAAACCTGTGTACCCAATTCCTATTTTTACAAATCACTGAAGTTGTAAACCTCTAAAAAACAAAAGCCCCAAAACATTAAAAGCCCCAAAATAATAGGACTTTCGGACCAGAACTGAATGGGTTTACTTAAGCAGGATGAAGTAGAGATGTAAAAACAGATGTTTGCCGTAACAACCCAATACTTACAGGGCTACTTGTAATAGAATATGTGAATAAGGTGTTAAATGTGGTGCTTTTTGTTATGCGTGGTAGTTTCAGACTGAAAATCCTTTCAGCATTAGCCACGTCCTGGCTAATGTCCCTGTCTCCAACAAATCACTGCTTCTTTTCAGACTCAGGTGCTTCAGCAAAGCTATGGGGGAGAGATGAGCGTGAAGTGGCAGGAATTACAACCAGAGAGATTCACGGTGAAGGTACCTGGCTTCTTGGTCTGTGACGAAGGAGTCGGGTGCATTTTAGCGTCCCTGCTAAATCCGTCCAAGTTGCCTTTGATCGCCTCCAAAGCGTCGTCCCGACTCTTCTCCCCTGTCTGAGTGCACCCCAGCAGAGAGTTACAAAGGCAATCTGTGGCTGAACAACTGGGGGAAAACCATGACTGAATAGAGAATCACCTTGGGTTTGACACTGCTCAGCAGCCTCAGCTTCTGTTTTTGCTCTTCAAATTGTCTTCTTTTCCGGTCCTCATCCAGCATCTTTTGCTGCTGCTCCAGACGCTTTCTAAAACCACAAAAAGGACACACAATTTAGTGACAAACCTAGATTACATAAAGAATGCAAGGAGACACTGAGTGAAATTAAATAGATAAAAGAATGTTTTGAAATAACTGATAGCTGATAAGTACTAATTGACCAAACAAGACTGATTAAAAGGCAGATGCAGCCTTTTAAATATATGCTCTTATTTCAAAGAGCTTTCATGGAGTTTGAGAATGGCAGACTCAGGATTGTTAGGTTCCTTATTTAAGAGGAAGAATTTTAAGAGCTTGCTTTGTATCTTCCAGAATCTTCTATGATTAAAATGGCTTTATTAGTTTTACAAAGACATTCATGGCAATTTTATGCTTAGAAATCCATTCATGGCATTCCTAAACCAGTGCTTCTGAAAATGTGGGGCGCGCTACATGGAGGTGTGAGGGCATGGGGCACAAGAACAGCCTTGCCTTTCTTTTTTGCCCAGGAAACAAAGCGCAGGTGGAACAATTAAAAAAGGATCCATGGACATTATAGATATAAATCCTGCTAAATGGGACAACAGCGCCATCTGCTGCTTGCATTGCTACGGATGTCTAGACAAATATCTCTAATGAGCTCCTGAAAGAGTATAAAACTTAATGAAACTCTATTTTGTCTTTGATGTTGGTTTCGTCATATTTTCAGCAAGTCTAGTTAAAGGAGCAATAAGTGAAATTTCACCACGAGGCGGGCCGCTCTGTCTGTAGACCAAAACAAGACGTGTGGCAAGCCACGCCTCTCTCTCCCTCCACACACACACACCTCTCTCCACCTCTTGCTTCCCATGTGCATAGTCACCAGGTTAAATACAGAGAACAACGGCATCATCTTTCGGAGGAGCATGTCTAATGAGGAAGTAAGTAACTTTATAATGGAGTAGGCGAGAGAACGTTGAGAGAGGATGAGAGAGCAGAAAGAACATATTAGCATGTAACTTACTGGTGCTCCTCTGCCATCTGTTTCTGCATGTCAGCTGTGTACTGGGGTCCGGCGGGTCTCATGCCCATGAACTGTGGTTGACCTAAATATGGCATCCCGGGCGTCTGCATCCCCATTGCCATCCCACCCTTCACAATAACAGAGAGAGAGAGAAAGCAGTTGAGAAATCGCATTAGTATTCCTACTCTCAAGGCCTTTTTCCTTGACATTAAATGGTCTCATTGAGGTAAAACAGAATGACATTAACGGCCTGCGGTCTGGTTTAAAGTGTTAATGCTGTGAATTCTTGCAAACGTGTGCAGCAGCATGGGAAGATGTTAATGCACAATTAAGTGGCGATAAGAGGAGTTATAAATGCACCGGGGGGGAAAAAAAATATATATAGTTGTACAAATTTATTAGACAGAATATTAGTCTGTTAAAAACAGAAGAAACCTTTTCCTAAACACAATATAAAGGGAGGCTTACCTGCATTGGAATGGCGCCGGGGGGCATCTGGCCCCCAAAGTTCATCCCCATCATTCCCTGCATGTTGGGCTGCATGACGGGGACCATCGGGAAGCCCTGCTGTTGCTGCGGCTGCTGCTGCATCGGGACCATTCCTGCAGAGACACACGTAAACGATGCCATCGGCTGCAGACGTGACGCAGAAGACCGTGTTCAATTGCTATTTGTGGCCCGGCCCCAAATTACACGACGTGACGGATAATAGAAAACCGGAGTAAAAAAATAAATTAAAAAAAAACACAAACAAACTGTAATTTAAAGTATGGCATACTTGAACATGATTCGATCTTGCAAAACAGTTTTCTGAACAGCTGAGAACACACAAATGGGCACAAGGACAACCAAATCAGATGTTCTGGTGACAGCTTGGAGCGAAACGAGAGGAATGAAAGGGGCGGGGGGGGGTTGGAAAAGTGTGCGTTCATGTTCACAGATGCTGTGCAAGCTGACACACAGAGCTGAGCAGTCAGCTCCTGCAGGATTCACCACGTCAGGGCCCGTCAGGGCTGGATAAATGGCTCGCTGAGTGTGTACGGTTAAGTGACCGTCCATCTGATTATTCATGGTTAAGTGCCAAGATTAATGCTCTGTGGTGAGGTTAAACGTTTATTAAAACACATACATGTATTGTTACTCTTTAATTACAACACTGTGGGTAAATTAAAAAAATATACAAACAAAAATGTAAAAATAATTTATATACACAACTATAATTAAGCCGGCTCAGCAAAATTTAATCAAGATCACTCCAACTCCTTTCAACGCAATCCAGTCGTGTGCATTAAATCTAGATTATTGTACAATTCCCTCACGTCAGTTTAAACAAATTAGAAAAAGAAGCCAGCAAACGGCCGCTGACACTCTAAATAAGAGACTATGCACCTGTTAAAGAAGCCGACTATTCACACAAGGCTGCGTCCAAACATAATCATGGAAGGTTGAGTGGAAGGAAAATACAGAAGAGGATTAGGGCCATTCAAAAAAAAAAAATAGAAGTCTATTCAATTCTGACTTTTTTCTCAGTATTCTGAGATTAAAATCAGAATTCTGAGATTAAAGTCAGAATTGAATAGACTTTATTTTAATTTTTTTGAATGGCCCTAATCCTCTTCCGTAGTAAAACGTGTGGAAGAATAAGGAGCAAAAGCGATGGGCATAACTGCAGCTGTGAGAGGACAGTGAAAAATATCAGACTAGGCTTCATGTATCTTGTAGAAATCTATGTAGCTAAATAATGACTTTTTTATTATTTATAATAATTATAATAATAATGATAATAATAATGATAATAATGATAATAATAATAATAATAATAAAGATGATGATGATGGCTGTAGTTGCTTAGTAAAGTTATTTCGTTACTGACTAGGGACAGACAAAATAAGATTTTATCTTCTTTCTGATCCTTTTTGCTCATGGGAAATGTACAACAGACAGTGACTGTTTTTGTAATTTTTTGCCATAGAGCAATAAATAAATCAAAATAATAACAATAATAATAATAATAATAATAGCAATAATAATAATAGTAGCATAAGAATTCAAATAAAATAATTCCAAAATAGTAATAAAAAAAAGCTTTTTAACGACTTACCTTGTGGTGGTCCCAGGCCCCCACTGACAGGATACATAAAGCTAGAGAAATAAAGAAGGACAAAACAATTCAATAATTTGGGTACAGAAGCATTGTGACTAGGCTTTCTACATACATGTGTTTTGGTAATTATTTGTATCAGAGCCCATAGCTAAGTGGTTTTGAAGCAAGCTACACTACTCCCAACAACTTGTACAGCCACGTTAAACCTGGTCGGTTCTTCAAAATCACCGCCTGCTTTTATTTAAATGGCAGAAGAAGAAAAAACTGTTTTACAGGGGAGACAAGAATCAGTTTATCAAACAAATCTGTGTTTTCCCCAACATATCGACGTGTTCTTAGTTATTATTATGATTGTCACAATAAAACAAAGACAGTATTGGCTGCTGATGTTCCCAAACATGACAGAGATGATTTTCTGTGTCACGTGACCTGCTTTACGCACTGGGCACAGGCAGCTGGTCCAACGGGGAAAAAAAGATGCAAAGAGACGCCGTTCAAAGCAAAGCGCTGAGTTGATGAAACTAGAACCACGCTAAAATATGCCACAAGACTTGCTGCTAATGACTCGTATCAAAACAGAGAGGAAATATGCTAGTGTTAGCTTAGCGCTCCATCAAATACAGGAGCTCCTTAACTTAATTAAAGTCCGGAGCTGTAATTGTAGAGTCAGATAGTTTAGAAACAGGCCATGCAAGTTCTAGGTGATTATCAGAACATTACAGCAGAATTTGTATTCAATTGTCTATATCATTAAATAGAACTGCTTCAGAATAATCTTAAATGGCTTAGATTAGTTTAAAGGCCAAATATCTAGATTGGCTCAGATCTTAACCCTGTAACTCCAAATGTATCATTTTTGATACAAATATTTCTGAGACTTAACAAAATCTGTATTTTTCTGAACATAAAAATGAATATATTTTACACACTCTATAAACAAATGCAGAAAACACGAGGAAAATAAATGCTACAAAGAAAATTTGAAAGCCTGACGGGGTTTTTTTTTTTTTTTTTTTAAAAAGCAACCAAAAAATATTTTCTTTTTCAAAAATTCAAAGTTTCTTCGCAATTACCGGTATCAGGTTTTAAAGGGGTTAAAGTGCCAAAACAAACTGCATTAAATGATGCCGTCCATCTCTGCCAACCAAAAAAAGCAACGTGTCTAGAGACTAGAAGACATGTGTCCACTTAAATTCGAGCAAACCTGCTTAACTTCTTCTTAGACACAAGAAAGAAATAAACACCTTGATTCGTTTTGATCAATATAACTTTCACAACCATCGGCAAACGGGAAATATTTCTTCTCGCTGATGATGGATTTCATCTTGCCTTCTAACGACAGAGTGAAGCCGGCCACAGCCGACTCAACCAATGAGCATCTGTAGCTCCCTGCTGGTGCTTTACTGAGTGAAACCAGATCAGAAAACTGCACCTGGTCGGATCTCGCTGCACAAACCCAAAACGGCACATAATGAATTCTCCAACAGCACGCCTGGGGTGAGAGTTTTCACATTTGAAGCCTTTTAAACTGTAAATAGCTTCACCAGAAAATATAGAGCAGAGGAACAAGCGCGATGGGGGATCTGTGCAGCCTGGCTGTCTCCTCGTGTCCCCGGGCCTCTTGGAGTCTGGTCGCTGGCGGTTTTTTTTTTTTTTTTTTTGGGCTGACAAACAAACCCCTTCAGGAAATAATCAGTGGAAATCGCTCCAAGTCGGCTAAGCGTCCCACTTTGCCGGAGCCAAACTAAACAAGCCTTCGGCTATTTGTCGAAGAACTTATTCCCACTCAGTTGTACAAGCTGAACACAACAAGCCAGGAAGGAAATGGAGAGAGAACCAGGAGGCTCCGTCTACCTCCATCTACTTTTGAACGCTACGCTTACTTCGTGTTTCATCGGAACTAAATCACACACGTATTAAATATATATTAAAAGTAAAAAGAATGCATGAGAATAGCTGTAAAGGTGACCTAAAAGCAGGCGGCCTGACTCGGGAAAACCTCTGAGGGTTTTTTTTTTTTTTTCCCCAGAGTCAGGCATCTGCTCCCTGTAAGCTTTGCAGCTGGAAGAAGCTTTTTATAAGAGCACAACAGGCCCGCCGGCCGCCGGCCTGCAGCAGATAAAAGGTCACGGCTGCGCAGATTAGCGTGGCAGAGGATAAGCAGCTCTAGCGGCTGTGGACACCGAGCAGCTCCGTGTCTTGGGGGAAGAAAAAAAAAAAGAAAAACAGAGGCTGTTTCATTCTCCAGCCACCGCCGTACCCATGTGATGAAAGGAAGGCAGGGCTAACAAAGTCTTTGTAGGTTTGTAGAGAGTCGTATCTAAGGCTGAAACAATCAAAAACCTTTTGCCTCAGCTTTAGTCAATGATTCCTAAAAGCTACGACAATAAATAAATGCTTTAGAATGAGAGCCGCTCGTTGTCCGTGAACACAAGTTACGTCCTGCACACACAAATGCAATCGCAGACGACGAAAAGTCTGCAAGTAAAGACAGGCGTGTAACCTTGATAGCGTGAACCCTTTCATGGAAATTTAACTACGATGCTTAAAAACAAGACGAAACATGTAGAGAACCGGCAAAAAAGCCCACCGGTGACCAGAGTCAGTTACTGCGGGAAGGAAGGCCCAAAGCCAGCGGCCATTCTCGGCATCAGTGAGGTGTTTCGAATTAAATCAGAGGAAGCACGGAGGTATGAGAAGCTATTTTAGAGGGCAAGCGCATCTTCTACTCTCTAGGAGATGTACGGGGTTTATTCAGGGTGCAAGAGAGCAAGACTTTTAGCAGATAACAGGAAGGCTGGACAGACTACAGCAAAGAACAATAACCCCAAGAGTGGGTGGTTTATCAGGCTGCTGAAAAAAGAACAAAATTCTTTCCATCTTAAGTGTTACTGATTGTTGACCTAGCTGCAGGTTCTTTTACTCAATAATGTGGTGTTTCTACTGTAGACCTCTGTAGGAGTAAAAAGCCTCATGAAACCTAATTATATTTACCGTATTTAATCTAAAAGGCAGAGAAAGGCTTCAGTTAAGTACTCTTTGTTGACAAGTACATGTTGACGAAGTAGCGTCTGTCTACAGCTGCTGTTGTTTTGCAATCAAACAACTTCATTGTAGTTTCTTGATTATTTTAGCGGAACATCTTTATGGTCTTCCAGACAAATTCAATTCATATTTCTGGTGACATTTGTTGTTTAATGCGCAATAAAAAAAAAGTTAGATACAGGTAAAGAGGTGGTAAAGTTGATAAGAAAGTACAGCTAAGTTGTTTCATTGCCAACACATCACAAGTCAGACAGAGGCAACTTTTTCATTAAAACCTTGTGTTTGAGGTGGAATGATGGATGTTTTCGGGTTTTTTAGAAGCTGAATAGACTACTCACTATCTCGGGTCGATATTTGCTATGCCTCTCAAGCAGAACGTTTTTTTTAATTTATCTATTTATAGCAAGCTATATCATCGTTATTGTGACATTTAATAAAATTATTGCATACCGCCACTTTTCCTATTATCGTGCAATCCTAGAGAACATTTGTGATTTATTGTCCGGTCCCAAGTGAGTTTTAACCTGGCCAGCTGGACTGATCATGTGTAGCACTCCCCGTTCTGCACATGATCCATCAGGGAGTGCTCTTATTAAATCAGTTTGGGGAAAGGAGGGACCTTCAGCAGAACTCTCCGAGCTGATTGGGTGAAGCGACACCTAGCAACGGTTGGTTTTAGCCAATCACGGTGTCAAATTAAAACGTAAGCGGCAGCTGCTATGGGAAACCGCAAGAAGGTGACCTAGTCAAGACGCTTCTCGCTGTTCCTTCTTTCAAAGAAGAAATTGTGCATTCCTACAGATGTGATAGCAGCAGCTACGCCGTGTTTATGTTGGTTCAGCTGTGGACTCAGCAGCTCTTACTTTTGTCACACCGGTACATGCAACGCGATCGGCCCGCACCGTTTTTGGTTCGTTCACAGACGGCTGAAGCGGTACAAAATGGATTCTCGTGTGTTTGTGAAGGCACAGACGCCGCAAGAATTCAGCTTGCAGGCGAAGTTAAACTGAGATCATTGTTGTTTTGTCTTAACGCCGTCCGACCGAACCGTAGAAAATCCCTGTTTTACACCAAGGCTGTCTCATACATCTGCGTGGTGTCATCTTGTAGCAAATGATTGATGAAAAGCTGCAGCAGGAAGGCTAGATAAAATGTTATCGCAGTGCATCTTCTCAAACGAAAGCCAGTCAAAGCATCGCAAAGATCTCAGACTGGAAACCCTCCTTAAAATTCTGATGTAGTTAATATTTCCATTGGTGTGCAATGAGTTGCAGAGGATGCCGTTTGCTGTTCCACCTGAGATTACATGATCGGTCATTAAAACGAACCGCTTAGGTGCTTTTGGAGGTGATTAGGACTTTTATCTTTGTTGTAAGGTGACTCAAAAGGGACGTTGCCCGCTCTTTCCTGAAGAGAAAAAACAATACTTGCCTAATTCAATACATATTCATTGGCGTTATCCACATTATAGTGGAGATTTTGCTCCTTTCTGACCACTTCCAGTGCTGTAGTCTTTGGTTTCACAGCTTGGATCGGTGTCACCTGGTTAGTTGAGATGCTCGTAGCCAGAGCACATTTATTATTCAAGCTGCTTCTTATGAATAAATCATAAGAGTGGCCCTTATTCATCCCTGCCACAGAACATCCCAACACCAGTTTTAACAGGCTTTAGGGTTTCCTTGTTATCCCGTTCAGCACAGGCACGCTTAGCCACTGTACAGCAGATTTATGTGGGAAGCTGTGGCATTTAAAGTAATTCCCCCGGTTTTATGAGAGGCCGGAATGGAAATGTTATACATTGCCTCGTCGAAAATACTCCAATAGTTTCAATGGAAGGCGTCATAAAAAGTGACAATATGTGCAAACAGGCCGGTCAACATACCTGTAGGAAGCTAGAGGCTACAGGGGATTAATGTGGATATCTCCCACAAACATGGCGTCATATGCCCGGATCCTACAACATCAGGGCGAATAGCTCATACTGGCATGATGAAATGTGTAAAAATATATATATATATATATTTATATACATACATCTAAAACTGGGGTGTTGTTTTGTTCATCTCTGACTACAACCAGACAGAGGCAGAAGGCTAACGCTAGCTGTGACACCTGACAACCAGCCATCTCATCTCACCCCTCTGCCTCGACAACAAAAACGCCGCCGCCCCCGCAGACACTTCCACGGGCCGCTACACATAAAGTTTAGCGACACACAGCAGAGCGTGTTTTACAAAGATAGCATTCCCTGTCCGTAGGGTTCTGTTTCCAAAAGGCTAAAATACCTGCTGCCTCCCCCAGATCCTGGCCGCAGCGCCATCTTGATAACAGCAGTCACTACTAAGGGAATGACGTCAGCGCTGACGATCGAGGAAGTGGAAAAGCCCTGCGCTCTGTCTGACAGGCACAGCTGGACGCACAACGAGAGGCAAATAAACCCAATGCTTAGGCTGACAGGGTAGGCCAGGTGAATGGACCCTGATCAGTTCTGCACCAGTTTCATAGGATAAAAATAAGCGTATGCACGCAGAAGAATATTAACAAAGCAGAATTAGACAGAAAACATCCTGAAATAATTTGTTAGATTAGGGTTGGGTGAGGCTATTTGTGTTTTTCCAAATAATTTTGATTAAAATCCATCCTCCTTACAACCGCTATTGAGCATTTTTCTCATGGATAAACCTTTCATACACAAGCACACTCTCACAAACACCTACAGGTGCTTGGATTCAGGTACTTACAGACTCACTTCCGTACAGAAAACTCCTATTATTATCTTCTCCTGTCACTTTATACATATCATATTGACTAATACTGTATATTCTTCAGTTATGGTATCAAGGCTTTGGTTGATTGTATCTTTAATAATTTATCGGCTGGTTGTGCTGTTCTTTTTACATCTCTCTTTGCAGGTGGAGAAGCAGACTGAGGATGTTGTATCATTCTCTACCTTTTTTGTCCTCTTTCTTTCACCTTTTCTCCTTTTTTTTCTTCTTCTACCTTCTTGTTTTAGTGTCCATATAAAATGAAATATTCCCTGCATAAATTCTAATAAAGCTTCTTACATATATAAATCAAGCGGAGCACTACGGCGAAAGCAGTAATGCGCCGCTTGTGAAAGTAAAATCTGTTGGCATTAAGACAACAATTCTTATTGCCACATTGCCAGACAGGACACTATTAAAAAATAAATAAATAAAATAAAATCCATCCACTGTCTTCCCCTTGGTATGTTGATAAAATGTTTGTGCCAACAGGACGACAAATTGATATGGGAGGAAGACGGAGTACCTGGAGAGAGCTCATTCCTAGAGAGAATATAATATAGATTATAATATTCTCTGGAGAGAATAATATAATATAGATTATAATATTCTCTGGAGAGAATATTATAATCTATATAAAAAAAGTTCCTTCTGGAATTAAAATCCATGAGCTTTCTTGCTACACGACAACAGTGCTAACAAATGTGCTGTGTAGCCCCCATTAAAACGATGACTGAAAATATTCTGCGCAGAATCAAAACAACAATTGGCTTGAATTACTTTTCAAAGTAAAGCTGACAGATAAATTCTAAGATTACGCAACAAAAGCTTTTCAACTTTTGATGGGAACTGAGTTTTGCATATAGGCTAATTAAGCATGTTCTCAGTTTATTGTCACCATACGTGAAAACATCAACTAACAGTCTGTTTGGTAGTTTTAAATTATTCCACTCCTCTCGGTCAGAATAAAATTTCAACAATATACTATCCCAGCCATGTCATTAAAATAACGTAAACCAAAAAAGATAACATCTGAAAAGCTCAAAGCCCCAGCCCACAGCAGCAAATAACAAAATAGCAGGTTATCAGGTCCAGGAGGCAAACCCAGAAGTTCAGGTTCTAAGTTACAATCTCAAGGTAATTGTTGGGGTGTAAAGAAATCCCCAGGCCAGAGAGGATTTATGTTGCCCCTCAAGGGGATCCTGGTTCTGCCCCAGGGTCTTCTGCTCAAGATTTGTTCCTTGACAATCATCAAATTGTGTCCATGAAGCATCCCGATCAGATGCCAGACAACCCTTAGCTGACTGCTTACAAAGCAGAGGAGCAGTGGCTCTACTCTGAGCTCCCCTCAGATGACAGAGCCCCGTGACTAGCTATGGAGAAAAGTCATTTTTATCAAGAATGTAGTTGTTAAAATCATGATTCATATCTCATGACAAAACGTGGGGGTGCGAACATAGAGAAAACAGCAAACTGAGAGCTATTGCTATTAGGTTAGCTATGTTTAGCCACAAAAGACAGGAGGAGACGGAATGAAAATCAGACTGGATGCTCTAGTTACTTAAAAAATATTTAAAAAACAAAACGAAAGAAAGAAAGAAAGAAAGAAAGAAAGAAAGAAAGAAAGAAAGAAAGAAAGAAAGAAAGAAAGAAAGAAAGAAAGAAAGAAAGAAAGAAAGAAAGAAAGAAAGAAAGAAAGAAAGAAAGAAAGAAAGAAAGAAAGAAAGAAAGAAAGAAAGTAAGTGACTGGATTCACCGTCAGCAGTATTTGCAGTACATAGTTTCGCCAGCAGATGTCAGTGTTTATCTGTCTTTGCTGGTTTGGTCATGAGTTATCACCTCTCATCTACTTATGTGATAAAGATCTCTATTTTTTATTTGTCTGGTTGATTTTTTTATGTTTTTGTTGAAACAATGAGTTTAGCAATAAATATCATTCATTTAGAAGGCCTGTTGCTTTTCTGTTAAAAATTACCACATTTATAAGAACAATGCATTTGTGGGTTGAGCAGCAATCATGAGCATGGGCAATACCCAAGAGAAATAAAAAATAATCTCTGATCATTTCAAAATAGTGTGAGGTAGAGGCAGCGCTAGTATTGAAGGCAATCTTGATGCATAGTGATATACTTGTGAGATTCTACAACTAGTGCAAAGTCCATAAAGGATCTTCACTTCTGGGTACCAAAGTCTATCCTCCAAGATGTGAGTAGAGGTAGTCTGTGATAAGCCCCCAGGATTTGGTAGTGGAGAAGATGGAACAGGCTTCCTGGAGTCCTGGCCTCCTTATATCATATTTCTTCAAACTTCAATCATCCAATATAAGACAAAAAACATGAGTCAATAGCAGAAAAAAGCTTTTTTTTGCAATGGCAGAGAGCATTTGGCAAGCTTTCCACTTACTCAACTCTGCTGCTCAGCTTAAAAATGTATTTTCCTAACAAATTTGGCATAATTTACAGTTAAATTATCAAATTTTGCAACAGTAAAATGTGTATTGCCAATAAACGGTGTTCCAATAAATAGTCAACATAACACAAACTTCCTTATTTTTTTGGCCTCCACAGGCACAGGATCTCCATCCAACAGAGCAACTTTGGGATGTGGTGGGATGGAGGATATGCATCATGGAGGTACAGATAACAAACCTGCAGAAATTGTAGAACACAATTGTGTCGATATGGCCAAAAATCAAAAGGAATGAGGAAGCTCTGAAAGTAAAAATGGGGTCCAACTCAGAGCCAGTCAAAAAACAAAAACACAGCAGTTTCTTTTGCTTACAGGTGCACCTTTTGTGTGTGTGGCTGACTGTAGCTGTAAATAATTCATCCTTTTATCCTGTGAACAAATTCCTGCAGAAAAAAAAAAACGTGTTGCAGTCGGTTCATGGAGGCCTACGGTTCTGCAGACCAGTCTTCGTATCCAAGCGCGATGCTTCTACAGCGCCCTCACTCGGCCAGTTT
This sequence comes from Fundulus diaphanus, assembly GCA_037039145.1. Classification (NCBI taxonomy): domain Eukaryota; kingdom Metazoa; phylum Chordata; class Actinopteri; order Cyprinodontiformes; family Fundulidae; genus Fundulus; species Fundulus diaphanus. The sequence goes on from CM073124.1 coordinate 16,324,775, forward strand.
ATCCAGATGACGGACTCTTTGGGAGCCGGTTATTTCAAGATAATAAAAAAAAATCCTACAGCAAGAGAGGTGTAAGCAGTCTTTTTTATTTCTGAATATTTAATGATTCATTTCATAATTTTTCCTTGTCAGACATTACAGTAAAATCCTTTTTCCTGACTTGTATATAAGCAGATCTCGCTTAAATTATTATAACTTTCTTTATTTCAGCTCGGCATTTGCATCTATCGGCTTGTGGCTCCCACAGCCCTGCAGCTTGAAGTATTTGGGGCTTTGTGAGTCATGATGAAGTGATTGAGTTTCATTGTCACACTGATGACAAGGTGGAGCAACAAGGAGCAGCCTCTCTGGCTTTGTCTTAGTGGGTCTTGTTGCTGTGAAGGATTTACAGCTTAATCCATCACATCATCTGCCCTTAGACTTTCCTTCGCCTTGGCACCAACTATTTAGAGTCCATATGCATGACAGAGGAAGACATTTGGACTTAATTGTGACAATTAAATAGAATGTACCTGAGTAACGAATAGACAAGTTAAGCTTTTAGTTTTAGTTTATGTAATAAGTTGGAAAATGTTTCTTGGGCGCCACACAGTGGCAGCTGACTGCTCACCGAGGGATGGAATCGATCTAGAGGGAAAATTTAATTTCAATGCATGTTGCAATAAGAAATAAAGCTAATATACTTAATAATGTGATTCTATCCATGAAATTCATCCTAGAAACAAATGTATGTCAGGCATTGATGTATCAAATTTGCAACTTGAATAAAATTAAACTCACACATAACAAGGAAAAATGTGTTGCATACAGTTTGCAAAATCTTTCACACCCTTTTAAGTTTATCTCATTTTGTCACATTACAGGCACAAACTTCAACGTATTGTATTGAGATAGTCCAAAGACTGCATAACTCAGGGAAAGAGATGCATGTTTTTCAAACTTTTACAATGAAAAACCTGGAAAGTGTTTCAGCGATCAGCCAATAAACTGTACAACCGTATCGTTGCTGCAATTAGAGCTGCAGGTCTTTTGTGCTCGAGCTCAGTCTGATCCAGCGCCGTAGGAATGAGTTTATCACTAGGGCAGACACATATTGGAAACCTGAAAGATCCGTAAATGGTGCAAGCAGAAATATGCATCATGGAACAGCAGTGTAGTGCACACCTATATGTATATACATGTATAATACATGTATGTATGTTTTATGAGTTTAAGATGTGGGCAAACCAAGCAGAAAAAAACACTTCTCGCTCTTCCTCTTGAACAAAAAGCCTCAAGTCTTTAATCTCACATAATGTTTATGTCATTTCAGGACTGTGGCTTACTTTATCAGGCTGCAGCTCTGGTAATAGCGAGCTAAATATTTCAGTAGCACAAAGACAATTTAGTAGCACACACAGGTGCAAAGTTTAACGTGTTCAATTAGTCGAAATCCATTCGAGATTGGTAAAAAATGCATTAACATAGGTTGACTGCCAACTGAACTGGTCCTTTACATAACTTTGTGATATGAAAAAATCCCACAAATGATAAATTTTTTAATATCAATTTGAAACACAAAACTGCTATGTTGTAATATTATATGAGTATACTCCTCCTTAGTGTTATCACTCTTGCTAAAAACCTTCAGCATGAAACAACTGGTAGAATAGACCTGCTCAATTTGAAACGCAGCAAATTGGCCAACAGAAAAAGTTAATAAAAAACAAACTTGGTTCTTTTCTCACAACTTCATGTGGTTCAGTGCAACAGTTTTGCCAACAAAAATAAATAAAAGTGATACCTCTACATCTAATAGACAAGCTTTGCGCCTCACTTAGAACTCAGTGTGCTGCTGCATTTTAAAGCCCTGTATTCCTGTTAATTGCAGCCACTAATTGCTTGCGAATTGACGCTTCGTTCATTAAGTTACGTTTATCCCGATGGACGTGACACACAGCAACATGGTTAAGTCTGTTTTGAGTCATTGTTGACCAGAACCAAGTTTTGAGCCTGCGGAGGGGGCTAAAACTTCTCTCTGTCTCAGGGGATGAAACAGGAACTACCAAAATCAACCTGACCAGGATTTCCACTTGTCCAAATAGTCTACGCATTTCTACATCCACCAGCAATCTGATCTGGAGCTTCCGTGAACATTTTGAGCTGATGCCACTGGTTCAAATTTAAAGTTAGTACTGGACTTTTACAGGGTCATTCTGACATATAAATATAGTTTGATCTCAGTCATTTCAGGGCAGCTCTGGCTGGATGTTTAGTGCCACTGTAGAAGCTGGGCCCCTCACTCAAGTCTTTTTCAGCTTCTAACATGTTTTCTTTAGGATTATTCCGCATTCAGCAAAATCGATCTTCATACTAAATATGTCCAGCTTCTTTGCCCCAGTGGGAAAAATGCAAATCTCTGATTTAAACCTCTCTACAACCCCTGACCTGTCTGCTGGGTCCTTCGGTTTTTATGATGCTGTTTGTTCACTAATAATCTCTGGCAAACTTCTGAGGCCTTTAAGAAATGGCTATTTTTACAATGAAATTCAGTTATATTACTAAAAAAAAAACTGTAAATACTAAGTTTGATGTGTAAGTGTGTCATGTTAGTTTTGTACATCCTAAGCCAGTGTCTGCCTCAAAGGTAATTTCACCGTGGTAAAACACGGTGACAATAAAATATTCTTGATTCTTTATAATTTTGTGTCTTATGAAGGGAATTCTTTGCACTGGATTTCATTTACGCGTATTAGAGCAAATGATACTGGATACAAATCCACCCTTTGAAGATTTGAATTGTTTTGTCTTGGTGCTGGGTACATCGAATCTCAATAAAACACGTTTTAAGTTGAAGAGATTTGAATACGTTTGCAAGACACTGCAACACGTCTCTTGTTTGGTCTTATCAACATGATAAAGGAGACGCCCGGAAAACAGAAAGAGGTGACTCATACAGCTCTTTCTATAAAACAAAGGAGATTATTGTCACATTTCAGAGAGCTCACGCCCATCTTTGTCCCCTGATCATTTAAGACGCTCTCAGCAATACGTTGGTGTGCAGAAATGAAACAGGTGATCTTTCCTGGAAACCAGTGCCACATGAACGATAGAGCAGGAAGGCTCACCAGTGTCTGTTTCTACCTATTATGTTGTGTGTTTGTCTAAAAATTGTTCATCTATATGAATGTGGAAACTGAAATGCATAAACTGAATTTAAGTCAGCTCTAAGTCCTGTCAAAATGTACCTACAAAGAAACTACCTGTTACTACTCATACACCCAAAACAAGACCTGAACACGTAAAGTGACATCAAACAAGAAGGGCACATTTTGCAGTCTGGGAGCTCACTACAGCTGCTTAGTGTTTTTTTTTCTTTCATTTTTTCTTCTTTTGACAAGCAATTAAAAGACACGATTGGGCTCATCAGTCTCCCTTCTTCTCCTCCTCTGAGGCCTCCCTCCCTGCCGTGAGTGCCGGGTTTAGCTGGAGGCCGGTCGAATCGGTCCGTCCGTCAGCCCCAGCTCGGCGGTTAGTCTGAGCTGAATGTGGGCAGTCCCCACCACCACCCAGACAGGAGGTCCAGCCAGAAGGTGAACATTAACCCGTTTTTTTTTTTTTTTTTATTTCAGTTTTTTTCCGGGTATCCCACTATTCCCCATAAATCATTAACCTGTCCAGCATCAGGCCAGTAAAGGCATCAGCATGACAACAACAATCCATCAGGACTCCTGTGAACCCGGGACTCTTCCAGTTTGCTTCAGCCTTAGATGCAAATGGGCATCTGAGAACAGACTCAGGCACATCTCCCAAAGCATAAAACATTGGCCCTCTGATCATAAGTTTAGTGCTTCTTCATTCTGTTTGCAACCTAAAATCCATGTGTTTATGTTACAGAAATAAATCGGGTCCAACAAGATTATAAAAAGAACTAGAAAGAAAATTTTAAGATTTCAATGAATAATCAGTGAGGGTAATATTTACATTCAATTAAAGTCACTAATAGTTGTGTAGCTCAATTACCCTGGTAAATTGGACTGAAGTTATACCAATCAGTCTCAAACCCTTTAAAAACCACACTAATAGCAATCAGTTCCTTAGCAATGAATTATTTTTCCTTAATTGGTTAAAACTAATTGGCAGCTTTATACAAAGGAATGCGATTAATATATTATTTAAAGAAAAATTCTACTCAGAGTTAAAATATGGACACTTTATATACAAACTAAAAGATTATATTGGAAAAAAACACCTATAGATCTAAAAAATATCTCATTAGTCATCACAGTCATACATCTTCGATGTAAAGAAGCAAAAACATTACAGAAGCAAACAAACATGATTTCTGGTCAAATGAATGAACATCCATCCATTGTCCATATCCGCTTATCTTTGGAGGGTTGATGCCTATTTCCAGCGGTCACTGGGTGAGGAGCAGCGTACATCTTGGACAGGTCAAGTCACACATGCACAGGGAAAACATGAAAACTCCATGGGATTGGGATTTGAACCCAGCCCAGGAACCTCTTGCTGCAAGGCACCAGTGGTACCAGATATACCACTGTGCAGCCAACAGGTCTTCCCGGCCTCGGTTAATTTCAAAGTTTATGATTCAACAAGACGGAAGATTCTGTAAGAAAAAAAAAAAAGGAAAGATCCTCATATGGAGGTCCTGGGAAAAAGCCTCTGCTGATCAAAACAGAAAGCAGAGGCACATCTCACTTACCAAAAACATGTTGATGATACCAAAGACATTAGGAAAATATTCTGTAGACAGATGAAAAAAAAGGAGAGGTTTGGGGTCAAACTAACAGCATTGTGGTGTAACTGTCAAGCATGGTGATGGTAGTGTGGTGGTCTGGGGTTGTCTTTGTTGATGGAACAAAGAGTTGTGCTCTCTTTCAGAAAATCCCGAGGCCATCGGTGTGTGACCTTAAACTGAAGCGCACTTGGGTCATGCAGCAAAACAAAGATCCAGAACACACCAGCTGGTCCAACTCAGAATAGTTAAAAATACAAAAAAAAAAAACAACAACAACAAAAAACGGACTGAAAGAAAGTTTTAGAATGGCTTCGTCAAAATTCTGGAGAGAAAGCCAATTGAGATGCGGTTGCATGACCTTCAACAGTCTGATACTGAAAAGACTGAAATGTGACTGACATAAAATTATTCTATAAAGAAGAGTGGACAGTTAGAAATTTAAAAGACTAATTGGTTATGATAAATGCTTGATAGCAGTCGTTTCTGCCAAGGGAGGCACAACCATTAATCAGCGTCAGGGAGGAATTACTATTCACATAGGACCAAGCTGTTTTTCAAAAGGGGTTTCGTCCTAAATAAATGAAGCCATCATTTGAAAAGCTGCTTTTTTTGCATTTACTACAGCAATCCATATCAGCAGAGGTGGCCTAGTGGCGTTCTGAGAAGGCTCCGAGTCCCTGGTTTGAACCCTGCAGACTGCTGCTACGGGTCTCTGAGCAAGACCCTTAGTCCCAGATTGCTGCCCACTCTCCCTAAGTGATGGTTTGAATGCAGAAGACAAATTATTTTTGGAACGTGCAATTGCAATGACAAATAAAGATTTCTTTCTGTGGGTAAATTGATCTGATCATCTTAAAAATGAAAGAAAAAGACAAAACAGAAAAAATCTGTAAGAAAGCAAATACCTTTTCACATCTCTGTGTATAACATCCTCAAGAAAAGAAAAACCTTTTATTGAAAAAGGGAAATGTTAATGAATAGCAGAGAGCTGACAAATAGGATAAGTGAAGCTCAAAAGCCACCAAGCTGTCACCGTAGGTGGTATTGCGGTGGATGTACGGCGAAGGCCGCTGACTGATTTCCCTGCCTGTTGCAGGACACAACAGAGTCCTTCTTGATCAGAGCTTTTGATGGAGGAGTCCTGTCGGAGTGACTCCATACATGTGTATGTATTTCTCTACAGAGAGGTTGGCGAAAACTCTGGTCCAATTAGGCCCGCAGAGAGCGGCCTCTCGACCCCTGCCGCCTGCTGGGTAGTCTTATCCATTAACCCTTTTGGGCTCAGCTGGAGTTGATGTAGCGTCCTTTCTTCTGCTGCTGCTAAACACACGGCTACATTCAGCCTATAGCTTCCACTTTCTGTCTCTTTGTCCTCGTCCCTCTGTCTCCTCGGTTCTCGCGTTTACCTCTGGAGTCTCAGCCTCATAGATAAGGCTGGTCAGCTTCCAGCTTGGCAGCAGGAAAAAAAAATCTGATCTTCTATTGTAGGGCTGTGTAACTTGTGGCTCTGGAGCCAGACGTGGCTCTTAATGGGAACATATCATGCATGAAGTCCTTTAGATTTAAAGAAACAGCACCAAAATGAGTTGCTCTCAGACAGACCTCAGAACAGGGATAAAAAGGGGGAACGTAAAGGTAAATAGACGAGGAGTTTGGATTATTAGTATTGCAGGTTCTTTTTATACAATTCAAGTCAAGATTCAAATTCAAAAATAGTTTATTTAACCCAGAGGGAAATTAAATGTTGATGTAATTCATTTGGTGGCTGTGGGCAGGAAAAATCTCCTGTGGCGGTCCGTTTTACAACCAATCTGAAGAAGCCTTTGACTGAAGAGACTCTCTTTTCCAATGACAATGTCATGAAGAGGATGTTGAAGATTGAAGATAATTTTCTTGATTTTATGCAAAAGCCTTCTTAGCACCATAATCTCCACTGAACAGAACCAGCCTTCTTTATCAGGTTTTTGAGCCTTTTCTGGTCCCTGGCTCTGATGCTGCTGCCCCAACAGATGATGGCAGAGGAGATGATGCTCTCAACAACAGACTTATAGAAGACATGGAGCATCTTTCTGCAAACCTTGAAGGATCTTAGCTTCCTCAAAAAGTACAGTCTGCTCTGTCCTTTCTTATAGATGGCTTCACTGTTGCGTCTCCAGTCCAGTTTGTTGTCCAGATGAACACCGAGGTATTTATCCCTCAACCACCTCCACTTTTTCTCCCATGGTGAAAATTGGGTTTGATCTAATCCTGTTTTTCCTGAAATCTACAATCGTCTCCTTTGTTTTGTTCACATTCAAGATAAGATGATTGCTTCCACACCATGCCACAAAGTGCCCCCCCCCCCACCCCCCGCTCTCTACACTCCGCTTCTTGTCCATCTCTGATGCACCCGGCTAAATAATTTAGTTTATAGACCACAACTAAATAAATTCAATGTGGAAAGGAAAAACAGAAAAACATAATAAGTCCCTTTTAATGCCTACCTCAGTGGCCCTTAATAAATGTAGGCAAAATAAGGAAGTACTGGCCAGTGTCTTTAAATATTAATCCTTATTGGTTTCTGAATAACTTTGCGATAAAATTGTCATTGACTGTTCTTTTGAGAAACCTTACTTGAGAACAAAGACAGCCAGTTTTGCAGGCCATAGTTTCTGTGTTACAATACATTCATAATTATCAGGAAAAACATTTGACAACGTTTTTGTACACAGAATTTAGCACATCAGGCTCAAACAGGTACAAAATGATCCTAACAATTGGTACTGTATGTTCAAGAATGACCTTTAACCTCAAAAGGCTTAGGCCTATCAACTTAATGATCATGACTGAATGTAGCTGGTAACACTGAAAGGATTAATTTGGCGGCACTGGTTGGATCCTGACAGCAATTGGAGTGTCAGAGGTTCACAGGGAAAATCTAATAGGGAGAATATCAGATTTATGAGCTGAGAAGTCTTTGGAGGTTGTAGCTACCCACGTGGAGAAGCTATATGCCTTCTGGATACAAGGACAGCCGAGAAAAAGGATGGGCTATTTAAAATGATAGGAAGTCTTTTTGGAGGGGTCAGTGTCATGCTTTCAAATCTAAGAACGTTTTACCAAGCTGTTCCAATTCCTAACGTTATCCTTCAAATCAGTGACTACATTGTTGAAACCTGGACAGCAGTGGATGTTCCAACAGGGCAACGATCCAAAAAACATCACAACCCTGTTAACATTGGTGCACTAAACTTAACTAGCCTGGACAGCCAGGCTGACTTACGCCATGTGTCTTCTTTACACAGTGTATCAGTCGGGGCAGGCTTGGACTCTCCGGTCTAAAACTTAGTGGACCAATCACAGCGCAGGAGGCGGCCGTTTACAATGGCCGTTTCTCAATTCACGAGAACACGAGTACGGACTCGCGTTCTCGTCAAGTCCGGTCTTGGCGAGAACACAGGAAGATCGGACTTGACAAGAACGCGAGCACGCAGCATGTATCTGTATTGGAACAGAAGCGTACTTGTGACGTCATGAGACGCACAGTTCTTTAGCATTTCTTTAACATTCAAAACTATTTATATACTACACCACAATAAATCTTTTTGAAAAAAATTTTAAAACAACATTTTTAATTTCTAAAAAGCCTAAAAATTATCTTGCCACGGTGCATTCTGGGAAAGCGGTCAGTCTGAAGAACGCACAAGTCTGCTCTGATGCATGCTCGATAAGGAGGGCAGGGCGAGAACAACATCCGGGGATGTGGCGCGTTCTCGCCTTGGCGTTCTCGGCAATCGGAACAGTGCTCGGGCTGATGACGTGTCACGAGTTCACGAGCACACAAGACCGCTCAAGAACGCATATTGAGAAACGGCCAATGTGTCACTCCTTACCCATAATGCAGCAGCGCTTTTCTGTAACCATAACAATCAAGATGGCGGCCCCAAAGGAGTAATGTTTTCATGATGACCTTTATTATGTCCTGAATGAACTGGATATATAGTTAAAACCTCAACACTGGCTGTTCTAAGAGCTAAAACGGAACGTGTTGCTTAGAGTTACATCCGTAGTTATCTGATTTGTTCTGTTTCCACTGACTCTGTCAGTCCCACCTTTGAAATCAGGCTCTACCGGCGGCTTTCTAGACTGATCTGCCGTGTTTGTGGTGTAAGTCAGTCTGGCTGGCTAGGCTAAAGCTTTTCAGTCAGGTTTGTATCAGGAAACCAACTCTACTATTCCTGCCAAAAAAAGAGACTAAAAAGTGTCTGGTCAAGGTGAAAGCTGTAAGAGGATAGTTGATAAAATAGAAGAGGGGGAGTATGTGTGGTCCTGAGACTGAGATATGTGCAATATGGCCTTTAGGTAAATTAGAAGTAAAAAAAGAATTCAAAACAGGAAGTTCTTTCAATGTGGAAACATATGTACTTTTACCTCTGATTTACACATTTAATCAAATCCTCTGTGATTTGTTTTCACTATTTGGTATATAAGGTTTGCATTGCCTCACAGAACAGTCTAGAGAGCATTGAAGACATTCCAGGAGACAGGCAGTTAATCTAGGAGAGCTGGATAGGGCCATCTCAGTGCCTGAGAGGATGCACCATTCCCATCCTCTCAGACACTGGAAAACCAAGGGATCTATGGCACTGGCACACGTAGAAGCAACAGGCTCCATGGAACACAAAAAAGCTGAAAAAGCAAATCAAGCAAGAAGGAAGAGGATCTATCTCTGCTGTACCCAATGCGCGAAACATCACTGCCTCATGCTGGTTGGATAGTTCTGCAATTCACATGTCCTCTCCCTGCACCGGCCTGTCCCCAACAGATGTACAGAAATGGAGCAACAAAGAGAAGCAAATGCTCAACATCCAAAGGCCATTTTCCATGAAGTTATACAATCAGCATATAGCTGGAGTAGATCTCATGGATCAATGTGTTTTGTGTTTAAGCTAACTTTTACGGTTTTTAACAGAGCTCAAATAGAGAGGCCTCCAGGGTAGTGGAGGAACCATCAATCCAACAGAATACAAATTTACAACTGTATAACTAAATTACAACTATACCTATATAACTACCATGTTTTCACATTGAAGTTTTTTTACTTACAAAATGCATGAAGTACACTTGAGTGGACAGATAAATATTTCTTTATAGAATAACAATAGAAAAAATGTTTTCAAACCTTGTTTTACATCCCTAACAATGTATAAAAACACTTAGTAAAAAAATCCTGACTTAGTTTATCATAATTAATTTTGGTTAAAGGTGCAATAAGTAAGAAATAAGTAAGAAATTTACTGTAAAATGAATCAACATCATTCTCATTTTACAGTAAATTTCTTACTTCAGCTCAGAGTGCAGCCCGTGTTTACTTCCTGGTTTCTGAGCCAATCATGTGAGTTTTCAGGGATGCCAAAAGAGAGCGCGGCATTTGGTATAGACCAGTTCGTTGTTATTGTTTTGATCTGGGGTTTTCGCGCATGCGCGCCGGACTGGTAGGCAAAAGGCGAACACAATTGCGGACGCAAACAAAGGAAACGATGAGTTCTCTTCTTTAGATAACGTATCACAAGATCGTTTTAAGAGTAAGTTGATGGTTGATGGTATCAGATTGCCAGATCCACACAGCAAAAGCCTGAAGGGACGGAGCGAGTCTGTGAAATGCTGGCCAAGTGTTCCGTACGACGACATATACAGCTGCCAGGCCAGGCCAGAACACACGAGAGAGCATGAAAGCCATGAAACCACTGGACGGCTACAATTATTTTATATCGGGACCCCATGAGGGATTAAGCGGGTCAGAAAATGCATGGATGGATGTTCAGACATGTTTGTGTAACATACCAAAGCGGAGTCGGACACAGACAGCGCCTCAGCAGAGAGGAAAACCCGCCACCGTAGGTAAAAAAAAAAAACTTTGTTCACTAAGGATTATTTGTGGTGTTTTTGTCTTATTAATCCTTTTCACAGACTCATGCCAGAGGGTTTGCATACATTGTAAATGTACGTATATTATTACAAAACGAACGTTTACATCTTGACTTAAGTATATATCCTAATTTTTTATTTATATAATGATTTAAGTAGAACAATGACCAGTGCAAAATTAAGTTGTATTTACCGGAGATGAAGTGTAGACTGCATATTCTGTTGTGGTATGATGGCTCCCAATCGATTGGGAGTGTCTGCCTGCGTCTTTTCATTGAAAATATCCATTTCTTTCGTCTTTCTTCGTCCTTCGGTAAACGACAGAAACGTACATCTGACGATTTGGAATGCCTCTGTGTGCAACCGGGAGCACAACAAGTCGTAGGCATGGTTTAGATTCCAAAAATAAATTAACTAAAAGTACGCCCTAAATCACCCGTTTTGTCATGTAGTAGACGAGAACAGTACTGTTTTTGCCTACCAGCGGGACCCGGATGTAGTGCTGACGTCACGCGTGAACTTGTCTATTATATGTTGGCCAAAGAGCAGCAGCCTGCAAACATGGAAAACAGTGAGAGAAGCAGACCAGAAACAGAACAGAATAGAACAGCTTATACCTATCCTGTGGAAGTAAACATTCTGTGGGGATTCACAGCAGCAACGGACCGTTGAGGAAACGGCATGCGCTATTGTCAGTGGCAGGCTGTTGTGTATGTGTTGTTACATTCGAGACCCTAGTTGTCATTATTACTTATTGCTCCTTAAAAGCAAGTCTGTTCTTTATTAAATATCGTTACAATGGGTAGAGTAGCCAGAAGTTTTAATCAAGTAAAAGTTGCGAAACTTCTTAATGATATTACTCAAGTAAAAGTAAAAAGTACAGTGCAGTAAAACTACTTCTAAAGGTACCTTTTGTTCAAACAGTTACTCAAGTAAATGTAACTGAGTGCATGTAACTATTTACTATCCACATCTGGTTGGAGCTCAGTGACGCCCTGGTCAGGATCTGGGAGGAGATACCCCAGGACACAACGCGTCATCTCATGAGGAGGATGCCCCCATGTTGTCAGGCAGGCATACAAGCATGTGGGGGTCATACTAACTACTGAGGACCATTTTGGGTTGCTGCAATGACATTTTATTTTTGTTTCCCTTTCTCTGAGACATCAGAGTAGACCCTGTGTGGGTTGATAACTTTCATTTTCATCCTCTTTTTGTTCCTAAAATATTACCCATTCCACATCAGTATGGATAAGCAGCAGGATTTTTTTCCCCCAATTGAAATCTTATGTGTTTTTAAATTGTTCCTTTAACTTTATACTAAGAAGTGTATTGGATAAACTGTTCAGACTGAACAATGTTTAACTTTAGGCTCTAAGAACTTTAAAAGACTGGAAAATATTCTTTAATATTTTATCTTTTTTAGTATTTTTCAAAACGATTATTTAGCAAGAGATAGATATATAGATTCTGAAGATATATATATATATATATATATATATATATATATATATATATATATATATATATATATATATATATATATATATATATATATATATATACATGAAGTCATGTGATTGCACTGAGCAAGCACACTTCCTGAGAGGCTTAAAGAGTGATGATAGGCTTTAGGGTCGAATGAGACTCGTACTTAGTCGGACCCTTTGCGAAGGATATGAATTACTGTGTAGTTGCATAAATGAATCCCTCAATGCCCCCTCAGTGATACACTCATGCCTATGATGAATCAGATGGGATGTTTAGAAACTCTAACAGATGCAAACAAGGCCCCTTGTATTTTAGTGTCCCTTGAAATAAAAGAGTCTAAAAAAAGGCACAGTCGGATGTTTAGTGGCTTCCCGGGACTCCAAATCAAAGGCCTCATTGAAAAGCAAATGGAGCAACGTCAGTGGATTACAAGGCTTTCCTCAGTGGGGTGCCATGCTGCAGGCTGCAGGTCGACAAAGTTAGTCGTCTAAAAGTAAGTGACTTGATGCAATCTGCTGATTTTTCTCTGAAAGGGAACTTTTCAAACAATTTGAATAATAAACTTAACTGCATTGTTTGATAACCATTAGTATGTATGCATTGACTTGAAACCGATCTGTATGATTGGATTGAATTGACTTTTGTTAAGTGCCTTGAGATAATAAATGTTGTGAATTAGCGCAATTCATGATGTGTGTTGATCTTTTCGACATTAAATATTTAATTTCAGGTAAAGTACAACGGGTGACGGGTCTTTTTTTTTCTTGAACTGATCCGCGTTAAAACAATTTAGGGAGATAATACTGACATTTGCACCTCTTTGCTACTCCACAGTTTTATCGGTGACCATAACCGGATATAAGGAACTGAAAACCCCTAATAAACTTTATGAGTAACAAACTTTATTTAAATAATAGTAAACGACTCAGAATCAGAGCAAATGTCAGAATCAGAGCAGAAGTGTAACAACAAAATAAAAAAATGCAGTTTAATTGAAGTAGAAATTGTCGTTATTGAAGACAGCTGCTTCTGTTGTTGTCCTTGAACACCTTCAAAAGTGTCAGAAATGTTGACTCAATAAAATGTGTTGTCTTCCTAGGTTCACAAAGGAGCTCATTGCTCACAAAAATGTTTTCTACCCAAAAAAAAAGGGTTTCATGGGTGGTTTTATTGCCAGACGAATTTTTAACAAAAACCAGCTGTGTGGTGCTGATTGAACTGGTTTTCTACTACTGTTCATCTCACGCATTAAACTTTGTCAGTCAGAGAAAAAATATCTAACAGGTCCATAGTAACTCTGGAGGAGCTGCAGAGATTCACTGTTTAGGTTGAAGAACCTGCTGGCAGCCTAACACTCCACAAACTGACCTTTCATTGAAGGGTGGCAAAAAATACACTGTTGAAAGAAAACTAAAAGAAGTGCTGTTTTCAATTTGCTACAACCCATTTAGGAGGCACAGCAAACTTGTACAAGAAGACGATCTAATCAAACAAAAGAAAAAAAAGAACATTCTTGTCTACATGCAAAACATTAGTTGAAGGAGATGCAACCCTGCAAGCCCGTATGAGCCAACCATTCCCAACATGGAGGTGGCAGCATCGTGCTGTGGGGACGGATTTCTACAAGACAAGCGGGTCAGAGTTGGAGAGGAGCAGGATGAAGCAAAATACGGGAGACTCCAGAAGAACACACATCTCAGAGGCTGAAAGAGATTTGAGACTGGCGTGGAGCCGAGACGTTCAGACTAAACAAATAGACGAGGCTACAACGGTAGGTTTAGATTAAAGTTTACCGTATTCCTGTATTAGTATGGCCCAGTCAAAGTCCAGACCTAAGTCCAGCTGTGGCTACTAGCTCTCCACCCAATCAAACTGAGCATGAGGTATAACACAAAAATCGATTTGTCTAGATGTGGACAGCCAATGGAAACATACCTAAATGTATTAGCTGAAATGTTTGTTCTGCAAAGTATCGACTGAGGGTGGGCAATCCTTTGTGTTGGTCCATTATACTGAAATACCAATAAAATCCAATGCTTGTGGCTGACAAATTTGAAGATGTTTAAGGGGTATAAATACACTTTTTGCACAATCACTCTAGGTACCCTCTTGACTGCGTTAACAGACTTTAAGCGACAAAAAAATGCAGCTCACATTAAAAAAAACTTCCTCTTCGATTGTAATGTATTGCTGTGCAAATATCGCACGACATCTCTCCTTTTTCATGTTTTCTTCCTGGGAGCTATCATTTCGTGCTATCTGGTTGCTGGTTTAAAGAATCAGAATCACCTTTAATTGGCCGGCTTGTGCACAAAAAAAGCTAATTTAACTTTGGTTCCACTTTGCTCTCAACGAAGAGATCAAAGTTTCTTTGTTCTTTTTAGAGGCGCACAGTTGCACAGCTAGTTACGTCAACTCAGAGACATACAAAGTTTTTGTTGCTTCTGTTGCAGCTTTAGATAGAAAATAGAAACTATAGTAATTATATTACTCCTACTTCACCAAAATGAACTGAGCTCAACGAGAGTTTTCAACCTAACTGTGTTTAGGAAGATCTTAAGTTCAAATTTAAATAGATGACAATTACCTCAGTCAGATACACTAACAAAAGAGATGCCTCCCTTTATTGGGAACCCTACCATCTATGAAACCCAGGGCAGGTAACATGAATTCAGAGTCATAATGAGGTAAAAGCTGAAGTGGATCATGATGTCGGGGTCACTGAACTTGCAGCCCGAAATGAAATGTGCCCTTTTGGAGCATTAACCTCACAGGTGTAACGTACCTTTCACAACCTTTTTCTGGAGGTTATAAACCATCTAAACCGAACTACCTCTTCTGTCTGCTGACAACACGTATTTACAGGCTTCGTCACAGTTTCGTCACAGTTTTTGGAAACCAGATCAGGCGCATATCTAAGTCAGATGCATCTGACTTAGATATGCGCCTGGGATAGGTGTCGAAACGTTTTCAGAAAGAACTGAACGACAGTCCGGTTGCCTCCGATTTAAGCCTGTTTGCTGTTGCAATGACCCGGATAACTGAGAATTTGCACAGGCAGGACACAAGGGTTTTAGTAAGTAGAAAAACAAACAGAAAAAAAATGTCTTTTGAATAAATGCATTGAATTGGAGACTGAACTTCTCCAAGTTTGACAGTGTGATTTATTGCTAAGTCAATAAATGTGCTAAACTAAACTAAATCTTGTCCATTTTCTCCTAAATACATTTCTACTGTGCTGTTTTTTTTTGACAAATGTAATAAAACTGAATTTGATGAAGAGAATTTAATCACACCACTGAACATCGCTTGGCAACATGTATAAGAACAACCACACGTATTATATTTTTTTGAAAAAGAAAACTTTTTACTTGAAATACCAATATTTTCTCAACAAGTATAAATAATCATTTATGATTGATTTCAATATTGTACAAAAATAATACATTAGGAGGAGGGAGAGAAAAAAAAAAGAAAGAAGAGAAATCATGTCTGGTCACACAGGTACGAGTGCCCTCTGATCACGTAAGCCAATAACAGTCACAAAAAAACAACCGTGACTACAGGATGACCTAATAAAGAGCAGGAGACCAGACGAGTCCAGATGTGAGGAGTCGAGTCACAGCGAAAGGGAAAGTGAACGCGGGCGATAAACTTGGCCTCACTGTTGCTCAGCTCTGGATGCAAAATGCTTTCTGTCTGAACACACCGTAATACTGTCACCGTGGGCGTATGTGTGCCCACCTCACAGATTCCCTCCATTCCTGCGTGATTCCCCGAGCTGTGGCTGTCACAACAAAGCCTCTCTTTCAACTTTGCTTTGCTTTCTGAATACTTGTCAATATTTTCATTCTGAAGCGACAGGAGGGAGGGCGCTTTAATGGTGAGCCGTGATTCATGACGAGGAGTTATTAACAATATTTGTCCTGGTTTTTTTTTTTGTTTTGTTTGTTTTTTCCTTTGCGGGCAGGAAGCGTGGAGGAGATAAAGGGCGGCTGCAGGGTGAGTCCCATTCCTGAAATTCACCTGTGCTTGTGTGAAAACAACACCCAGAGGTTTCCATGGAAGGGAAGGGCCACATTTAAAGCGTGAAAAGTGAGTCTGGCCTCTCCGGACAGAGGCAAAAATCAGCTTGGCATAGCCATCACACACACAAATCTCTACTTTTTTTTTTTTTGTCATTTTTACAACTTATATCAACATTATACAACAGCTGTGTAGTGCATCTTCCTTTCCAGCCTCAAGTGTGTGGAGTTTTTTGTGCAGAATCCAGTTATACAACGCATTGCATAGTCCCTTTTTGAGATTGTCAAAGTCTTTTCAAATCACAGTATACACGATGGACACGACTCCAAGCAATCATTTGCAGTAATGCTGGCACAGTAAACCGAGTGTGAAAGAAAAACATGGAAGACTCCTTTAAAGACCAGTAAGAAATCTATGCACAAGATCAATAGTGGTCGTTGTGATTGTCACAGGGGTCGCTCGCGTGCAGACAAGTCCTCTCCTTTTAAACGTCTTCATATTTGCAGTTTAAGTCATCCCAGTCCCTTTCTTAAGGTCCACAAAGTTCATTCTGGTGCTTTTTGTTCCTTTATGTGATAACAGAAGATGACTTTTTTTCTTTAAACTGAACACTGTTTTCTAAGATTTGAGTTGGAATCAAAAACATCCCTGTTGATCATTCATGTGCTGCAGAGGTGCATCCAGACTGTCCCCCCACCCCTCCCGGCCCTCACTTCCACGGCCTCGCCTGCTCCGCCGCCGCTCCTCCATGTTTGTTGAGCGAGCCGTCGTCCAGCACGCGGCCGCGGCCCATTAACAGTTGTCATGTTAACCTCGGTGGGAGGGTGAAAAAATGTGCTCCGGTTGCCGAGCAGCGGGGAAGTCGGTCGGACGCTCTCACCAAGCTTGAAGGGGACACTGGAAAAGAAACGCAGGGAGGAGTCAGGCAAAGTGAGCCCGGATCGCTTAAAACACAGAAAAGCAGACGCATTTACCCCGGGTTGGGTTTCAGGGGCACAATCAGGGGCTTTTATTAGTAGGACTGGTGCTGCAGTTCGACGCAGCTTTAAAATCCGAAGTTCATGCAGTTTACTGAGAACTTGTGTACTTCACTCACTTTTTGCAGTTTTGCAAACTGTAAAAAGTGCGCAAAATTTAAAAAAGGCAACATTAGGTCCATCGTGACATTCTACAATTTAAGCGTACTGCCTGTAGAGTATAATACAGAGCTGGGAAAAATAAGAATGACTAAATAAGGTTCAAATATTTAGTTTGAACTGCTCCTCTCCTTCTGCTGCACCAAAACATGTCCACTTGATGGCAGCAAAAACAAGTAGGATACAAATTATTATAATTATTTATTTTTATTTTTTTTGTTACTATTTTTTATTTAGGATTAGCAATGAAAGTGTCCTTTTACAGGATGTATTGTATTATAAAATTAAAATATTCATGTAAAATGTGTAAAGAGTCCTTAAATGAAACCAACTTTTACCGTAGCAGCATAACCTCAAACCCTACATTGAAAAATAATTGTAACAATTCACACTCATAACAGTTCCTTTACAATAACTGTAACAAAAATGTTTTTAAAGTAAATCAGGGTGTTTAGGGACTATTAATTAGTCGTCAGGACTTCCTATTTAGCTCTAGTATAAATAAATAAATAAATGATGGGACACCGAGGCGCATTTCCCCTAACCCCCACTTTTCAAAACCGGAAAGACAAGAGAACATGTTGTTCAAGTAAGGCAGAGGGGTGTTAATCTTCCTGAGGCAGGAGAAAGTGCTGCTCGTTAATATATACTTGTTAATATCTACAGTCAACGCGGTAAAAACAATCCTAAGCGTGAG
This sequence comes from Fundulus diaphanus, assembly GCA_037039145.1. Lineage (NCBI taxonomy): Eukaryota > Metazoa > Chordata > Actinopteri > Cyprinodontiformes > Fundulidae > Fundulus > Fundulus diaphanus. Next base: position 16,342,773 of record CM073124.1, read on the forward strand.
AATCATGCCTGAATGAAGACTAAAGATTTTACCAAGGATGGTAGGGGAGATAGAAAAACGAAAAAGAAAAGCCATCCCCAAAGCTCCCTGTTAGAGAACCATAGCAATGCCTGGTATCTGAGGATATGTCTGTCACTACAGTTTATCTGATGGTGTGATTTGTCTTTACCCAACAGTTAGCCTCTGTTTTATAATTCATGTTCATCTTAAGCATGATCAGGATTCATCCCCTACACTACGGATATAATTTTTCTTTGCTGAGTACTGCGTATAGGAAATGTCATTACTTGTTTATATGTAGCAGTGATATACATCAGCTAATGTTATGATCAATTTATTCATGTTGTTGTTGTAATTCTGTGTATTTAGGTTATGGGGACGTATATTATGATGTATTGCATGAACCCTGTGGAGGGGTAACATCTCCTCGTCTTCTCTTTTTATTCTTTTTACTTGCTCTTTATGTTTCTACTAATTTGTTTTGTTGTTGTCTATTTATTTCATTGTATTCGTGGAGTTTCCAAATACTGTATTCTGTTTTTATTCATGTTCATTTTTGTTGGACCCCAGCAAAATCTGGAATAAAAAACTAAACTACAATGTGCCATCTGAGACCAGCTACTGACTCTGGGCATTTGATATAAGATAAAACTGGAGTGAGTCCAAAATGTGTCTTTATCAATTAAACGTCCTCAGAAAGTCTTGCTGCTTTAAAGAGGATTCATGCTAATTGATGCAGTCACAAGATTTTAGCTGAGCAGCTGTTTAAACTGAATGCAGGGAAGAGCTAAACGCCACGTTGCTGCATTTAAAGGATGTTTTTCTTTCTGTTTAAACAGTGAAGGGAGCTTCTATCCGAGGCACCTGAAGGCAGCGTTTAGCTAGATAACACACCAGCTTAATCTGCTGATCAACGTTCTGTGTGGTAAAGTGCTAAAGAAATTGGAATAAGGCTGTCCAGCCTCTTCTTTTATCAGATCACCAGCAAGTTTTTTACATTTCTGGTTGTTTTTCGTGTGTTTTAACAGGAAAAACGTTTTATTTCTAACACATTTCTCATCCACGTAAATGTGGGATCTCTGCTTCAAGCAGCCCTTCCACCTCGGCCTGCCACACCTGACCAAATACATTCCCCATTCCTCTTCCCCTGACTCTAACAAAACCTGTTTCCACTCTCTCTCCCCCTTCAGGACTGTTGGAGGGATTTACTTTTCACCTGCCTCTCTGTGGAGACAGCTGACCCCGGGGCGACCCCGCAGCCAGCAAACAGCCTCACCTGATAAAGCTGACCCGCATCCGAGACCTGAGTCATCAGACCGCCGCGCTCTGAGCAGAGGTGAGCTAAGCGGGCCCGGGTATAATGGAGGGCTCCAGGTAAACAGTGGGTGCTATAAAGCCCAGAACACGCAGGTCGTTTCATGAGAAAGAAGTTCAGCCCAAACGAGTTGCTGATAAGAAAATATCGGGCTTTTCTGATGATTGCTCAATAAATAGAGGAGTTTGGGAAATGCCAGACAATAATGCTGAACAAGCAGGAAGTAAGGTTTTCTGATCCTCGTATTTTATGGTATTTTATTTCTTTTTTTTTAGGGTGCTCGTCTGTTTTTTTTAAAACAACTTTTTAGGAACTATGTGTTCATATAGTATTCATTCTTAAAGGAAACTGAGAACTGAAAATATTTGTGCTTTTAAGAAAAATTCTAAAAAGGGTAATTCAATAAAACATGAAAAACAAAAACTCTCAGGGATAAAATTGCATTCACAAATTTAAGTTTAACAGATTTGTATCTCATTAAAACTAAGAAAAAAATTTAAAAAATTTAAATCAGTTTGAGGTACCTCAGGCTTACAGATGTCATGCAAGACTTTTTCTATTATTGTTCTTGTTTCGGTCCATTGTATTATACTGTTTAGTATTGTAAAATTCAATATAATATACACTGTATGGTATACACAGTTAAATATTATACTGTACATACTTTAATAGGTTGTGTCACTTACACATTATTGTATTATAAAATAAAGTATGGTGTTGCATTGCACCATGTAATACATTACAACAAAACATTTTTAAAATATGATAGAAAAAAGCTTATTTTATTGTATTATAATATATAATATATTATGTCGCTTATTGCAATATATAGATATATAAATGTATAGTGGAATTTACTACGCTATACAACACATTATGTACTTTACAATACAGTACTGTACAGTATAGTATTACAAAATATAACACAGTTTAGTATCATACAATACAATATAATGTTCTTTCCAATACAGTTCTCTCAATAAAATACAGTACAGTTTGTATAGTAAGCTCTATTGCAGGTGTTGCATTTTGAAGCACTTAATAGCAAATAATTCATGTTTTATAATACATATATTACCAAACAATACTGTCTTGTTCAGTACTATACAGGAAAACAGCACTGTGTTGTATTTGCAAACACTTACATAGTTTTGCTTGCAAAAAAAATCTTGTTGTATTAGTTTGTAATGATTAGTAATGTTTTTTTTTTTCCATGATTCATTTTAACATACAGAATGCATCACGTACCCTTTTTTATTGCTTTAATCTTTTTGTGTGTTTAGGTGAAACTACAGTGTCACAACTAAAGGTTATTATTTCTGGGGTGAAAAATTACAAAATCAAGCATATAACTAATTTTGGAGATGTTAATAAAACAGAATGATAGAAAGAGTCACTTTAGGCACATGTTTTTGCTTTTGGTGTGTTTTAAAGCATATGACCTTCGGTTTGGTTGCATTTTGGGCAATTTTATTTTGTTAAAGGTTCTCAGCTCTGTTCACTTTCCTTCCAACATGCTATAAACGACAGATCTTCTTAATACCGATTGTGCTTTATTAATCTTTTCCCAAAACAAAAACAGCACCCGACCTCGTCTCCCATCATCATCATCATCATCATCATCATCATCATCATCATCATCAGTGAGTACGTTGCGAGAGCACTCGGCCTCAGCGTGGGAAATTAAGCATGTGAATGCACAACATTTCAGGCTAGAGCGATCACGGAGCAGAGCAGAGGGAGAAGTAGGAAAGAGGAAGAGGTGTAATTACCAAAAGGAACGAGAAGAAAAAAATAACTTCACCCCCCCCCCAACCCCCCAGCTGACTCATTTCATCTGCAGCCGCACTCTAGCATGGAGGAAAGCGGCTGCTGAACTTTGATTAACAGCTCCCATTTCCTGATTGCAGAGGTGACTCTCACAAGGACGATGAAAGTGGAAAAGAGGGAGCATTAATCAAGAGGTGTTCAGGTTGAGGAAGCGTGTGACTGATTGGAACAAAGGAAATAGGAATCGTGAGGAGTGTCCTATCCATGCATCCATCTAGTCTGCTTGTCTGAGACTGTCAGACCCAAACAAGAAGTGAAAGGGTTATTCTGCACAGCTACCCCTGACCTAAATGATTGGGTTTGAGTTGGATTTCACTCATTAAAGCTGCATGGGCTGAGCTAATAAAGTAAAGTATTTACCCAGGAGAGACCCCCGAGTTGCATCATCTTGTTTACAGCAGCGTCCTAACAGGACAAGGAATTAAACAAGTCAACAGAAAACCATGACACACGCACACAAACATGCACACTCACACACACACAAACACTTTCTACCTGTCTGTGTCTACTTCCTGCTGTAGGTGTGTGTGTCAGCGTATGATTTTTTTAAAATAAAAAAGGAATTAAGATAAGAATGTGCAGCAAATTTAACTCTGATTCTCATGCAAATGCCCCAAATAATCACTACGAGAGCGAGAGATCAGGAGGTGACCCTAGCTGTGGTCTGCAAGACGTGACATGGTCGGAGGAGAAGACTCACCGTCTTGCTCGAGGACATGGAGCTGAGGGTGCTGATGCTGTTGGCGTCCGTGACCACCATGGCCGAGGGGAAACGTGACGGGTGGGAATATTGTGGGGGCTCTTGTTTGTGGGAATACACTGCAAAAAAAAAATCACTTTTAATAAAGAAAATGTGTAAAACACAACTTTCATTGACATAAATATTTGCATTTTCTCTGAAATAGATATGGTAGAGCTGTGCAGTTAATAGGCGGTTCCAAATGTTTTTCTCTCTACAAACTTTACGCTTTAGCAATTTTAATATGTATATATATATATATATATATATATATATATATATATATATATATATATATATTTAATCCTGTTGTCATCTTTCCTGCCTCTCAAAAATTTAGCCCTGGTTTTGTTTTACAGAGGGGTTCTGTTACCCAACTCTCTCAGCTTTGATGAAACAGAGATGAGGAACTATCCCTGCGATTTGTTTGGTATCACTGTCAAACCATCCGGGGTCTTCAGCCTGTTGCTCTGGTGCCACGTTTGGCTCTTCATTGCAAAGTTTATGACCGAAAACCAAAAACGAGATAGAAACGGGCATGGTTTTATGTAAAAAGGCATTTTGAAATGCTAGTTTGTTTATCTGAAAATCTGCATAGAAATCACATAACAGATTGGTACAAGAAATGCTTTCCCTTCAACAATTTGCTTTTCTTTCACTTTGATGTCATCAGGTAGAAAATAATACCGTTTTTGTTTTTAAAGTCTTCCATAAATTACATTTGTAAAGGAAGCACTCGGTCTTCAAGAAATTGTATTGATTCCTGCGTTCCAGAATGAGTTATATTTTGATTCAAGGATCAAGTAAGGTTTCGGGGTTGAAGGCATTTAAAACCAAACTGAAAACTGATTTTGACAGAAAAACTCTGGACGTACTTTTTGGTTCATCTCACATCAGACGTGGGCTATACTATCTACCTTTTAGTGCTGCTAATTAGAGAGCTGCTAAAGGAGCATTGTCTTTTTCAAGGGGAGAAAATCAAGCCTGTACAAAGAGAGGGGCTGAATAATAATGCTGCGTTTGATTTGTCTTAGCCGTTGGGATGCAGAGGTGGAAACGTCTTCCCTCCTGCGTTGAATGATTCATAATCGCAAGCTGGAAAAGCAATTGGACTTCCTACCCGAGCTCAGTGGTCAACATAACCAATTTTTTTTAGCAACATCTAAGTCTGCACTTATTTCCTGTGAGCAGCAACCATATTGGATAATCAGTATTACTGCATATTCTTCCATAGATAGATAGATAGATAGATAGATAGATAGATAGATAGATAGATAGATAGATAGATAGATAGATAGATAGATAGATAGATAGATAGATAGATAGATAGATAGATAGATAGATAGATAGATAGATAGATAGATAGATAGATAGATAGATAGATAGATAAGATAGATAAGATAGATAGATAGATAGATAGATAGATAGATAGATAGATAGATAGATAGATAGATAGATAGATAGATAGATAGATAGATAGATAGATAGATAGATAGATAGATAGATAGATAGATAGATAGATAGATAGATAGATAGATAGATAGATAGATAGATAGATAGATAGATAGATAGATAGATGGAATTAGACTAAGGGAGTCAAAAGGGAGGCAAACGTTGGAATTTCCGAGTTCAGAGGACACATTGAATGCACCGTGTGTCAGGCTGGATGTGTTACCATGTTTTAAAATATAAAACTACGTAACTGAGAAATAGCTGCAGCCTGGGGAGAGAAGGGGAACCAATACGTTTTCGAACTGTAAAACCAGAGGGTCACCATGGCGGGGAGACTTTTTTACAGTTGCCCATCCATGGTTTTGCACTGAAACTTAAACTTCTTAACGCTAATGGTGCTAATAGTCCCTGCTGTAAAAGGAATCAAGGCGGGCACCAAACACCGGAGCAGAGAGGAGGAAAGCAGAGTTACTGACTGTGTGAGTGCGTGACGGTGGCCATGAAGGGCTGCTGGCTCATGTGGCTGGGAGACTGCTGCATCAGGCTCTGCTGGTGGGGGCTGTGGAGCTGCTGGGAAAACTGCACCGGCTGGAGAGCTGCAAGACTCCCCGCCACGCTGTTGATCACTGGCACCGTCTGAGACTGTGACGTGTTTAAACCTGATGAGACCACGCCAACACGTCACTTACAATCAATGGGAAGAAGAAAAAGATTGTTCCTAAGGAGGTCACATCAGACTTACTCTGTGCTATGGCCATGACTCCAGACAGAGGCATGATGAGGTTCTGTGTCTGCTGGTGGCTGTGATGGGAACTGTGGATGTTTGTCAGCGTGCTGACGGGAGGAAGTCCTCCACCTGAGCCTGAAATCTGGGGAGAGACGAAGGAAATAAGATAAAACTTTACTGCTGTATTATTTGCTTTCAGCTGAAAACAGCACTCAGTTATGAGAGCTTGAGTATCTGCTATGTAAATCATGTTCAAAGTGAAACAGATGTTGCCTGCTAAAACAAACAGCAGACCCAAATGTTGACTCAGTTCAGATTCTTTTGTCTAACATTTCTCCCGTGTAACTGCTCATATAGCATAGCACACAAGGAAATCATAAAAAAAAAAAGAAAATATATTAAAAGGAACATAAAAGACAAAATAGCAGTCAGTGTGGGAGTTTCAAACGGTTCAGACAGCTGCAGTGGATTTACAGTGAGGTCCCTGTGGATCCTCCCCTCGTTTGGGCTGACGTTAATTTGAATACGGCTCATTTCATGACCACATGGTGACCAAAAAAGAAAAACTGTCAGAAACCCACTTGGAAAGGTGGAAGTGCCCTAGCAGGGAAGTTAGGTCAGTTTAAACTGAGTCCAACAACTTAGTGTGAACAACCGTTTGGGTCTGATGGCTTAAAATCATTTTACACATCATATAAATGAGTTTGTTGGACTTTTTGTAGATTCTTCACTCCTACATCTGGTTCAGCACCTGAACGTTACAGAGTAATGTTGTTGTGTTTTTTTCTGTGTGATTATTTGGTTTGCTAAGCTGACAAACTAAAAGAAAAGAAAAGAAAAATGGTAGAACGTTCAGGAGTGGCTGCATTAACATAGAGCTGCCACTCCACCACATGTACATTTGTTTTTTGTGTTGATCAGAATAGGAGACACAATCAGACTATCAGCTATTCCAGTTGACTAATATTAGGATAGAACAAGATCCTAAAAAGTTACAGTTGTAAAATTAAAGCTGCTGATAGTTTGTGTTGCACTGTTCCTATAGTTTAAAGTCATCTAAGTGAGACGCCAGAAAAGGCGGCAGACCAACAGCCCATCCCCCGCCTATGGCTGCTTGCTGCCAATCAGCTGGCTGAAGGAATAATATGACACCTTTACCCCAACTTTCAAAAAAAATAATAATAATAATAAAAAAGCCATATTTGATTGCTCAGAATTATTTCTGGTTGTGGAAAACCATCAAGAGCTACATGTGGAACGTACACGAGCGGCACCCATAATTCTTTTAAGGTAACGCTGTTTTAACCTGCCAGGTCCAAGCAGCATGTCTGACTGGAAAACCTCAAGGATATTCATATTTTTTCTTATTTTTGCTTAGCAAAATTTGTTATAAATGCTGGTTTTTGACACACTGGCGTGTGTGTGTGTGTTGTGTTTTGTTTCTTGTTTGGGCCAGTTATTTTATTTTTAAGCACGCATGCACTGCACAGTAAACTGTCATGGTCAGGTGGGAGGCCTGGGCAAATATGAATGAAGAAGCAGCTAAAATTCAAAGAAAAACTCTCAAAGTTCTTTGGAAATTCTGAACAACTGTTGGTTGAGGCCACTTTGTAATCTTACATGAAAGTCTGGCTCCCAGTGAGCAAAGCATAATAAAATTAGGGATGGTCTTCAACCAAAGTTCTTTAAAAAAATATGTAATAGAAAAAAAAAACATACTAAAAGAGGTTACAGGAACTATAAAAGCGAAAAGAGAACCAGACATGGTCAAATGGTGGAGTCATTCCTCCGCCTTCAGCTCCTCTTTGCTTGGCATTTAATCAATAAGAACAGACCGTTGCATTGTGAGGTTTGTTGGCAGAGCGCTGAACATACCTGCCTGCTCAGGTGAAGGCTGCCTGCTAAAATGCTGCCGCCCATCTGAGCTCAAACAGAGGTGCACAATGTGATAATTGTTGGCCGAGGGTCCATGGGAGAGGAGAATCAGGGTTTATGCTGAATTCACGCCATGCCTTATCTAATCTGGTACCACGGAGGCCCGGCTGTGCTCACTCACCATCTTGGCGTCAGGTGACAGCAGACTGTGGCTGTGATCCAGTCCTCCCGGGGACACCTGCTGGAGCACCGACTGGCTGTTGCTGCTGTGGTGACTGATGGCGGTGGAGGAGGAGACTTCGCCAGGACCTTGGCCATAACGCACTGACGGAGAGAGAAACACACACACACACACACACGTCGGGTTACTTTCATGATGCATGGACCATGTGACGTAGGACAGAGGATTAGAGCCGCAGCCTGGCTCTGCTGCTCTTTGACTCAGACAGGGTAGGACAAAGCAAACAAACACACTCTCACACACACACACACACTGACCTGTCCACGGCTGCTATCTGCGCAGCTCAGCCAAGGCCATTCCCTGTGTGCATGCACTCACAAGAGCCCAACTTCCATCAAACTCTCCGATCAGCACACAAACACGGCTGACGAGGTGCCTCGTTACGTCAGTGCGAAGGTTCACCAGCGGTGGAAGGAATACTGACATTCAATGTGAGGTTTGCTTACTATTCCCAACCCCCTGAAGCCTTTCCCATTTCGTAATTTTAAAACCACAAGCGTGTAAAAAAAAAAAAAAAGGGTTTTAGTGTGATTTTGAGTGATAGACCAACACAAATGAATGCACAATTGTGAAGCAGGAAGAAAGGAATATACAGTTTTCAAAATGTTTTACAAAAAGGATCCCAAAAGTGTGCTGTGCATTTGTATTTGCTCCCCTTCGCTCTAATACCCCTAAACAAAATCCAGCACAAACCAACTGCTAGCAACAATCACCCAAATAACAATGTCCACCAATGTAACCAGCATCATGAAAACCAAGAAACACAACAGATAAGGGAGGAATACCTCTGGAGGAGCAGCAAAGAGAGCAAAATTCAGGAGAGGCAGTTGTCATGGTGACTATCAATCCCGCATTTCTCAAATCCGGGCTGTATGAAAGCAAAAATAGAGCCATTGTTGGAAGGAAGTCTGATTTGCAGTTTCCCCACAAGCCATACAGCAAATAATATATGAAAAAAGTCATCCAGTCAGATGAGACACAAAGGTAACTGTTTGGTCTTAAAAAAATCAGCATCTCTGGTGGAAAATGAACACATCAACCTGAACACATGATGAACACGTTAAACATGGTGGTGGTTGCATCATGCTGCGGAGACACGGCTCTTCAGTAGAGCGTTCTCAGGGTTTATGAGAAGATAGATGGGAATAAAAATGGGGGAATCCATGAAGAAAGCCTGTTAGAGTCAGGAAAAAAAAAAAAAAAACCTGAGACTGGGACAAAGGCTCACCTTCCAGCGGGACAATGAGCATAAACCCTCAGCCAGAGCTAGACGGTTTAGGTCAAAGCATGCTCATGTGTTCATGTGGTCCAGTCAAAGAACCGCCCTCAATCTAGCTGTGAATCTAAGGGAAGGCTTAGATGGTAGAGACAAGTCAATAAGCCAAAGGCGGTTCTACAAAGTGTCGACTCAGGGTGCTGAACACAAATGCACGGCACATTCTTCAGACTATACTATATTTACAAAAAATGTTGAAAACCATGTATCATTCTCCTTCCAAGTTTTAACCATGCACATCTTTGATCTGCTCTCACATTTAAAAAAAAGATTGAATCGGCAATAAGACAAAATGTGGAACGGTTCAAGGGTCATGTGTCTGGAAGTCTACTGCACAAATTAGACACTTTAATGATAATTTGCACCATTAATTTTCCACCATATATTCACATACTTACAACACTGCAACGAAAGGAGGTGTAATAGCATCCCTAAATCCAAAGACTGGACTTTTAATTGTCTCTCTAAAGAATGCTAAGCCAATCCTTCAGCAACCCCGACACACACACACACACACACACACACACACACACACACACACACACACATAACTGACAATCTAATGCCTGTTTGCTGATGCAGGCCCCCTCTGATACCAACAGAGTAAACATTACACAATTACAAGCAATGTCAAACACATTCTTATCCTGTGGTCTCAGCCTCACAGGGACAGGGAGAGCGTTCCCTCCCTCAGTGACAATCCAGAGACGGACTCTGTTTGCACTCAGACGTCCCCGTCTTCCCCCAGAGCCCCCCCCCCCCCCGTCCCTGACCCGGGTGTGACAGGCCCAGAGCCCATCCGAAGTCGGTCTGACATGACGGCAGGTATTGATATATAGAGCCAGTTTTGAGATAAAAAAAAATAGCAGGGAGAGGCACTGACAAGAAAGGTGAGCAATGAGGGAGGCATTGATTTCCTAATGAATGCTGCCGGAACCTGGAACAGGATGTACACAGCTCTGTGTGTAGTTTCTGGTATCATTTTGAAAATCCCATAAATTCATCTTTCATTTGAGTTCTTGGCTGCGGTTTTTAAACACTAACACCTCTTTTCTAGGATTATATATTCACTGTATATACATATTTTCCCCAATTCCTTAATGAGGCAACAACCTTGACATTAACAACGTGCCAAAAATCTAAAAAAATACATAAACGCCAACAGTGAACATGTGCTGAATGTTACGAGACAAATAACACTTGTCACTGCCGATCTCGACTCTCAGACAGAACAGGATAGGCTCTTCATATAAACCACAATGCAAAATGAGTAAAGATACGATCTAAACAACCATGACAAAGAGCATGCACGCTGTTTGTGAGCATAAAGTTATTTAATCAAGATTATGGGGTCTTTTGTCTGCAGGTCCTCTAAACCAGCGGTTTTCGATCCTGATCCTCGGGACCCACTGTCCTACACATTTTAGATGTGTCTCCGCTCCAGCGCACCTGAATCAAATGATTGCATTACCTGCACAGCCGCCGTCAAGCCTGTTAATCACCCATTTATTTAGGTCAGGTGTGTGGAAGCAGGGAAACTCCTAAAACATGCAGTACGGTGGGTCTTGAGGACCAGGGTTGAAAACCACTGATCTAAACGATGGGTCTCAAACTCCAGCCCCCGAGGGTAAATATTCTGCTTTTAGCCTGAGTCAACTAGCTTAATTACCTCCTCAGCATTCGGTTAAGTTTTGTAGCGCTGCTTAAAGCATCTTTTCACGGCTAAACAACGTGCTGTCGGGAGACGTGGTACAGATTAGTAAAAAACAGACGGGATAAAAGCGAAGCTGCACAATCGCTGCACAGCTCGTGCTCCAGAGGAACAGAAGTTTGGAGAATTTGGAGGGCTGATGCCCGACTCACCAGAGTAAAGCTGTCGAGCAGAAATAACGTCTTTCTAAATGCTTCCAGAGTTAAGGTTTTTCTGAGGAAATTTTTTAACTAAAAGCGGCCATTTGTTGTGATTTCAGGCAGAGTGAGCGTGCAACAGGGAGCTTGTTAATATCTAGGTAGGGTGCCGGTTTGCTAGCTCTAAAAGGCTGCTACTCTTAGGCAACCTGGTTCCTGTTTTCCTCCTCACTAGAAAAACTTTTCAAATAAATCTTCAGTTTATGAATCGAAATTCATGCTGTAGACGTTACTAGAGCGGACATTGTGTTGTGGATCAACCCCTACGTTTGGTGATGCAAAAAGTAATGCTGCCTCTCTCCTGCAACTTTTCAATGCTTTTTTATTTTGACATATTTCTCGAGTTCTTTTATGAAAATGTTTATACCTGTCATGAGCTACATGCCTGAACAGCGCTGAAATAGAAACCTTGTAGAAATTAGGTTGTATCCACATTAAAAATATCCCCCTTTGGGACCATTTAATGTGAATAAAAGGTGGGGAGGAAAAGACAAAATATATACATTTCTGCAAATTGATTCATGTTACTGTGGACAGGGAACAGTCGTTGGCTATAATTTAAAGTGATTTTTGTCCTAAAAGCGCTGAATTTAGGCAGCTTCCTTCCATAAAAACTGTGAAGTTTGTTTTATTTTTTATAGTTAAGATCCTTCCTGCTTCAAGTCTACTCATCACAACCCGAATATCTTCAGGGATCCTATTTAAAAGGAAAAACAAGGGTATCAAACATTTCATTTCACTATCAAAACCAAAGGTAAACACATTTTAACCAAGCATGCCTCTGATAATGCCCAGCTGTTACTTTGAATACAGATATGGAAAAGCTGCAGTGCCATATTTCACGGCCTAAAGTACCTGTCCTCCATTTTGTCCAGCCAACAGACTTCATATTGTCTCCTGTGACATGCTATCAACCCCACAACAGCCCGCCGTGCCTTGTAAACACTGCCGCAGAACAATAAAGCAGTCCATTGGACTCATGACCCCCATTGCGACACAATGAAGGAGGACTCATAAAAAGTCAGTTATCTTGGAGCTGGGCGACCTCTCTAAGTGTCACAGGGAGTAAAGGATGCTATTCAGGGGCAGTTTGGTTTCTTTGGATTTGGCAGGAATTTGAGCGGCAGGGAACCAGAGACTGAGTTAGGACAACTTTCCCGACTGAAACTCAAAAGTTAGCTGGTTTGCCGAGTTGCTTTGAGCGTTCTATAAAGAGCTAAAATATGCTTTTGGTGCAGTTGCGCAAACAAGCAAAGGAGCTTTTGCTTGCTCTTTGAGAGTAAGGGGAGGGCGGGAATCCCAGAAGGGGAGTGGCAGCAGAGGAACTTCAGCAGGTTTAAAAGGCCCACGCTCTCTGTGTGACCCATGTAATATCAAAGCCTGCCTCCCCAACCCCAGGCAGTGGCCATTGTAGAGCGGCTGCATACGACAGACCTCCTGGGTCTTTGCAGGACGTATCCGGTCCCCTTTGTGGCTCTCTGGGAGAGTGGGCAAAGGAAAGTGCAGAGCTGGGCAATCTTTTCTGAGTCTGTATCTGTGTTTTCAGCCAGCCTGAGGCAAAACCAGAAAGCTGCGAAGCCCACAGATCATACCCCCCACTCAACCGCTCACTACTGTATCTGATCTGGAACTTCTGAGTCTGCCGGTTTTCTAATGAGCAGAACAACGCAGGAAGCTCAGCTACCAGAGCATGGCTTTGGTTTCATGGCGAATCTGAGTCCCAAATCAAAACATAAAATACTTGATGGTTAGTAAAAGCTTTTCTTTCCAAGTCAGGCTTAAAACAAATGTAAAAAAAAATGCTAATAACATGTAATTTGACCTTTTGGTTTAAAGGTTTTGCTAAAACTACACACACATATAAATAACCTTTAAGTTTTAATTTAGTTGCATGTTCCTAGCAGGTCTTCTGCATTAGTTTTAAACACAACCTTTATTAATAAACAAGTGTTTTAGGATAATCATGAAACTAAAGCTAAGAAACATATATATATATGTGTATGTATGTATATGTATATGTATATATATATATATATATATATGTATATATATATATATATATGTATAGCCTGCTTCAGCTCAAGGTTTCTTCCTGTTAAAGGGAGTCATTCCTTTTCACCGTCGCCATATGCTTGTTTGAGAAGTGGGATTGACACAGTCTATGCAATTTGCAAGGCGCCCTCAGATATCTCATCAATCCACATTATATGAATGGGAGAATTTGATTGTGTGATGTTATGAAGTGAATTGTATTAACTAGATGTGAATCTGAATATATGCCTTCACCAGTTACAGTACCGTTACTATTCTGTACCTACCATCTTTCATTTTATAATCACAAACAAGTTCATGTACTTTGAATATTGCACAATATTTTTTTTCTCTATAGTTATGTATTTTCATATACTGTAAAAAAAATTATTTTATTTATTTGTACTTTTTATTATTGTTATTGTTATCTGTAGCCAACTTTATTTCAGGAAAACTGAGAGCAAGACCTGTACGAACTGGAACGCAGTACGTTCATTCAAAACATCCTGTTTTTGGTTTTATCTAGTCTAAAGAGGACTGGGCATCAATTTCTACAAGCTTTAGAGATGTTTCAACCCAGACACTAGCAAACCAGTCCCCATGAGGGTCCAACAGCAATGAAACATTTCCCTGGCAAGGACGAATTGATGCATGGTCTGGACAAAATATCTGATGGCTGACAGCTTCTTTTGATACCCAAAAAGAATCACACATTAATTTATCCTCGCTTTGCAGATTTTGTTTTATCTGGTTGATACAAAAATCCTCCCCAAGGAAACTAAACAGATACAAAAGAACCCAAAGGCAAAAAACACACTGGATGCATGATTGGAATTAGATGTCAGATGTCAAACCTGAGAAAAGGATGCTGCATCATATTAGTACTTGCCTTGGAGAGTTTTTATTCCCCAATGGATGCACACACAGAAAAAAAATATCCCAAGTGGATCCAAAGAGAGCCAAGGGGACCTAACAGGTATGAAAAATCCTGAAGGTAATTAGGAATCGCTGCACGTTTGGTACAGATTTTCTGTGAGTTATAGATGCACACAAACAGAAAACCATGTTCCTAAGGGGGCATTGTGAAGACGCTGACCCGTACCCTGCTTTTGGTTTGTTTGTTGCACATATTTGATGGTAAACTGGTTGTGCAGTAGCACATTTTGGATGTGCTCTAAATTACTAAATAAGTCGGCTGACTTATTCTCACGGCTGAATACATTTGACGAAGGTGCATTGGTGCCAACATAAACAGAATTGAAATAAAATGGATTTCATGACTAGACGTTATCAGGAGATTAAAAGTTATGGTGAAGCAAATAAAAGAGCCCACCGGTGCCAGCTAATCTGTACTGAGGATCAGTTTCAGTTACCAGAGAAAAAAAAAAAAAAAAAAAAAAGGAAAGCTCACCACTAAAAATGCACGTCACACTGTTTGACCGTCCATCCAGTTGTGACTGACTGATCAATGAAGCAAAGCAGAATCAATAAAAACTCCCCGAGTGAGAGGAGTATGCTTGAAATGACCCAGGGGTGACCTCTCACGTATGACTGAAGGTGAGCAGGCTGTATAGGCGGAAAGAGGGGTGGAGGTGGTGGCGAGGAGGGAGGGGTGAGCTGGCTTTCTCTGCAGGCAAAGAAGAAGCGGTGATCAGTCCTGTCTGGCCAGAAAGGAGCCAATACCCCAGTGGACAGCTCCTGCTGCTCCGAGTCTGCGGCCAGGCTCAGCAGCTATGCCGGCGGAGGCCCGGCTGAGATAAATGAACCCACGTTACAGTCATGGCAGTCCTCTAATACACCAGAGACAATGAAAGCTCCTGCTGAGGCGGAGTATAGAGAGTTGAAGTCAAGGAGCCCCTTATCAAAGGCCTGGGAGATGTAGCAGCAAAGGATTTTAATTGTCCATTAAGCATGCATAATACAGGCCGTGCCCTGGCAACGCAATGAGACGACCTGCTGGGACGTTATTGTCGGTCCAGAGCTGACGCTGAAAAACAGCTGATGCTGTCGGCAGGATGCCAGCGGGACACCTTGTAAGGAGGCAGCTGAGTCTCTTTTTTTTTTTGTGTGTGTGTGTGTCTTCCACCAACCTTTCCCCTTCTGCTGGACAGCCTCACCTCTGACCCCTTCCACGGCGTCGCAGCCGGAGGTCATTGCCTGGTCAGGTGTTAAGGTGAGCCGCAACGAGAAAAAAAAAAAAAAAGAAAGACCAAACGCAAACAGGCAATCCACAAGTGGGACCAGTTTATCCGAAGGTAAAAGAGCAAGCCAAGGCAAACAGTTTGTTTTCCCTTCAAAGGTGGCCTCGTGTTCGAACACGAGAGGACAACAATGGGCTCTGAGTGCGTCTCTCAAATCCCACTTTTATGGAGGTTGAGTGATGGTGCGGGGGGCATAAAGCTCCGCGCGGCCCTATCAGTTTGGGTTTTTATACCGTGAAGGTAGACTCAGTCAATACTAATTACTCTGCATGCAAACAGCAGGTCAGGGTGAACCGCTCAGAGCAATAACGAGCGGCGTCTGGCCGTTCAGGCGGCTCTCATCAGCAGCCTGCGAGGAAGGAGGGAAGATGTGGAAACCGCGGCCCGACGTCGAGGTGTTCTGGATCTGTCCGTCCGCCACCCTCCCCTACCCACTCCTTCCTGACCCTGGCCCGACCCTGGCCTGTCACAGGATTGCTGCCCTTTGTGTCATGCCTCTCCAGGCTGACTTTGGAGTGGAGATTGCAGGTACAATGTGGATTGTTCTCAGTGTGTTTTCAAAGATCAGAATAACAATGGCATTTGCTCAGCTCACTCACTCACACTCATTGATCATCTGGGCCTCTCTTTCTCTGCCTCTCTGATCACATCAAGTCTGCCTCGGAAACCTTTTTTCTTTCCCCCCCCCCCCCCCCCCCCCCCCAGACACAAGTTTCGCTGTAAGGGAAACTGAAACTAAAACGTCACACGGATAAAAGCGGTGCCTCGCGTTGGGTCAGCGTACAATCACTGACTTTGGTGTATTTCGTGTGAATTGTATGGGTTAAATCAAACCTTATTGGGAAAAAATTGTGAACAGGAAAAAAAAAAAAAAAAAGGACAACTTTTCCAACTCGGTTTCAAGTCTTTTTCAGACTCCAACAGGTTGTCTTGAATGACTGTCCTGGATTTAACTCCATCCATCGTCCCATCAACTCTGACCAGCTTGTTTGTCCCTGCTGAAGAAAAGCATTCCCATAGCATGATGTCGCCACCACCTTGCTTCACCATGGGGATGGTGTGTTCAGGATGACGTGCAGTTTTTCTGCCAGACAGGCCGAAAGGTTCGATTTGGTCTCATCTGACCAGAGCACCTTCTTCCACACGTTCCCCGTGTCCCCCACATGACTGGAGACAAACTTTATGCTGGAATTCTTATACTTTTCCAAACAATTAATTTCTTCTTACTACTTTTCCACGAACGGCAGATTTTAAGAGTGCGCGACTACTCATTTTTGTGTCGATAGATTCTCCTACCTGAGCTGTGTATATCTGCAGCTCCTCCAGAGTTACTGTAGGCTTCTTAGCTGCTTGTCTTGCCTGTGGGTTTAGACGGACAGCCCTGTCTGGGAAGGACTGTCGCTCTGCCATGCTCTTTTTGGGGTAATGAACAGCACTTACAGGAGAAATTCGAAGCTGTTATTTTGCAACCTGACTGCCATACAACTTCATCCCCCGGCTGTCTGCTGTGTTCTTTGGTCTACATGACCCTGTTTCTTTACCCTGGTGTTGGTTTTTATTTAGGGGTACCAGAATAAAGGGAGCTAAATGGTTATAAATACATCGACGTTCTGTTAACTGTGACATCATCCAAGGAAGACCGATCACCCGCTATTACCATCTAATGTAGAACAGATTCCTGGATCAATGTGTGCTTCTGTGCTTTTTTGTCTGTCTTATTGTGTTTCTGCTCTGTCTTCTGTAACTCCCAGTCGGTCGAGGCAGATGACCGTTCATACTGAGCCCGGTTCTGCTGGAGGTTTTTCCTTCCCGCTAATGGGTGGTTTTTCTTTCCACTGTCGCTTCATGCTTGCTCAGTATGAGGGATTGCTGCAAAGCCATGGACAATGCAGACGACTCTCCCTGTAGCTCTACGCTTCTTCAGGAGTGAATGCTGCTTGTCGGGACTTTGAAGCAATCCACTGGTTCTCTTATATAGGACATTTTTGACCAATCTGTATAATCTGACTGATTTTGACTTTGTAAAGTGCCTCGAGATGACATGTTTCATGAATTGGCGCTATATAAATAAAATTGAATTGAATTGAATTAAACACAAATGTGGGTTACGTTGATTTGCAAAAAAATGTTTGAAAACTGTGTTCTTCCTCCCACTTCACAGCTGTACAAAGCTTTGTGCCGGTACATCGAAAAACATTTGTGCCTGTTCTGTCGCCCAAGGCGCCCAAGGCACCGGCTCGACAGAGGTTTCTGATCTCCAGAGAGAACTCTTACTTGGAGGGGAAGCGCTGGTCTGATGGTGCGGCGAGCTGTGCGACAGCAGCGGGTTGATGCCATGTGACGGGGCGGTGATGGCGTCCATGGCCAACTTCTGCCTGAAGGCTTCCTCCTTCCGTCTGTTGGCAAACCAGTTATAAACTCTCACTTCGGTGACCAGATTAGAGCCGAGTCCCTGGGCTTTGGAGGGAGACACGCCCCTCTGAAGACACTCAGCTCTGCGAGAAACAGCAGGAGGTTGAACATGTTAAAACTCTACAGAGGAATCATCCAATGCTGAATCCCAGAAGTTGCTTTTTCTTTTTTTTTTACCTGTTGCACTCCTCCACCAAAGCCTCCCTCTCCTCTTTGCTGGGATTCTTCTGCCGCTCGTAGGCCTGGTACAGGATTTGTTGGGAGGCAGGCCCCCATTTGAAGCGGTTACGCCTCATTTTCTTACTCAGGGGCTCACTGCCGACCTCTTCGTTGGACTGACCCATGCCCGGGCCGGACGTGTTGTACTCTGGGTAGAAAAAGGCCGGATCCTGGCTGCCTTTGTCGGACATACTGCCGACGGACCCATGTGCTGCTTGGTTGAACTCTGCAAAAATAAGAAGAAGTCCCTCAAAACAGTTAGAAAAATTATATCGACTTTTTTATGTGCTTGTTGGACAGGCCCAAGGTATGAGCAAACTTTGCAGTTGCTGCTCATCACCTGCCTGCTGGCCTGAGAGGACTTGAGTTTAAACTTACAGGTTGACAGAGACAAAAGGTTAACACGTCACATACCAGACATGATCCAGTATGAGGATTTCATTGTGTGATAACGTTCAGTAAAGAAATAATAATAATTAAAAAAAATACCACAGTTTCTTTGGTTTATGGTATTTGCACAGAAAAAAAGATCATTTAAAACATGATGTAGTTCCTTTCAAGTCCTTTTCTACTTTCTATCCCTCCATAACAACCTTGGTAAGATTAATATGGAGCATGCATAAAGTTTTCATAGCTTGACTCTGTGTTTCTTGGCCCATTTTGCCTTTTTTTTTTGTAAGAAAAAGGTTTTCTTTTGGGGATCTGTTATCTGGACCTTTCTCTTAAAAGGACTTTTTTCACGTGTCCTGTCTGGCTGTGTAGCAATAAGAATTGCTGTCTTAATGCTAAATAGAGCCCAACAACAACAGAGCCTCACTGCTTTCGCTATAGTGCGCCGCTTGATTTGTATATGCAAAAAGCTTCATCAGATTTTATTTTGGGACTATTTATTGTTAAATGGACTCAGAAACGGAAAGGTAGAAGAAAAAAAGAAGAGAAAAAGATGAGACAAGACACTAAAAGGGAGAAAAGGTGCTTAAAAGCACTTTGAACTGGATTGTATGACGCCGAACTGGCCCATGCCTGATGAACGATGGTGAAAACCTTTCATGAAGTTGTCACCAGTTTTGATTTATACCTAATTTAATCAATTAATGCATCTGAGCTGGGACACTTTGCATGTGTACAGTTTATGGTTATAAATACATCGGCGAGTCATAGCCTTTTAAAAATAATTAGCTGATGGCAGCCCATTTTGTAAATAAATCAAGTATATAATCAAGCATTTCACCTTTTCACACTTTTCTATTCAACTTCATTGAAGACATTAAGAATCAAGAAACGTTTCTTACACATTTTTTTCTGGGACATACTCCGGCTTAGGATACACACAATAAACAACAAGCAATAATCAATGTGTATTAAGAAAAACTATCGCCAAACACCTTGTAAGCTTGAATTCCCTATAAGGCAACAACAGACTGTCCTGTGTTATAATATTCATCCTGTGTTAAGCACCCTGTGTTATCTTCTGTGCTCAGCTTTACAGAAGCATTATGGGAGATCAGTAGTGAGGATAATATAAAGAAAGTTTAAAAATCTTATCTGAAGTGCTGTTTATTTAATAAACGATGAAGAGCGACTAGGCAGGGGCCCGATATGATTATCAGGGTAGATTAATGTTCTAAAAAGATTAAAAACTACAACAATTTTCTTTACATCATTTCTATCGTTTAATTTTATGTGAATATGATGCAAGAGAAAGTAACTCAGTGTCACTGAGTCAAAGTGACTCTTTTCCAGCTGTTTGGGACACAAATTAATTCAACTCCTTCTCCAACTGCTGCTGCGCACTGTTAGTCAGCTGGCTTAAATAAGGTTGCTCTACTTACACTACTATAGTCACACGAAAGACAGATCTGAAGTAATTTATCTGGAGGATAGACCATAATCAAAATAGTTTCTTGGCTTTCTTGCGTCTTGATCCTTGGTAATGATACTTGACTGCAGTCAGGGAGTGCCAGCTCCAAATGATTTAAATGGAAAATGCATTGGCTGGTCAACAAGTTTAACCTGGTAAGCCAGCTTGATAATGTGTAGCACTCTCCGTTCTGCACATTATCAATCTGTGTCTGCTCCCATCCAATCCATCCAGGGAAAAGAGGGACATTCAGCAGAACTTTCCAAGCTGTTTGGGTGACACGACACCTCGTGCCTGCCTACCAGAGGTTGGTTTTAGCCAATCACGGCATCAAATGAGTACATAAGCAGCAGCCGCCATGAGAAACCACAGCAAGTTAACCTAGTCAAGTTACGCTTATTTTGGATGGTGACATTTGGGACAGTCGTGGATTCCGACAAAACAGATGTGATAGCTGCAGCTACACATACGTCCCCCTGTGCTGCCACGTTTATTTTGGTGCGGCTGGGTGTTTGGGGCCTCTTGCGTTGGTTGCAGCTATATGTCCCGCCTTAAACCATTATACTGCAACGTGATTGGCCCGAACCACTTTGGTTTGGTAACGACCAGTTGAGGCGGGAGTGTGACAAGACAGGTGCTTGTGTGTTTGTGAACGCACAAATAGCACGAGAATTCAGCTTGCAGGACAGGTTAAATTAAGATACTGGGGTTAAAGTGTTTGAGAAAGAATTTGCTCTGGCTATTTGACACGACAAGCACAACCATTTGGAAAAACACGAAACACAGAACAACGCAGCGCTCCCCCGCCTGTCGCGGTTAACTGCTGGTCAGCTGGCTCACCCGTGCTTACGTAAAAGAGAAATCAGACCGTTCCCTGTTGTGCAAAAACACGCAAAGTGTATCCATCAATCTCATCGAGGCAGAAGTGCAGTAGGCAAGCGGTGAGCAGCGTCTAGTTTAAGATGCTGACTGCAGGCTGCAGCAGAGCAGACAACCCAACTAACTGACCAGCTAATATCAGCAACAACAAAGCATAATATTATGTACAATGAGCACGTTTTGCTGAATTTTGCAGCTTTTTTCTGTATTTTTGCTTTAGTATGTGTATCTAAATGACATTTTTTTTTTTATTAAATATGGTAAATCTTTTCATGTTAATGCTTTTGCTCCCCCTGTTCAGGACCTACAACGCATCTCCAGAGCTTCAGCGTTACATTAACGCACAGACTACTGTGTATACAGCTATAGATTATATATATGAAGAGTATATTTGCAAAAACAGATAACTCCGTTTTTAGCCAAAAAAACTAAAATGTAAGTGTGGGGGGGGGGGGGGGGTCCTTTTAATAAAGGTGTATTTTTAAGATGCCATTATTTTGTTATGTCACTGTTACTTGATCAAATTCACCCGGTAGGTTAGTTTGATTGGTATCACCTTAACTAAATAATAAAAAGTATGTTTTTTTGAAAATTTATAAAAACGCAGTTATCTGTTTTTGCAAATGAACTCTTCATATATATATATATATATATATATATATATATATATATATATATATATATATATATATATATGAAGACCAATATATATATATATATATATATATATATATATATATATATTGGTCTTCATATATATATATATATATATATATATATATATATATATATATATATATATATATATATATATATATATATATATATATATATATATATTGGTCTGCACCATCAACACCAATTCAAATTCCTTATAAGTGCAAACCTACTTGGCAATAAACTTGTTTCTGATTCTGATTATCATGCATGTTGTAATTTTAATACCTTCCCATTCAGGAGGAAATTATGTGGCAAAAACAATACTACTCTGTTGGCTCTCTGCTTGATTGTAAAACCCGTTTAAGCATGGACGACTTGATGTAACCTTGAGCCGGCTCTGCTCAGCGCACACCGGCGGGATTAATGCGCGCTCCCGCGTGGTGCGCACACACACACATTAAAAGCTGCGCACTGCTCGTCAGCCGCGCGTGTTCACCGATCTAAATGTCGACGCCGTGAGAAACTCAAATATCAACTTACGTCGGAGAATTTCCCGCTGCTTCCTGACGTACCAGGTGTAGAGAGCCGCTCGCTTCTGCGTCTTCATGGGCGTGCCTTTGTTGAGGTGCTGCGAGAGGTGGGACTGGTTGAGGCCCGTGATGTCCACCACCTCCCGTTGGGGGATGTTGTGCTGCTGCATGTAACCTTTGATCATACGAGCAGCGCGCCATGGGTCCTCTCTGGCGAGCAGAAAACAAACTGCATTCAGGCATTAAAGGTGACAGGCAAGTGGAGCAGGGAATAATTCCAGCGTTTTTATCTTCATTGTTTTAGCCAAAAGATCTTTTATAAGCACAAGGGGGGGGGGGGGGGGGGGGGGGGGATCAGTTTTGATCATTGCAAAACACAGCTTCCTTATAATGCAAGGCCTGGAGTTTAAAGAGGTCTTTGCAGCCATTATGAGTCTGTTTATCGCTGAAGCACACATTCCACCGCGCTGTAAAAAAATTTTTTTCTTTTTTCAAAGGTTAGTTCAAGTAGATCCCCAGAGGTTGAGAAACGTATAGACTCAGAGTATTTTACATTTAAACTTACTTTTTAACAGAACCCGAATAGGATTTTAATTTCCACGTTTCAGTTCTGAATTTCAAAATCGAGCATCAGTTTACAGTCAATACAGATTAAGCTACTTTATATTTGTCTGGTTCTTTGGAAATAACACCAGACGCCAATTTTATGTTGGATTGAAATCACAAGTCACAAGTAATTAATAAAGTAAAAAGACTAACAAAACGTTATAAACTAACATTAAACCCCGTCTTCTTACCTGCACCGTCGCCCTGTTAAAGGCTCCGTTTTTTTTGCCCACTCTCTCTCTATGAAATAGCGGCCCTGTAATCAAACATGAGCGCCGCAGACAGACGGACATCAGCAATTATAAAGCTGATCTGCGCTCCACTGTTTGTTTTGGAGAATGTGGAGGCCCGCGTTTAAAGAGTAGCGGGTTAAGTGGGGGAGATGTTAGTTTATAACTTTTGACAATGAATAACCAGATCTCCATTCACTCTAATCACACGCCACTGTGTGTCTTCCAGTTGATGATTTATAGAATAAAATTAATAATAACTTTACTACACGTGGGTTAGTTGGGATATTTGTCCCATGAATCCTGATCGTTTCAAATACGTTTATAAATATTTTGGTAATAAGCAGAACAAAACAAATGCATCTAATGGCACGTAGGATACAGGATAAACGCGTTCCTTTCATTTTCAATAAGCGTTATAATCGAACCAACGCCATTCACGCCAATACATTGTAATAATAGGGCAGTTCAGATTTAGTTAAGCAATTTAATTATTATTATTATAATAAAGCCAAATTCAGCTAATTATATAATACAAATTGGGACAAAAGTAAGGATCACGTCATTAAGTATTAGTGTTACTAAAGTAAGAGGAGAGATTTCGGGACTTATCTGTTTGAAATGTCTTACATTTAATTGGGTCACGCTTTTTAAACAGCGCCTGCTGCCCTAATTCTTAGTTAATACTCTTTTTAAATGTTATTTATTTGTTTTTAATTCAGATGTATTTGCTTTACTTCATCTGTAAATCGGAATTGTAAGAGTTATTGAACTGTGCTATTAATTTATCGCAAAGTGATAATTCTATTGTAATTGTTTTTATCCTTTGTTTAACTTTGTTAAATATTTCAAGCTACATTCGTGTTGTAACAGTGCTATATAAATAAAATGGAAGAATTTAAAAATTATTATTATTATTATTATTATTATTATTATTATTATTATTATTATTATTATTATTATTATTATTATTATTATTATAAGCGCTTGGTGCTTTCTCCGCTGTTTGTTGCCGGCTTTTTTTATTATCACTGAGAGGTGGAGTATAGTTAATTATAAATAGATCTAAGCTCAGCTGATATTTTCCAAAGGTAAAGAAATAATCTATTTGGATAATTAGTAACCAAAAAAGCGTGGCGCGTTATTTTAAATTTGTAAACAAACTAGTAAATTTGTTTTTAGGCGAACAAGGGCCTATTTTTCTGCTAATTTAAAGTTTTCCGATCCTCAGATTTTACCCATAAGTTAAGAAAACGTGCGACTTTTTGGTTTCTATGCTACTTTTATTCCTATGGCGTAATTGAAAAGTTAAGCGTAAAAACTTTTTTTTTTTTTTTTTTTTGAGGGGGTAAACTCACGCCAACATGCGGTCCACCTCCGCCCGCTGCTCCGCGGCCTCCTCCGTGTTGAGCGACTGGAGCTCCTTCAGGATGGGCGGGGTGTCGTAGTCGTCCCCGTCCTCGGAGCCCTCGTCGCCGGACAGCTTGCCCTTGCCGTGCCCGTTGGTCAGCGTGTGGAAGACGGGCTTGGAGTCCGCGTCGGCGCCGTTCATCTTGCCGGGCGACACGGGCATGCTCTCCATCTTCACCCCGAAGCCGTGCGGCGGCGGCGGGCTGGGGTCCATGTCGTCCAGGGCCTGGATCAGAACGTCTTTGGTGACTCCTGAGTCCAGCAGAGCGCTGAGGAGCTCCTGCTGCAGGGACGTCAGCTTTGACACCATGTTGGAGAACATTAAAAACACGACATAAGCACTGGGGAGGACGCAGGTTGAACGGATCTTAAAAGTAGAGGTGGGGAAAAGTTTAAAATAAATAAATAAAGCTCCAGGATTTTTGGCTCCGGGGCTGTGGGGGAGTTTCTTTCCGCGACACCTGCTCCGATGGTCTGCTTCACTCACTTCCCTGCTGGAGGGGAGGATGGAGCCGCTTTGCCATGATGCGCTCTGAGCGCAGGGGGGAAATAAAACATGGTAATGAGTGGGCCGGCTGATGTAAATCCGCGGAATAAGGGCCGCTCCAGGCAGAGGTAGACGTGTTTACACTGCCGCTCTGCTGCTTTTATTGGCTCTTCTTATCAGCAAAACTTTCGTGGACTTCGGACCCTGTTGTAGCCTCTGTGCCATAAAGCGTTTTAAAGGAAGGCCGAACTGCGCACATTCATGCTTTTATTCCATATGAGCGTCAGAGAGAGAGAGAGAGAGAGAGGCCAGTGTTCAGACCTTTAGAAGACCGACACGCTTCTTTCATACATGTCTCTGTCTAGCCCAGTATGTTCAACAACCAAGTAATTAACCTGATTTATTTTTTTAGACAAATGTCCTTAAATTGCGATCATACATCGAAGCGTTTTATTTTATTGTTTGCTTTTCTTCAGTCACGATTTTACCTTCTTTCTCAAAGATGTGGCGCATCTGGCCTGACCCAGAAAGCGTTCATATCAGGATATCTTCCAGTCAGCCTCAGCAGCAAAACAATCCCATCTATAATCATGAATGATAAGCGCAGAGCCAGGACAGTGCAGATTAGAAGCCTAAACCCTTTTTGTTTGCACTTTGAATCTAAATAGAAGGAGGAATAATTGTAAATAAATGTGGATCTGCTTATTCCATCCCCTAAAAAGAGAGTCTCAACAGAAAGCAGGCTATAGATGATGCTGGAGGATGTAATTTATGCAATACAAAAATGCAATGAAATGTTAGGGTCATCTGCTAAATGACTAAGTAGACGGAGGCAGGAATTTATTCTGATATTGTGGATTTGACTGCAGAGATGAAGGCTGACTCCGGTTTCTCGCTGTGTGGCTGCACATCACTTCACTTTCAGATCACTCCGCCCCGCTCAGGTTGTCCTGCTGGAGAGAAAACACCCAATTAAAAATACATAACTATTTTTAAAATGTAAAAATAATTTTCCTTTTGGTACTTTTGTGAAACTGAGACAATTTACATGTGACATTAAAGTGTATTTGTGCGGCAAATTATATAAAAAAAAACTCTTTTAAATGAAAAGTTTCATTCGCTGAGTCGCTGTCTTATAAATTAAACATAGCATTCGTATGGATTTCAGTTTGCACAGTTTTTAGTGCAGTGTCACAAACGTGGATTTTTGTGTTCAAATAATATTTTTTTTGTTAATTAAAATAGGCTTCGATGACAATAATAATAAAAAAACTACCTTTTCTCTATTAAAGCCACTTAAGCCACACTATCAGTGAAAATCTGTAATGTACGGTTCCTGTAAATGAGGGATGAGCTAATTTCTCACTGGTAATTTTTTTGGCCATTGTTTAAATTAATGTTTGCTGTTAATATGTTCAGACTTATACAACAATGGACTTGAAATGTATATATAACTATTATTATTTCTTTACTAGTATCATATTGCATGTCAGTATATACGATCAAATGTCCTAATTTGTCATTTTTCAAATTCATATTTTTAGTACTGGTTACATGCCTAAATACAACAAAACAGAATCCACTGCAATAATAAAAGTGATGAGGACGGAGGCTCTAGTAAAGGTAATTTTTAAAATGGTAAAACTTTAAGGCTACTGTAAGCCCACTGAAGGCTTTTTTGATGCTACCTGCTCTGTGGACACAGTGGCGGATATAAATGTCCTGCAGAGATGACAGGAGGTCTCCAATAATTTTTCCCTACAGTCAATTTATGCCTATTTTAGTTTGTTCTATTTGTCCAGTAACTAAATTTGTATTAGTTCTTCTTGATCAGAGAAACAGAAATTAAAGCTTCAATGACATCCTGTTGTTTGCATGTGGCATATTTTCTAAATGCAGTCAAACCTGTGCAGTAAATCCCTGCAGCTGCAGGTTAGAGCATAAACTCAGAAACTGCGCACCTCCTCTGTGAATACGACGGTTTACAACAAGACTGAGCCAGTTATTGGTCAGACAACCTTTTAGTGTAGTATCAATGTGGTTGATCATTAGTAATATGCAGGATTGGCTTAAACTTATTAGCTATAATGATGCAGAGAGACTCCCTGTGGTAAAATGTAGCAGAAAGGTCTTATAAAGAAACACATTATGAGACGAAGAGATACGGGATTCAGCAGCAGACAGAGTCGAGGCCTCTGCAGGAATGTTAATTGTTTTATTACAGTGATGTTTTATTAATGGAACTTGTTGTTCTTGTGAGACTTCACGGTTGTTTCTCTCACCTGCAGCTGCCGTGTCATTACACAGATTACAGGCTCGCTTATCACCGGCTACCATACCGTCGTATGATGTTTCCGTCATGAGCTGCACACCTGAGGTGCCCTTCGCTCCGCCGTGTTTAATAACCCTGTGGAAACAGATTAATTGCAGGCTGTCTGCAGCTCTGTCATCTCCGGAGACGCCTTAAGGACTCGAGGGTAGGCTTTTTGGGGGTCCTGTTGAGACCGACTGATTTTGCGAATAACAAAATAAAAGGCCGATTCATCTTCTGATCGCATTTCACACACTGGTTTAAAGTTATACACGTTTGCTTTTATGTAACTGCTGCGAAAGACACGCTGCCAAGCGAAATAAAGTGACTGATCATAACCGATCCTGTAAATGAAACCCGCACCGTGGCTCAAAGTTTCCCTGCACTTTCTCATGTCTCGGTTTAAAATCTGTCAACCATTAACAACAAATAATAACAAGCAGCAGAAAACATTTTAATCCAAGTACACGGCACCTGTTGTGAAAGAAGCCGGGGCACTGAAGCGTGGAGAGGAACACGCTCCCTCCGTCATGGTTTCACACAGGTTGAGCAACGAGGGGACCAGCCCAGACCCCAGATGATAGAGGCCCGTTTCCTCTATGTGCACCTGCCGCACCTGCAGCCATGCTGCGTAATGCATTTTGTGCTATTGCATGTGAAATACCAGCACAAACTGTGCAGGGGAAAGAAAGTAGCGCGTTGTTTCCAGAGATCCTCAGCAGAGAATCTTAGCTCAAGTGGAAGAATATGTTGACAGGACCACTAGGTGCTAACTGGATTGAAAAGATGACCTCTATGGAAGATTGGCAAGAAGAGAACCCTTGTTAAAGAAAGCCATGAGAGGTCCTGACTACAGTTGGCCTCAGGGCTTGTAGGGAGCAAACATTTGGAAGAGGGTGCTTTGATCAGATGGATTATAAACTGAATTATTGGCCTGCACCCTGCACACCCCCTTGCATACAGAAATTCCCAAAGTGAAACATGTTGGAGGCGGCGTCATGCCGTGGGGATGCCTTTCTTCACTGGCTACAGGGAAGCTGAACAGAGTCGGTGGGACGACTGACATACAGGAAGGAAATCTGTTTGAGGCTGCAGCAAACATGAGAGTGAGGTGGGGGTTTGCCTTCCTGCAGGACAATGACCCTTAACTCATAGCTGGAGCTACAGCGCTGTTGATGTTTCAGAACGGCCCAGTCAAAGTCCAGAACAAAAATGCAATTTAGAACCTGTGGACTTTAAAACTGAGGTTAGCCAATGCTTTCAGTCCAGTCCAAAGTCAAAGAAATGTGACTTTGTAAAGTGCCTTGAGATTACGTGTGTTGTGAATTGGTACTATATAAATAATAATATTGGATTGCATTGAATTTAATTTAATTGAAAGACTGGGGGAAAAACATCAGTCTCTATACCCTAAAAGACTTATTGTTGGAACTGCACCCAATAAGGTATTGACTAAAGAGGGGAGAATAGAAATGAACGTGACATTTTTCAGATGTGTTATTTCTTTTTATTTGAAAATGAAGTTTTTACTATTTAAATAATCTTTTAAATAATCTAGTCTCTTGTAGGAATGCAAGACCATTAACAACAACAAAGCAGAGAAGATTGGTTTGCAGGTGTTTTTATAAAAATATAAAAAAATCACAGTAATGCAACAACTTTCATAATTATACAAACTAAAGGTTGCTTTTTATTAATATGATATGATCTTTAATATAAATTCGTAAATTGCAGTCATATTCAATACATTAGAATATTATTGAAAACTTTCTGTTTTTCAGTACCTCTATTCTTAGAAGGGAAACGCATTATGTAGATTAAAAGAGACTGGTGATGTTTTAAAGCCTAGAGTTCTAATAATTATGATTTTTTGCCCACCTCCAGCTAATAAAACACAACAGTTAAGATCATAATATTCCGTCAGACCATTAAAAAAGCAAATTTTCTTCATGCTGTATTGGGGGGGTTAATGAAAAGCATGTATAATTTTGGCTTAAAGGTTGTTGTTTTTTCAAAAAAGGAACTTTTAATCTGACAAACAGGTCTCTCAGAAATGCATATTCTGATTTAGTGAATATGACTGTATGTGCTAATGAAACATTTTAACAATAAATAACCAAACAAATCAAATTTATTGTAATTTCCCTTAAATATTACTCATTTAAAGCTACAGTTATAAAATCCTGCATAAGTTCTTAAAATCTCTACAGTCTTTCCATTTTTACACATTTTGACTGCATTTATCTTGAGCAAATTAGTTCAGGTTTACAGAATCGGGACTCAGGAGTTGGAAAACTCTTGATTGAATTTAATTCTGATTATTTTACAAACCCACCATGACTATTGTGACTATGCACATTTGAGCTAAGGATACATTTGCCAACCTTCCCCCGTTATTTTAAATCAGTCACTCTTATTTTGACTTTGCTGAAGCATTTTGGATTGACAGGTAAGATCATACATTATTATCGTCACAACAGTCAGCAACTATGCAAAATCTTAAGAGGTGTTCAGTTTATCTGACAAATATGTGTTCAGGCTGGGCTGTTAAAAGTGCCCAGAAGACCAATGAAAAGTGCTGCGGTCTGAAGGACGGTTATATGGGGGAAATACAACAGCCGTGTGGTTTGTTTGACTTTGGAAGGTGTGGTGACTTATTTTTAAAACATTCCTTGTGCAGTGACATTGAAAATCATGACATTTACAGACATTTATCTGGGCAAAGCCAGGACAAAAGAGTAGAAAAAGAGGAAATAATTTCACGTCGAACCCTGCTGAGTTTTTATGCGTTTTATAAGAATTTTACAATCACACCCTGAACCCGGGTACTGTTCGTTGTGTCTTCTAAGTCAATCATCATGGACCTGCTGTGAGTACTGGTGTAGGTTCAGAGTGTGCCTGGCCGCCTTCAGCCTCTTCTCTAACCTTTCAGGACCTCTTGTTCTTTGGCCCGCTCAGTGCAAGAACCGGAACGTTTGGAAGAAAGAGGGCAAGGGCCACGTTGTGTGTGTGAGCTTCAGGAAACCAGCGGCCCCGTACCGTTCCACTGACTTATCTGGACCTTACCCCCGACCTGAACCCGCCGACCGCTCCTCCCCAACCTCAGACAACTGTTCGCTGTCTGACCATCTAAAACACAGACACCTAGGTCTGACAAGAAGAAGAGTTTTAAATTCAGAGTTAACTTTTTTTTTTCTTTTTTTTTAAGTTTGTTGCAAAAAAGTCTCTGGTGAAGCATCAGCCCAGGACAAGTGCGTTTAGATCAAGTCAAAAGTCCTAAACTACGATACATAAACAGGAGTCAAGTCAGAGTGTTTTCATCTTTTGATAAACCACCGTAAGAAGAAAGAAAATAATCTGTGGAACCAGACACTGTCCAACATCGTCTCTCTCTCTTTTACAGAGCAATTGAAGCAGCTATTGCAACTTCTCCTGTCTGCTTTTCCCTTTCAGGGCTCGCCACATGAGTCATCTGTCTCCTAACTTTATCTTCTGCATCTCTCACACCGACTACCTTCATGTCTTCTCTCACTCCATCCATAACTTTCCTTCAGGCCTCCTGCCTGGAAGTTCCAGCCTCAGCATCCTTCTGCCGATTGACTCACTATCCCTCCTCCGTACATGGCCAAACCATCTTGGTCTGGCCTCTCTGGCTTTATTTCCAAAACATCTACTATGAGCTGTCTCTCTGATGCACTCGTTCCTGATCCCATCCATCTTCATCTCTGCTACGTCCAGCTCTGGCTCTGTGCCGCTGTCTCTAAACCAAACATCGCTGGTCCCACCACGGCCTTTTATCACACAACGCACCTGACTCTTTTCTCCCCCAGTTCCAACCTGCTTGGACACTTTTCTTCACCTCTTTTCCACCCTCACCGCTGCTCCGGACTGTTGACCCTAAATACTTAAAACCCTCCACCTTCTTTGTCGCTGCTCCCTTTAACCTCACGGAGTCACGGCTCCACGCGGGTCCCTCTCATTCACGCACACAATTTCTCTTGCTTGGGATAACTTTCCTTCCTCTCCTTTCCAGGGCAAACCTCCATCTCACAGATCCCAGTGTAATGTGCAAACATCATTGTTCACGGAGATTCCTGTCTAACCTCTTCTGGCAACCTGTCCATCAGTCCACAGCGAAGAAGAACGGGGTCAGAGCCGATCCTTGATTGAGTCCCACTTGCTAAGTGATACCGGTTAACATCCAGGGAACTGAAATTGAGAAAGTGGATTCTTATAATTACCTGAGTATTCACCTTAACCATAAACTGGACTGGTGACCTGTCCAGGGTGTACCCCGCCTCTCGCCCACTGACAGCTGGAGATAGGCACCAGCACCCCTCGCGACCCCAACAGGGATACGCGTGTAGGAAAATGAATGGATGGATGGACTGGAGTCACAACATCAATGCTCTTTATAGGAAGCAGACTCTACCTGCTGGTGAGGCTGAGGTCTTTTGGAGTGTAGCGGGCGCTCCTGAGGACCTTCTTTGACTCTGTGGTGGCATCAGCCGTCTTTTATACGAGTTTATAATAAGACTTTATAATGTCTGCTGCTCACAACAGACTCAAAAGTGTTTACAACATGCTGACGGTTGCACAGGATCAGATCTGATAATGAATCGTTCACACTGTCTCTAAGACGCTAATGTCCATTTCCACATGTTTTTCTGCTACTCTGAGTGTTGCTTGTACAATCATGCATATTGCATATTTTTCTCACTCCGTTGTGCAAATCAGCTGCTGTATTTTCCTCTGTTTAACAGAATATTGCATTTCTCATCTGACTATCATCAGTCTCTCAGAGTGGCTAAATGTTGCAGTACAACCATGCATATTTTCTCACATCGTCGTGTAAATAGACTGATATCTTTGTATTATTATCAATTATTATTATTATATATTATCAATTACTGTACAATACTTACTGTGGTTGTATTTTTTACTTTATACTTTATTTTTATAACTTTAATTTTTATAAACTAATTCCCTGTTGCTCTTGAACTAACTTTAGATTAGCTGTTTTTTTCATTACTGATTTAATGTTTGTGTTTTTCTGCCCCTGCCACACCAAAATTTCCCCATTGAGGGACAGTAAAAGAGATTTTTTTTTTTTTTATCTCATCCTACCTTGAACTCCTCACCACACCACTGACTTACATATCATGTTATATTGACTCACATGGTAAATTTGGCAGAAGTTTTATGTCAGATGCGCTTCCTGACACAACCCTCTGCATGAAACTGGCCTTGGGAATGGCCCAAAATAGGGAACAGGACACTGTACCTCCTTTGAATACAGAAATCATTTCCTGTGTTTTAATTTTAAATAAAACATAGAAGTTCCTGTAATGGATGACGCTGGTGAACCCAAACACCAAACAGAGTTACGATGTAACAGGTTTATTAAAGGGGATGAGTAGTGGTAGGTGAGGCAGGCAAGCAGAACAAGACTTGAACAGGTGAATAATGGCTGAAGGTGCAGGCAGGCAGGGATGAGGAGGAGACCAGAGGATGGAGGTAGTGAAACACCAGAACAGGCGTTGAGGACCGGGGAACCACCAGAACGGGCAGAGCGAGCGGCTGGAACTCACAGGGAAACAGGCAGAACGGCAGCACGCAGACAAAGGCGACCTTTATCAGAAGAGTTCAGCTGGCTGAGCACACAGAAACCGGAAGAAGCAGGGCACATCTCACTAGACGAAACAAGATGAGAGGAGATGTTCTGAGTTGGCAGAGGCTGGTATATAGACAGGTGAACAGGTGAGCCGAGTTGACTAATTAGAGCTGATCTAGAGCAGAGTGGTGGCTCGAGGGAAACTGAGCTGATTGGATGATGGCTTAGAGGTGAAGGCTGATTAAGAAAAGCCCAAAATAAACAAACAAAAACCTGAATCAATGACAGTTTCATTTAAAATTGTATAAAACTAAACAGAAAACCAAATTTTATTAATGCCATTGCATATAAAAGGAATATTATTTTCTCCTGTGACATAATTGAACCCCAAGGGGTGACATTTCCCCCTCTAAGGTGATCGAAAGACTCAAAACTAAAGACCTGAACCGCTTCTCAGAGGCAAGCTTTCTTTACCCATAGCCGACAAATTTGAACTGACAAATAATGATTTTTGTGACGAGGTAAAGCTTTAATTGATGAGTCCTTTTGGCTTGCCATTTCTCAGGGGTAACCACAGTCATTAGAACTTGCACATAGACTTGGCAGAGTTTTATCTCTATGTGAGGGAAACATGTAACATGGTGGTGTGTTTACTTCCATGTAAAGTGGGGTAACTGCGATCAGATCATCAAGGGTGGATTTTAATAGCAGACATGAATTGCCGTTTATAAGCCGATCTACTTATAATCAGATCAACTACGATGCATGCTGATGTACATCCAAACAGAGCTTTAATAGCTGTTGTTGATTCTGTTAATTAACTCAACTGTTCCAGTAATCACCCCTCCCCCATTTTAAGAACTCAGCTTTCTGTCATTTGAGTTTATCCTTGATTCTTGTTCCTTGCATTTTTTTCGCATTTTGCAGTTAATGTGAGTTTATTGTTTCAACAAACTGACCTCACAATAGCTTTGTTTGCATGCACAAAATTGCATGATTGGATCAAAATGTATTTGGTTTAAAAAACAAAAAGAAATAATCGGATTGTACCATTTAAATAAATGGAATCGATCCTAATGTGCATTTATATCTATTTATTCAGAATAGAACCGCTCTGACATGTGCAGTTATCAAATTTCCATAAAAAAACACAGAAAATGAAGAGCTCCTACGGTTAGCATTACAGAATAAATGACACTTTTGAGCTTTTTTAATGTTTCGAATAGAAAGGTTGGTTCGGGAACAGTTTTCCTTCCCAACGTATTTACGGCACCCAACAACGTGGAAATACGTCACGTTTACGTCGCTGCACATGCGCACTCAGGTGAGTTTGCCACAGTCAGAATAACTTGATCCTGACTCGTGTTTACATGCATGTCGATCAGTTTATCAATCTGCATAAACCACCCCTCTCATTCGGATTACAACTTCATTCCGATTGATCTTAATTGGACAACAATATTCCGAAAATGCTTGTTTACATGACGCATTTTTATTCCGATCAGCCCTTTACTCCAGAAGTTTTTTGCCCATGTAAACATAACTGCAGAGATTGCCTCGCTCCTGCCTGCATTTGGCTTCTCAACAAACACCTGTGTGAAAATAAATGGCTAATATACCATATATGTTGTCTTCACTGACATTTTCAACACCTCACTGAGTCAAGCTTTTGTCCCCGCATCCCTCAAACCCACTAATATCATTCTGGTCACTAGGAGATCATATCCCCCCTGTTTCAACAACTACTGCCCACCTCATGAAGTGCTTTGAGCAGCTAGTTATGCACTAGATCAAGGTTGTCCTCTCCTCCGTAAACACCTTCCAGTTTGCATGTAGGTCCAACCACTTGACTGATGATGCAATCTCTGCTGCTCTCCACTCAGCGCTCACACACTTGGATGCTAAGGACTC
Source organism: Fundulus diaphanus (assembly GCA_037039145.1). Lineage (NCBI taxonomy): Eukaryota > Metazoa > Chordata > Actinopteri > Cyprinodontiformes > Fundulidae > Fundulus > Fundulus diaphanus. The sequence continues at coordinate 16,377,498 of CM073124.1, forward strand.
TTACATCATGATGCTGTTCACAGACTTCAGCTCAGCATTCAACCCAACCATACCCCAGCAGCTCATTCACAAACTTGACCAGCTATGGCTCACTACTTCATGGTGCAACTGGCTGCTTGGACCCCCCCCCCCCCCCCAAGGATGTGTTCTGAGCCCTGCTGACCCATAATACACAAAGCTCCAACCTCTTTGGTAAGTTTGTGGATGACACGAACAGCGATGGCGATGTGACTGCGTACAGGAGGGAGGTGACCCGCCTGGCCGTGTGGCACAAGGACAACAGTCTCCACCTGAATGAGTAGAAGACAAAGAAGATGGTGGTGGACTTCGGGAGAGTGCATCCCCAGCATGCTCCTCTGACCATCAGCTGTGCTGCTGAGGAGAGAGTGACGAGCACCAAATATCTGGATGTGCACATATCTGAAAACCTGTCATGGAGCTCCTAGATTGCATCTCTGGCCGGAAAGCCCATCAGCGCCTGTACGTCTTCCGGAAACTAAGTAGAGCATGGGGCCCTGTCCATCATGGACATCTTCTGGAGTAGGAGCACCGAGAGCATCGTGTCCGGCTGCATGGTACAGCGCCAGCACCCTGACCTCCTGCAAGACCCTGCAGGAAAAGAGAAAAGCAGGGGAGAAAAACAAAGATATTTGCATTGGGTTACCTCTGCCTATTTTATTGCCTATTTGCTCCTTGTTTGTATTTTAGATTTTGGTTGTTTGCTGCACAGCGGCTCCATGAGGATCAACCTTTCACTTTGGCTGTATGTCTAGCATACTTAGCAAAAGTTGACCAAAAACAAACTAAAATCTTGAGTGAAAAAAGTGAGTGAGAAAGACATAACACGGCAAACTGATATTAACTTAATGACACAGTCTCATTCTACCAACCATTTCCTAATTATTCCTGTAGTCGAGGTTCAGTGGAGGCTGATCAAATTGTTGCGTAGTTCAAAGTGGCGGCTTGTGAAGATCGAGGAGGCTTCTTCTAATCGGTTCTCTGGCCCAACAAGCAGGGTTACATTTTTGACCCAATGTTTGGTTAAAGCCAACCAACTTTAGTCCCAACAGCACAAACCCAGCGTTGAGGTCTAAGGAATAGTCCAGCAGTTTCAGCAATTCATGGATCAACGTCCACACCACGAACGGCCTGCAAGGTTCTGCACTTTAATAGTTTGGTTTCCTGCAAGGCCTTTATGCAGAAAAAGCAAAGAATGAACCAATAAACCTTCTTTGTTTTAGTTTTTATTGGAAAATGCTGGGAATGAGTGCTATGCATTCAAATATGGCCCAGTTTGAAAGACAAAAAGGAGAGGTTGCATGGTTCTGGGTTCAAATCCCACAGACTGCCACTCTGGGTCCCTGATGAAGAGACCTTTAGCCCCAGATTGCTCCCCGGGTGCTGCACAGTGGCAGCCCACTGCTCCCGCAAGGATGGGTTAAATGCAGAAGATGAATTTCACGGGGATGTTTGTTGCAATGACAAATAAAGATAATCATAATATATGACTTTACCAGCAGCAATATAATCCCAAATAATCTTCCCATTTAACCCAGAATTAAAGCAATGTCTGCAGTGTGTGAAGCTGATAAATCTCAAAGCTTTAACAAGAGATGTCAACCAGAACATGGCGCATCCTTGGTGAGAACTATTTATATGGATCATTCACATCCCAGTTCATCAACCTTTCATCATGCAAAATTGTCGTTTTTCCCGCACCCCATAATCCCAGGACAGTCATACCATCCGTCAGATGGTCCGGCTGATTGCGTCACGGCTTCTCGTCGTCGGGTGAGGCTGCAGCTTTAATCTCTATCAGCGCAGTAAGATTTCATCACCACACCCAGAAATCAAACAGACAGTTGACATGTAGCGGAAGCACACACAGCCTAATCTGCAGATGATACATGTGCAGATAAGGAAGAGGAAAGTGATGAAGATGCTAGCAGCCCTCCGCTCCTCCTGGTTCATAAACATGACCTGTGGATGATCCTACACTAGGAGAACTAAATTGGGGGAGGGGGGGGGGGGGGTCTGCAAGGCTGCAAGCGGCAGCCTGGCACAGCAATGCAGGGACACAGGGTGTGTATTTATATGCGTGTTTCCTTGTCGGACTTGAAAGTCTCCGAGTGGTGTTTGCTCTACAGGCCGCACAAGGCGTGTGTGTAGTCAGGGATTGAGCTTTTTCCTCTTCCTTTCTTCGGCTAAATCACATCACAGCAGCTTTGAGGTTTCGCTGTTAGTCACAGTTTGGCAAACTCGTCTCTGTCTCACCGCTGTTTGGGTACGTCTTAAGATCCCTTGTGTGCGGCACCCTTTTTAGTAATGCGTCGCAAGGAAAAGGCAGCTGATAAGAAATGCCAAGCAGGAATTTTTTTTTTAATTTTTTTTCATGTCACAAATGTGATTCAGAGTTTTATTGGTCAGGGCAGTTTGACTGTTTGCATTGTGTGCTCTGCACAAAAGGCAACTAACTCCTACACCTTTTGAGATCAATCTATGTTACTGTAAATGCATTAAATACATAAAATGATCTAAATGCATCAACAGGGGAGGTAAGCAGAGAATTCAGTGCATCAGAGAAGCAGTCGAGAGGCCCGTGGTAACTCTGAAGGAGCTACAGAAATTGACAGCTCGGGTGGGAGAATCTGGACAGTTAATAGGTCATGTTACATCTAATCTGTAGGTCCTAACAGGAAAAAAAAAACTTTCAGACAATGTTTGGGAATTTTAATCAATTCATATTAAAATAATTGATCATTTGTTTGTTTCTTCTGTTTTGTTTTGTTTTTCAGCAAAACCAGATTCTTGTTGAAATGATGTCAAGTTAAATGTGTACATGTTAATGACAAACACTTGTTGGTTGTAGTTTATCTTTGATTCTGAGGTAAAATGACGCACATAAGATAAAAAAAAAATGAAAAACAAAAATATTTGCAACTCAATTAATTTGTTGCTTATGCACCAGCTCCACGTGTACTGAAATGTACGGCATGAAAATGAGTGTAGAAAAAGATCATGAGTCGCTCCAAATGTAGTGAACAGGCAGGTCGAGGTTCCCAAAGTAAAGAGTTTAGCCATAAGTTGTCTCTGAGGATGACATCTAAAATCTCTAACAGATCTTTGACAGAACAGCTGTCCAACATTCACACCCTTTTGGAGCTGAAAAACTGGCCCACATGTGATTGTTCATGGAGGACATATTGCATAATCAGGGGTGGCTGTGTCTCAACAGACAGAGTAGTTGTCTTGCAGTTGAAAGGCTGTGGGTTTGATCCCAGCCTTCTTCCCCATCATATGATAACGATGCTGTGTGTGTTATGAGTTTATCTGTAGGGTGAAAGCACTTGTAGAGTGGTTGGTTCTACTAAAGAGGTTCTTTATAAGTTCAGCCCACTTACCAGTAAAATGCTCATACAGGTTTGATGAACGACAACTCTCAGCAAAAAGTAGCACTCATACACATGATGATGTGTTTCTCAATTTGAACCAATTAACTCATTCTCTGTTAGATTGCCAATTAACTGTGTTCCACTTGGTTTGGCTCTTTTTAATCAACCCAGGTGGGTCTTTTTATAGAAAGCCCTTTTGAGCCCAGGCCCACATTAGCACCGATCCACTTTGGGTGAAACCTAGATGGGCCCCACATAAAGATGTAGGCTAGGAGGAGTGTAACAGAATCATGGGTCCCCCATGGGTTCATTCATTTGTGTTTCCTTGGCCGTTCCAGTCGCATAGTTGGTTCAAAAATGCAGAATGATTCCTTATCTTAACCTCCTTCGTGATTGCATTTGAGTCTATACCAACCTTTCAGCTCTTGAGCGAATACTGAATTACTGTGTCGTTTCCCTGGTGGATGAGTTTCCAGTCTTTCTGACGATGAAGCGTACATGCGCCTGTGTTGCTGCTGATGCTGTCGTTCGGCCAGCTGCTGCTCCTGCTTCCCTCCTCTTGGCTGCAGGTCAATATTGACTCAGGAATCAAAGCAACAGCCACTTTGTCATGTGCGCAGGGGGGCTGAGCAGCTATCTCCATAGAGTCAGGTGAAAACACAACAAGACTGGTCATCATAGGGACAGAACTCTAAAAAAAAAAAAAAGAGAGAGAGAAAACCGCCCTCTGAACAATAACATTTCGACGTCTACATTCACAGATAAACATGAATCACTTACAGTACCCCGTTAGTATTCACAATTCACAAACTTTTTCACATTTTATCATGTATAAGCCCTAAAACTCAAGGTATTTTAATGGGATTTTATGTGCCAAATCGAAACAAGTTTGAACATCATTGTAAAGTGGAAAAGAAAAGTCTACACGGCTCGCAAAATATTATTACAAATAAAATACTTCACAAGTCTCCTAATTGGTAGGAAACAAAGTCTTTCTGGTCACTTTGGTTTGATGTAAATACAGGTGTTCTGTGAAGGCCTCAGAGGTTTCTGGGAAAATATTAGAGAACAAAACTCATCTTGAAGACCGAAGAAGAAAGCAGGCAGGTCAGGGAGAAAGTTTCTTTGATTGAGACATAGCTGTCCGCCTAAACAACTGGGCCATGCAACGAGAGGATTCTTTAAAAAAAAAAAAAAAGCAGCCTACAGGTAAATAGCAGCTCTGGAGGAGCTGCAGAGATCCACAGATCTGTCAACAGGATAAATATTAGTAGCTCGCTCCACAAATCTGATCGTCGTGCAGGAGGGACACTAAGAAGGTCACGGTGGAAGAAAGCTATAGAAAAATCCCATGTGCAGTTTGCCCCACGTCTGGGACACAGCAAAACACGAGAAAGAAGGAGCTCTGGTCAGATGGAAACAGAATAAAACTTTTTTAGCATACATGTGAGATGTTATGGGTGCAGACAAAATGTAAACTGCTCATTGTGGTGAAACATGGCGGTGGCAGCATCATGCTGTGGATGTGCTTTTCCTCAGCATGTTTTATGGAGGTTGGTCAGAGTTGATGAAAAGATGAATGGAACTAAAATGCAGGCCAATCCTGGAAGAAGAGAAAACATTAGAACGGGTTGACCTTAAATGACACCAAGACACTTAAACTCCTCTACTTGAGGAAGAGACTGACCCAGAGGGGACAATCCACCTTTTTTTTTATAAAATCTTACCCTCTTTTCAAAATCATGCCTCACTTTCTGTTGGCTTATCACTTAAAATCCCAATCTATTACAATAAAGTTGTGTTTTTATTACATTCAGATGAAACATGAAACATTAGAGGCTGTTTCCCCTTACCTTTGTGGTCAAACAGCTTAATAGTGGTGCAACCTAATTTAACAAATTACACTCCACAGTGCTAAATGAAAGCAAGCGCTCCGGGACACAAGCAACGAGTAAACAGTTTTCATCCTTCCTGAAAAACAGCTGTACCCAAATATTTTGACGATGTTCCCGATCAAACTTTTGACAGAGAAACCGTATTTGTTCGCAAGTTAGCCATTAGTGACTGTTAGACTCGTTATAGCCGAGCAGATTTGCATGATTCTGAGACCAGCTTGTGGGTTTCAACGCCGGTCCAGTTCCATGCCAGTGGTTCATTTTGCATAGTTCTGAGCTGTGGGCATTAAAAACATAGGGCCTCTTTTGTTTTGAGAGCACCAGGTTAGCCGGGAACCTTCTGGCTGAACCCACTGCTGTCCCCTAGTGCAGGACTGGGCACACAGCTCCAAATATGTCCCTCAGGTAGGACTGCTGGACGTGGTACGCTTTTCACAGCGCATACACCTGCCGATGCCTTCCTCATACTTTCCATTGTTTGTCTCAAATTGATTTTTTTTTTTTTTTTTTTTATGTATAAATGAACATTTTACTGCAGTTTGCTGACCGCGTGTAACTGCAACGACCTTTTTCTTTTCCTGGATCAGACAAACTGTGCCAGCTCCCTCCAAGGCGTGTCAGGGAGCAATAAATCTCCCGCGGAAAAGAACATGAAGGAATCAGATCCAAGCAGTCAGCGAGAAGTCAAACACACGCCTACAAGGAAGAGTTTGTGACCAACAATGGTGTGATAAGACATCTCTTTATTCAGCGGAGCATTTGAAATGAGGCAGGAATGCTGTTAGCCGATGTTTACCCTTGCTCTCGTTAACATCAGCAGGAGAGCGCTCTGCTATGTGTTGGAGCATTTGGTGTAATTTGTGCACCAAACCTAAAGCAGTGCTTAACACACTTTTTTTTTTTTTATTCTGTTTGTCAATCAGTGAAAAAAAAAAAAATGAGGTGAGTTTAATTGATAGGAATTTGTTTGCATTCGTAGAGCAGAGTGAGGTGAACCAGAAAGCAACTCAAAAACAGCTTCTATGTGTTTTTCGTGTACGACATCTTAGATGCAGCAACTCGCAAAAAAAATCCCACCCCCATAAAAAGGGATTTCACAACAGCAGACTTCAATGCTTTTTTTTATATTTATTATGATGATAGACTGGCAAAGTAGCACATCTCAGCAAAACAGCCCAAACTCAATCCGATTGACTGGATAGGATCTGTGAACATTAAAGGGGACATATCATGCTAAATCCACTTTTTTAGCACTTAAATACATTTATTGTGTACTCAGAGTTTACAGAAAGTGTAAATTTAGTCTCTCCAGGAGCTGCATAGACATCTTTATATTCTGTTCGGGTCATATTTTTCAAGTTTCGTCTGTTCTCCATTATGTTTTTGAACAATATGTCACGGTATTTGTTGTGCAGCTGCTAAACAAGGTCATGGACTTGTGCCCGTTTTCCTTTTATTTTTCGCTGCGATTTTGTAGCCCAAGCTGAAGGATGTTGAAGCAACAAGTGGAAAAGTCAAAACGTTGACCCACACAGTTTATCACACCGTCCCGCAGCGTACTACAAAAATGTCCGAACGAGGAGGAGTGGAACGCTCTGTGACCTGGAGGGGGGGGGCGGCGTGTGAAGTGCCTCAATTGCATTTAAAGAGACAGCGCCAAAACCGGTTGCTCTCAGACGTACCTCAGAAAAAGGGCAAAAGAGGGGCTGTGGGGTAACAATAACGAGGAATTCAGACCAAAGCATCGCAGTTCCACTTTATATAGACCACAACTAAAAGTGAAAAGGAAGAACTTAAAAGCATGGTATGTCCCCTTTAATTCTCAAGTCTTGACGAAGATTTTCAATTGGATTTAGGTTTGTTTTTTCATTTGTATCCCCAGCTGTATGTTTAGGGTCTTTGAAGGTTGAACCTCTGCTCCACTGTGACATTTTTAGTCTTTAAGAGATTTTTCTCTTTCCTGTTGGTGCTGAAACAGTCTCCCCACAACATGACGCTTCGACCACCATGTTTCACAGTGGGTGAAGTGAGTTGACTTCTTATGGCTTTCTTTCAACAACAGTGCTCTTCTTGCTGCTCTCCTCTAGAGACTGCATTTGTACAGTGCAACAGCCATCTCAGCTGCTGGGCAGGTTAATGTTCTGGTTCTCTCGCCTGTCGGTTTGGGTGCATGGACACGTCTTTCCAGATTTTCACTCGCGCCACACTCTTCCAATTGTCAGATGATGGACTGAAGATGGCTCTGCGAGACGCTCAACGCGTGGGATGTGCGATACCAGAGACAGAGGACCCAAACATTCAGCCAAACACAGAGCATTTCAAAAGGTCAGTGAAAATAAACACCGCGGTGGAAATCAGGAAACTGCCAGGAGCACTCAAAGGAACCACTGCAAGGGAGGGATTAAGGTTAGTGAGGATTCGGAGAAGGCCGTAAATCTCAGAATAAAAGCCACTAACCTTCTCAGAGTGCAATGGATCTGAACCGTGCTCCTTCAAGGCTCCGTTTGGATCCAGGCAATGACAGATAGATGATGCCATGACACCAGGCTGCGTTTTGGAGTTTGCAGGAAGCTTTAAGGTCAACATAAGGGTGAATGGCTGAGGCTGGAGAGGGATCCAAAAAAAAAGAAGCAAAAACATTCCTGGGTCACACACGTGAAGACAGAATCAGGCACACAAATTCAAGGGCAAGGCAAGAGGCGTAAGATCTGGGGTAAATGTCTGGTCTAGGCCCAGAAATCAGGAGCGAATGAGACGTCAGAAAAGGGCAAAGTAAGGCAGGGAAATTCAAGGGTTGAGAACAAGATCAGAAACTGGCAAGGCATGCAAAGAATGCCGGTCATCCACTGACTGAAAGGCTTCAGTATATAAAGCCAGGAGAGCAGGTGAAAAGCGGAGAGTCACCCAGACTCCATCATCCCTGCACACATCATCCCATAACAAATATAAGCCGTTCTAGTCAATGCAGTGTTTCCCACAGGCTTTGTGGCGCTGCAGCATCCTCCGTGGTCCGTCAGAAATGCGGATCGAGTCTATTTTTGATGGACGACGGAGCAAATCGCATCAATTTCTAAAAACCAGATGAGCCAGACAGGAAGTCAGACACAGAAAGTTTGGAAAGCGGGACAGGGCTGTGTGGATGCATCAACAGATCCCACACATACCCTGCTTGGATCGCCACACAGCACATTTTGCGATAGATGAACAGAGAATCTACTCATCCAGACCAGAGTGATAACAGGATGGGCTTTATAACCTAACCCTGCTCTTAACATTTCCTTCTCCCTGACCCATCTGCTGTGTTGCTTGAACTTCATAGTGCTGTGTTCACTATTGTTCTCCAGCCAAACTCTGAGGCCTTCACAGAACAATGCAGATTTATACCACTCTGTGGGCGATATGGTCTTTAAATTTTATATTTTTATTTTAATATTTGAATATATTGTGGTATTATTGTGATAGCGATAAACTTAATGATAAAAGACCGTTTACAGCTTTAAGTAACTGTATGTCACAGCGATTATAGCCCCACAAATGTCCTTAAAATAGATATTTAATAACGTAAAATAGGCTGCATTCGGACACTACATACATAAAGAAGTGTGATTTTTATCTCTATACTGCACACAGAACGTGCATTTAATCATATTTTCAAATTTCTTGATATTTCTTGATGCTCTCAAGAGCAGTGGAGCAAACAGTAAAAATAACAATCCTTAAATACTGGCAATTTGTTGTTTTCTTTTTCAAACATCATCAACTGTAATTTATCGTTGTCAAGATGAATCCAAATTCTTATCATATTCAGACATTTTTTTATGACAACAATAAAACGACACGATAAACGCTTACCCTTACCACTCTGTACTTTCCACAGCGGGGTTTAGTGTAATAATTCGGAAACTTCTGAAGGCAACTGATTGCACTGGTTTGTTTTTGGAGAAATCACAATAAAGGGTCCGGAGAACAAATGCACGCTGTGCTTTCCAGGCTTTAAACTTTAAAACATTTATTATCTTTCCTTCCACTTTAAATTCATACCACATTTTAAGTTGGTCATTAAGTAAAATCCCCCCAAAATCTTCATTGTTTGTGTATCTCAGGCCACTAAAATAAATAAATTAATAAAGAAATAAAAATTATTTTTTCTAACTTTTCTCAGCCATGTTTCAGACAGCACCTAATAGGTCACTATAGGGTCCAAGAACTCCACAAATGGATGCCCGCTTCTTGTTGTTTTTGTTTGTTTTGTTTTGTTTTCTTTCCTTGTCCGCTCATTCGAGAGATTTGAAAGTAATTACCTGCTCTGCTTCCTCTGCAATTAAGCGGCCGGCTCACAGCTCCCTGATTAATGCAAGGGCACGCACAGCTGCCATCAGCGGCCATGGAGGGTGGAATATTCTGACCGAAACCCGTCAGAACAAACTCGCCTCTGTTGCAGCCCGTGTAACAAAGAATTACACGTTGGCACAAATGAAGAAATCAAGTGTGCTTCTAAACAGTGCCTACAGTTTTAACCACATACTTTAGCAGTGACTCAAATTATTTTCCTGTTTTAGCTATGTTTTAAGTACCAGAAAAGTTAACTAGAGATTTTTGTCTAAGTGTATGTTTGCCTTTAAAACAAAATATGATGTTAAAGTTCTCAATAACTCTTAATTAACATTTTAATTAAAATACAAGTCTGGCTGTATATTAGGACAACACCTCAAACACAATGTGGATCTCCACAGAAATGTGGAACATCCTTGGGTTGCCCCGTTCATCTAGTCGGATGATAATGTAAAGTTCCGGGTCCCTGAACCCAAGAACAAAAGATCTCGTGGACAAAGGAAGAAAGACTTTCATTTTTGGAGCCGTGTCCTGTTGTTTGATAGAACTAAAAATCACGTGTTTGGCCACGATGTCAATCATGTGGAGACCAAACTCATCATTGCCGAAGGAAAATGGCCACCTTTGCATGTTTACGCCGACTTGGCCGTTAGTATGTCTTGATTGTACAAGGCTATTGTTAAAATGACGGCACCGTATTTATCATCTTTTTGAATTTCAGAAAATAGGGGCTAGGATCTTAGCACTTTTTAAATTGTACTGTTCCTCGGGTCAGAACAGAAAGCTTTGAGCTTTTCTGCTCCAACTTCTGGACACAGTTTTCAGTCAGAGCTCAAACTCAAAACTCTTTTTTATTTTCTGAATGTCTTTTAGGCCATGATATCCAATTTATATAGGTGCAATTGTATTTATTTGAACGTAAATATCCTTATTTTTTAAAAAAAATTGTAAATATTATAATTTATGCCTATGTTTAATATAAATATGTGTTGTAACTGTTAAAGAAGTTAAAGCTTGAGTGCAAATGTGTCTTCTAACTGAACAATCGGAATTAGAAGAAATTGTAAAATGTACATAAGAAGAATTATCTTGCATTATTTAGCAAAGAGAAATAATTTGAGTAATCATATCTGATCCAAAAGAGGAAATCTAAATAAAATGTTATGTCTTCTCATGAAAAGTGTGCGGTTTTGGCTGTAAATTTGCTGATTTCTAAGCAAATTTTTGTTGTTTTGGTTTCTGAAATCTACAATGCTGTGAAATTTGGACAAAGATTTCAGGGACAAGTTAACATAAAATAAAATGTTACAGCAGAATATCACAGTATATAAATCCTGCTCAGAAAAATGCATCTATTTTAAGCGTTTGACAAGGGGAAAAACAGAAAGGGTCCAGTTGAGATCACCTCGTGCAACATCAACATTGCACCCAAGGCTTATACGCCAAGTAGGAAACATTTCCATTTCCATTAGTTTATGCTGTTTGCACAGAAAATATGATTTCCATCTTCCAAAATCTCTGGATACTTTATTATGACAGGATCTGAAGATCACTTGTCCCAGATCTCTGTTTCCATAGCTCCCTGATAAGTATCTGGATAAATATTAGAGCTAAAGGGAATTATGTTGGTGTTACAGTTTTAAAATCATTATAATTAGACTGGGTAGCTTTGCCACAATATTGCTCCACATCTGTACAGTTTTAAATACCCTAAATTTAAAGTAGTTGTTTTCTGGGGTTCTACGGAGATTTGTCAGTAGACAGTATCTTACATGCAATCCCAGTCAGCTTGATTTTAGTTTGGTAAATTAGGAACTTTTAATATGTGAGAAGCCATGTGTGGTTTTCATCTTTGGAGTGAGGTAAAAAAAAAAATAACTAAATAAATAAATC